>UNSF01000003.1:777260-1377260 GCA_900538255.1 Ulva mutabilis | reverse complement strand
GCACGTCTTGAGAATTTTGTTGAAGAAATTAAGCACCCAATCGGACATCACGCCCAACCCAAACGGGCATCGGCCACAGCGCCCCTGCGGCCACAGCACCCCTTCGAACATGAGCATCAGAGGTGTTTTGTTTGGCGCTTGGGTGGGGCTGGCTGGCATCGACTTCAGGTTGAACTGGCCCAATGTCAACTGGTGCTGAGGAGCTCGTAGCTACACAGTAGTACACAGTAGCTGCATATGCACTACTTGCTGCACTGGCAGCATGTTTCACAACGCCACACAAGACAGGAAAGGATCTGCGAGCAGGGGGTCACAGAGCTTCAGCTGTGACCATATTGTGGCTTCGCCGGCCAGAGCTGTGTTCGAGCTGCGGATCAACGCTGAGAGGCACGCTCTGGCAAGGTCAGGCTGCAGGCTGCAGCCGGCTCCGTTTCTGTACAAAGCCACATACATGGCGTGCCCGTATGCTGCCATCGCAATGCACTGCGGCAGCTGGCATCAACTTGGCACATACAGGACAAACGTTACATGGGTATGCTCCACAAGGTGGTAGAGCCGTCAAGCAAGCAGGCAAGCATGGCAATGCATCAAACCCGTCATTCACGGCCAAAGCCGCACACGAGCTGAAACAGCTTCGCTCACCATTTGCGAGTCACCTCCAAGCGTTCTCACATTCTCCTCACATTCTGCAGACACATGGTGGTGCCTCACTTTTGGTTGAGGCTGTGCAGCTGTGGTACCGCGACCTTTGGAAGCCCGCTTGCCAATGTCGTCTGGAAACGAGTGACAGAATCGTCCACAGTCATGGCTATTTTATCAACTTGCTGTATACGCTGTATACACATAGCTGTACATACTATAGTCTAACATTTAGATACAGGCAGCCTGCAGCCTGGCACAGTGAATACGAGGCGAGAATCTGCAACACAGATGTGAGATGTGTCAGCACAGCGTTCGCAGCAGACAACCTCAGCACAGCATTTGCAGCAGACAACCTGGCCGATGGCATAACGATTACGATCGGATACGATACGATCGCAACAGCATCAGAACTTTTATATCCAACCACCATGCAACGATGCCAGGTACCTTGCTCAGGTGATTGATCAACCTTCTCAGCTACAAACACCAGGTAAACTGACCAGCAAGCTCAGTGCAACCAGGTCGCGATGCTAGCAGTGACCACCACGGGCACAACTCAGACACAGACATGGCTATTGTTGCAAAACGGTGACGATGGCCATCAGAACTCGCGCCGAAATGTACTTACAACTACTCCAGAAACAACCACGGTTGCGGCCGCTGCGACACGTAGCCTGTGCAGACGGCCGCAGCCAACCACTGACAGCATGACAGCCCCCGTTATTGTGTGCTCAGACGCACGCAGGGCGTCCCATCGCTCCCAAAATCAACTGTGAGGGGCACTCGACAAGTACTACAACACTCGCAGACCGCCAGACAGCCCGGATACTCAGGAGCTGCCCTGCCGCAGCCGAAACACAATCCTTATTATTCGCAATCAAAACGTCTGCCGAAAGCGCCGCTTCCAGCCGCCCAGGCCCCCACTCGGAGGAGCGCCTGCTCCAGGACACGCCCGCGCCACTTGCACACCCAAAACACAGCCAAAACCAACAGATGCCTGCCCCGCAGGCGCGAGCCGGCCCGCCTAGTCTGACCAAAACTAGCACTATGGACACTTGACAAACAGCAGCGGCTCACACTGCGGCCTGTTACAGCCACGGTAGCAGATGACCATCTGCTCCATCGATGGCAACAGCTCAGCTTACAGCATGCATGCAAGTCCCCCAGTAACCACTGTACATGTGTACAATCGACGCCCGGCCCACAAGCAGGCGCCGCGCATGCAAGCAGCGCCTGACCGCAGCTGGCAGCGATAGGAAACTCACCAAAATCTACGATGACTGCAAGAGCCGTCAGGCATACATGCTGCAAATCAGCACGGCGACACGCCACCTAGAAACACCTACGGTACAGCATGTTCTGAAACGAAGTACTTCCATGGAAACCCGGCCAAATGCATGTGCTGGTTGGCACCGAGATGGCCTGGCCATTGGAACGTGTGCGGGCCAGGAACACATAAACTAAGACGGCACTTGTAGAAAATGAGAAATGGGAGGAGGGCCGCAGAGCAGCTCGAAACATGAGATCGGTGAGGAGCTCGGTGTGCACCTCAGCGTGGAAGATCCCACCAGCAGATTGCCCGTGCGGCCCCGCCCGCTCCAAGTCCGAAGAATACCAACGAACCTTCCTATAATTAAATGTCGCGGCCCCCGCCACCGCTTCGCGGTGGTCTCGGGTGCCGAGATTCACCCACCACTGTGAGCGATGAGCAGCATATGTGATTAGGGTAGTGCCACGGCGCGTCGACCCCGCCAGGCTCACAGCGAGCTGTGGCGTCGGGGCCGCCAGCCGCAGCAACTGATGGGCCAAGGGCCCATGCATGGGAGCCCTCCCAAGCAGTCAAGCAGCCAGACACACGGATATCGCATGCTGCGCTGCACTTATCAGCCAATCAAATTCATACAATCACCCTGAAGAGATTGTGCCGCCTCCGCCGCTGCTAGCCCCCGCCGCAGCTGTGGTTGAGCCGGCGCCATCAAGCCATTGCAGCGCCTGCGGCGCGTGCACAGGCCGGTGGCGGCCCGACTGGCAGGGGGGGTCAGAGGGGGACTGCCGCCAGCGGCGGCTCATTGCGCGGTCCGCACCGTCGCGGCACCCGGGGCGGCGTAAGTGTACCCTGCATCGTCCGAGTCGGCGCGGCTGTCTGTGCTGACGTTGGCCGCGCTGCCGGCGGGGGAGATGCCTGTGTTCACACCCACAAGGGTGGACGCGCTCGCGTTGGATGCGCTGCCATTCTCGTGGAGCGCGTCAGTGGCAGAGATGTAGGGCGTCTGCACGCAGACCGGGGCTCATGAAGGGGGGGGGATGCTGCTGAGGCCAGGCTGTGCGCTTGCAACGAGCACAGCATGCTGCACTGCTGCGTTGCAAATGCGCGATGGAGCCCAAGCGCTGTGCGCTGTGGCCAAGAGCACATAGGGGGCGCGTTGCATCGAGCACATGGTACGTAGATGAATCGTGCCTGCGCAGCACGCCGCACGCAGCACGCAGTTCGCATACAATGCGCAGAGGCAAGGCAGTGGTGAGTGATTGCATGAGGGCCGCTCTCGTGCATGACGGCAGCATGTCACCGAAGGGCAGAGGCTGGTGGTGTGGCGACATCGGCAGAGCCGATCAGTGCTGCACTCCATGCCGGATGCAAGATGCAACGCGATGGGAAAGACATGCATGCACGAAAAAGCACCATCGTGAAGCTTCATGAAGGCTTTTATCTGTTCGTCAACTTGGTTGGTAGTGCGCTGCATGGCAACAAGGCATCATGTACACAGCACGCGCAGCGCAGGCGGCCAGCACGCAGCAGCCAAAGCAGCTTGCGCGGCCCTAGCCACCATGAGCAACCTACGCGGCGCCGCATGTGCAGCCCTCGCATAGGTTCCTCAGGCTGGCTAGTGCAGCACAGCATGCATCACTGCCATTAAAAGCATGCATGTACATGTCCCAGGCATGTTCACAATGCATGCAAGGCATGCATCAGGAGCAGCACACAGCAATCGCAGCTATGCCATGACTCAGTTGGACCAAGCAGACCGCAATGCAGCTGCACGTCTGGACATAAAGTCAGCAATCACAATCGTGCAATCGCAATCGAAGCAATGACGCAGGTGGACCAAGCAGACCGCAATGCAGCTGCGCTGTCCAGAAATCAATCCTACAGCGTGAGGGCGGTGACACAGGGTACAGGCGGCGGTGCTGGAAGCAGGGTTGGGGCGCACCCCAGCTATCGAGGTGCTTCGCAGGCGGAGGCTCTCCTGGCTCGGCATCTGCTCGAGGCTCTCCTGGAGCTCCTTCACCATGTCCGCCGGCAGGCCGAGTGTGTGGTTACGGGGGGTCTCATGCATGGCCGCCTTGCCGCTCGGCAGTTCCCCTCGCTCCCAGCCCGCCAGCCGCGGAGGCGGCGCCACCGGCTCGCCGTTATGGCCGTTGCGACCATTCTGGCCGTTTTGGCCGTTGTGGCCCTGGTCAGCTGGGGGCTCGTATGCATGGCGTGCATGCATGTGAGGTGACATGCGCCCATCAGCAGCAGCCTGCTCCTGGTTGTATTCGGCAACGGAGCGTGGTGTGGGGTTGACTGAGGTCTGCGGCGAGCGGCCGTCGGCCGGCGAGCCGGGGTGGAGTGGCGTAGGCGGCATCGGCCCGATCTGCGACCCCATGAACGACCCGGAGTAGTAAGGGTCGGCAGGGTGCGGCACCGGCGGGCCCATCTGAGAGCCGGGCTGCACCCCCGAGTAGTACAGGGGGGGGAGGGGGTATGCCTGAGTGTCCACAGGGGGTTGCGGTGGAGTTGCAGGCCCTGGCGCCGGCTCGCTTCTTTCGCGGCTGTCGCTGTTGCGCGCCGGGGACGGCGGGCTGGACTGGCCGCCCAGAAACTGAGAGTCGCCAAGCTGTGGGTTAGGCGGCGCAGGGCCCTCCTGTGTGCACCCGCCTGGCGAGGGGGCCGGGAAGCTTCGAGGACCTGCTGGCGCTCCCATGTTGCCCTCAGGAGCTGGCTGGCCGCCCTTGACGCTTTCAGAGCCATGAGGAGCGCCCATGAAGTTCTCGGAGCCGTTCGGCGCACCCATGAAGCTTCCGGAACCCGCAGGAGCGCCCATGAAGCTCTCGGAGCCATTCGGCGCGCCCATGAAGCTCTCCGAGCCGTTTGGCGCGCCCATGAAGCTTCCGGAACCCGCAGGCGCGCCCGCGAAGCTGTGAGAGCCGCTCGGAGCCCCCATGAAGCTTCCAGAACCCGCCGGGGCGCCCACGAGGCTGTGAGAGCCATTCGGCGCGCCCATGAAGCTTCCAGATCCCGCCGGGGCGCCCATGAAGCTGCCCGCGCCAGGCGGTTGACCCATGAAGCTGCCGCCCGGGCCGCCAGCGACGCTACCAGGGGCCTGTGAGACCCCCCCCATGACACTTGCCGCGTCACCCATGACGCTGCCCCCCGCCTGCGAGCCTGCGCCCATCTGGGAGCCCATCTGGCTGTCGGACGTCTTGACGGCGATGTGAGTCAGCATGTGCTGCATGGCGGCCATGTGCTGCTGCTGCATCATCTGCACCGGATGCGCAGCGTCAGAGCTCCCCCCCGCGGTTCGCCACAAACCACGGCACCAGAGCGTAGGCCGTGTTGGTCTGGGATAGCATGTCTGGGATAGCACATCAGGAATAGCATTTCGGGAGCACTGTCGCGCCAGTAGTATTCCGGGAGCACAACCGTGCCACTATCCCTCGAGGCTAGGCACGTGAGTAGATTTGTACCTCCCTCAGCGCAGCGGATTGTCAAAATTCTGCAGTTGGAACTCACAGTGCTGCAGTAGAAACTTGCTGAATGCCCTAGCAACCAAGGGTACGTACCGCTGATGCGCAGCATGCGAAAAACAGGTTGGACGGGCGGACATGCATTGGGCCATGTATGTGTTGCCTGGATCTGGCTTGCCCAGTTGTGCTCTAGGTTGCTGTACATGAGCTGCGCTTTGGTCCGTGTCATGAAGAGTCATGGGCACAGGGCTGTGACCTATCTCTGCGCAACGCAAGGACAAGAGAAGGGAGGGGGGGCGCGCCTGCATGTTCATGAAGGAGTGGGCGATGGTGGCTGTGGCGTGCAGGCTCGCGCTGGCTGCGCTGTGCGCGCTGTGGTGGCTGTGCATGCTGTCATGCACGCTACCGCCATGCACGCTGCCGCCGTGCATGCTGCCTGCTCCGCTCATGCTGGGCGGCCCGCGCAGGCTGCTGAGCCCGGCGCCCATCTGCGACCCCATCAAACTCTCTGCACGCACAAACCCCGCTGTTCCATACCGCACTGTTAACATGCGTGGCGGCATCATTACATTAGCATCATTACGACCGTGCCCTCACGTGCGGCCTGGCCAGATCTCCCAGCACACAGCACGCTGCGCTGCATCACCACAGGCACCATGGAACAGATCCGGCCGGCCACGAGTCACGCAGCGCGACAGCATGACCAAACCAGATGCACCTTCGCAGCGCCTAGGGGTGGGCGGCGAGTGCAACAGCACGCAGCACGCAGCAGGGGGGCAGCGGGGCACCTGGGCCGGAGTGCATCATGCTCTTGATCACGGCCTGGCGGTCACGCAGCATCTCCTGCTCAAAGCCGCGCAGCAGGCGCTCCTCCATCGCTTGCGCCATGTGCTTGTCGACGGACACCTCCTTGCCCTCCTCGTCTTCTTCGGGCACAGCGCCCAGCAGGCGGATGTCGTCGGCGACCTTGAATGCGTTGTTGAAGTTGCCCTTGCCTGCACTCCCAGGCCACCACACTTGACGCCGTACCCGACCCCGGCTAGACAGTGGACCACCGAACTCTAGTTTCTCGGTCAAGCAAACCCAAACATACATGGCCATTTCTGAGAGCGTGTGATTGATACGGCGGTCCAGTGATGTGCAAGTCTAGGGTATGCACGAGTTGTCACGCAGGGGCTCAAGACTTTTTAAACTCTCTCCGCCAAACCGCACTGACGCAGCAGAGGTAACGCAATGGCACCACCGGTCAAAGCGTCTTGGAGTCCGGGGTAGATGCAAGCACACAGACACTGCAGTGATCAGCAGGAGGGGAGGCAGGCGTGCGCGCGCCCCGCCGCGGGGAGGTGCATACGCGTATGCAACACCTGTAACCACCCCCGCGGGCACTGCACAGACCAGCAGGAGCACCGGCAGACGTGCCCGTGGCCAGGAAACAACCAGTGCAGAAGCAGTGGCTGAGGGGGTGCGCACCCGGATGCTTCTTGAAGAGCCTCTGCTCCTCTACCTCCGACTTTGTGAGCTTGCGTGCGTTCTTGCGCATCGCCTCCAGGCCGCGGAGTTCGCGTAGCCGCTCCGTCAGCTCCTCCTCGCTCTCCTGTACCTCTCACTCTTGCCTCAATGGCTGCTGGGACAGTGGGGCAGGAGCAGGAACACGCCATGCGCAGCTGTGTGACTGGGCGCGGCCTGCTGAGGGGGACATATGAGGGCTGTACATGTGACAACGTGCTGTGCCTGCTTTGCTTTTACACAGCCACCTGCGCTCAGTTCCAGATTCGGCCTCGGCACACAGCAGGCCTGTCGCGGCGGCAAGTACAACAGGCAAGACCATGACCACATGAAAGCAGTGCCCATTGTGAGCACGGAGGACAACTCCTGTCGTAGAGGCAGAGCATGATGGTGATCATGATGGTGATCATACAAAATGTGGCAAGCGCAGCAGAGCGCATCAGGCACAGCAGAGCGCAGCAGGCGTAGAGTAGACTGAGGGGCGCACGTCAGAGGAGGCATCATTGTCGCCGTTGCCAGCTCCTGCTTTGGGTGTGACACCCTTTGTCATGAAGCTGCCCGTGAGAGCGGCAGACTCGCTGGGGGGTGCGCTGGGCGCTGTGCTGGGCGCGTGCGGGACATGGCTGCGCGCAGAGGGGGGAGGTGCGTGGGAGCCGGGGTAGCCGGGGGGGTTGCCGTGTTGGCCGGGAGGGGGAGGTGGGTACATGTGGTGGAGGTGCCCGGGGTAGAAGCCGGGGGGAGGGGGGTACATTGAGGAGGGGTAAGGGGGCATTCCTGCAAAGCATGGTGTGGCTGAATGATGTCTTGTGGAGTGTACGCATGCATGAGAGCGGTTGACGCCGGCGGCAGATGTGGTGATGTGGGTGGGAACGCCAGGTTTCACATCTAAAGTTCAAGTGCAGGAGGATTCAGTTTGTTGCTCATGTGTGTGCACACATCTGTAGAAGACTGTAGGTGCAGCGGTGGGTATGAGTCAGTACACTATGGCATGCGATCGGGCTGGATTCGTGCGGCAAGCTTGGTGGATGTGCCATAAAACTAGGAAGAGGCTAGGAGGAGGCTGGGAAGAGGCTGCCTCGAGGCTGCCTGGTGGCCACGGGGGCGCCCCCAAGCTTGAGGGGTGCTGCGGCGGCTGCAACATGGCATGCTGTGCTGTGCTGTGCTGCCTGTCACACTGCAGACCTGCATCCTGATACTCTGCAATCTAGAACCACAAGCACCAGGGCTATCAGGTTTGCAGCATCTGCATGACCACCACTCCCATTGCCATGTGCCGCGGCCCACCCATGCCCGGAGGGGATGGTTCGCACAGTCCGTGCTGCGCCTGCCGCGCCGCCTCCAAGCGTGACGGAGTGCTGCAATGGCAAAATGTATAGCAGCTGCTTGGCCTGCCATGCGAGGGTGATCACGGGGACGACCGAGCGGCAAGCGCAATGGCAGTCCCCAGCAGTGCCTGTCCCCGATCCAACATTCTCAACACTCACACAATCTCCATTTACTCATGCACTCTGTCCCACGTGTAGTGTTGCAGGGACACATGTGGTGCATGCATGCCAGCAGGGCGTTGCCTGTTCCAGCTTGCAGTGCTCAGTGGCCAATGTGGGCCAATGCGGCGGACGTGACAGTGGCCGATGGTCAATGTCTTTCGCTAACATGGACCACTGCCAGCGTGCAAGCACCATGGCCAAGCAGCATGGCTGGGAGAATAGGGGCACTGAACGGGGAGAGATCGCATGGGACATGGGAGGGCCGTGTGGGAGAGGGGTGATGGCACGCATGGCGTGACTGCCTCAGAAGGCTGCCTTAAATAGACCCAGGCCTAATGCATGATGCCAATGCATTGGCTCTTACTGGGGAGTGGTGTAACAAACCTGCAGCCTGTGGGCAAGTGCAGGGCACTGCAGGGCAGCAAGCAAGTGCAGCCTGGTTGTCTCTGCAGCAGCGTCTGCCAAGCAAACATGATACAGGGACCTGCAGGGAGGATGGCCTGTGCAAACTTGGGGTGGATATGCATGGTGGAAGTAATCCCGAGCTGCAGGATGACTCTATGAATGTGTGCCAGTCCTGGATAGGCCTCCACTGTTGACAATTGCAGGTCAGATGTGCTGCCAGCAGCATCAGCTCCTGGCTGCTGTGCCACAGCAGTGTTGGCTGAGCAGTTAAGCAGAGTGGGTGGGTGCCATGAAGGAGCTTATGTGAGGGAGGAGCTTATGTGAAGGATTCATGTGTCATGAGGGGATCAGGTGGACCTGAAAGGCATGTTGCCAGAGCACTGTTGGTGTTGTGGGGTGGAGTGGACAGAGCTGCACGCACATGCCCAGCTAGCAAGGGCAGACTGGATGCCAGCAAGGTGAGGAGCAATAGGGCAGGTTCGCCACTGCAGCAGGAAGACGGATCTGCAAAAACCTTATGCAATGTAAATGGGAATGCCACAGTGGCCATGCTCAAGGCATGGGCATGCTCACAGTCCATCGATCTGCTGTATGATCTGCTTTTTGGGATTGGCTCTTGGGCAGAGAACTGGGGTGGCAAGCAACCTCGAGTTCCTGCTGACCTGGGTGGGAGTCACAGCTATGTGTTACACAGTGGTAGCAAAGCAGTCTTACCAGCTGACCCAAGCCCACACTGACAGGATGCAGCAGGATGACATCATCATGATGCTGGGTCCTAGATCTATCACTGTGTTACACAGCAATAGATCTAGGACCCAGCAGATCTATCACTGTGTAACACATCATCATGATGTGATTCTGGGCAGATCTATCACTGTGTAACACATCATCATGATGTGATTCTGGGCCACCATGGTGAACCAGCCCAGCAGTCCAGCCAGACAGCATGGGGGGCAGTCAACCCAGCCCATCACATAGGACTCCGTGGCACCACCCTCCAAGAACAAAAAAACCCATAGAAAAAACCATAGATACCCCATGGTACCCAGACAGGACCGGCGGGCTCTGGAGATTCAACAGGGCTGCCACAAGAGTGCCCCTTACTCATCAGTTTTTGGTTGTCATGTTTCTCTGTGGTGGTGACACAATGCACAAGACATGATGCACAACGAACTGTATCACATTATATGGGTGCCATAGGTGCCACTCAAATGCCCAACTCCCATGCCTGGTTTGTGGCTGCAACTGTGATCTGTGATCAAGCCATGCTGCAAAATCTGGCTACAACTGGGAAAATGCTGTGCTGCTAAAGCTGAGCCATGCATGTCCATGCTGCATGAAGAGCACAAGCTTTTTACTCATGGTCATGGGGCTGACTGATGCCTCGTCTGCCCTGAGAGCAGCAGCACAGCTTGCTTGTGCCACCAAACTCACCAAATCACAGCTTGCCAGTTGGGCCTCACTCACACTCTCGTGTCAGCTGTTGTCAGCTGGTGGTCGTTCGTGTCCAGATGGGTCACAACATGGAGATCAACGCACTTTTAGATTGGCTTGGGGTGGGGAGGGGGGGGATGGAGGGGGGCTCACCTGGAGGCATTGGTGGCATGCCGGGCGGCAGCGCGCCCGGGTGGCCCCCAGGGAGGGCGCCATACCCGGGTGGAGGCGCGCCGTACCCTGGTGGTGGCGCGCCGGGCGTGCTGGGTGCGCCGGGCGTGCTGGGCGCCATGGAGTGAGCCGGGGTGCCAGGGGGGGCGCCATAGGGGGGCATGCCGGGTGGCATGCCAGGGAAGGAGTGCGGGTGCAAGGGGTGCAAGGGGTAGGCCGGCATGTGGGGGTAGCCGGGCATCCCGTGGTAGGGTGGGGTGGGGGGATGGTGCCGGCATACGTACCGGCAAGGCTGCCTGCAGCTGTGGCGCTCGTCAGTGGCGCGTGTCAGTGACAGTGGCGCGTGCGGGGTGTGGCAGGGAGCGATTGCCATGAACGAACGAGATGCAGTTGCGAAGGGGGCGTGTCTGGAGAGCATGTGGAGTGCCGAGAACATTGCGGAGGCGCAAGGCCGCTGCGGCGTGGAAGGCGGCACGGAAAACTGGCAGAATCGTGGCAGCCGCAGAAGCGGGAGTCAGGGTGCATGGCCGCGGGGACACGCCAATGGACGCTGCGATGTGATAATCCGGGGGCCAGAGCATGCGGGGGACGGTGTGAGCGTGATGTGAGGCGCAGCAGCAGGGTGTGGCTCCGAGTGGTCGCGCGGCTACAGGCACTGATGGACATGGGCACGGCCGCATGGACAACGGCAGGCGCGCGGCCCGCGAGAGGTCCTGGCCGACTGTTTCGTGCACGGATGTGAAACGCAGCACGGACAGGTGGTGTGGGGGTGGGGGGGGATGCACGCTGTGTGCGCGTGCTCGGCATGCTGCGCAGCGCAAGCTGCAGCGAGTAGCTGGAATGTGCGTGTGCAGGGCAGCAAGGCGGAAGAATGGCAAGGAGCTGGACTTGTGCTGCTGTGGTGAGTTTGGAGGGGCGCACTCGCAACAGTGGGGGCGACCGAGTGCGCCTGGGAAGGCGCGACAGACGGCGCATAGTGGCTGCCAGCCTCTGAAGGCGGCGGCGCCGGGTAGTGCGACGGGCCGACCGTTGACCCGGCGTCTGACGGCGGCGGCGGCAGGTACTGCCCGCCGTTGACAGTGCCGGTGTCGGACGGCGCGGGTGACGATACGTCGCGCCCGAGCTCGCCGCCGCCGACGGCGGCGCTGGCCGCAGCGCGCCGCGCCGCACCGGCGGGACCGCCGCTGCCGGCGGTGATGGACAGCGCTCGCGAGTCGGAGAGCGCGCGGGAGGTATCGCCACGGGGGGGCTTGCTGGGGAGCGTGGCCATCGCGACGGTGTCATCGGCGATGAGGTTGGAGGCGCGCAGGCGCTGCATCCGCACGAGGATGTCCTGGTTGCGGTTGAGCAGCACCGCCCAAGCGCCATCCTCCCACTCCGGCGGCTGGTTGACACGCTCCCGCATGAACTCGGCAACCTGCACCGCGGGCCCTGCTGTGAGCGAGAGAGCCTTTGAAACCACGTGGCTTCTGGAACAATGTGGAGGCCCAGGACAAGAGCTGGCGCGCGTGGTCAGGCGGAGCACGGTCGATACCTGTCCAAGTGTTGCAGCATCTCTGAGGTGCTTGCCTGTGCATAGGGGTCACGAGGGTTGCTCAGGGTTTGTGCTGGGGCCGGGTGCTCAGCGGGCGCATGCACTGGATAAATGCAAGTCAAAGCAGTAGAGAGGTCCGGCACGGCGCTGCTGGCATGCTGGTTGCCGTGGTGAGAGATGGCATGCTCTCTGTTGGCTTCCATTGTGTGTGTGTGAGTGTGTGTATGTGTGTGTGTGTGTGAGTGTGTGTGTGTGTGTGTGTGTGTGTGTGTGTGTGTGTGTGTGTGTGTGTGTGTGTGTGTGTGTGTGTGTGTGTGTGTGTGTGTGTGTGTGTGTGTGTGTGTGTGTGTGTGTGTGTGTGTGGCTGAGTCCCTGAATCCCATTGGGTGGTGTGTTTTAGTGATGTGAAGGCCCTAGTGATGGGAAGGCCTGGCACTGGCTTACTGCTTGGCAGTGTGTAATGGACGGGCTAGGTGGGCTACATGCCAACATGTGCACACTGATTCATGTGCATGCACAGGCACCCCTGCAGCCACCCCTGCAGCCACCAGCTACAGGCCACATGACACACATTGTGACAGTTCACCTCCTGGACAGTACACATGACACACATTGTGAAGAACAGGCAGCGGAGTTTGGCCTTGGTGCAGCCATGCATACAAGGGACCTGGGACCAACTAGGCACAGCTGCCAAGTTGCACAGGCAGCTGTGCTTGGGTCAGGTCAGGCCAACTGAACCAAAATCAGACTGCCAAATTGCATCTGGTATGGCTCTAATGCTAGACCCCAGCCTACTTACAATACAGACCTGACAATGCACAAGAGGCTGACTTCAAGGGGCTGTGCAGAGCCTGCCCACCAGGACAGAGCCTGCCCACCAGGACAGTGAGCAATGCATACACAGATGCATTGAATGTGAATTAATTGACCAGGTCAAGGGTCACTGACTGCAGCAAGATGCAACACAAATGCAGGTGACAGGATAGTGGACAGCTGGTCACTCTGATGCACTGGCTGCATCTCTGGCTTTGCTATGAACTCAGCCATGATTGCACAAAGCCTGTGCTATGTCCAGCAGATACGGTACATCTGACTCCAAGGCCCGTCAATGGTGGCATCATTGGCTCCTGCCGAGACAGAATTCAAGGGCCTGGGACGCATCCAATGCGCGAATCGCGGTCAACATGGCACCAAAATGCCACCTGACAAGCTGCCAGCAGCATGCAACAGTTTAGATGTGCATGACATCGCGGCGACGGTGCTGTGTGCATGAACAGCCGCAGCTGGCCAGCGCTGGTTGACGTGCAGCAGCTGGCGTGACGCCAGGCCATTGTCTCGGAGACGCAACGGGTGGCAGCATCAACCTGATTACTGCTGCCTAACAGCTCCGTGCGAGCTGTGATGAGCGGGCCCCCTTTGCGAAGTGCTGACCCGTCCCGAATGACAGCTGCACCGACAGTCACGATGCCCGCTACGCATCGGCATGCTGACAGCTGCAGCGATGCATGGCGCGACTGGACCATCGCGATGCCCAGGCATGCCTGTACACCACATGCATCACATGCATGCACAGCCCGAGTTCGCGGAGAGATCGCGCATCAGGTATGCATAGAGGTCTCAGGTCGGAACGACGACACATTTCTGGACAGGACTGTCTGCTTTCGGGGGTTTTGGCCGTCTGCTGTCCTGCTGGTGCCCTCGCTGCCGGGCTATTGCGTTCATCTCCGTGTAACACATTTCTGCACAGGAACTTTGGTTTCGATGATGATCGCGGTGCTCACTGCGTCGTGACCAAAGCGATCCTGATGCCACCAAATCTATTATCCTGTCATCCTGGCAATCCTGAGTGTGCTTGGCAGGAGACCAGGCACTACAAGCAGAAGCAGAGCAGACATAGCAGAACCTCGTTGACAGGCTGCCTGATTCCAGCCTGCCAGTCTGTGTTGAGTGAGATCCCAGGGCTGCTGCATGACTTGTGTGCCAAAAGTTCTGATATTGGAGTGGCAAAGGCACAGCACACACAGCAGCTGGAGAGGTTGAGCAGACATGTGCACCTGCCTACTAGTCTAGTAGACTAGATATCATCTATGCATAATAGTGGAAATGCGGGTGATGTCAGACTGTGTTCTCATGGACAGGGGGACAGGCAAGGGGCCCCAGCCTGCCAGGAATGAGGCACCCTCTTCCACCTCCTGCCAGCTGCAGGAGTAGATGGTACCCGGTCCATGGCATGCCAGACTGCTGTGTAGACTCTGTGAAGTTGTGAAGTTCACCAGGTACTTCAATATGGATCAAAGCCTGGGACATAAGGTTGTAAGTGCACATCAGTTAGGGTTCGGGGCTTGGGGCAAGGCCTGCTGGAGGTTGGGGCAGGAGAATGGCACGAGCGGATTGTCTACACACATCTACGATAGGCACGGTACGGTTTCTACCCTGAGCTGCAAACACACCCTGACACAAAGGTGTCGAGACGCGTGCCACCAAGTCTCACAGTCTGGCTGCGGAGCACAGCTTACGAAGGAAATGCATACGACAACCTCGTGTCTGTCTACACTTGATGGAAGCTAGCAGCGGCGCCGTGCAGGGGACCGATGTGTGGTGGAGGCGCGCCCTGGCGCATCGGCGAACGGGCATGCGGATGTGTAAACCGCTGCATGCATGGGTGCTATGACGGATTACCAAACTTGTGCTATGAGCGGCCGTTGCACTTCTATGTTCGCGCCGCGAACTGTGGATTTTCTATGTAAGCATGGTGTTAACGTAACCAAGGCTTTCACAACGGAGTTCAGCTGGCTGAGCATGGGATTGCAGCATATCTTGATGCTGATAGAGCTGTACGGAATTACTAGGGAGTAGGCATGGCCGTGTGGATGTACTCGGGTTGCATGTGCGTGACCACGCCCGGTTTCATAATAGTACAGGCTATATAGCGGCTGCGGCATGCGGCAACTGGATGACGCGTAGATGACGCTGCATCAGAGCAGTGCCATTCACCAAACAATCCGAGCGGATCAGAACATGCAATCCACTACGTACACCTGAAGCGCTGCATGTCGCTCTGAGTGACGGTGTAGCGTCTCGTGTAGGTACGCACGGGAGTATAGGTGACCGGTGGGCGATATCGATGGGGCACACGGGTGTGTACACAAACTATGTGTGCGGTCCGCCAGCGCGAGGCTGCAAGGACATGCCAGGCTGCAAATGAAAGAATTCACGCACCGCAGCTGTTTGCTCTGCGAGGTCGGTCTTCATCGCATTCAGCTGCTCCTCGTCCTCCTTTTGGTCGTCGTCCTGCCTGCGCAGGCGGACCTGGTCCTTCAGCGATTCGATAGTACAGTCGGAGCCGATGTAGCCCTTCTTCTTCGCGAGAGCGAGCAGCTTTTCCAGCGTCTCACCGATTTCTGCCATTCTCACCGCTGCGGTGCCATCCCCCTGGCCCTGCAAGCGTACGCTCTGTGCACGAAACACGCTTGCGCGTTGAACACACATTGGCGCGCCATGGCCCTGATGTACATGGCGATAAAGCAGCAGAACAGCAGGGAATGGCATACACTAGCTTCTAGCTTAGCCTGCTTCTGCTCCAGTATCATCTGGGAGTTGATCAAGAGGTATATCTTGTCAACGGCTTTCGCCACGGCACTGCTCCCTTGAGGGCTAGACATTTTGCCCTGGACCTGCGACGACAGGTTGACAATAAGAATATGTCCTTCGCTTGCACTGTGATATGCTTTGACGGTGTAAGCTTTGGCTAGCACGCTATCTGCCGTTAGGGACTGGGTCCGATGGGTCGAGCGCTCGAACACGATGCGTTGACCTATGCACAGCTCACAGGCGCATATGGGGTCATGAGTTGATTCCATATGCCCGGACTGATTGAAACAGTGCTGGGAGAGATCTGGACTTGATACTCAATGCAATGCTGCATGGCTCGGTTTCAAGTTTGACCCCGAGCTTCCGTCACGGCACACGCTCAGAGCGGCTACGCTCACCTGTGTTAGTAAAGGCCACCAACTGAACCCTCGAAAGTGCGATGAGACACTTTAAGCGCAGCGGGCACCTCTTGGTACTTTTGACAGGCGGATCGGGCAATCTCAGCGTCTGACAATGTGAAGTACCGACAGGTCACATGGATGACTGGCACGAAGAATGTAGAAATAACAGTATAAAGCGAAGGTGGCCGGTTCGTATCTATAGCCTAGGTCCAGGCATCCATTCCGGGCAGCCTTCGATGTCGCATGGCTGTGACAGCTTAGATGATGCAGCTTCTGCAGCGCGGAGTTGCATGGCTGGCGCGCGGTCATCAGCTCGCGCTCGACGATTGACGCCGGTCGCCACGCGTGGCCACGGCCAAGCGAGCTCATGCCGCAGCGGCCGCGATAGCTAGTGCGCAAAATCCCACACGTGAGCGAATTTGCTCAGCTAGCCAAATTTGTCACGGATCGGCTGTGCCATCTGAAGGCTAACAACACGCTGCGGATCACACCGTCGGACTGTTGCTGCATATTGGATTCACTCTGGCACACGCGCACAGACCATCTGGCCATCACCTACTGCCACTCAGCATTGACATACGCTCCTGTGAATGATTGCTAGCCCTCTCCGTGCACAAGGACTGCGGCGGCCTTGTCTGACTACGCCTGGCAGTGTTGTGTGCAGGCAAAGCGTCAGAACTTTCGCGGCCAATGGGCAGGATACGTCATCAGCGATCCAGACGACGCCGAGTTTTGCGCTAAAACTCGCCATAGGTACTCTGGCAGGGGCATCGGCGGTAAAGTATGGCAGTCTGGTCCTGACGACCCCATTCGAGCCAGATGCAAAGACAGCAGCCGTGTTTGTGGTAGCGCCGGCCATATTTTTCGCAATCTACTTTCTACGCCTCTCCAGAGATTAGATTATCCGTGACACTTGATGACAGCGAGAAGGTCGGTGATGCTTGTGCACCATGCCTGTTGCAGCACGTGTAAACAGTTTGCTATACTTTCCACCGTCCCAGACATATTCCACAATGCACGTGAAGACGGACCTCCTGGTAACCTTATTCCCGGCATACTGCATTCGGCTCGTTTAACACACATGCTGCCGCAGATGGAAGCAGTCTCCATTCATCAGCCCCAATAAAGCAACACTGGTGCAGTGCCCTCGGCCAACGGGCCCCTTCCCGCTGGTGCCAGGTCCCCACCCGGCATGTACCAGGGGTAAGCTCCGTTGGCCCAACACGTCTGCGTGCTTTGTACAATCAGTTCATGGCGGACTGCCAGAGCAGCCATGTAAAGTTCTGCACCAGCAGGATGCATTAACCCACGTTCACACCCGCCTGATGAACGACCTAGCCGAGCCATGAATCTCCTTGAGCACTCCTGTATGCAGCTGGACCCGCAATCTGTGCCCTGCTCTTTGTCACGACAAGTCACTGACCACGCCACATGTGGCTGTCCGGACAGTTTGACAGTCCACGCCAGTACCAACGGTTGACATAGCCACACGATGAGCTGCGAACGAAGCGGCTTCTCGCATGAACTGCGCAAGTCGTACTTCGGTGCCGAGAGCGATGCTTGCACCAGTCGTACCACGTCACCGAAGTACGACTATGGTCAAGTCGTGCTTCGGTGCAAGCATGGCTTTTGGCATGTGGTGATCACCGCTGCACAGCTTCTGGGTGAACGAGACAAGGTGGGATGCAATTAGTCCAAGCTGGCGCACTGTGGTGTTGCAGAAACAATGTAAAGTAAGAACTGCAGTCCTGCAACCTCGCTGCACGGTTTTGGCACTGTTGGCCGGCGGATAGAGACCCGAAACCGGCGCTGTCAAGGCAGGCGCATGGTCAACTGTCTGGAGCCAGCAGAGGAATGGGTGTTATTGGTTTGCGACACGGATGGCAGGTTCTCTGACATGGTAGGCACAGAGCCATATAATTGAAAACGTTGCAAGCACTGCAGACTGTCTACTGCAGCAGACACAGAAATGAACAGACTCACACAGTGTGCTGCTGCATGCGCTGCGTACCGTGCTTTGCACTGTGCATATGCGCGTTTTACAAAGGGCCTGCCCCGCTGAATCAAACACAGGACACTCAAGCAAGAGCTCAGTAGCAGATGGTTGCAGCATCTTCACACACGCGCCCAGTGGCAACACACGTCTCATGCCTGACGCACCCCACGCCACACACTCGCACCCGACACAATCAGCAGTGGGCGCAACGCGCTGTGCGAGCTGGTGCGGCCAGATGCCGGCAGGAGGCACATGGAGGCTTGCGGGCATGCATGCGGCTGACAGCAGAGCCCATGCAGCCACTGCGATGCATGCCATCCGCTTGCGTCGGTACATGCAGCCACACATACATACCACCAGCGCACGAGCACAGCTGCCTCTGTTCGCAACCCGTGATGTGTGCTGTGGTTGCACATGCCGTTGCTCAGCGGCGCCGCATGCCACACATGCATGCATACCTGCCCCCAACTGGCTCAACGCCCATGTGTGGCTTGGCAGATGCAGTACAGTGTGCCCTGACCATGCCTGCTCGCTCGCATGGCATGGACATTGGCGCCAGTCGGCACGGCCGACACAGCACGCTGCGGTGCCGTGGGTCCCCACTCGTCCTGTGAGGCAAAACCACGAGATCTGGCCAGGGATCAGGCGAGCCCGGGTTGGAACTGGCCCGGCCTGCCGATGGCTGACAAGCGCCACAAGTTGGGCCACAACAACATTTATTTGGCGTCTGGAGCAGCCCACTCGCGGCCGTGCACTGGCAACTGGGCCTGCTGATGCTCGCTCTTGACTCACACAGCATGCACAGCATGCACTGACCCACGCAGCATGCACTGACCCAATTCAAATCTGATGCACTGACCCAGTTGCAATTCATTGTGGCTCCGGCCGTGCAACCCTCTGCAGGTATTGGCACCTCAGCTACACAGCAACGTGAGCCGCCATCACGGCCAGCTGCCAGCTGCTGTGAAGCTCCGATGCAGCATGTCCAGTACTCCACTCAGCATGCCACTTAGCATGCCACTCAGCATGCCACTCAGCACGCCACTGGGTGCTGCTGCACGGCATGCACCTGTCACCAGCCTCCGGCAGCAGCCCTGCCACAGCACCCTGGCTCACACATCCTCCTGCACCCACTGTGCCAGCTGCACAGCGTGCACAGCGAGGCAGGCGCAGCACAGAGGCACAGCCTGGCGCAGGCGACATCCCTTGTCACTTCGGCGGAACTCAGCACGCAGCGCGCAGCACACAGCACGGCTGGATCCGTACATGGTCATTCTGCGGCATGGATCAAGGAGTGGCGGCCTGCCCAAGAATTTCGCCGAGATCGGATTGAGATCTGCCCAAAACCGCGACGAATGATGTCGCAGTCGCCAGACGTTGATGCCGGCATGCCCAAATTAAGACCCAAAACGTTCAGCGGAATTCATGGGACGTCGATGCCAACGTGGGTGAGGGCGTTGCGCACCCACTCGGGGCAGCCGGCGGCGCCGTACTGAGTGCACATGAAGCTCTGCACGAAGGCGGGGAACGTGCCCCCGGCGATGGCCTCTCGGATGGAGCGTGTGAGGTTCTGCGTGTAGGCGACGTTGTGAACGCTGACGAGGCTCGCGCCAGCTGGCGTGCCGTGGCACAGCGCGTTGTGGAGTGCCGCGCGGCTGTATTTGCGGCAGGTCGCGCACGGGCAGGCCGCATCGATCGGCTGCTCGTCGTCTGCACAGCACACAGCACGTGGGACGCTGCTGCAAGTGGCACATGCATACATGGTGCTCATGAATGAGGGTCACACATGCGGAACGGTCGGGGCTGACCCAGCACACTGTTTCGCATAGATAAGCGCCCTCGCCATAGGCGTCAGGTCATGACTGTTCACAGCACGCGAAATCGTGGCACGGCGCGCGTAGCATCGTAGCATGATCGGGTGGAGGGTGGGAGGGGGGGGCGCGGGGGGGGGGGGGGGGGGGGCAAACCGCGGAACTGTGCCTGCTTGAGCTTGATGAAACCCCCATGCGTGTCCACAAGCGCAACCCCGAAGCGCGCGGTTCGCGTCGGAAACACAGAGTCAAACATGTCGGCACCGAGGGCCACGCAGACAACGATGTCTACAGGGTACCCAATCCCCATCACGTAGCGTGGCTTGCCAGCCGGAAGCTCCGGCGCGCACTGCGCCACGACCTTCCAGAAGCTCTCCTTGTCCTCCCCCCCGGCGAGGCCGCCGATCGCGTACCCCGGAAGGTTCCGCGCGGTGAGGTCGGCCAGGCTCTTCGTGCGCAGCGCAGCGTCCAGGCCGCCCTGCAGCCACAGCACACGCTCTTCAGCTCTCTTGTCCGTGGGCATGCAGCATGAAAGCGAGTCATGTGCCAGCGCGGCTGAACACGTTTGAAAGATAGGCATCCAACAGCACACATGGCCTCGAGGAGACGGGGATGCCGACTCCGGAAGTTTGCGCGCATGACAAATCGACACGGCCGCGGCCGCCAAACTCCCCCAGCCGCTGCATGGCCGCCAAACTCCCTCAGCCGCTGCACATGCTGTGTCGCCTGGTTGCAGGTGCCAATCCGCCGCAGAGTGCCCCAGAATGAAACTGGGGATTTCATGAGGAGCGGAATGCAGTGCTGTGGGGCATGAATTGCAGTGCTGTGGGGCTGCTGTGTGGTGATTTTGCGAGGAGAAGAGGAAGGGGCACATGGTCATGGTCATGGATCGGGCGTATGGGTGAACTTGGCCCACAGAGAGGCAGAAGGGGGACTCCTGGCTGCTGGATGCGAAGCCACTGGAAGTGACCAAAGCATCATGCAGGGTCAGACCAAAATTGGTTCAGCTTGCCATGTCTGCTGGTGTGCTGCTTGTTGCACAAGTTCACAGCTAAGCCAGAGGTAGGCATGCTGCCTGGCATGTGGTCCACTGGTGCACAGCAGGTACTGCACAGTCTCATCTGAGCTGCAGCCGGAGCTGGGCATTGTGAATAGGCTTCTCACGGGCAGGAAACACCAGACCATTCCGTTTCGCATGGCCTTGCCCGATCGAGCCCGAGTTGCTGCAATGCATACGCATGCAAAGCTGCAAACTGGGATGGTTGGCTACAGTGGCAGAACGCCCACCACTGCCCTGGCCCACTTCTGCGCTGCACTCAAGCTAGTGGCACTGCTGCGTCCCAGCCCACACACCGTCACGGTGATGCGCGAGCCGTGTGACGCTTTGTTTGCGTCCGCCCGTGAAAACCTGTGAGCTCACGCGTGAGCAGCTCCCGTGGCTACAGGAAATCCTGCGTCTGAAGCTGGACGGATGGCACTGTGCAGGTGCTCACTCGCATAGGAGATCCTCCATTGAGGAGTCGCGGTGGGTGTGTCAGAGATACTAACATTTCTCAGCGCGGCTGTCATGCACTTGGTCACTGGTGCAACAGCAAGCTTTGAAGCGTGACAAGCAGCGGAGTCAGGTCTGCACCGCACGGTCAGAACAGCTGCGCGAGCAAGCTTCATGCATATGCAGTGATGAGGATGATGCAGATTGACTGGAATGCGCTCCAGATTCCTGGGTTTCACCTGTGATGACTCAGCCGCTGTACGCCATGGCGCGCCAGACAGGCCTGTGATGTTGATATGGTACAGATACACACTCTGGGCCGACTTTACTCGCATCAGCGGACAGCTGTGGGCGCTTGTGTGATTATGGCTCTAAAATTCCATTGAGGAGACAGCAGCTGCTGCAGAAGTGGCTGGTGGAGGAGAAGAGCGGATTCATAGCAGGAAGGCTTGCTGTCACTGGAAGGCAGCCATCATGGAGGCGATGTGAAGATGGTGATCGGAACATTTGCAAATGTGCTTTGAGTCATGCCAGACAGCTGCCACAGTTGAGCCATGGCACAGCATACTTGTTCTATGTGCATGTGGAGCCATTATAATCAATTGGCTTTACTACCGGGCCCGCAAGTACGCATACCGAGCTGATATACCACAGCAGTGTTCTGGATTGCTCATGTACTACTAGAAATCCTGTGCCAATGGTAGGCCATGAAAATGGCTAACGTTTTGATGATGCTCTGCGGCCTGCTTGTTTATCCCCGATTTAATTTATCACAAACTACCAGTGCATGTGTTGTAATCAGCAACGACAACTGAGAACATATCCAGAGTCCTGCTCAGACCAATGCCTGTGCTCGAAAGCATGATTAATTGGCACTCTCCCTGATCGTTCTGACACATGTGCACTAGTGTCGTGCCGACGACCGCTTGTGGGCCCGGCGAGTGCTGGCTGTGTGTTTGGTGTGCGCGTGGCCTGCGTGGTACTGCGTGGTGTGTGCGTGTCTGCTTTCGCGCTGGCGATAGTTCGTTCTGGCATTTGCTCGTGCGGCGCGTGGCCTTGGTGCTTGCGGTGGCAGGTCTGTCTGTTTGCTGTCTGTTTGCTTGTTGCCTGGTCTGTTGCCTCGGCGCTGCTGAGTCCTAGATCTATCACTGTGTAACACACATGTGCACTTGTGGCCAGCACAGAGCGGTGCAGAGAGGCAATTGCAACTGAGAGGACAATTCTGGCTGAGGCGAGACATGAAGCTAGAGCCATGCAGTAGCTCACTGCTACTCACTGCTACTTCTGAGAAAGTGCACTGTACAGCTCACTGTTGTGAATGAACATCCTGAGAGGTTGCAGCAGATCGCAATGAAACAGGCCTGGCTGGCATACTGTTTCTCTCAGACTGGTGTGCAGTGCTGGATCCTTATGCTATGTTCTGGGCTGTACAGTTCCTTCTGCCACCCCCGCTTGTAGGGGTGCCGTCCAGGTTTGGCTGGCGGGGTCTGGCGGGGTGCCCGGGCTTTGATGATGCCCGGGCGGGTGCCTGTGGCGGGTGTGGCGGGAATATTGTATTTAATGCCCAATTGTTGTCTCCTTTTGGTTTCCTCACACAGTGCTACCACAGCTGCGTGTGTCAAGCGAACGTGGAACCAGAGCCAAGACCCAATGTTCAACACGCAGAGATCAACGCAGCAGCTCAGTAGCAAGGGAAATATGCTGACAGCAATCCAGAGCTAACACCCACTGTCACCCACTGTTGCATGTGAGTGTTACACGGAGATGAACGCAATACAATAGCCCGGCAGCGAGGGCAACAGAAGGAAAGTAGACGGCCAAAACCCCCCGAAAGCAGACACCAGCAAAAAGCAATCACTGTCCCACGCGAAAAGCCACAACAATGAACCGCATGTGAGTGTACACCTTGCACAGAGGCCTTGGCAATCACTCACACCTGCCACCGCTTGTGCCCGTGGCCGATGACGCCATATGGGCAGCCATATTGGCCTGGGGTCTCCTGGCTCATGGTCGGGTGTCTGTGGTGTCGGGTGCAGCCACAGCAGCAGTGCCGGCTGCAGCCACAGCAGCAGTGCTGGCTGCAGCCACAGCAACAGTGCCACTGGCAGCCCATGTATGTCAGGCTGTGGTTGCAGGTGAACGGATCCAGGCAGCAGTCTGCCATGCATTAGTGCATTTGTACCAGAGCCTCCACCAGAGGCTCAGCAGGCCTCCACCAGCAGCGGCCGCAGCGGCCACAGTGAGCCACAGTGAGCCACAGTAGCAGGACGACCATGTAGAGCAAATGCATGTAGCAAAAGTGCATGTAGCATCACCACTACATATAGCTACACACCGCCCGAAGGCCCCCTGTCCAGAGGCCCATCTGGAGGCCATGGAACGGGAACTGTGCAGTTGCAGTATGTTGCCACAGGCGCACAGTGTGGTGCCCAACTGGGCAAGTTGCAGTGTGTTTCATGTGGCATTTGCAGTGGCAGCTTTGGTTCCGTGTGTGTTCCTTCCATTCCATTTAGGACCACTGAAAGTGGGCACTTTCAGCCCAGGCTGCAACTCCTGGGGACAATATGCCATGCCACCCTGAGCATCTATGGTATATGACCCTGACACATTGTCATTTAATCTCCGTTGTCAGTCGCATCTCATCCCAGGGAGCTGAAAACCTGGAAACCTCAGCAGCTGCAGCCCTGAGGCAGACTACCAAGGCAGCCACTCATGATTCTCCTGCAGGCACCGTGGGCCTGCCATTGCATTGCAACACACCCAGAAAGAGTTGAGCAAAGCGCACCATTGTGCTGTGCTCACTGTGCAAAGCACAGAGCGCCAATAGGGCTCTAGGGGTACAAAAAGACAAAAAGCCAAAAGGGGTACAAAAAGCCAAAAGCCAAAAAGCTGAGGGTATGGTGCCTGCCAGGTGGAGGGCAGCAGCCAGACCTGCTGTCATGAAAAGTGATGATCAGATGACAGTGCACACTCTCACAACTGTCACCTCTGTATGCACTCTTTTGTACTCTTTTGTTGCTTACCCCTGACTGGAGCATAGCTTTGCAACGCTTCTCATGCATATAGTGGGTGGTGGGTGAGTGTGAGATTACGTTAGTACAGTATGTTTGTGATGCCATTATTTTTGGTTGATCTTGCATGCTTCCCACGGGCACAGATGGCTTCAGAAAGTATCATTCTTACACACATGCCTGCTGTTGCCCTCCCTGCTGCCGGGCTGTTGCGTTCATCTCCGTGTAACACATGCCTGCGCATGCCTGCCATGCCTGCCATGCCTGCCATGCCCGTCATAAGCCGTGGCCAGGAACTCACATACCCAGGGCACACAGCACGCAGCACGCCTATGAACAACACACACACACACACACACACACACACACACACACACACACACACACACACACACACACACACACACACACAGAGCACAGAGCACACAGCACACATCCCAATGTCCAATCATTGAGTGCAGTGGTGCGTAATGTCCGAACGGTTCGTGCTGTATCAGGTCGCACGCAGCACATATGAACAGTACATATCAACTAGCACGCAGCACACATCCACCACCAGCACGTAGTCGCACATCGCACATGTGCACAACATAAGCTGTCTGTGCAGCGCGCATTACATGTCTGCGCAGTCAAATCAATCGGTGCACATTGCCTGCACCGACCCTAACAGTGGCAGTGTTTCAAAAACACTCATCACAGGCGCAGCATGGTGAAGCTGCAGAAGGCAGCAGCAAGGAGGGGCCGAGCATGCATGCTGCTGTCACAGGCAACACGTGTTGCAGAGTTGTGTTGCAGAGTGGGTCGAGGCAATTGTGGGTTCGTGCTGATGGTGGAGCTTGCGTACTACTGGCCCGGCAATCCAAGCGATACGGCTGGCCCGGCACCGCAAGCAGTATGAATCGCCCCGGCAATCCAAGCGCTACGGCTAGCCTGGCAACACTAGCAACATGGCTTGCCCGGCACCGCAAGCAGAACGCATGCATGGTGGCATCAGTGCCAGCACACAGGCCGATGACTGGTGTCATCAATGCGGGCGGGAATCTCCAGACGTGGCCACTTCGACAAACTGCAGATGCAGAGGAAAGGTGGGGGTTCCGGGAGGGGGGTTGTGGGGGGCAATGACGCATGATCAACGGCGCATGGTGGGCACACTGGCACGATGGCAAATAAGTACGATTGGTCTTTTTTGGTGGGGGGAGGTGTTATTGGGAGGGCGACAGAGGATGGCAAAGAGGCACTTGTACATTTGGTCTGTTGCCGTGGTGGGCTTTGGGGGGGGGGGGATACCGTACTCCTGTTAAATATTGAACGCCTGATCTCTGAATTTTTGGCTGTGCATTCCCGAATACAGCAGCTTTGATGGGCACGTTTGAGAGCAATTGTCCGACCCAGCGGTCCATTAATTTGCAAGTATAGGGTAATGAGGGGGGCACCTGGACGATGGCAAAGAGGCTCTGGTCCTGCGGCCGCGAGTGCGCGGCGATGCAGCGGTCGATCCAGCGTGTCGTGCGGTCGGTGGCCTCTGCAAAGCGGCGCGGGGAGTCAGCGACGGAGGAGACGACGTCGTCGAGGGCCATGAGGATGTCGGCGCCGAGGCGGTTCTGGATGGCGATGGAGTGCTCGGGGGTGAGCAGCATGGAGGAGCCGTCCGCCGGGGAGCAGAAGGTGACGCCCTCCTCGGTGATCTGCGCGAGGTGTAGCAGCGACACCATCTGGAAGCCCCCTGCATGCGTGTGGCCGTGGTGGAGAGGTTGGAACCTAGTATGTGAGCCAGGCTCGCGCTCGCGGAAGTGCGCAGGGCGGGGGACAAGTAGTGGTCTCGGTCTGGCACATCTGCTGGGCCCCCGTCCAGGGGCCGGTCGAGCATACCCATAGATATGCTGTTGTCGTCCACACACGCCCGCGGGAGACCTAGCTCAGCCGTTTGTGGGCATCTGTGATCCGTGAGCACGGCGGGGGTGCGGTTTTGTGTTGCGGGATGTACGTTCTTGTGCCAGAGGTGGTGCAACGGCAGCATCGGGAGGCTGCTCGCATGCTGCGCGCTGGCATACTGTGTTACGCTGTAAACGTAAATGTGTCTTGAATTACTTGCCGTAGCCGATTATACCATTGACACACTGTGATAGATCTAGGCCTCAGCAGCGCCGAGGTATGTTTATGACATGGTTTCAAAGGTTGTGTGCACATGTGGTCTGATCAGGGAATCGTGGCCATGTGTTTGTGAGATGATTGAGGTGACACCCTCTGAATCTGAAAGCCACCTCAGCAGGGCATCAATGTGGAACCTGCCCCAAGCTGGAAGTTCGCTGCCAGCTGAGGCACTCGGACTGCGAGGTGTCAGGTCGCCCGGTGTATGTACGCTTACATCGAGGGGCTCCGAGCCAGTGCACCAAGCAAATGTACTAGATTCTAGACCCACATGCTACCCAGCAGGTGCGAGCCGGCCAGGCGATCACCTGGCACGAATTGCGCACCCGTGAGCCGTGCTACCCTGGACGGTGGTGTATGTATATTCATGTCCAGGGCGTCTATGCAGTTTTACTCATCAAACTGTCGGCGATGTATGTATGCTTGTGTGTACGACTGAACTGGCATGTGGATGTGGTAATGGGGTGTCTGTGGAACTTCAGATGTGGAGATAAGGATCAACAGCATTCCGCAGCGCATGGCGGGGCGATGGACACTCCCTGGGCTGGTCTTTGTGGCATGCTGAACTCGATGACACGCGTTTGCAATGGAACAGGGAGCCAGCAACACCATGGGAACGGGATGCGGCACAATTTATCTGTGTTGCTGCACTGGTGGGAGTGCCAGCAAGAGTGCCAGCAAGAGACAGCTGGCTGCGGGTACCATGCTGCAGCTGGTTTGCGGGTACAATGCATGTGTGATAGACGGTTCAACGTCGGGTGATTCAATAGGTGCCCAGATGATCTGTTGTGGCAGGCCCATGGTCAAAATGCCATGTGGGCTGGCTGAGCACTCGCACGGTGATTGTTTGCAGCAGGGCACCTGAATCAGTGAGCATGGCTCTGTCCCAGCCCGAGAACTTGTGCAGACCACCCAGCTGCTCAACCGCGTCGGCGCCAGGGCGATTGCCGAGGTGGTACGTGTTGCCGAGAATGAGGTGGCACTTGCACCGCTCCAGCATGTCTGGTGTGAGGCCCTTGACTGTCCCTGCATGAGGGCCTCAACCTGCTGCCCTGGATAGTCCTGCTGCAGACACCTCCCAGCGCCACTACGCACGAGCTCCGTACCTTGAGTGCCGACTGGCATGAACATGGGCGTCTCGCATAGGAAGTGGGGCAGCTGCATCTGTGCGGCCCTGGCCCGCCCCGCTGTGGCCCTCACCTGGAACTCCAGTGCTGGAGACTTGGAGTGCGGGAGGTTAGCATCGCGCTGCAGAGCATCGCCAAATACATAGTTGTTAGGATGATCCTCAGCCTTGGTTTTTGTAGCCATGGCTTGTTGCTGCGGCCACAGCGCACGCAACGACAGGCTTAAACGTCGATGGAAGGGCGGTGCAGCCGCACGCAGCATCGTCTCACAGAAGACGTGAGCAGGCAGGGGAGATGCCCACCTTCATCGATCAAGATGAGATCTATTGGGGTCTTCGTTGCCAGTCATGTGCAGATCCGCGTTACTCGCGTGCTTGCTACGGCAGACTCGTGACAGGTCGACACGGACGTTGCAGCGCATGCAGCGGGAGCACAGTAGCTGCCGCCGCTCTTGCACTGCGTGTGCAGGCCAGCCACAGAAACATCAGTGCTCGAGGTGATGTTTTGATGTTTTGATGCTTCTCCTCTTGCGCTCATGGCCCACGGATCGTCCAACAGCGTTGTTCACGCTGTAGCGCATGTGGGGGACGTCCAGGGCTCCCGCACTGATCAAGCTGTCGATCTTGCCCGAAGATGTTACGATAATCTATGTCGCAAGCAAGAGGGAGCCAACTGTGGCTGCAGTACCACCCAGCAGACCATGGCGCATGTAAACTGGAGACCTTCCTGGAGAAGCAGCCAATTCTGCAGCATGTGCAGGTGGTGTACCCGTGCGACCAAGGTCCGCTACAGCACTGCACCAAAACATCGCAACTGAAGCTGATCTCGTTCTACGGCTATGCATCAATCTCAGGGCATGCTGCATGTTGCAATGGCTCCCAGCTGCACCTGCAATACACAAAGTACAGCACCCGACACAGATAGCCTGCCCGGCTCGACACATGCTCATCAAGTAGCACAGACATTATGGCGACTAATTCTTCTGCCTGCGAGCCTCTTGCAGGGCCCAGCGAGCCGCCATCAAAACGCCCTAAGCACAACAGCCAAGGCACTAGCCAGCCAGCTGCCACGCCACCCACCAACGCCGACACTAGTGTAGCTGCAGTGCATAGCAGAGGCATGCCACAAGACTGGTTCCAAGGCAAGACGCCTCTGCAGTACTCCACCAAGGCCACCCTATCAGCTCTTGTCACAGAGGACTTCCTGACTCTGTCGTTTGGGGCTCCGAGCAAGTGCATGGCCGCAGTGGCCCTGAAGCCACAGCCTCTTCCAGGTGTGCTCCACGCCCGCGCATGTTACAGCCATCGTGGCCCCGCTCTTCAACCGCACAGCCGTTGAGTTTATTCTGCTTGTGTGCTTGTGTTTGCATTACCCCCTCCATACCGCACGTTTCCGGTTCCGATGATCATAATGATTCTTCAGAGGTCGTTGCCTTTCGGCCATGATTTGGGAGTCAACGCATACACAGTGCATAGTTTACCTAGCTTTACATAGCTGGCTGACAGAATGCGATGATGGCATGTGTATTGCTGTCAGAGGACCAGATGCCCCCTCATCCAAAGGATTGTGTCTCCGATGCTGTCAAGGCATCCTTGGCTGCCCAAACAGAAGTATTGGCATTGTCCAAGCACGTGCCCGTAGCACTCCCATGTTTCAGCTAGCAGCTATTCCACGTACGACTAGCCTGCTGCCTGGTCAGCCTGCTACCGTTGTCACGGCTCGAGGACAGGCAGACCGAAGCTTTGCCTCGGTCGCTTTGCCCGCGATGGTGTTAGTCGGGCTACTGCTCTAGCACATGTCGGCCTGCCTCAGTTCGTTGATGCTTTACCACACACTGACCTGCCTCAGGCCGCCCATGGGCATGTCACAGGTGCAGTCCTACACAACTGGATTGCAGCACTGTGCAACTATAGACTGTCACGGCGTGCTGTAAAGTTGCAGTCTCGTGGTGTGGCATTGCAACTCTAACAATTAGATTCACCATTAAACGTACATTTCCATTAACAGGGCACTGCGGCTGCAGCATTTCAGAGGCAGCGCCCTGGTGGGCTGCTGCGCGTGACTGCACCCTTGGCTCCTTGCCCCGGTGTGCTTGGTGCCTCGATCGTGCATCACTGGCCGCACCACTGCACATTTTCCTCATGCTTCCATGGCATGTCACTACATCATAATGATGTGCAGACGTCATGCTGCGTCATGCCAACTTGGGGGCGCATTGACTTGGCACATGTGCCCGGCTGTGACATTCGAGCTGTGACACTGCTCGAACGCTCCCGCATCACCTGATGTGTGACTGCCTTGAGGAACGAGGTCGGACACTCATCCTCGAGAATCTGGAAGGCAACACAAGCATGAGAATAGTGCCAGCTTCCCATGCAGAACAGTGTCACTCTGATGCCAACATAGCATGGTCGAGATGTGGTCGACGGGTGCACAACTGGCCATTGCGTTCAAGTGCAACCTGAAATTACACTGTCTACACAGCGCGGCAGGCTCACACCTCCTTCACAGCGACTGCATCAGAAACCACATCCTCAAAAGACAGAATGTCGCGAAATAGGGCTACCTGGTCACAGCTGTCTGGCGATTTTCCCAGCAGAAGATCCAAAACAGCCCCCGAGAGCACCGTCTTGTCGTTGCGCTCAACATGTGTCTATGACTCAGGGCCTGCGTCCAAACTCCCGGCTTTCCTACCAGATACCTCGGCATATCTCACGACTTCCAAGCGACCTTTCCCTCCGCTCGATCGCCTTCAGCCACTCGGCTAAGCCCAAAGTAACAACAGCACGCCTCCTCTAGACTGTGCTGAACGCTCTGCCTACTAGTAGACTCAAGCTTTGGGCCTTAAGCCTACTGAAGCCTTGGCTTTGCATTCTGCCTTTCTTGGGCTACAAGCGCGGTTGAGGTGAGCGCACATCGCACTGCAGTCGCGCCCAGTATGCTTTTCCGTGACCGGTACTATGGTATATCTGGACAGGCAATACAGGACACAAGCCGCTTACCGGCCGCAGCAGAGCCCCATTCTTCGTCGACGTGTTGATAATCTCCAGGTGGATATCCATATATGCCACCTCATGGAAAACTTTTGCTTCGTCCTGTGGCTATACCCATTCAGAGGGTTGCTGAGGCGGGACTCACTCAAACAGTGTCAAGTCGAGAAAGGAAATACCAGTTGTTAAATGACCAGGTGACTCAGCCAGCCTCACTGAGCAGCGCCTTTGCACAATGTCACTGCCATCGCACACGGTTCCCGATCATATGTACCTTACACTGCGCAACAAGGTACTTTCTGGGGGGCAAACAGTCCGTGCGCGGCAGTCCCGCTGAACACGGCCTACGCCTGGGCACAGACCTATGCTAAACAGAATCATCCATAGGTGGTCCAGTGGGGTGGGCTAGCTCCACACAAGCTTTGCTGTGGCCGATGCCCATCCGGGCTTCGTTTGTTGCCCGACTCTTGTTTTGTGTTGTTGCACTCTGCATTTCTCCATTATCATAGCGTGCTTTCCAGCTCGTGACTGGCCTGTGAATGGCCATGCATGCAGGAGTGTCTGCAGTGGTGCACCCCAGCGGCTGGCTCTCTCTGAGACTCGACGCGGCCACATACCAACGCCTCGGCCTCACGGGGCACCGTGTGGCTGGCCCCAAGCACCAGCGCAACCTCTCCGCGGCCCGCAGCGCGCGCGGGGGTGGCGAGTATGCTGTGCTTGTGAAGCTGAAGGGGCTGGCGAGCCGGCCGAAGCAGCACGGCCGCGTCCAGACCGCGTTTGCCAGGCTGCAGGAGCGGCTGGCGTGGCGGATGGTGTTTTTGCGCGGAGGGGAGCCTGCGGTGTGAGCCATAGACGTCCTGTGTCAACACGGTTTCTGAACCTTTTGTTTTGTTCCAGCTTGTGTACGGCATTCGGCCTTGGTCTTTGTGTGTGATGCCATGCTTGCCTGCTCGTGCGTTCTACTGCTTAGTGGAGCATGCCTCCGTACTGTTCTCACACTGTTTGAACCTCGACGTGCATGAAGGCTGCGATGTGATGCTCAAAGCGAGGCAAAAGGGCCTTGGTCAGCCTTGCAGGTTTATCATAGCACGCTCGTCATCGCCTTGGGCATAGCCAGGTGGTCCTTTGCGTAGCTGTTGCCCTCTTTGTGATGATATGCACAGAGCTATGTCTGGTTGATCTTGTGTCACATCTTGGGTCCCTTATCAAATTGTTTGTGCTGTGGGATGCTTGCCGCTGTGGTATTGCCACCTGGTCGTTCCGAGAGTACACCCGTCGACCCGACTGTGGCAAGTGCTGCATTTGCTCCTGGCTGTCAAGTATTGCGGGCTCTGATCCACTCCCTAAGAAGAAATTATACCTAGCATTCCCTGTTGCGGTGCAGAATATGCTCGTGCACGTGGCTTGGAATATATTGCATGAGTTTGGTTCAGTTTGGGGTGGTTGCCATGGCCTTGGGGCTTCTGACCCGCTGGCTATTTCCAATTTGACGTTTTCCAAGGTGCATGCACTGTCTGAACCATACATGAGTATGTGTCACACTGGCATGGGATCGCTTTCGGAGACTAATGTTGCCTTTGTGCATGATGTTTATGCTGTGCGCTGCCCGAGGGATGTTGTGACTGCTGGTGTGCAGGAGGTTGAGCAGCCCAGTGGCATGGAGCCGTGGGACTGTGAAGCTGCCTTCGCTGCCTCTACTCAGCTTCACAGCGTACCCATCCCGGATTTGGCGAAGCTGCTGCAGCGTCCAAGCGATCCTGGCCTCGCTAATACAATGCACAACCAACCCTTGATGCACACTGTCAAGGCTGCCAATTCTGGGCGAGACTCGGAGGGAGCTGTGCTAGAAGGCGCCAGTCCACCCAATCAGCACGCACATGGTGCAGATGGGGACGCTCAGGCTGCTGGTGAGCCAAAGCAGAGAGGGCCTGCTTGTGCTGGAGGAAAAGAGGCTGTCAAGTCGCGGCACCGTCATTTGGTTGCAATGAGCGAGTACATAGGAGCGCTTGGCTGTAGAGTCACGCCAGTCCCTGGTGAATACCTTGGCACGTGTGTGACAGGCTCCGTGGAGGTGCGGTCATGGAGTGGTATAATCGCTGGAGACTCTTTGTCTGCTGTTGTGGAGGCATGCCAGGCAGACCTGTTGAAAGGCAGCCGGGCATGGGCAATCGTACTGATGCATGGCTTTCATCGCAATCCATTCTGCTGGAAGCGAAGGGCCAGCGATGACAAGGAAATGCAGCGGATTCCAGGCATAGGAGTCAAACTGCGTGGCGCAGGGGGAACGGCCGGCCCAGGTTGCGAGTCCGTGGGAGCGCTCGTGCTCCTCCCAGGGGGCACGCGATGTTTAATTTGTATGAGCGGAGAAGGCGACAATTTCGGCAGGTATTGAGTTCTCTTGATGTGCGGAACTCGTGCTTCGAGTTGTTGATCAGCGCTTGCTCAGATTTGCCCCGACAACTAGACGCTGGAGTTGGCATGATCATTGGCAATGCCAGAGTCAGCCACAGCTGACTTCGTAGAATTGACTTTCTTGAGAAACATCGTTTGACGCCGCCCGGCTTAGCGACGCGGCAGTCTCAGCCTTCGCGGCAGAGTTGAAGCTGTCCCATCACCCGGAAAGATTTAAGCACAATGGCAGATGAGGAGCCAGATGTGAGCAATAAACTAGTCCAAGGTATGTGTGCTGTCTCGCATGTCTCTGTGATCCTTCGGCCTTAGGAGAGCGGGCTCTCCCTGAATGAATATGCAACATAGCACAATGCTGTCAACATCTTCAAGCGATCGCATTATATTTGAAATGTATGCAGTCTTGTGCAATTTTTGCATTCGAATGTGAGTGATCAGTCTCTATCTTTGCAGTTACGCATGAAATTGGAAGGATCCTGGACTGTGGACTGACACAGGAGCAAACAAGGCTGTTGCTGTTGCTTCTGAAGAACGGCGAGCACCCCGAAGCCCTGGCAAAGGTCGTAAAGACTCTGCAAAATCCTCGCGACAAGTCCAGATGGGACGAGTAGGTTGATGCAGTGCGTCGCAGTGTCCACCCAAATGCACACAGGTCCCGGATGGAAGTTACAGGATCCATGGACCTTCGTAGGCACTTCAAAGATGCATGATTAGCTTCAAGTTTGTTTATGCGCAACATGGAAATAGTGGCATGTGTTACTTTTGAGCAGTGCACCAGTGCTGAGTATGGAGCTGCTTTGGAGGCTACAAGTGCATCATTTGCCGGCCAATCTGCAATAAGAGTTTCTGCACATTGAGCATGCTGGCACAGTTTGTCTGCTGTTCATACATTTGATACTTTGCCCATCATGGCACATCATGACACATGCCCATCATGGCACATCATGACACATGCCCATCATGGCACATCATGACACATGCCCATCATGGCACATGCCCATCACGGCATGGCAAATCCCTGGCCAAGACCTGTGATGTCCAAACTGGATCACCTTGAGAATATGGATATCAGTAATAATTATCTTTGCCGCACTTTCGCACATCGCATACAATTCATTGGCCTGAAGACTCCCTGCGCCGACATGCGGTGTCCAGCACTATTCACTCTGAACAAGAACCTTGCCTCCCGGATCCGACATCATGAGCAACACTGCACCCAACACTACGAAAAGACATGGGGGTAGTTTTAGCCTATGATGATCTGCTTGTACTGGAACCTATGTCTCGATGCATGCTCCCCGCGCTTGTTTCCACCGCAGCGCCACACCGCGGTGCACCGGTGGACGGATGGCATCTCATGTTGCCGCGCCAAGTTGAGCTGAGCGGCCTTTATTGCCCAGTTCTCACTTCGATTTCAATAATCTGCACATCGGCCAAAGTGTTTGTAGCCTAGACAGAAAACTATTGACCCGGTTGCACACGCTACTCGCCACATTAGTCTAATTGACCCCGTAAACGATGTCAGCGCTATTTGGCACAACGTACGGCTTCGCCCTACTAACTGGGCTTTCCTTCGCGACGGTCTACGCCATGCATTACTATCAACAGTGCGACTCTCTGCTTGCTGGCGCGGGCACATAAAACCGATCGCGGCTTTTGATTTCCCAATCAACCCGCAAGACAACTTCTATAAATAAATCTGCACGCCTTTACAGACAAAAGGGGATAGCTGATGCTCGGGAGTACATATCTACAGCTGTAGAAGAACAGCTACGGAAGAAAGGGGAGCTCGAAGAGTAGGCAATTCAGTCGGGCATGGTATTACCAAGCCGGGAGACGATTTAATACAAGCTGCCCTCCCAGTGATGAGGTCTCTTGCGTAGGCATGCTGTGGAGCCGGCTTACCGTATATCATCAGAACGTCTGCTCTCCACACATGCTGTAGCACTCGGCATACAAGACACGACGTTGGTATTCACACTGCATGCATGGCTGACTCTATAAATCGCAGCAGGGCGAACGAGAGGCTCGTTAGGGCACAAATGACCTGTGTAGAGTGGACTGATGGTGACACACTCTCTGCAGGCGATGTGACAAGCACGGAACTTTTGTGGATCCCTTGTGCATGCCCTGAAAAAGTATTGCCATCATGATATGTCCCAGTTTATGTGTGATGACGCGCAGAGCGCAAGGAGATGCGAATATGTCTTGAGTGTCCCATAGCTCACGCAATTCCCGGACTGTAGCCTGGTGAACGCACAGGTTTACTGAAACGATACTAAAACGACCCACTGTGGTGCACGACTTATCGTGACCGATTCACGCTGATGATGTAACGTTGAGTGCCGTGGGCGTGTACTTTGTGCTTGTGTGGTCAGGTATTGGGGCCATCGGTTGAGGGGTGGTTGCATACTACAGCAGGTCACATAGCCGCACAAGTCATTACACCTCAATTCTAAGACATCACTCTTCTATTCCATGCAAATCACCGGTCAGGCCCAGTATTTCGCTGCTTTTTTCTTCTCCAAGTCAGACACGTCCAGGCTGTTCAGCTTTGCAGCCAGCACAAAGTCTCTCCTGGAGAGTTCACCTGCAAACCATGCTAAGTTACTTTTGTGAACAGGTGGAGCGGACCAGCCCACGAAACATATGCCCAAAGCAGCCCGAGGGCTCAGACTGCAACTCTGACAAATCCAATTTGGCACCGGGCCCGTTGCATGCTCCCTGAGACAGGATACCCAAATTAACTGCGATGAATGTTGCAATCAATGCTCTCGAGCCTGCACTTGTGCGCTGGACACGAACAATCATGCCTCTCAGAGCCATTTCAGTCAGAAGGCCTCTCTCAGGCGACAGACCAACCATCACAGGTGCACAGAAATGCTACCCTCTGAGCAAGACGCACACACGTGACCGTAGCTCACAAACAGCGAAACCATCAGCAGGCAGCTGTGCCAACCACATTCAGCATCGATGTCTATAGGACCACCTCATGAGGCCTCAAGCCGCCCCAGTCCAGCCATCCGCATGAGGATGCCTCAGGAGACACAGGAGTCAAGCCAAAAAACAATAAGGTTAGGGAAGGGTCCAGCTGAATGTGTGCAATAAACAGGGAGGGCTGGGGCCCGTACCATCGACAGGCAGCACAGCGAAGGCTTGGGAAGCAACACAGGTCACTTTGATGGGATGGCCCTCTTCCGATGCAACCGTTTGGAAGCGCTCCTCCAGTTGCTTTGCCTCCTGTGGACCCTGCATGGTTAATGCATGATGGTTCATGAACGAAGGTCAGCCTGTGCCAAGAATCAACGGCAGGGCGAAGACACCGACTTGTGTGCAGCAAGAACAACGAAAATGGCGTCAGCAGAAGTATATCAAGGAACAAGGTCAAGTGCTGCACAACAAGCACACGGCAATCAATACCTGCTGTGCAAACATGCTATACCATCACGCCGTGGCATTCCAGACTGCACTGCAGGAGCAAACAAATCGTGCGGACTGAACAAAACATCACATCGCCGATACCAAGCTCGTGGCAGCAAAAATTCTCGGTCGGTGCAGGTTGTAGCAGACATGCAAACATGTGCTTCACCCTGTGTTTGCAAGGCAGTGGGAGCAGCTGCGCTGCCACTGCCATGGCAGCTTGCCTAACTGGCACACCAGCACAATGGTTAGCACATGCAGATGCGGCTCTGCCAGGGCCAGCCAGCCCAGACGCGAAGGCTAAAGGAGTAAGCCAGCCAGCCCAGACGCGGCATGTGCAATGTCGGCCACCACACAACGTTGCCGGAGCCATGGAGTATCATAACATGGCATAGCATTGAACCTCCTGATGACAATTGTGGCGATGGACTGGTATACAGGAATTAGCAGAGGTTCATTGATCCCCGAGGTCTGATCTCATCTCAATGCGCGATTCGAGAGCATTGCTGCCATGGTGGCGCAGTGCACCTGTTCAGCCACATCGATACTTGGCGTGTTCAGCTACAGCCAAATCGGCAATGCTTCTGCGGCCAGCCTGCTGTTTAGCAAGCAAGTGACACATCAAGAAAGCCGGAACGTATGGCTGGAGCGTTGAGTATGAAGGAAACATTATGAAAGTTCAAATGGGAGGTATTCCGTCGAGGCAGAGGGTATACCTGTGCGGACCAGTCCCGCCGGATGCCCGCCCCGAGGCCGTCCACCTCCACTACACGCCACCCCGGAACCTGCTGCCGGAGGAGCTCTCGCGTTTTCTCGTCCACTGGGTCAGCCGGCGTTTCTGCACAGGTCTTGGCTCCGAGGCCCACGAGTGTCCCGATCGCATCGGGAGCCCTGCATCAGAAAACACAGGTCAAGACAACGACCTTCAGGCGTTGATGCTGGGGAGAACGCCCCGCAACAGCTCCGGCTGATGAGTGCTCTTGGGAGGAGCCTGTGTATGCATGACAGCTGGGTGGGATCGATCTACTTGTACCGTGTTGCCACGCCTCCGGGGCACCTGGCTGTGTGCATATCTTGACAAATGCACATGTGACAAAGTCATGACCCGGGCTGGCTGCTTCGGCGGTCGTCACGTAGAGGAAGGTCCTGTCATACACAGTCAGACGTGTGCAGGGACAGCTGCGCTGTAGCACAGCATTGGATGGGCCCTGCAAGGCCTTGGCAATCGAAGCGAAGACCGAGGTCTCACCTGATAAGATGTTCAGTGTCCCAATTCCAGATGTTCTTCTCAGAGAAGTTCGTCTCAACTTCACCTGCGGTGGCGTCCCGAGCCCCAAAGTCCTGCAGTGACATGCTCAGAGCGTTGAATATGGCCAACGCCAGAAACTCTGACCTTTGCAGCCACTAAGGAATCAGGAGCGCGAAATTGTGGGAGTACTGATTTCTCGCGACAGCCAATCAAGCCGTGTACGGCATGGGACGTCCCGGCAGCAGTTCCACGCCTTTGCAAGAGGCGAGAACTGGCTGCAGGCGGCAGCTTCGGTCAAGATTACAATGCATACCTCCCCAAGGAAAGCCCTTTCAATGTTCTTTCCAGTATCGTTGCGGACCGGGTGGAGAGTTTGCCGGGCACGCGGGCGAGTGGCACATCCGAGTCGACCTTGGTGGCAGGGCGAAGTCCGACACTGCAGTACAGGCAGATGGTCACAAACATGCGATATTGACAATAAAGCAATGCTATGGTGTTTACACGTACACAAGAGGGACGTCAGCGTACATGAGGGCCCATGCTGCACAGCTGTTTGCGTCCGACTGTTCACTGTGGTGAGTTGCTATGGGATGAGCGTCGACAGATCTGATGAGCGTACTGTTACTGGCTGCACACCGATCCCTCCTACAAACTAACTTCGCGTCATAGCGGCCGCATGCTGATCGTACAGCTCTGCTAGCGGCTCTGACTTTCGCTACACTTGCCGCCGCGCACGTGCAGCGCGCATTGCCGCAATAACTCGCTGCGGCGCATGGCCACAGCTGAAGACAAGTGATCGCAACCGCCAGCACCGGCGTGACGCGCATTCAGCAACACGACCATGTCAACCACTTTGATCTCTACTCAAGCGAGTGTTGCTTTATCTTGTGAACGTTTCACCCGCGTTCTCGAACACCTGCGCAACACACTTCCACCATGTCTTGTGCCATGTCTTCGAGGCTAGCGCCACTCAGGCGTACCCCAATGGCAACTCGGCCAGCGGGTCTGTCATCGTCGTTCGTTTCGTCTGCTCCATCTGGCTCCATGTTCCGTGGCAGCTGCGGTGCGGCCCCTGCACTCTCACGGTAACAGGGCCTTCGCGGAGCCCACCAGACGCACTTATCATCGCTGCGTGTTTATATGACCAGTATAAACAATGAATATCTTGCGGAAACAGCTGTTCCCCAACCATGGGTGCGCATGCCACAGCAACGAACCAGCTCGGCAGGAGACTCTAGTCGTTCAAGCACGACAACCTGACCTGCAGGAATCTCCATTACCGCACCCCGCAAGGTTGCGGTGGTTAAGCCTCTGACGATCGTGGCCAACGCGAAGAGGAACCTTGGCGCTACCTGCGAAGGCTCTAACAGGTGTGCAGCCTCCATATACCACGCAAGGCCACCTTCACGTTGTCTTGAGCAACAGCTCCCACAACCTATCGTCTGCTCTCCATCTTCATTGTGTGGAGTCTGTTCTGCAACCGTGTGCAGCCTACAGTCATGTACCGAGCGCACCATGCTGTGCCTGTGATCGTGCAAGCAGCCAGGTCAGCCTGGCAGCAACGCCCGCAACACGAAAGCTATCTGAAGTGGGGGCAAGGCTGCCTTGCTGAGTTTGTTGAAATGCCCAAGCGTCATTTGCTTGCAGGCACTCCAAGAAGACATCAGGCTTCCGCGCACGCATGCAGTCCCCAACTGGCCGCAAGGTGCTCAGAGCGCGCCGCAAAAAGGGCCGCAAGCTCATCTGCCCTGCGTCTGTTCGCAAGAACGGCAAGACGCGAATTTAGAGCAGCTGCCGTTTGATGACTCTAGCAGTCGTCCAGTGCCTGTCACAACAGCAAGAGGGGGACCCCACTGCACTGACGATGCCTTGGGCGGGCTGAATTTCAGTGACAGCTTTATGTTCCGGGGCTGGGATGTCGGCCAAGGGTGATCTGGTCGTGGTAACGGCGAGATCTTGAAGGGACCATCAACTGCCTGTCACACTGCAGGACGAGGCGAACGTAAATACAGGTGCCATAAACAGATATACATCAGGCCTTGTTGTAATTCCAGCATACGGCAGCCTGCACCGTGGTGTTCACCATTGTGCCCTTGGTCTCACAGGCCGAGTGTTGCCGTGATGTTAAATCATATCATTTGCATAGTTTTGTTCCCATCAGCTTGGTAATGGTAGAGCACTTTGATGGGATGCAACAGAAGATGGCAAATCCATGCAGTAGGAAAAATATTGGCATATGTTTCGCATACCGCATTGATGTTCAACGGTGGAGGACGCCCGCGGGCCTTGATTCCGGTGTTCCGTTGTCAAATGGATACAGTGATGAAGGTTGCACGAGCTCAATGGCATCGGCTCTGGGATATTCCAGCCGCAGCGCTTTCGCGAACGCTTAAGCATGCGTGTACACACGAACCATGTGCGTGTATTAGGGTACTTCCCAGGCGCAAGCGGCCGCGAGAATTTTCAACGAGTGAACTTTCTTAATTGGTTCAAAATGCTCAAAGCTCTGTGGGTTAGCATTTTGGATCAAAGATGAAAGAGGTTTGTGACGCACGCACGAGCATAGCGCACGAGATTGAATTAGACGCTGATTTCAGGCGTGTAGAGCATCTAATTCATCCCTGAGTGCTCCTATGTTGTTTGTTTTGCGTGGGGTGCAGCGGCGGGTGCACACAAATGCGCGCCTCGACAGCTTGTCCAGCGCCATGTAATTTATGCACGGGCTCGTACGCGCGAGTACCACAGCGGAGGTGCCATCATGTATCTGTGACTTGGAATTATCCACAGAAACGCTTGCTAGGTCGGAACATTTGGGCTCAAACAAGGCACGCGACCGCACGCACTGACGCGGACAGGTGATGACTGTGCGAGTCTGGTTCGGTGGCGGCGGGCGTCAATGACGGCGTGCGTGACAGTCACTTTTCGGCGGGCCAGACCTTGAGCAACGTAACGGAAACCCACTGGTTCGAAATGCAAGGCGGCGTGGCCATGCATGGCTAGCAATAGCTAACCGTTGTTCCGCTTCGCAGTGAAGAATGTCACGGGCGATGTACGATCGCTCTTGCGAGTCGCATCTATAACATTCACCTACACGTTCACCGAGAGCTCCGTGCACTGATCGAGACACTGTCCTTCTTGAGTTGACTCTTGCTGTGCACTGGCTGCTGCGCTTTCACCATAACGAATGACCGCTCAGACATATTTCGCAACACATATCAGTGGCGGCTATGAAAGTAGTGCCGTACACGAAGCCTTTGATGGCTTGCCCACAGATATGCTTGAGTTGCCGGTTCAGTGGTCACAGGCTCGCGACGTGGACTGGAACAGTGTTCTTCATGGCCACTCATACGCAAGCGCCTATCCTATGTTCTATGGTGAGCTTGCGTGCCTGGGAGTGCCTGCGCGAGCAGGGGCGCGCTACCTTGAGTCTAGCTATCTCGGAGCAGACAGCCAGCCTGCAAGGCGCGCCTGGTCCAGTTGGAGCTTGACAGCCGTTCCCCTGGTTACCGAATCTGCTACATGATGCAGGACTCACCCGGAAGGCGTCTTTGGCCGAACTGTGCCAACGGGTAACAGCCCAGGATCCAAGCTGTTGCTCTGCCTTTGTATCCAGTATTCCACGCACGCTGATCATCACCGACCAAGCATCCCTGGACACTGCCGTCTCAGCCCTCAACAACTCACGAGCCATGTGGATTCTTAAGCTCAGCGAATGCAACAGGGGGCGTGGCCTGCACACCTTGACACCCGGGCAAGGGCAGCGACTGGTCAGCTTGTGTGAGGCTGGAGGACCATGGGTGCGCCATGGTGCCATCACCTCGCTGTATCGCCACGCTTCACATGGCGTACATGTGTGGACTTGTGAGTAGCGGCCAGACCATCACGGGCATCCAGGCCTGCCAGAAACACAGCAACACATCCAGCTCTGCAGGTGCTCCAGGAGTACGTGCCTGATCTGCTGCTGCTAAACGGTCACAAATGCCACCTGAGAGCCCATGTTCTCGCCACAGGCGCGCTGCAGGTGTGGCTGTCGAGCCATTGCCTCGTCCTGCCCGCTGTCAAGCCGTTTGACCAAAACAGTGACGATGACCCGTTGGTCCATGCCACCAACCATGCCCTTTGGAAGATCAACCAGCCCAGAATAGCCCAGCCGAGTCATCCCCACGACCCAGTGCCACCACAAGCGGTGTATGGGCCCGGTGCAGAACACTCTTCGCGATCCTGCGAGCCCCAGCCTATGCTACAAGATGAACAAAATAGCACCACTGCCAGACGGCAAACTGCTGCTGTCGACACAGGAGCAGTCACACTACGCGAAGCCTGCATGGCCTGGCTCAGCGACAATGGAGAAATCGAAGCACTCCTCAGGGACTGTGAGGCCAGTGGTGGCCTTAGCTGGGGTGCACAGCACCGGCAGAGCGAGTGCTGCAGCGAGCGCACTGGCCCAGACACACACAAAGACGCATACACAACAAGCAACTACACGAGGCGACGGCACCACAATGCAGTGGCACTGGAGCGCCAGCTTCTGCGTGGCATTGAGGCGGTTGTGAAGGTACTCTGCTGTCTGTTCCCGCCTTGCTTTGCCGCATGCGTGCACGGAGGTTACATGTGACAGCAATCGTGAGACACTACCTCTTGATGGCAAGAGGCTGGAGCATCCTTATCTGCCTGTGGTGCCTGCAAAGCGTACGTGTGGAGCTGCCCAGATTGCATTAGACTCCATGGAGCAGCCTGCAGGCCCACGTGCCCGGAGCGTCTCACAAGCCCCCGGTGTCACCTGCACGGGGCATGCAAGAACGGTACCACTGAGCAGAATTTTTTCTCGGTGGAAGCAGTGCAGTCGACGCAACGATTGAGAGACTATGTGAGTAACGGCTGGGCACATGGTGCCGCAAAAACAGCACCCTGTGCTGTATCAACAGTGGCCAACCCATGTGTCAGTGCTGCTATACTATCAAGTTGATAGCATCAACCATGGCAATGGTGTCACACAGCATGCCCTGAAGGCCCTTGGACGGTTGCCGGTCCTGCTGTGGTTGCACACACGGTCATGATCGCACACAAACTCTGATAGGGCCCTTGGGAATGCGCAGGATGTGTTTGCGGCAGCGACAGCAAGACCTCTCGACCTCTTCCCCCTCCACAACTGCTGCCAGCTCTTCGGCTTTGACTTTCTCCTCGACCGCCGGCTGAAGCCACACCTGCTAGAGGTCAACGCGGACCCCTCCCTCTGCATCTTCGGCGCCCGCCTCCGCCGGACATGCATTGCAATGATGCACGACGTCGCCGCACTGACGGCCCGCTCGGCACGCAGTTTTGTAGCCTCTGTGGCGACCTCTGTGGCGACCTGTCCTTGTGAGCCACTCAGCTCTCCCAACATTGACCAGCACTACAGTGATGCTCCAGCAGGACAGCACACTTTGGCAAAACACCACATTGTGGCGAAATGCAGCCAGGAAGAGGGTGCAGGCTTCGATGCCAGCAGCAGCTCCGCAGGTGAGGCTCTGCATGCAATGCTGTGGATTGTGTAACTGTGAATGTAAGTTTTAAATACTTGCTGTAGCAGATGAGGCCATTGATATCTCCGCTGAACCGGGACCCAGGAGCTGTGTTGGAACCACAGCTGTACTACCAGTGGCCGCGTGCTGTTGGTGACTCGTTGACAGTGTATCATGCAAATCAATCTTACCATGCATGCACCACATTTGGAATTGCCTGGCGAGGTGTCATGGGTCCAGCTTTACAATACTTACAGTACAATTGCAATGGTCAAACAATGCAAAAGTGTGTCTGCAGGGTGTGCGGGGCCGCTGCAGGACACCTCGAGCGAGCCTGATGTGCACGGAAGCTTCCAGAAGGTGTATGAACGGCGCGACTTGGGTTTGTGGCAGCAGCGGGCTCGCAAGGCGCGGACGGTGCTGCGGGCGGGCGGCCTCATGGCACACCTCATGGCCTCTGGCGCACACTCTCCCGGTACTACTAATAGCGGCAAAGCTCTAGGCGCCAGCGGCGAAGCTCCACGCCGCCTCGAGCAGACAAGGGTCACTCTGCCAGGGATGGCCTTGCTGGCTTCAAATCCTGGTGATACAAGTGGCGGTAGTCCTGGATGTGAGGGGTGGGGGGTGCTCGCAGTGCAGCCAGGCATACCCGGCTCTCAGGAGCTTCTGTCCTGGGCGGGAAAACTGGGCGTGAGAGTGGCGGAGCACGTACTCGACCCCTACGCCACGTTTGTGTTGGCGGAGCGGCAGGTGCGGCGTTGGCCGCTGTGCAAGCGATGACCTGCAGTGAAAGACTGCTGCGTGTGTGGTACAGTGCATTGGCGGCATGCATGTGTCATATGGCCCGAGTGGAGCGCTCATGAGCCCTGCGCAGTGGCTGCATGTGCATAACCGCTCATAGTATACACCAGCACGCTACAGCGGCGTCGGCATCGTTCTTTCCCGTGTCTGTGCCAGTTGCAGATACTGCCAACCGCACTGAGCGGGCAGTCCAATGCCTGCTGCGTGCACCCAACAGCTTGAGCGGGGCGCTGCCTCGCCCTGCCTAGATCTGCTGAGATTAACACATCGCCCGGTATGATCACACATGATTCGTGGGTGCACTGTTTAATACTGGCCAAAAATGCATACATTACACGCAGGACGTGCCGTGGGACCGAGTGCTCTGTGGTCGCCTCACTGCAGGGTGCCTGCTGCTCGGCGCGGCCGTCCAGGGTTCCTGCGGCAGCATGTGCCGCCTCCACGCGGCCGCCTGTGCCGCTGCAGGTGCCGCCACACCCTCCGGCAGACCCCTAGCCAGCTGTGACAGCTCAAAGGGCTGTGCCATGTACAGTAACTGCGAGCCAGCCCCAGCTGAAAATCTGATGCCGGCAGAATCTGACAGCCAGCATACGCGCAGCAACTGCAGCGGCTGTGGGATAGACGGCATGCATGTGCCATGTGGGATAGACGGCATGCATGTGCCATGTGGAAGCCGGCCCAATGCAGAGGCAGGTACACCCTCTGTCGATGCCGCGACAGCATGCGGTGGCGGTGGCAGCGATCGACCGGGCTGCACGCGAGCGGGTGAGCAAGAAATGCACAGAGGGAGGTCGAGCGCGGACAGGGCTGCAGGGGTGGCTATGGGCGCGACGCGGCTGTGCATGCGCGGCAGCGGCCCTTCCTGCTACCCCCGCGTGTGCGGCACACTGACGGGGTGTATCGCGCCGTGTGTGATGCTGCGGCCGAGGCACCTTGTTCCAGGTGTGCCAGGATGCTGCACAACATGCATGCTTCACCACATGCATGTAGGTGGACGTGCCGCACGCGCACCCTGCATGCTACACATTTTGCTTGAAGTGCACATGACAATCGTGATGACACGCTTCAATGGCAGCCAGTTGGTGAGGTGCTGCGACGTGATGAGAGCTGTTCACTGCTGATTGATTGGTCAGGCCGCGAAGGGTCAGTCACGACCACCTACCCACCATGCAATTTTCTTTTGCAGACTACAAGCCGGCATGCCAGCCCTATCACGTGGCACGCATGATCGGGCAAGCAGTTGTCCTGCTTGCGTAGTGTGTTGTGCTGGCGTTCCTGCGCACCGCTGAGGCTCTGCTCTGTTATGCATGACCTCAGTGTGGCACTTGATCGTGCGAGCACACGAGCACAGGCACAATCATCCGAACGTTCTATTAAGTTCCGGCGCGTCATCACCCACATGCACTTTGCACCTTGAAGAGCCACACATGCACAGTGCTGCGGGTGTGTATCACTGTGATAGATCAAGGCCTCAGCAGCACTGAGGGAGGAAAGCAGGGAGCAAAACAAAGACATCACAGTGGCTGCAGAGGTAAGCAGGCAGCATAACAAACCATGGTGTGCAGGCTCGCTCGAGCGGCAAGCAGTCGCGGCCTTCCTGGCCGTCTCGCCCGCGTGGCGCATCTCCGCAGTGCCGGCCAGCTGCCGCAGCAGCCCCGCCGCTGCTTTCCGCGCTCTCTTTGCCGCCCCACTGGCGAGCAGTGAGGCCCTGGCGTGTGCTTCTGCGGCGCTGACGGCAAGTGCGGAGCGTGGCGAGGACAGCGTGCTTCTGCTGGCCAGCGCTGGTGGCCATGGCCACGTATGCAACATTAAGGCAACATTAATACCTGCCCGTGTACCCATGCCGTTTCGCACTTTCTCTCCGCACTCCAATCGTCCTCCTGCCAGGGCGCTTGCAGCTACTGCTAGTAGCCGCCACAATCAACATCACCATACCTTAGCGCACAGGCTGCCATGCACTGATACTTCGAATGATCACCCCCCGTGGGACCGATGACCATGCGCACAGCGATGGGGTTTGGTCCATACTACAGACTCTGCAGTGCCGCTGTGACCGCTGAGGTCACCGCTCTTCATCATGCAGCAATCTTGGATCAGACGGCGGCTATGACCGCACCTGGCAGCATTCGGGATGCAGATGCGGCCGGAACACGCGGTTCAAACGCGCGGACACCGTGCAGGAGCCTGGGCTCTGCGGACCCGACGAGGCTGGAGAGGGGGCGTCGGCACCGGCTGCAGCACTGCTGCATGTGCCATGCGTCATCCTCGCTACCAGGGGCGCCTGCAGCACCGGCGTTGTCGCTCTCTCGCTGCAAGGCTGGATCAGCGGCCCCGCCGATGGCGGTGCTGTGTGCAGCACGGACCGTCCCCCGGGGCTGGATCCGGCTTGCCCACCAGACGCACGCCGAGACCTCTCGGGGGATCGCGGGTGCCGCATGGGCCACCGCTGCCGTGAGGAGGCGGAGCGGGTGGCCAGCATCGGCACCCCAGTTGCAGACGGCCTCTGCCAGGTGTGCTCGCACCAATGTCCGCAGTCGCCCGCACGATTAAGGTGCCACTGGCTTACACTTCTCTGTGCCTCCAGCTTCAACCCGGGCCGGGCGTTCATGTGGCAAGTACAGGATCTGTGTACATGACATCTGTATAGATGCGTCACAACTCCAGCCACGCAGAGGCCTAGGAGGGCCTTCCCTCCGGATGCTGTGGGCTGGCGGGAGTGCATGCAGGCCGTGCTGTTGCTGAGCTTGAAGTTTCATGCATATGAACGCTACCCTGATCATTCGACTGGTGCATGGAATAGCAAGAGTGTGCGACGTGTAGGGGCTGGCACATGCTCTGGCCTGTGCAAGGACGGACAAGTCTCTGTTGTTGCTGCCCGGATCTTGCGAGGCGTTCTTGGCCACGTTTGAGGCGCCTCCTGCAAGCTTCAGCATGGCCAGAGGCACGTCCGGTGTGGTTCATGCTGTGCCGAAGCTCAAATGCGTTGTCAGATTGCATGCATACCGTGCCTGTACTGTTGCTCCTTGAGCCTGGATTTTCCAGCGCACCATCGAGGTCCGACATGTGTTTAACTCACGACTTTGCTGCCTGTATTTGATTCTGTTGAGCAGCTTTCGCCTTGCACCGTTTCTCGCTGGTAAATGCGGCTGCTGGGCGCAGGTGGGGGTCGCACCGACGACGTGATGTCAACAGGTCACAAGCTGGTGCACCTGTGGCCACAGGTCAAGCTGGTCTGTCCACGCTGCACGGAAGTCTGCGTCACCGAGCATCCGCAGGACGGCGCGTTGGATCTGCAGACTTGCGGACAGTCGCCTGGCCGACACCATGGCCTGGTGTCATTGCGGACACCATGCATGTGCAAGACCGTGCGATGGGCACAGGAGCAGCTAGCTGAAGCCTTGGGCGAGGTCACTCTGGGCACGGGGGGAATTGCACGGGCGCCTTCCCCTGCAGCGGAGCTGAGCACGTCTGGTTCAGCTGAGGAAATTACACAATCACTGTGGCGCCTGGGTTGGGCTGCGGCCAGGATTGTCGAGTGAACCGACCGTTCTAGCACAGCTGCAGCTGTGGATTGCACCATTACGAGAATTGCAGTGAGTGCGGGTCAATGTCGGAGCTTCTGCACTGTGCTGTGATCTCATGACTGGAGTTGGCGCAGGCACGGTCTGAGGCCCTGCATGGTCTGCAGACCCGATTGATGTGCCCGGATGATGGAACGGTCCCGTGCCTGTTGCACCAGTGTCCAAGGTGCCTTTATGCACAAGCGTGTAGGGCACAGCAGCGTTGGTGCTGCATTGACATGTAGAGAGTATGTTACACAAAAGTGACACACGTCAAACATGAAAGACAGGGCGGGGCGGTGCTCCTGTCACGATGTGTTGGCTCATGCAGTTGCCACGTCAACCTGGTCAGCCGCACACAGCTCACTGCGATTATGCAAGCAAATATGCAAGTCCACCGGCCGGGTCACGTCAACGCCTGACCTGCCCCTTTGACCATGCCTCGACGTTTCGCGCCCAACGTCCCCGAGGCATGTTTGGGCAGTCAGGGCAACCCGGAGTAGCAAAGTTGCGGAGCAGTTTACCCAGCTCCAACGGGCCCCGAAGCCATGGTACGCATGCGTACCATATTATAAGCATGCGTGGCAGCCCCGGCGGCCGCCCTGCGCCTGCACTGCACCCACCCACAGATGTACACAATCTGTGTATCATGCGACCAATGCGACACGGTTCAAACAGCAGCCCGGCTGCCAGGGTGCACAGAAGAATCGAGGCCCCGTGTAAGAAGCCGGATCTCGCTGAGTCCACCATTTTGCGTGTGCAAGCCAGCCAGATGCCACATCTCCAGCAGTTGCCTGCTTCTGTTGCTGTCGGAATATTGCAGCGAGCTAGCAGTGCCTCGCAGCGCTGGGCATCGGCAGAATGGCGCCTGGCAAGCTGGGGGTCAGCGACCGTGATGAGCCAGCAAAGCGGGAGTAGCAACGCATGCTGGCAACGACTGTGGTGTCAGCGACTGTGGTGTCAGCGACTGTGGTGTCAGCGACCGCGATGAGCCAGCGGGAACAGCAATGCATGGTAGGCAGGGCGGCCTGTGAGGCCAAGGCAGCACGGCTGCTGGGCATTGACATTGTACTGCCGGAGGTGGTATCGATCTGCCGGAGGTGGCACTACTGGAGGTCGTTCTTGAAGGTGACCTGCAGTTTGAGGATGTTGGCGGCGGTGGTGGAGATGCCGCCGTGGCGTAGGCCGTCCACGACCATGAACAGGTCCACCTGCACACACCGCCACCACATGTCACCTACATGAACAGGTCCACCTGCACACACCGCCACCACATGTCACCTACATGAACAGGTCCACCTGCACACACCGCCACCTCCCACTGTCACCACGCCTAGAGGCTCATGCACGATCAGAGTCTTGTGCCCGGGATGTGTGACCGGGTGGTGCGAGATTTCCCTAGGGAGGCGCTGTGCACATGCATGATGCCCTGGATCGGCGCCTCTCGATGTAAACGTACGACGGCCTAACATCGAGGCGCCTCTCGCGGGATCTCGCGGGCTCTGGGTGTGGATGTAATTGTGCATGCATGCGGGGCAGCTGGCGGGGCGCACGTGCACGACCTTCTGGCCACTGACGGCGTCGCACGAGAATCCGGCCTGCACGCGGTTCACCGCGACGTGTACGTCCATGCTGCCCCCGGCCGGCACGATGCCGCTGTTCGGGAAGACGGAGAGCCACGGCGGCAGCACGCACTGAATGTCGGGGTCGCCGTCAGCGCCGGAGGGCTGTGCCCAGCCGCGGAAGAGGAAGCAGCCGTCAGCGTGGCCGTTATTTGAGAGGCGGACGGTCGTGCCGTCGCCTTGCAGCGCGAGCTTGGTGCTCGGCAGCCGGATGTGAGGCGCCTGTGGACACATCGCCATGTCAGCAAGCTGAGCAGTGGGGCTAGCTGAACCCTGGTGCCGCCAGGTACCCGCCCGCACGACGTACAGCACGACAGGCCAACTGTCTTTGCTGGAATGAATGCCCAGGAGGATCACAAGTGTCAGGAGTGGCTGCGTGACTCGATGAATTACATGACCTATTCGTGATCTCAACTTTGGTGATTAAGCGCTCACTGCGAGGTGAGAGGTGCCACAACCCATACGAGGGTGATTTGGCATGGCCCTGTTGCGCGCGGCTGGCGGTGGCACAATGCATGGTAGCATGATGCAGCAGGCCCGCGTTGGGAAGGCAGGGCCGCACGAGGCTGGCGGTGACTTCGTCGTGGAAGGTGGCGAGCGCCTTGCCGACGTGGCGGCGGCGGCGGCGGTGGTCGACGTTGGGCACCTCGGCGCGCAGCCGCGCGATCACCGGCTTGTGGTCGCTGTCGACGAGCGCCGGCAGGCTGTCGTAGTGCGTGCACCGCACGAGTAGCTGGTCCGCGCTCTCACGGTCCACGCCCGCCGTAGGGTACGGCGAGTGCGCGTTGAAGTCGAGCTCGGCCGTGGGGTTCTCCAGCTGCGGGAACGGCACGCTGCCTGCACGCACGCTGTGTGCTATGCTGTGTGTGCTGTACTGAATGCATGCAGGAGGGGAATATCTGTGTTCGCAAACGGCACCCGGGCGTTGACGGACGGCTGCCCGACGTTCAAGCAGCCTGGAACAGTATTCAACAGTACGTGCAAGGCAGATCTCCTTGACCCAATGCACACTGTCATAATTGTCTGTCGACTTGGGATTGTGGCCGTGGCGGCACCAGCGCAACTTGGAGGCGGGATTTGTGCAAGAGCACGTGTGTCAGCTTCAACTATGTGTGGCAGGTCACCAGGCACAAGAGCAGGGAAATAAAGGTGTTTGTGGGGCTTCTTGCACCAGTTTTGCACCAGTAATTTGGACCAGATTGAGCTGGAGGCAAGCGCGGTCCGCACAAAACGGCGGCATGCAGTCATCATTGCCAGGGATCCTGCGCGACTGTCATGAAAATTGACACCGGTGTAGGTGCAGCGTGACGTCGAGGCCACCAAAGATCGCAACTGTGACGGTAGGCACATGTGCTGTGTGCTGTGGCCGCACCTTTGAAGAAGACGCGGTCGGTCCACGCGGGCACGCGCTGCTTCTCGCTCGAGTCGTACGCATGCGGCCCGGGCACGCCCTTATCAAACTTGTACGTGGGCGCAAAGGAGAGCGCAGCCTCACGCATGCCGTGGAAGACAGCGCCAGCCGCCATCTGCCGCCGCGCCTGGTCGGCCGCTTTGAGCTGATCGAGGCTACCTGCCTTGACTGCTGCCTCCACCGCCGCACTGCATGTGTGTCATGCATGAGCGTCATGCATGGCTGTTGGACTGATGCTGGCGCGCGGAGGGGGGGGAACGCACCGGTCCATGTCTATCCGATAGTTAAAGTCGCCACACCAGATCATCATCGCCGCGGAGCGGTACCCTAACGCGGCTGCGTCTGGCCGTGCCGGCGCCGCCTGCGCCGGCGGGTCGCCGTTCACCATGGCCGGCAGGTCATGGGGGTTTGGCAGGCTCTCCTCGCGGCGGCCGGCAGGGGAGGGCAGGGAGGAGCGTGACAGCGCGCCTGCCGCAGCGCGGAGCGCGGGGGGCATGGACTGCATGGTGTGGTGCCCAGGGGGGGGCTCCGAGAGGGGGTTTTCGGTCGCGACAAGCGCAGGCTGGTGCGGCATCGCGACACGGCGCAGGATGGTGCTGTAATCGGCGTTGCGCTTCTTCACTGCGCCCTGCATGCACCACACATGCATGAGTACCATGCATTGCTACGCCGGCCATGCGTAACAGATGTCCGTTGCTGTGCAACTGAGGCGCTGCAGGGCGTGAAGCTCCCCGTCTCTTGACATTCCTGTTCTGTGCACCATAGCCAATACGAAAACTAGCGGCCAGTACACAGCTCAGGGCCATTCTCAACAGCATGCATGCACCGCACGGCAGCAACTCCGCATCAGCGCCGCACCTGGTGCGCCGCAAAGTGGCTGTTCATGATCAGCACCCGCCGCCGGAACAGCTGGAAACCCACAGCCACCGCGCCCTTGTTGCCGCCGAAGCCACCCACCCCGCACGCGACCACCCCTGTCGCCGCGTTTGCGACGTTTGCGCTCATCGCGCGCCGCACAAACACGCACAGCAGCAACCCCGACATCTGACGCAGCCCCGCACGCTCCCACGACTGTCGGTGGGTGCCAGAGCCGGTCAGCGGGCAGCCTTGGTCAAGGCATGCATGCATCTCGTCCGCCCACCACCGCGCGTTGTGGTTGACCTGCTCCGCGACGCGCTTACCCATCGCCTCCTTGACCGCGCCGACGGCCACGGAGGCAGTGCCCATCTCGACCTCTTGCAGCCCGACCACAAGGATGTCGATGCCGTCTGCAGACAACTCCCTGCAGCACCGACCTCCGGTGTTTCGCTGGTTTTATGTTTATTTCGGTGGCTCCAGCCACCGCAGTGATTCGTGGTGTGGTGTCTACATACCAGAATCGCCACATCGTCACACTCTGCTGCCTGGCACACTGCTGTGGAGGTGGCTGCAGACCCACTCACCTGACCGGCTGTGGAGGTGGCTGCTGTGGAGGTGGCTGCTGTGGAGGTGGCTGCGTGCACAGCGCTGCCGGGATGAGGGTGACCAACAAGATGGCACACAACCCAGACGCGCGTTCATGATTCACAGCATGGGACCTCGGTTCCAATGTTGCAACTGAACGTGCGGCTCTGGCATGGCACGGCATGGCATGGCGGACCCCCCCATCATGAAGTCTGAGAGATAATTCATGAAGTGGAAGGCGCAGCCGCTGCGCACGCTGCGTCTGCTGCGCGACAAGCGGAGTGCAGCTGTGTGGCAGTGCAGAATGCGATCGCAGCGGGCAAATTGAGCTGAGGGCCGCACTTGTCGAGGTCGGCGGAAACCCCGAGAAGCTTCTTGATGCTGTCGCGGCCGGGCCGCACCTCCCCGACGTTCCACGTCGCGACACGCACCCCGACAGCCACGCTCTCGACGCTCACGTCCGCGCGCGCCTTCCACGCTTCGAGGGCCCGGCGCCAGCAGCTCTGCCAGTATGCGTAGCCGGGGTTGGCCGCGCCGGAGGGCAGCGTCTTGGGGAGGACGCAAGCGTTCACACCGGACACGGCGCCGCTGCGCGCGAGCGCGTACAGCGTCAGCCCCACCTGCAGCAATGCATGCATGCGTAACTGTGGCGGAGCCCACGCGCAGTTGGCACATGCGCGGCAGTGTGACGTGCCGCAGCGCGCCTGCGGCAGGCCCACGACGGCCGCACAAGATCCCTTGATTTAGATCCGTTTCGTCTACATATGATCGAGATACACCGTATCGACACACCCACAGGAGCCCTGCGCCGACTCTTCAGGCAGCGAGCATGCAGAAGAGGAGGAGGGGGGCGGGGGCGTGCCTGTTGGAGGCTGACAACGGCCGAGTCGTGGAGGTCCTGCGCGGCGGCGCGCGTGCGCGTGCGGCAGTCCACCGCAACGGCGCGGCCGCTCGCGAGGCCGAGCCACACGTGGCCGCTGAAGGCCGCAGCGCAGCACACAGCAGACGCAAAGGCCGCCTCAAACTTGCCCTCGGCTTTGCCGCCGGCTGTGAACACCTCCACAACACCCTGCACCACACACACACGCGCAGGGTGAGGGACTGCGTGGCGGATGCGCAGCATGAGGGACAGCATGCTGAGTGGCCGCAACAGTGCCGAGCAGCCGGGCATCTGGTGGATGGGGGCCTCTCTGCTCAACGGCCGCATGGTGTGAGTGGACGGGCGTGGATGGGGAAGTGTCGCTGAACATAATTAGATCATGCATACCCTGTACTTGCAACTTGATGGACGGACTTATCGGACAGTTGCTCTCAAACGTGTCCATCAAAGCTGCCGTATTTGGGAATGATCAGCCAAAAATTCAGAGATGAGGGGTTCAATAGTTGGCGGGAGTACGGTAACACAGTTACGTTACGCAGTCCCGACATGGCGAGATGGCCATGCGTGTGCGGCAAGGGGCAGCAGAGAACAACGCGGGGCAGCAGAGGGGGGGGCAGCAGGGGGCGCACGTGTTCGCTGATGGACCAGATGCGGTTGTCGGCGGTGCAGGTGATGAAGACTCTGCGGGAGGAGTACTCCGGCTGCTGCTGCTCCTCCCCCTCCGGCTCCTCCCCCACCTGCGCACCGGCCACACTGCTCAGAGCCCATTTTGCAGTGCACGGGCTCACTCATGAACGCCTGCACCTCGCGCGCGCAGCATGCACAGCACGTGACTGCCGACACCTCGCCCGCCAGGTCATTAGTGCCCCCTGCTGTGGCCGACGCGCGGGGCTGGTGCTGGTACAGCGCATGCCGGTACACGTGCCATGCATGCCAGCCACGACTCCCACAGCATGATGCACCAGCCGCACGGCCCACCTCTTGCGAAACTGTCTTGTATGACCCTCTTGCTTCCCAGAGCTCCCGCCCGACACACTTTGCACACGCATGCATCTAGCCCTGGTGGGGGGCATGGTATATGCGGGGGGCATGGTATACCGCTGCTGCGCTCACCGCTCACAAGCGCTTGTGACAGCCGCGTCGCATGGCTCGAAGCAGGTGATGTTTGCCGCGCTGCGTGCTGCGCTGGGCCAGGTCGCACAGCACAGGATGCTGCTACAGTACTAGATGCTGCCGTGCAATGGAATACGGCCGGGGGTTGGGGGCGAGTCGCGTCTGAGCAGTGCTGGGCACGGTGCAGATGATGGCAAGGGCTGAGGGGATGGCGGCGCACAGCACACGTCGCACAGCACAGCATTCTGATGCCAGGTGCTGCCGCGCAATCGAGTCGCGTCAGGGCACTGTCAAGCTGCAGATGATACCAGAGGATTGTGCAGGCTGAAGGGATGGCAGCGTGCCTCTGAGCAAGCATGAAACAGAGATGTTGAGGGGCACGAAAAAGAGCGGCCGGGCAATTCCTGAAGTTCACGGGGCAGCAGCACACCTCGTCGTCGGGGGCCGGGGAGCACTTGGGGGGCTGCTGCTGCGCAGCCTGTGCCATGAGCGCCTCCCTGCCCTTGGAGATCTGCCGTGACACGATCGACTTCATGCCTGAGAAGCCCCTGCACGCGTGCACATGCCTTGCCAGGACGACGCGTGCATGGAATTCATGCATGGATGCAGTAAGTCTGCAGTGCTGGGCAGATCATGTTGTGCCGCAACAGCCGCTGGGCCTTCTGCAGAGCATGCCACGATCACAGCACACACGCCAACTGCTATGTGACGTCGACCCAGGAGATTGTGCTGGCGCTACCGATGCTGCAGCATGCGGGGTAATCACTGGAACGAATCATTAAGTGAAGCGTGCCATGCTTTGTCAGGGTTGAGTGGTATTTGAGAGTGGGGTTCGAGTAGCCACAATGGTTGAGATACGTTACAGATGTATGCTCCACAAGGTGGTAGAACACAGAGGCACGATTCATGGCAATGCACAGTAGCCACAATGGCCACAATGAACACAGCACGCGGGAGGGGCCGCACTTTTTGGCAATGGTGGACGTGGTGATCGCGACGCTGTTCAGCCGCTGTGCGAGCTTCGCAGCCTCCTCACCCGGAAGCATCTCCTCCCCGGTGGTGCCGAGCTGCGGCAGGGGCCCCTCCGGGCTGGTGGCCGCGCGACCGGTGCCAGGGGACATGCGCACACCTGCGCCGGGGTCAACCAGGTACGGCGTGTCCAGGGGAATGCCTTGAATGGCGAGTACGCCCAGGAAGCGGCCGGAGAAGGCATCCCACAGCGTGGCGCGCGTGCGGCTTGCCGCGACGACCACCTGCGCGACCACAGCACAGCATGGCGCCAGTTGTGCGCGAAACCGAGCACACACGCCCCATGGCTCGCGGTGATAGCGCAGCTGCCAGCACAGAGGCCCCGCGGCGTCCCCGGCAATCTCAGGGCTTCCATAGCGACTGGAGGGCTTGAAACCTCCCGACAACAACATGCAGATGAACAGCGGATCAGGGCCTTCACGGGTGCATGCTTAACGGGAGCGGCACGGGTTCCCCTCACGGGAGGTGGTGCTGTGGCTACAGGGGGAACCAAGCGCACCTGGCCACCGCTGGTGAGCTGGAGCGAGGCGGTCATGCCGTGGGCGCGCTCGCCGGTCGTGCGCCGCAGCTCGCATTGCGGCAGCGCCGACCAGTCGAGCGCCGTGCTGTGCGGCGCAGCCATGGCCGCGACCATCGCCGTCGGCCACCAGCGCAGCGAGCCAGAAGAGCCGGCCGTCCACAGCGCGCCCCAGGGCGTTGTCAGCATGGCGGACACCGCGGAGCGTGTGTGCGCGCGCAGCAGCAGGCGCTGCTGCATCGGCGGCTCCACGAGACGCTCAGGGTTGGACATGTCCATGTGCCATGCAATCGCTGCACCGTCTGCACACGCGCACCCAACTGCTGTGCCATACTTCTTTTTTTTATAAATAACAACACTTGTGCTGCGTATTCCATGCCGGATTAGCCACTGGTGGCACCCAATATATCACACCCGATGCCTCAGTGCGCTGCTCGAGGCTCAGCACCCGCACGCTGTGCTGTGATGCCGCTCGCGCAGCCACGGCCGGAACACAGCAACGCATCTCCCTCATACCCGGCACAGGCATGGCAGCAGGTCACCGCGAATGTGGTGCGGCCAAGCTGTGAGCTCCAAGCGGCTTGGAGACCCTGTCTAGCCGGGACGGACGTACGTGCCGGTCTTTCAGGCCCTGCACTGGGCCGTGTAGGGAGCCCAGCACTGCTGCAGGCAGCTGATGGCGGATTTGTCCGTCTTGCATTCTGCTGCCAGACGATCTGGCGGCGTCTGGCACAGTGCATGCAATCACACAGCATGCACACAGCATGCAATCACACAGCACCCCTCTCGCACCTCGCGGGTGCGTGTGTACAGAATGCAACAAAACACGGCGTGCAACAAAACACGGCGGTCGGATCAACGCACATGTCAGACACCGGCGAGCGCTGTCTGCGGTGCTGACAGGCACCTGGCCGAGTGGAAGACGAGGCGTTTCTGTAACAGACAGGGGGACACAGAGAGGGAGGGGAAAGGGCGAGGGAAAAGGAGGGAGAGGGTGGACATGGAGGGGGGCAACAGGGAGGGGGTCAGGGAAGCAGCAGCACAGCACAGCAGCGAGGGGGTCAGGGAAGCAGCAGCACAGCACAGCAGCGAGGGGGTCAGGGAAGCAGCAGCACAGCAGCAGCACAGCAGAAGCACAGCAGCAGCACAGCAGCAGCACAGCAGCAGCACAGCAGCAGGGGTAAACAAAAGCCAGCACGCTCAAGGCAGCCACACGGCAGGTTGCATGTGCATTGCACATGGTGCTGTCGGTTCTGGCGGGCAACACAGGCGCGCAATGTGGAAGACAGCCTTTGCGTCTGCTGTGTGCTGCGCTGCGGCGTTCAGTGTATGGGGGGCAACACAGGGGCGGGCAACATTGCAACAAGGGGGGGTGGGGGGGGGGGGGGGGGCATGCCTTTGTGGCCGGTGAGGAGCATCTCGGTGTAGGGGCACACATGCATGGACGTCACTGGGCCGGCCGGCACGCGCTCGGGCTTGCACTCCTTGCCGGTGACGCTCGCCGGGTCCTCACCGTTGCGCACCATCGGCCAGTAACCCTGCGGCTCCTGCATGCCTCCCACACATGCATCAACGCGCTGATGCTGCCTGCGCCTGCTGGTATGCATACGCCGCCGCAGCGACGCGCACCGGGCATCTGCTGGGCCAACAGTCTGCTGTTTTGGTCAAGGGGCAAGCCGGAAAACCCATTGCACGTTCAGAAGCTGTGAAGCCCGTCCCCCTTGCCCCTGTGAACCAGGTGTGCATGCTCTGCCTGGCTGCAGCATGGCGCGGCACTCCCAGCGCCATGGTGGGCATGCTGCCTCGCTGCGGCACGATGCTGCATGCTGCCTCGCTGCGGCATGCTTCCCCGCTGCGGCACAGGGGGCACGCTGCCTCACTGCTGATCAACCTTTGCCCCCGACCCCTGCCGGTCCCTCCCCACCCGCACCCTTCTCCCAAGAAAGAACGGCAGCAATGCTGACTGCAAGCTCTCACTGTGCCGTGGCTGATTCGTGGGTGTCACATCAGGTCCACATTCAGCAGAATGTCTGCGGGCTTGGATACACAGTGACCATGAGGCCACAGGGCCATGTGCGATTGGCACAGCGCAGAGCTGCAGTGGGCGGCGTATGCATGCCAGCAGGCGCAGGCAGCATCAGCGCGTTCATGCATGTGTGACAGAGCAGAGCAGCAGTTGGCGGCGGCGCACGGTGGGCTTGTAGTCGGAGCGCGCAAAGCACAGCACGCCGCCAGCGCGCGTCGGCGCGGCAAGTAGCATCTCCTGCGCAGCGCACAGCATCTGCAACGGCGCCGCGACGGCCTCGTTGTGGGGCTGCAGCCTCACGTCGAGCCGCAGCGTGTTGGCCGGCGCGTGGCGGCGCCAAGCGTTGGCGGTGAGCGCGGCCTCATCGTCCTCCGGGCCGGTGGGGGATAATTCCTGGCTGTTTGGCCCTGGAAAATCGGGGAATTGTTTGGTCAAGCTGGTCCCATGCCCGCTTTCAGGGAGCAGCGGCCAGGCTACGCACGGCCGCCGGTCGTGGCCACGCATGGGGAGGCCGTAGGGGGAGTCAGCAGTGGTACGGGTGTGGTACTAGCTGTGTGAGAGCGTTTGAGGGCCACGGTGGGCTGAGAGGAGAACAGTGTTGTGAGCAGAGCTGGTGTGGTGTGGTGTGGTCACGGTTGTAGCACACCATCTGGTAATGGAGCAGCAGCAATCTGGGGCTCTGGGCTGAGCTTGAGGCTGCGCCCCTTTGGCGGGGTTGCATTGCCGTTGCTGGTTGGCTTGACGGCGGCCGCAGGAGGTGCAGGAGCCTTTGGTGGTTTTGGCAGCGAGCGCACCGGTGAAGGTTTTGGTGCAGACTGCGGTTTTGGTGCAGGCTGCGGTTTCGGTGCAGACTGCGGTTTTGGCACCTGCGTGGGTCAGGGAAAGTTATAGGAGGGCGATGGGAGCGTGTGATGTGGATACACAAGTAGCAGTGGCGGCACCTCGGCCTTGTCGGCCTTGCCATTGCCTTGGGGCTTGTCAGGGCCAGCCTCAGCAGGGGCCAAGGCCAGGAACTGTTCACCAACCTTGGGCGTAGGCAGCTGCAGCCCCGTCGTCGGGTGCAGGGCCTTGTCGACAAACTCCTTGGAGAACACACAGCCAACTTGTAGGAGCGACACAAGTCGCATCGCTCGAGAGAACTGCGACGGGGTCAGCCCGCCAGGCTGCGACGCAGTGGCAGCCTCCCATACTTGGCTAAGATTGCTCTGTGCTAAGCCAGTAGACATGAAAAAATCGACAGCCTCTTTTCCACTGACGATTCCGTCGCCGTTCACGTCTGCGGCACGGAATATATCCATCACAGTGCCCGGGAAGTACGCCCCACACTGCAGGACCCCTTCTAGGTCGCTGGCCATCTGTAATGCGCCTACCTGCAAGGCACCACAGAGCGTGCAGCATAATGTACGCATTCGCGGGCGCAACCCAACAGACAGCAGCGAACACTATTGATGAAGAATGTGTGCGTCTACAGAGCCAATGATTGAGCAGATCACGCCCCAGGACGCAAGTTAAATTGATACTAGGTGTCAGGTCGGTGTACCTACGTTATTTGGAGCCACGGTCGGTCTAGGGCGTGGGCGCTGTCAGCTGAGCGATCGCATGCCTACTGAGCGTGCGCCCGAGCCTCTATCGAGCCACTGCAGGCAGCGTGCCTGTGCCAAATGAAATGTCTCTTGTTCGGTGATATCAGCCAGCCCTCAGCGTCATACTAATCGAGGAAGCTGTTTTGTCGTGAGGAGGAGTAGATTCCATCCATCGTACTTGACCGAAGCCTTCTTCAAAGCCGGATTCAATCTGCAGTGATCAGAAATGTCCTGAAATCCATGCACTGCTGTGGGACTGCTACGTGCGGTCTTGGTCGTGCTTGAGTTGGTAATCGATGCTACGTTGGCTGGTAGCGACAGGTGGCATGATTGAGGGATCCTCGAACGGTCCAATAGACAACACTGTGCATCCTGAAACCACTGTCATTTTCATGGCTCCGAGCTGTAATGCTAGAGACGGAAAGTATTGATCGGCAGTGTTCGCACCCAGGCCGCACCATATCTGATATTCTCTTCGGACGTAGATCCTGCCAGAGCGACCAGTTGCTAGCGACAGCACGGGCGAATTGACTCGCACCATGCCGGATGGAGTATGATATGTCTCTCAACCGTTGGGGTTCGTCCTGTTGATCACGGTCAGTGACCCGACTTGTGCACAGTGATCATGCGACATGATTGGCCTCCCGGCAGGCCTGGCCAGCCGTAGCAGGCTGTGAGCGTTAATAAACCTTTCAGCTATATGTGTCTTGACGACACTAGCTTGCTGGCAGCCCATGTATTGGTTGAAGCCAATTCTGTTCCTGATTGTTGACCGCAAGCGCTGGTAAGCGGTTGGAGGGGAACGGGCCGATTGTTCCGCAACTAGATACCGCTACAATCGCTTCTGAAACATCCGCCTTACAGTACAGCAGTGCCCTAACCATTCGCGTTGGCATTGCTGCGTTGGAGCGAGGCATGAGTGCCTCGTGGACGCCTCACGTTTGTGTGTTGGGCTGCCATTGGGGGGAAAACTTTGGAATGTCAGAGTAACCCCAGAATTGTGTAGCTTAGTAGGTAATTGCTGTTGGTGCACTCTTGGCCGGTATCCTCGCGGGACGGGACGAAGGAGCATCCACGATCGGTCATCCTCGCACCCGCATTGCAACCCGTTTCAGCTGTCCATCAGACAGATGCTGCCAGCTTGTAGCTATCAGAATCTCCGATGTGTGGCACAGCGTGCCAGCTGCATACTTGAGCAGGCAGAGCTGGTGCAAGTATGGGCCACTGGCACTGAACACTGGAGCCCGTGCTGAGTTTGCATGCGCAATTCATCCGCCGCAGATAAGCAGCTGGAGCATGCCAAATCAGCTCACCCATGGACGTTTCAAGCATCTTTAACAAGCTGTGAATGTATCGCAGATACGAGCAGCCAACTGAGCTGCAGCACTTCCACACTCAGGGTCCAGGTCACAGCAATAGCACCGCCACAGCGCCTAGTACTCGGAAATCTGTAGCTACTTGAACTTGAAGGCGCCGTTGGGTATGTGTGGATCAGGTACGCGTATGAGGCCCAGGAGAACATTCCCACAACCTACGTGTGGCAGTTAACTTGGCCAAACTACACGTATGATGGTCTCTATGTTGAATGATTCAGACAATCTACCCTTGCCATATTCGTTGGATGCAGCTTGTTGCCTGATGGTTGGAGACCATCATTCCTGAGTTTGACCATCTTGGACACCATCGTTCGCCACAGCCACATGAAGCCCCGCCAAATGGGCAGCCCTGGCCGCTTGACCACACAAGCCCGCACTCAGCGCCTGTGTGGGATTGTCACTCTAGTGGCATGTGTTGTGGGCATAGAGCCAGGATATGGTAGCCTTGCAATCATGATCACTAGTCCACCACCAAGGTTGCAAGAACCAACGGTATTGTACATGCTTGCACGTATTGCAAAACGAATGTAGATCATGCCGCATTAAAGACACAGCCAGGGGCGTCACGGATCTTGAATTGCCATCTTGAATGAGCTTGCGTGTGCGGTGGAATCCGTATATTGAGCAACATGATGTGACACGGCAGCATTGATTGCTGGCTCACATGCCCAGGGCGAAAGTACCAGTGGCGTTGTACATGTTGCAGATGACACCAGAGCCGACGTACCTCTGCAAGAGGCCATGGGTATGCTCTCCCACTCAGACATGATGACGATGCTAGTCAAGTATAACAGATAACAGTACAGCGCTCTGCCAGGTCCGCAAGTACCGTATGGTGGTGGTCAGCCAGCGTGAAATTGACGCAAACAGTGGCATATATGCGGACATGAGCTGACTTGGGCGCACTGGATATGCACCACCGGTCTGTGTCCAACGAATGTTCGGACGATTACAAATCGGCTCATGGCCCTGGGCTGGCGGGGCACCGCGGTGCCAGGCCATGTTTCAGTTTTCCGCAGCACTCTAGCTGCATTATTTGCCCGCGTTCTCTGGTTCCCGTACTGCCCACCACAGGCATCCAGACGAAGCTAGATTCGTGAAAGCAAGCCTCAGAGGCTGAGCGTCTGGGAATTGAGGCTTCCCGGAAGCCTTCGTAGGCTCAGATCATGATCGAATCTGCCCACCATCACTGCATCCTTGAAGAAGGACCATTTTTTGAGTGAATATGGCATGACTATGCAACAACTGTCTGCCAGCCAATGTCATTGAGGCACATCCCTTTCAGCCCGCACAACAATGCCGCTTCAACGCGAACTAGATGGCGTTGAGTGACATTCGTTGGTTGCGATGAGCCATGGGGATCGCGGAGCAGATGACCATGTGGAGCTTGTCATGGGCCCGGGTGTGTGATGTTAACTCACAGACGGCCTGAAACGCTCACTTCGCACTCTTCTCCCCGTGACTCTGCATGTACAATTTCTGTTGTGCCGTACAATGGTGCGCTTAAGGCCACCCATGAGCGGATTGTAAGTGATTGTGTACACACAAGGATGGACAGTGCCATGTGAAGCAACCATCTGCTGGGAGTCGTCTGTGATGTGCTGCAAGTATGCGCACCTGCTTCCCGAAGTCAAAAGGCAAATACTTGTACTTGATCATGTGCTTGATCTGTCGCCTCATGGTTATGCCGACTAGTACCAGCCAGTATACTAGCAGTATAGGCCAGAACACGGGTATGTCCAGGAAAGGAAACAATGTCGCGGTGAGCCCAATCAGAAAGGCTCGTGAAGAGAGCATCCTGCATTGTGCACGGGCACCAGGTCATCGACCGGGTCGTCCTGCGCCAGGAATGCGGATGGTCCGCAACGAGCAGAACTTATTGCAGGCATCTGATGGTTCACAGCCTACGAACGCAGTAAAGACAGAGCAGCTAACCAGAACTTCATTTCTTGTAATCGTCGGACAAAAGGACGATACTCATCGTCGCTGCGGCTCGGCAGCACGGGCCCTTCGAGCTCGGGATCCGTTGATGGCGAAATGAAGCCCAGCAACAAGTTGAGATTGTATATCCCAAGAGCATAGGTGACGATGAAGAATCCCTTTATTGAATATACTCGGATTCCATACAGAGCGACCAGCAGTCCCAGACCCAACCATCGATACAGCTTGAACGGAGCTGACTTGTCCAACAGTTGCTGGAACTTGATGTTCACCTTCTTAGACCACTCCTCCATGGCTTCAGACATTACAGTGCGGAGACATGCGATCGAGCGCCTACACCTCCCAGCATGATGTAATCGCAAGCAGGCAGAGTGCACGATGTCAGAGGCACATCACGTACACATGATCGATCTTGCAGCAAGGATACTTCGAGCAGATGCTTTAAGTGTACTGACGCGATTGCTAGTATAGTCTGGGCGCAGCGGACGCCATTCACGACGGCACAGAGCGTGCCTCGAACTGCCGGCGAGCGCGCGTTCCTGCGTTGTCACACCAGCGCTTGCATGGCCGGCACTTCAAATCCCGCTGCCACCAGCAGGGTGCTACCTCTGCACTGTGTGTAGGTGTGGTTGATATCGTCATCGCTTGTGCCCGTCATGCATTCTCTGCAGAGAGCACTGCGAAACGACAACGGCGACGATCAGTGCTACCTTGCCGCAAGTGTGAGTAGCTGCAACCCACATCGGACGCCGCCCCCCATGTTCGAGCCTGACACATTTGAGCAGATCGTTCTCATCATAGGGCGCTTGCGAGGTTTCAGCCGAGATTCATCGAACTAGCACTTGCGCGGTGAGCATGAGGGCATGCTCGGCAGCAGGCGTGCAGGAACGTCACACAGCGACCTTGGGTAGCGTCACCACGTCTAGCCATGGTTCGTCCACCACCACAGCTGTTGCCAGTGACACGAGCTACTCTGAAAGACGTACAGTGGCCTGCATACACTCCACTGCTAGACCAATTTAACCCAGCCTTTACATTCCAAGAGGCGTGTGCCTTCACTCCAACGCAGCAAGGTATGGCAGCAGCAGTGCCTGATCCCGCTGGATCAGCCAATGCCACAGCGACTGCAGTGGCCGGAGAAGAAGCCCTGCACACGAATCCCCTGCCACCTCCAGCTCTCGCCAGGCCTCAAACAAGGACTGCACAACCTTGTCCCTCCCTGGACTCGGCTTGCTCCCATTCACCCCAACAACTGCTGGAATTGTGGTACCTAGCAGCCTCAACGGCGTCTCCCACGCCAGCAGATCCCCATCTGCGGCAGCAGGCGATGCTAGACAGTCGGCAAACTCCACCACCACGCTCTCGTCCTGGTGTACATGGTGGACATGCCATGCCACCATCGCCACAACTGTGAGTTTCCAGCGCACCCTGCGCGAGCTAGGATCCTTCGCACCGGCACCTCCCCCACTCGCAGTTCCCTGCGCCGCCTTCCGGCCAGCCTCTCCACTACCGTGTGGCACATTCTCCGTTGCCTCCTCTGTGCTATTAAGCAGCTCTGTCACAGCCTCGGCAACTGAGAGGAGCCCAGCCGGATCCGCGGCAACAGCGCGTGCACAGGCATCGGCAGCCGCCACCCACACCCCAGGCAGCTCCCCGTCTGTGGCTACAGGCGCAACTCCCGCTATGTCATGCAGCAGCTGTGTTGCAGCAGGGCGGTGTACAGGCAGGGCCGCACTGACGACCCCAAATGCTAGCCAGCGCATGCATGGCGAGCATACATCGCCGCTGCCGCGGCCTACCGCAGGCGCGACCAAGACCTCATGCAGTGTTTTGGCCGGCATTGCGGAGTAGGCGTTTGCCAGGCATGCCCAGCTCCACCGTTGGAGGTTAGCAGCGGTGGGTGCGTGAGGGAGCATGTGGATTGGGCGGCCTGAAGCCCACACTGCGAGAGCGGCTGCCGCAGCCTCGTCTGCAGCATCGTCGGCAGCAGCATTATGCATGCATGCGCGCCGCAACAGCACCACCGCACCCTCATCACATTCTCTCGTCAGCTTCGAAGCGGCATCTGAATGTGCGGGGTCCTGCGTCAGCGCTGCTACGGACAGCTGCCACGGCAGGTCAGCAGGTTCCGGAAGCATCTGCACCGAGCCCTGTGCCCACTCGGACGGCACCCCTACCACGCCGAGAAGCTTCTGGAGCAGAAGCCGAACCTTCTCTTGCAGCCGCTCCCGCTCCGGCCGCGCTGTTCCGGCTGATGTGTGCCGGAAGAGCGACTGCATGCATGCTGCTACCCCAGCGCACACAGCACACAGCGGCACCGACCCCACAAGCGGCACGGTGCGCTGTGCCTCGCCCGATGCAGCATCGTCCTTTGTGGATGTCCCTGCAGCCGCAGTCGCAGCTTCCTCAGCTCGCAGCAGGAGGCAGTCCTGGGCGGGGGGCGGCAGCATATCCAGCAGCCGCGGCAGCCACAGGAACGCATGCATGCGGACATACAGCGGCAGTGCCATCCATGCCGCCGACGAGCGCGCAGCAGATGCCAGCCATGTTGCAAACCCGGCCCCGCGGTGGTGGCCATGGCCGATGACCACGTTCATCAGCTCCACACGCGCGCTAGCGCGCAGCACGAGTTCACTCGCGGACGCACATACATGTGCATCGTGCATGTGGCGCTGCATTGCGGCTTCCCAGTCGGCCTGTGCAACCCAGGGGGCGCGCGCCAGCGCGGCCGCCGCAACAGCGATGTTGCGATCACGCTGCGATGGGGAGCTGTCGGCCGGGCCTGTGTCTTGGAGGATTAGGGGGGCGGTCGTGGCCATGGCGCCGTCGGCGGGGAAGCTGGCGATCGGCTTCAGGGTGGACGTGGCGGCCGAGCCTTGCGATGCAGATGCATGAGCTTCCTGTGGCGGGACACATCAGGGTCAGCAGATGTTTCCCATCAAGGACAGACAGACATACGCATAACAGTGCTGGCCGATGCAGTGTGCTCTTACGGCCGATGCAGTGTGCTCTGGCCGAAGCAGAGTGCTCAGGTCGATGCAGAGTGCTTTGGCCAATGCAGTGTGCTCTGACGGCGTAGCGTTCTGGAGCTAACCCCGGTAACATCCACGGCGCCTATCAGCGCAAGGTACCCCCCCGCTATGCATGCCGGTGCTGGCGACGACGAGCTTGTCGGCGCGGGCAACATCCACAGCACCCTAGCACACGAAACTGGGTGCTGCTGCACCTACCAACTGTTCCGATGGGCATGCCAGCCGAGGCCCGAGCCTATGGCTGGGTTCCGTACGGACCGTGGGAATGGTCGATTGCTGCACAGTGAAGGAGACAGCATTGCACAAACCTGCCCGGCGATTCAAGCGCACAGCAGCAGAGGAGGTCAGCGCACCTTGCAGCAAGCGGCTAGAAGCGCCGAAGGCACGCCCCCCCCTGCGCTCCCCCCAAACACCAGCCCCTCCAGCACCTTCAGCGCCGCCTTCCCCACTCCCGCAGCCGCGGCGGCAAAGCTCTCCGGCGCCGCGAGCGCGACCGCCACGAGCTCCGCACATGCATGTGCGACCCCCCCAGCCACCAGCGGCGACCGCTGCAGTTTCTTCCCGCGCTGCAAAGCCACCGCCAGCTCATCGGCAAACCCTGTTGCGTGCGCTGCCTCCCGCTTCACTGCCGCCGCAGCAGCTGCGACCGCCTCGCCCACGCCCGGTGCATCCTTGGAGGTGCCTTGGGCGGCGTGCTGTGCGGCGTGCTGTGCATAAGCTGAGGAGTCAAGCGCGGCGCGCAGTGAGAATGAGACCGCGGCGCCGCGAGCGCGTGCGGCGGCTGCCAGGTGGCAGCCGTCGCGGGGGGTTCCCCAGGGCGCGGCTGAGAGATCTGCCTGCTGGACGAGAGTGATGTGCCCCTGCATCAATATCAAGCAAGTCCTGATTCGCACTGGGGGGCTGCATTCGGTTCACTGATCTCCATGCATGGAGATCAGTGACATGGCGAAGCATGCTCAGGCAGCGGGGATGGTGAGTGAACGAAGCAGGGAGCAGCCAGGCAGCACACAAGCACATCCTGTGCTACCTGCTGTGCTGCGCGCTGTGCTACCTGCTGTGCTGCGCGCTCACCATGCACACTGGCACAGCGCCGCACGGGTCGGCGCACCTCCAGGTCTTTCTCACGCAGCACACGCAGCAGGCGCGGCATGCCGGTCAGAACTGCAATCTCGGCCCCGCGAGGCGTGGCTCTGTCTTCGGCGCGGGCCACCTGGAGCAGTGCGACCACCAGCACCGCCAACAAGTCTGCCTCAGCCGGCTCAGAAGCTTCTAGAAGCCGCAGGAGTACCCTTGTGGCCGCAGCCTCGCACGGCGCCACCTCATCTGCCTCAGCACGCGACACAGCATCGACAACCGCCTGCAGCTGCGCATCAACTGCTGCGGACCAACCTTCCGGCAGCTTCGCAACAACGACTGCAGTGTGGTCATGCATGGCCGGCATGCATTCGCTAAGAATGTACATGGTCAGCGTGAACACCCGCTGCACGAGCTCCCGGGCGTGCTCGTGCAGCTCGCGGTGCCGCAGGCCGTAACCCGCGGCGAGGTCCCCCAAAGCCACAAGCTCAGCCGCCGCAGCCTCGGGATCTGCGTGCACATCGGCGGTGATCCGCGTGAGTACCGCGGTCACGACGGCATGCATGGACGCGGCATCGGCGTCCGGCTGCGCGGCGAGGATTGCCGCAGCGCCGCTTGCGGCGCCTGCGGCCACAGCTGGTGGTGACGCGGCGGTGGCGACGGTGGCTGTGAGGGTCGCAATGCATGCGGAGGGGCTGCCGGGGGGGAGGGGGGTTGCAGAGAAGAGCGCGGCCAGCGCGATGGGCGCGTTGCGGGCGGTGGTGCTGGAGGGCGAGCGCAGCTGCTCCATGATGGCCGCATGGAGGCGGGTGTCCGTAGTGCCTCCGGCATCCAACGCCCTGCAGCAGACGTAGCCTTGGGGTTGCCAGGGTACAGTGCAAACGTCAACTGCAGCCGGCTGCGTGTGTCTGCCAGGACGTGACCGCCATTGGCAAGGGCGCACCCCGAGTACCGAGACAGCAGCCACAAACTGTGTGTGCGCAAGTTGGGTTCCTGGCGCCACCAAGCCGCAGCGAAATAGCAGTACACACATTGTGGACTCTCCCGGTGGCCCCGGTCAGCCTCCTGCACACGTCTGCGGATACCGGCACGATGCGCAATGCATGGCGAAGCGGCGCTGTCAACAAGAAGCGCTGGAGCGTGCCAATCCACACGTACGCATCATCAAAAAGCTACATGCATCCGTGTGGAGGTGTCGCCAGCTGTGCTGTGGTAGGTCCCTGAGCATGCATGCCCCCACCGCATGCATGCATCGGTGCCGCACCAGTTGACAAAGCCCCCGAGCGCCGCCTGCACAGCCTCCAGCCCAGCTGCGCTGCTGATCTCCGGCACGGCGCTCCACTGCATCGCCTCCAGGGCCTCATGCAGCAGCTGCATGCTGCGCTGCGACTCCCGATCTTCCCCCAGCGCGCAGAGCTCCAACCGCACAGCTGCGCTGCCCCCATGCCGCTCCAGCAGCTTCGGCGGCAGTGTGCGTGTGAGGCGCGTCTGCAGCGCAGCGCGCTGGCTGACAGTGGCTTGGGGGGCGCTAGTGGCCACGAGGGCGCGCCGGTGCGCGTGTTCATGCGTCAGCGCGCGTGTTGCGAGCGCAGAGAAGCAGAGTAGATGCTCCAGCGCCGCGCCTTTGCTGCGCGGCTGCAGGACATAGCCTCCTGTTAGCTGTGCAGTGGCGACCCATGGCCTGCTGCGTGCTGTGGCATTATCTGCTGCGTGCTGTGGCATTATCTGCTGCGTGCTGTGGCATTATCTGCTGCGTGCTGTGGCATTATCTGCTGCGTGCTGTGGCATTATCTGCCCGTAGCAGCGTGTTGCAGTTGCAGCAGTGGCGTAGACAACATCATTTCGCCAGAAACCCCCCACCACTACCATCATTGTCAAGAGACTATCCACACGATCCACACGCATCACCCACCGGCAGGTGCAGACCGTTGCGCCCTCAAGCCGTGTCGCATCGACAACAACTGTGTGACACGTACAGGCGTGGCACTGTTGGCAAAGCATGAAGCAGCGGCATGATCGGCCTCCAAGGCCACCAACCGCACTACAGCACAGAACAGACGGTATGATTCCGCCCAACTTGCATTCAAAGTTAGAGCGTCAATACTGCTCATTAGTGGCATTCATTGCATGTGGCAGAGCAGCCCGTGCTGACAGCATGCCACGTCACATGCCGCCGCATGGCTCGGGAACCCACCACAGCTTGCGTTGTGCACCATCAAATGCAGGCGGTGGGCCTTTTGCCCAGTCGCGGCGATCGACCACCCGAGTCTTGAAGCGAGCACAGGCACGCACCTCGCACAACTCGCAGAGTGGTCTAGAAGCTTCCAGCTCTTCCAGGAGGTCCAGCGGGTACTGTGCGATCGCCGCCGCCGCCGCAGCACGCACACGAGCGTCTGCCTGCCGCAGCGCGCCCCACAGCAGGGCCAGCGTGGTCTGCAGCTGCTCAGGGTGCTCCCGGCCGTCGAGGGCGCCGTGCGCGAGCACCAGTAGCCACTGTTCGCGGGTCTGCGGCGCTGTGGGCAGCTTGGGGTGGATTTCAACGATGACACGCCATGCGCCATACAGGTCCAGTGCATCCTGCAGCATGCATGGCCCAGTTTTAGCTGAGGCATGTCGTGACATGCATCATGCTAGCCGTTGCTGGGGGCACTGAGGCCTCCAACCTTCATAGGGGTTGATCCCCCGTGCTTGTTGCATTCGAGCAGAAGGGTGACATGGCATGACACTGGCATGCATGCAAACGGTGGAGACAGATGCTTGCACTTGGATGGATAACGGCCACTCCTCTTGCCACGGTGGCACAGAAGCTGTAGGGGGCAGCCAGGAACCGCTTCCCATTGGGGCTTGCTATCAACGCTGCCGGGCACGCTGCCGGCTATTGCGAGCATATCATCGCCGAATGATGGCCAGGGCAGCTGCAGGGAGGGCGGCGTCCGCACCTGGTGGCACATGGCGCCGATCGCCTCAAGCCCCGCCGCCGCTGCCGCGTCATCCTCGTCCCGCAGCGCGCCATGCATGACGCTCACCACGTCCGCCGCCTTGTCCGGCGACTCCCGCGCCACGGCCACCGCGGCCGCGGCCACTGCGCGCCGCAGCGGCGCCGCTGCGCGGGCCGCGCCGCCACGGCCGGCGGCCAGGGCCTCCGGCGACGGCGTCTCAAATGCGAGCAGCGCGGCTCGCAGGCGCTGGTAGCCACGGCCCGTCGCGAGCCAGAAGGTGAGCAGCATGCGAAGGCCCAGCGCGTGCAGCGTGGGTCCATTTGTGTCTGCAAGGAGCTGCGCGCACACGCCGAAAAAGGGGCCATCGAGATATCGTGATTGTGCGGTCACCGCTAGGAGGAGGAAGGGGAGGATAAGGGTGACTGGGTTGTGGGTGGTAGTGGCGGCGTCCGTGCCGCTGGGGGTGGGGACAGGGTTAGATGACAAGGTGGATTGCGCGGTTGCGAGGAGGTATGGAAAGAGCGGTATGACGCTGGAGGGTGCGGCGAAAGCGCATGCTGTGAGGGCTTCGGCTGCAGCGAGGTAGCAGGGGAGGTCGGGGTGCCGGATGAGGGTGGCTACATGTGCGACCAGAAGTGGGGAAGGTGCGAATGGAGGCGGGGGGGTGCCAGGTGAGACATGGCGGGCATAGGACGGAGGTGCGGAGTTGGAGGGACAACAGCCGGGTGGCTGAGGCCAGGGCGATGGGGTGGCCAAGGCGGCGATGATGCTCTCGAAGCGCTCTTGCCTGGGTCCGGGGGGGATGGATGAAGAGGCATGCCTGACGATGGACTGTAGGAAGCGGATGGTGGCTGAGGGGTTGGTGGTGGAGGTGTGTATGTGCATGAGATCGGCCAGGTGTGCTTCCATTGTGGACCGATGCTGAGGGATCTGGACGCCAGCAGGCTGGGAGGGGTGCTCGGGCAGCAGGCTGAGGATGGACTGGGACAGGTCTTGGATGGCTGAAGGGGCTGGCAGGGAGAGATGGTGGATCAGGGCCGGCTTCAGGCAGGCTAGCAGCGCTGGTGCTGGTCTGGTGTTGGCTTCAGTACGGCTGAGGGCACGCAGGATGACATTCAGGAGCTGCAGGATGGGGGCTTCTGCTGCAGTGGCTGAGGCTGCGACTGCAGCAGGCACGAGCTTGATGACTGCGGAGGACAATGGCCCTGGGCGCATGGGGGCCTTGGGTGCTGCTGCTAGAGTGCCCGCTGCGAGAGTCAGCCTGTGGTGGGAGCCTGGAGTGGAGTGCTTGGGGAGGACGGAAAGCATGGCGAGCATCGCGCGAGCCTTGAGAATTTCTGAAGTTTTGGGCCAGTCTGGGTGCTGGATAAGGTCTAGCAGATGCACGGGAATGTCCGTCGTGGCATTAACTTCACTCGCGACCTCCAAGGACAGGACCAGGCCCGACGCTGCAGCTTCAAGGCATGGCGAGCAGAGAGATCCTAGTCGTGCCAGAGCAGCTGCCGTTGACTTGGAAAGCCCATCACTGCCTGATAAGCACCGCAGCGTGAGCGGCTGCAGGTGGGAGATGAAAGCCTCAGTGCGGACGCTTGGCTCGGACATGGACGCCAGGCGCGTGAGCATGTTCTGCACGCACTCACACACAAACAGCTCCAGATGAGGGGCGGTATCTATGATGGTGAGAAATGGGTCCCCGGGATCCAGTTCTGCGAGGGTGGCTTCGCTCGCGCTGACAAACATGTCAGCGATGGAAGACAGCAAAATCTGCGCGGTATTGTCCTGTGCGACTCTGACTACTCCAATAAGCAGTCTAAACACTTGCAGATTGACTTCTTTCATGCTGATCACGGTCCGCAGAACTTCAAGAGCAGCGGAGACAACCACCTGCATGCCGAATTGCCTGTTGGGCCGTCCACAGGCAAGCATCCAGTCGCAAATGGATGTACACAGCAACTCACCTCATCATTACATCGGAGTAGCTTTGTCGAATCGTCAAAGAGTTTCTGTCGGTCACCGCTGGTGTTGAGCTGCTGCTTCACCGCAGCAAAACGCAGGTGCACAGGCATGGCAACGAGGCGATCTACTTCCATGATTACCCGATCCTTGTTTTCACAAACACAAATAAAGTTCTGGATAGTAGCCAAGCATGGCTCGTATTGCTATGGAAAGGCCTTCGAAGGCATATAGAACGGCCCGGCACAAACCAGTCCTCACGAACGCTGTTTCATATCATAAGCAGGCATGCTGAGCTCGCAACGGCCGGTAGAACCGTGGTTCAATACGACTGCTTCCACGTTGCACCTCCGCCTGGCGCCGGCTAACCTGCTTGACCTGGCTCTGTCCCATCTGTGCTCGATCTCTGGCCAGCACCTTGACCACCATGTGCTCGACCATGATTGTGGCACATTTCACTGGCACACAGTTGCACCACTACCTCCGCTTTTCTGAGATGCGACCTGCAGCATGGAGTCAGGAACTGTGCATGGACGGTGGATAAGCCAACGTTTTCGGCTGCCAGATGACAAGCTGCATCTGAACGGTTTGTGACTGACATCTTCTGGCGACATTCCAAGGTCCATGGGCGGCCAAGTGATGCATCCCGCTGCAGCCTCCAATGCACCTGCTGTGTCGATCCATTCTACACTGTGCATGGCAGGGCATTTCTCTCAACATGTGCGCTGACGAGTGAAAGGGTGCATCAGCTGGGAGGCAATAGCATGGCAATTGCGGTAGATGTACGGTGCATCGACTTGCACACTACAAACTCAGCCATATGCATCCCCTATACAATCAAAACTTGCGCAGTGGGAGTGGTGGAAATGCATTTGTTCTATACCATCTGGCATGCTTTCCACCCTGCAACTCCACTGCTACTGTGCGAATGCTGACAGTGACCAATCCAGTAGGCGGCGGGTTTTGTGCTCCTGCATGCAGTGTTGGCCTTGGGGCCCATTCCAGACCATGCACCATGTAATATGCTGCAGTTGATGCTGTTTTGCACTGCATGCATCTTGAGTGGCTGCAGCAGTGGCTGTGCAGCCAGCATCATGCAGACCATCTCCATCTGGGGAGTACAGTCACGATGGTACAAGGCACGACGATACAAGCCACACAACGGCATGACAAGGCCCGTTTACCATGAAGCTGTCCCCACAACCGGATTCAGGGCTACATCACCTGTGCTTACTGGCCGAGATTCACACATGGGCCATATGTGAAATGTGCGTTTCCTGCATCCGGGTTTGCTTTCGTTCATCTGTGCAAACATGTATCGTGTTATGGGCGACAAGTGGTGTGGCAACACTGCACATGGGACTACAAACATGCCTGCTTATACATCCATAAGGTCAAATGCATGACCCTAGGTACACGTGGCGTTCCTGTGTTTCTTCTGTTGATGAATGTGCTATTTGTCGCATGCTCACCCTGGCTCTGCGGATGTACTGCTCACGCCATTATACACTGTGAGCGCGTGTGTGGCACACATGCCTACAGTGCGTTTGCTATCCATCCGGTGCAAATTGCGGACACCGAACATGATCAGTGCACGACATTACATGCTCATCTATGTCAACACCAACTGCATGGCGTCGGACTTCCCCACAAAGGAACAGATGTCACCACCAAGTGACAGATGTCAACAAGCGAGGAATATGAGGATACTGAATAGCTTCTCCAAATCACATACTTTACTGTATCACTGCACCTCTGTCAACCGCTGAAGCAGCTGTTGCACGCCACCGGTCGTTGCACAATAATGCATCTCAAATGTTGTATAACAGTCCTGCCTGTGTACCAACTTCGGAAAATGCGAGATCCTTCCTCTCGCATTCCTGTGATGGCCACAGGAAAAGTAGCGTCTAGCAGTGTCCAACAAAAACGGCGCTGCGCCGCCGCACATTCACAGCATGCATGACTGCAGAATGTACCGCTGCGAAGGCCCAAACACACCAGACATTCAGACCCTTCTGCATTTGAGAACAGTGAGAACCCCACCGGACTCCCTTTCCCCACATTGACAACGCAAAGGATCCGCCGCACAGCGGCTATGTATCGCATCGCACTACAACATCCGTTTTCTCCACACGGCCATCACAGCGCCTTGCCCAACCCCACCGCACGCTAAACATGTTGCAGACTGCGCAGCACACATATCACACTAGCCTCCACCCCCACCACACTGCTAGCCAAACTGGCACAGAATACACATGCCAGTCCGCACAGCCTCGACCGCAGCACGCACAGCATGCGCAGCACGATGCATGCCAGTTCAGGGCTCAACAGCTGGCACTGGCCTTGAGCTGACTTTGCGGCAGTGTCCACAGCACGTGTAGCGTGCACGCCACGGGCAGCGCGTTACATGATGATCTTCGGCTCGACGACGCTGGCCTTGAGCTCCTTGTGCGGCAGCACGATGGCGCCATTGAGGAGGAGCTCGTCCTTGGTCGAGACATCTTCGCCGAGGATGGAGGTGTTCTCGACACGCGCCCAGCGCCCGACCTTGCTGTACCACCCCACAATCGACGAGCACACGTACGAATGGCTCTTGATCTGCAAACCAGCGGGCCGTGTGCCTGGAGCCCGCTCCGAGAGTTCATGTGTTGCTGTTGGTGTCATCATCTGGGGTGCACGGTAGGAATGACAGCCATGCCAAAACAGGTGCAGTCACAGCATGCAAAACAGGTGCAGTCACAGCATGCAGCGGTGCGATAAGACTGAACCTGGCCAGAGGCTAAAAGAAGGGAGGGGACGGGAGAGAGGGGGGAGAGGGGGGGGGGTTTGCATAGGTTTTGCAGAGGAACTGATGGAATTTCTGACCGAGATGCAATGCTGAGAACAGCATTGCGCCCCGCTCCTGCACGCTTAGACAAGAGCTCATCAGGCATCTGCTAGGGCATGTCTATGTGAGAAGGGGGAAGGGGGCCGCACTGTGCAGCCCTGCATGATGACGCAGTCGCGCAGGCGCACGCCATCCCCAATGACAGCATTGGGGCCGATAGACACATCGGGTCCAATGATGCAGTCCTTGCCGACGACGGCTGAGGGGTCGATGACGACGGCGCCGCGGATGTGGTCGCCCGAGGCGAGGCTCGCCGGCTCCCGCTGCGCCAGGCTGGACAGGTGCAGCGCCTGCCCCGTCTGCACAGCACACAGCACATCACAATCGGCAGGGCTGGGCTGCATTGTAGGCTCAGAGACAGTGGTGCTGCATGTGTCTTACTGGGTGTTGCTATGTGTCGGCCATGGTAGTGGCACGTGAGACTCACTACATCACAACGCAGCAACCGGGAGGACACTGCCTGCCACGGCTGCTGTGGTTGTGTGAAAGTGTCAGTCTCTGGGAAGAGATACAGACGGCAGCTACCCCAGTTTAGGACTACCCCTGTTTGCACTTTGCACCTTCTTCACAGCAGTATTGTGAAAGGATGTGCCTGGTCACCACCATGGTGCATGCTGCAAGGACTTGCACAAAAGATGGTCAGCAGGCAACTCACAGAGCAATGAGGTGCAACCTGACTGGTACTTTACCCATGGCGCCATACAGTATATGTGAAAACTGCAAATTCGTCCGCTTGTACTGACAGGAGCGTCACAAACATTGTACACTGCAGCTTGCACTCATTCTTGGGGGTCGGGTCGAGCGGGCTTGAGTTCACAAGAAACGATCACGCGGCGAGCAGATGTGTCTGCACGGTCTTGGACACGTCGACCGACCGCAGGACGGGCAAACATCACGCGGCGCGCGGACGTCTGCATGCAGCTACACGGAATACCATGGTACCAAGGACAATTGGGGCGTGGCGCACGAGGAAGTCCTTGGGCTGGCCGACATCCATCCAGTAGCCGCCGAGCACGAGCGTGTAGAGCTTGTTCTCTTGCGCGATGTGCGGGAAGACCTCCTTCTCGATGGAAGTCGGTGTCGCGGGGATACGACGCAGGATTTCCGGCGAACAGACGTAGATGCCGGCATTGATCTTGTCCCCAACAAACTCCTTGGGCTTCTCCACGAAGCGCTGGACGAGGCCGTCGGTGTTGTGGATTATGACGCCGTACTTGCTCGGATCCTCCACCTGGGTGCCGGGCTGAGGGGGTGAGGACAGGCTGTTGCGACACAGGGCAGCACCCGGCATAACAGCACCAGATCCCGAAACAGTTCAGGCTCCCTGACGCAGTTCAGGCTCCCTGACGCAGTTCAGGCATTGAATGTCTGGGAAGATGCATGTGTTGTAGGAGAGGGTAGCCGGGTACTGCCTCAGTGAGCTGCGTGATCAGAACATATTCAGTGAATCATGTTCAGCTATATCGAGATACAAAGACATCCATGTGAAGGGCAAGCATGTTATGGTTGACGTGACCATCGTACACACAGGTGTGTTACACAGTGATAGATCTAGGACTCAGCAGCGCCGAGGCAGCAGACCAGGCAACAAGCAAACAGACAGACCGGCCACCGCAAGCACCAAGGCCACGTGCCGCACGAGCAAATGCCAGAACGAACTAACGCGAGCGCGAAAGCAGACACGCACACACCACGTAGTACCACGCAGGCCACGCGCACACCAAACACACAGTCAGCACGCGCCGGGCCCACAAGCTGTCGTTGACTCGACACTAGCAGTCTGCACGGGCGCGACAGCGCGCGCTACGGCCATGTCCGAGGCCGCGAGGCACCGGTCCCAGGAGCCGTAGCCTCAGCCAGCCCGGCAGCGCGAGCGGTGTCCGGGGAGGGGCGCAGAGGAGAAACGGCGGACGTGCGCTGGGAGGAGGGAAGAGGGAGGGAGGGACGAGGGAGGGATCGGGTGCGGGGGGGGGGGGGGGGGACTGCAGGGCGAAATGGGGGGGGGGGGGGGCTCGCGGGGCGAGATGGGCGGAGGGGGGAGGGGGGGGGGGGGCGGCGCAAGCCTATGCGCGATGGCCTGTCAGCGCCGGCAGGCCGTCTGTGGGGACAGGAAGGCCAGGCAGCAGCGCCCGTCCGACCAGTCTAGCACGGAGGGGCGCGGCCGCGCGGGCTTGGCGCGCCAGCGCGCGGCACACACACAGGTGTGAAGCATGGCCCTACGCCTGGCTATACGGCCAAGCTTGCTGAGCAGGGCAAGGAGCGTGATTGGCTGTTTGTGGAGGCTCCGCAGTATGAGTTCTTTCCTTTTGCAGTAGAGGCGTATGGGCGGCTGGGCCAGAAAGCGATTGAGTATGTGAAAAGGCTAGGGGACACCGCTGTCATGTCAGGGCGGATCTCCAAGTCTGTGTTTGTCATGAACACGTACAAGAAGCTGTCTTGTGCGTTGCAGAGGGGTAATGCCAACATTTATGCTCAGTCGCTGTCGGCCGCTGTCGGCCATTGTGCGTGTGACCGGCAAGCACTTCATGCCGGGCCTGGACGTGCCGGTGGAGCATTTCTGAGTGTGTTGTGAGCCGTGCTGTGAGCACCCTGGAGAATAGCATGTTAAAATGTTTCGAGGGAACTTTAGCGCAATACAGAAGCTGCTGTGTTGCTGTTTGTGTACGGCACTCGGCCATGGTGAATGTTTTTTATGCATTGCCATGAATCGTACCTCTGTGTACTACCACCTTGTGGAGCATACATCCGAACGTATCTCTCTGCACAAAGGCATGCACAGCAGCAGGCATGGTGGGACTGCACACGTGGGAGACAGGACACGTGTCAACACACACTTCAAATTCGAAATTGTATGATTGAGCAGTGTGCCTTTCACCTGACAGGCGTGATGGCCATGCTAGCATCAGTGACATCATGCCAGATGGCTGTTGCGTTATGGCATGACTTTTGGGGCATGACTTGGGGGGCCAGCGACTAGGCATTGCCAGCACTAAGCCAGCACTGAGCCATGCACAGCCAAAGCAGACTGAGTGCAACAAAAGCGCAGGCTACAGACTAAGCGGGCATGTAGTGATCGGCATTTGGAAAGGCTTTGAGTAACACACCTTCGTAACCAGGATAGTAGCCTCAGCGCCTTTCTGCTTATGGAATGCCATCATCTCAGACAGTGGGTATGCACAGATCACATCGCTATTGAGGACAAAGAACGGCTCGCCTGAGCCATCGTCCAGGATCTCCCTGGCCAGAGCAAGCGGCCCAGCTGTGCCCAGAGGCTCATCTTCATGACTGAGTGTGATTTTGACTCCCAGCTGCTTCTCCCATTGATCGCAAAACGCCCGCATCACCTGCAGGTATTCAGTGGGTGTGTGATCTGCTTCAAGTGGCTATAGGAGTGAAATTAATCCACTGGAACGCCGCTGCGGGCCAACATTCGCCGCTTCGGAGGCATCTTGCGAGCGGCGCTGCTTATCTGGGGAACCACGCAAGCAGCACCAGGAGAACACAACAGATATAGCAAGGTTACTTGTGTTTGACTTCCGGAGCCAGCGATGCCGTGGATATGTTGGACCAGTGCACTTCAAAGCATTTGAAGTGCACTGGTCCACACACATGACAGACGCACCTCAGCACGGTATGAAATCGCCAGGATCACCTCCGTACATCCCGCCCGCTTTAATGCCTACACTTACACGAATGCTTATCAATTGGCCTTTCATACTAGAGCCTGCGGGACCCTGCTGGGCGAGACTGCGGACAGCGTAGCATCGGCTGCACCTCGATTTGGTGAATGATCATCGGCTTGTTCGCGAACTCAACCAATGGCTTCGGCACTGTTAGAGTCAGTGGCCTGAGCCGTGTTCCATAGCCGCCGACGAGAATCAAAGCTTTCATATTTCAAATGTCTCAGTTGTTCAACCTGAAAGGCACGCCAGCGTGATTTCACACATCACCGTCGCGTATCATCTATTATCTACGCCAAACAACAACGTAGCCATAAATTGCGAGACAGGTCAGGAACAGCACCAGAGAGTAGATAGAGACGGCACTACTCTTGCGTGGAGCCGGTAGCAACTTCAGTGCGACGTTACGACGGTGAAGAAGACTGATGGAGTGTGTGCTCATCAATCGCGCACGGCAGTTTATAATACAGTCAACCCGACAGCCGCTTGCACGTTCATTGGCGAGCACAGCTGTATCTGTCCTCCACGTTCCCTCCGCATGTCGCAGCTATTGCCAGCACGATGCGGGCGGCATGGTGACCGCTTGTGCATTGCGTCGACATGCATACAGTCTTGCATTGTGCCAGCCTCCTCTTCTCACTGACTCTGCAGCCGGCTCTCGAAGCCGCCCAAGCCACCGCAGATCCCGCCGACGCAGCCCTCCTTGCCTATGCCGATGACTGCAGCATCCGCGGCACCGGCGCACCCATCATCAAGGCCTTTACCACCCTGGAGGAACACGCCCACCCGATCGGCCTCCGCATCGGCCGTGCGAAGAGTGCAGCCACATCCATCATTGATCGCGACGCGGCCCAGAATGTGGCCGACGCCACAGGCGTGCCGCTGCGCCCACACGGCGTCACCTGCGCAGGCACGCCCATCGGCCACACCCCCTACGTCAAGGACTACTGCAACCGCCGCGCGACAACCGCATGTGCGAAGATTGATCGCCTCCTCTCTCTCCCCCTGCCTGCCCAGGACAAGTTCCTGCTGCTCCGCGGCTCTGTGCAGGTTGCCCTCACCCACCTAGTCCGTGTCGTCGCGTGGGACTCGGTCAAAGACGCGGTGCAGCGGCTGCAAGACAGGGTAATGGCGGCGGCGCGGGAGATCATGCACCACCCGCAGATGCCCACCGTCGCCGAGGAGCAACTCCGCCTACCGCTGCGCCACGGCGGATTTGGCCTCATGGACGTCACGGAGCACGAGGCAGATGCAGCCTATCTGTCCAGCGCCGCGCTGGCGCATGACGCCATGCGCGATGGCCCCCCCGACTTCCGCCCATTCGCCGAAGGCGACGTTGCCACAGGCCTACAAGAAAAATGGACAGCGCTGCGTGCAGCAATGCCGCCGGAGGCAGACTGGGGGCCAGAGGAGCTCGACGACGTCTTCATCGCCACTGGCCTTCCCGGTGTGAGCAGAAAAGTGACCAGGGCAGTAGCGCAGACACGGCACGACGCGCTGCTGCAACAGCTGGGCAGCACCCCTGGTGGTGCAAAGGACCTTGCACACATGCGCAGCTGCGCCTGTCGTGTTGCCTCACTGTTCCTGGATTCCCTCCCAACCAACCGCATGCTGACTCTGAATGATGGGGATTTTGTGCATGGGATGCGGTTCAGGGGCGGACTTTCCCCCCTGCCGCCGTTAGATGGGGAAGTGATATGTGATTGCAATGCTCGGGTGAAGCCCGGCGACGTAGATCATGCCATGACATGTCGACACAATGCCGACTGCTGGACGTTGCGCCACAACATTGCCGTTACGGCTTGGCGCCGTCGAGTAAGAGCGGCAGGGGTGTCCACATCAATTGAGCCTGTGATGCGCAGCCTGGACAGACGCTACAGGGACGACAGTAGGGGGGACATCCTAGCAAATGGTCCGGACGTGGACGTGTATGTACTAGATGTCAGCTTCATCCACCCATCTGGGGTGGCTGTGGTGGGGAAAGCATCGGGGGCACAGGGGCACGCGGCCGCCGTACGCGAACAGTTCAAACTCAACAAGTACAAAGAGAGTGTGCAGGGATCGTACAAGGTGGTGCCGGTTGTGCACGAGACATATGGCAGACTAGGGTCGCATGCCATGCAGTACCTCAACACGCTGGCAGTGTCGTTGGTTGGGCCGTTCGACAAGAGAGCAAAGGCTCGCTGGATTGAGAACCCCTTGCGGGAGTTCAGTGCGGCGACAGTGAAAGGAAACGGGTTTGTGATCAGAAAGACCATGTCCAGGGTTGCACGGCTCACGGGTGCGCAGTTTGTGCCAGGTGATCGCCTTGCCGGCTTGCATCTGCTGGGTAGCATGTGAGTCTAGAATTTAGTTGTACGTTCGCTTGGTGCACTGGATCGGAGCCCCTCGATGTAACTGTGCATTGTTTCAGCTATGAGATACGTTACAGATGTATGCTCCACAAGGTGGTAGAATACAGAGGTATGATTCATGGCGATGCATCAAAAACATTCACCATGGCCGAGTGCCGTACACAAACAGCAACACAGCACCTTCTGTAATGTTTCAGCTTACAGTTCAGGCCTGATCGATATCAGGTAGCCCGCGCGCGCTTAGAACTGTTCGTCGCGTCGAGATTGCCCATGTAACTGCACACATGGCGACTTTCATCTCCGTGTAACATACATGGCGACTTGGAACAGCGTTCATGAACGCTGTTGTCGAGTGGCGGGAGCCGTGGGACAGCAACATATGCACACTGGCCAAATGCAGGTCGCTCTAGCTATATATACATGTTGTCCATTTGCTTGGTGCACTGGATCGGAGCCCCTCGATGTAACGGTACATGTTGTCCATTTTAGCTCTGCACGTACTATCGCGCGATGGAGGCGCAGACGGGTCCAGTGGCGTCATGCCCGATTTTCGTTTTTCTTTTTATTTTCTGAGTCATCTCCACGACCGATGGATCTCCGAGCTCGAGCTCCGCCGCGGTGATCGTACAGTGCACTACATGTGATGTAGCCCCATGGATGGCCCTAGATGTACACTTCGAAAACGCAGGGCCGTTGAGTTCTTGCGCTTGCCTCGAACATGTGCTCGCTGCAGCGCGCTGCTGGGCTGCGTTGATTTCCGTGCAATTGACATCGAAAATGCTGATGCATGGCCTGATATCGTGCATGATTCGCGGCCGCGGCAATGGTGCATATGGCCGTTGAGTTACGCCACGTGTTACAGGTCCCTCTGGACTGCAGAGTTTGGAGTGTTGGTGCTGTGCACATCAAGCCTCATCAAGTTGTGCTAGAATGCTATATAGCGCTATAGCTGTTGTTTTGTGACATCTTTAGACGGAAGTCGCAGCGTATGATCAAAGCTTGATGCAGCCTTCAAGCCTGCAGCTGCGCATGACTGTGAATTCTTGTCAGTGTGAATCTGATGGAATAGCAGCTTTCTGCGAAAGCCTTGGTGAAGCAGGAGCTTCGATCCACGTTCACAGGCGATTCCTTCCACGCATGACACGAAATTGGGCAAGATCTGTACTGCCTGAAACTTGTTACATTATCACATAGACATAGATTTGATAAGTCCATGTAAAACAGGAACCAACATCTTGTGCCTTGAGAGAAGACTGCTTGAGATTTTGAAGACTACATGAGATTCGAAAGATGTTCAAGACTTGATATCTTCAAATCTCATTTTTATTTGAAACTCATGCAGTCTTCAGAAACCAATTCTAGGCTGAGCTCGGGTACGGTTAAGCTTGATGCACCCAAGTGTAAACATCGTTGAGGAGCTCCCTCTCCATGGATGTATGCAACAAAACTACTTCTTCACTTTGAGGGCGCAGCAAATGATGCAATGAAAAGCAGTCATTGGCCATGACGCCATGCTGGTGGTGACAGGGGCATCTGGGCACTCGACATGAGTGCAGCGTTAGTGCCCAGGGCCCAGCCAGTGCATGCGGATGCTAGCAGCAGACTGCTCAACAGCAGTTGCACTGCTGAAATTACCTTCCTTTCGCTGCTGTTGTCGGCGTCCTGTTCTACTGCTGCATTTTAAGGTGTGATTCACAGACAATTGCTGTAAAGCGCAACGAATCGCACCCACCAACCGTCCCCTTCAGGAGGAAAAGGAGCAGCAAAAAGAGGGTCAGTGACAGCAGCCCCAGGTCAACCACTTCATCTACGCTCTCCTCCTGTTCTGTCTCACAGGCGTCTACCTGTTCTGTCTCCAACACCGATTCCGCCAAGGCCTATCCGCAATGCCAGTCATGAGTGGAACTTCCACTTGAAGCCCGGCAGCTGACACAGCGGCGGCCGAAGTCATGGAACCGAATGAGCAAGAGTAATGAGGTGTTCCCCACAGCGAAACGGGAACAGCAATGAGCAAGATTTCAAGCAAGACGTTAACGTGTTTACAATCCTGTGCGCTGGTAGGCCTAGGCTAGAGCTCTGGTGCCTTTGTCTACAGCCACGGCGCCGCAAAGCTCCAATCTCTAAGCCGCAGCCCCAGGGAGTGACAGGTGTTGGAGCTCAAGGGCAACCAGTTCTTGTGACCTGCAGGCCTATACTAACGTTCCAGGTGTAGATTCTCGTGAACACGCAGTCACCATGGCAGCAGAGTGATGTAACAGTGTCTACGAACATCTGCCTGCCATGAGCTCATGTGCGCAGAACCCTGGTGGTCTAACATATCGAATGGTGATCCTCTTGAAAGCTGGGACGCTAATGTGTGCGGTCACAATTTTGAGCTTTTGTTTCGCCTCTGTGCACAGGTGCTGCAAGCGCGTTCTGGAAGGTGCAGTAAACGTCAACTCATTTCATATTCATCCATCCAGCAGTAGCAGACGTTGTACCACAGCCGCTTAGCCAACAGCACGAATCGGATGATCAGCATTTAGACTGTGCGGGAGAAATCCAGGCCGTTCCGATCAGTGCACCGGGCTGCACTAGTGCATATCAATACTAAGAACGCTGAGTCTCGGTCAGGTCGACATCAGCATCGGCATGCGCTTGAAAGGGGAAGAACAAAGAATGAAATCAAATGAGTGCTCATGGCTTGTCACTGATCCGTAGGTCATCAAACTGCATCAACTCCTGCATACTGTGCCGCTATGTCATCCAGTCCCTTCTCCAGCTGAGCTACTAGATCATGAAAGAACTTTGCTGCTTGGTTGGTCTTGTTCACAACATCTTGCTCTTTCTCCTTGAAGTCACTGGCAATGATGCCCACCTCCTGACACTGCAGCATCCCAGCAGCAAAAGTGTAAATTGTATTGATTCGTTGGAGGGAGAAGAGAATGACCAGAGCATGCAGAGAGTAACAACATTGTTGAGTCTCGCATTTAATCACACGGGAGGCAGCCAAAAAACAAAATTGTACACGCAGTGCACAACACTGCCTACCATGCTCAATTGCATCAGCGACAGGCAGATGTGTCTTTCAACACAGTGGATCCATGATTTGCCTGGCAGTGAATGCAGAGACCAGGCTCAGGATAGGCGGGGCACTGCACACCACATCACGTGTAATCCGCTTCTCCCGCCAGAATTCTTCGCGGCTGTAAAAGTGGGGCAGGTCCTTCTCAAGCACATCTGACAAGCGCTCCAGTGCGGATTCAGCGTCGCCCTGCAAATGCACGCAACAGCCTGATCCGGTGTCTTGCTCACTGTGGGTGTTTCGGATTCGCCGCTCGCATCCAGGGCATCACGCGAGAGATTGCGGCGGCCACGCTGGAGTCACAATTATGTGCGTCATATGCATTGGGAGTCACATGCATCGAGCAAACATGGCAGACTTCAAAAGATGCAGGCAAGAGATGCGGGCGCTACTTGAACAAATCAGTCCATCCACTGTGCACCAGAGCCAAGCGGCTGACCGACGACACATCTCACTCATGGTCCGCCTCACAGACATAGACAGGATGCAGAATCTGCAGACACTGTGTGCCGAGCATTGCAGCTTTTTTGCGACTACACAATGCGACTACCTGCACATCGAGGTGCACAACGAGCACCAGACCGCGGCAATGCAAGACACTCGACACTCGGACTGCAATGGCATCAATGCAACGCAGCACGTGCGCTTGCATGCAGGGCACAGCTCCCATAGCACATGCGCAACGCAGCACATGCGCCCTAGGCCACAGCTCCCATATGCAGTGGCCACGAGACACAGGTCACGTATATTTGGGCCTCGCCCAAGACTGCAAAGTACCGGTGCAAGCCATGAACCATTCATGGCACAGCACGATGCCGACGCCACAGCACACAGCGCAGGTTGACCCGGCGATGGAACCGATGGCGTGTGAAGCGCATGGTCCTCTGCCGTACAGGGCAGAGCTGCAGAGGCATCTCCCATACAGTCCTGCTTGTCAGAGTTGTCATGGTCGCAATGAATATGGCAATGTATTGAATCATACACCATCATCATCACCATACCGGCAAGAGCACGTGAGGGACATAACGGAGCTATGCTCCACAAGGTGGTACAACATAGAGGCAAGCACACACGGCAATGCATCAGACACATACAGGCAGAAGCATAGCGGTCGCACCTGCAGGAACTCGAAGAAGGCCTTCCTGTTGAGCATGGGCTCCCGCTCCGCGTCGGCCTGTGCAATCGTCTCGGGTGAAGCGCCGTCTGGAGGCTCCAGTACGAGCGTGTCAAACTTATAGTAGCCGTACGCGTACGTCCACTTCAGGATTCGCCGGCACTCCACCACCTGCCGGTGCGCCTGCAGCCACAAGCAGTTATACTCGAGTTATACGTATCAGTTTAGCCAGCAAATCATGCTGATCTGGTGCTTGAACCAACATGGGGCTGGTGCTTTGTGTTGGGGATGTACAAGCACGTGCGGTCTGTGAGTGGGACAGCGGAGCTGCTGCATGCATGCATGCATTTCCCAAAGCGCGCAGGAGCGGACATGATGACGAGTGTGTTTATGTATGGCCAGGTTGCAAATCTGTGCGTGGAACCGAAAAGCAGGACCGTGGTGCTACACTGCGGTGACAGCAGCAGGGCGGCTGCGGGGCCGTGTTTGGCAGTGACGACCGGCGCTGTTCCGGTGTTATGACAGCTGCATGCCAGCAGGCCACAGAGTCCGCAGGTTCTTTGTGGAGTAATCGGGCGTTGAACAGCGGCTGTTGACCCCTCTGGCAGCATGTCCAACGCGACGATACTCTGTTGAACGACAGCGCATATCCAAACTGTCGCCTGCTGATACGAAACGATGAACAGCTGCTTATGAAACAATCGCCAGCCGATACAAAAACTGGATGACAGCTGATACAACCAGCGGGCTGCTGTTGACTGCAGCCAGTGCTGCAGAGAGGCAGCACCTGGATCACAAAGGCAAGCTGGTTCTCGGCGATCTGCGTCGTGCTGCTCAGGTTGGCGAGGTGCGTGCCAACGGACTCAGAAAGCAGCCTCGCTGCCTCACGGCGCGCCATGTCGTGCGCGTGGTAGCGCTCATAGTAGTGCGTGTACCGCTCCAGCGACTCACGCGCCGCCTTACGCCGCATCTCCTCTGCCGAAAACTGCCCCGCCCGCCGCCCCTGCTCGTACCTGCACCGGTACGCGGATTAGATGGTTGCAAATTGCAAGGTCTGCTTTCGAGCCTTGCCATGGACACCTGCAGCCTTCTGAGCGACAGGTGGCTGATGTGCACACATCCCGCCGCAGACGTGGAATGACGCAGGCGGGAATGTGGCGGGTAGATGTTCCCATTCCACTGTACTAGAGAAAAGCGCCGGCTCACGTGATGGCGTGTGCATGACCTCCCCTGCTATGCAAGTCAAGCCGACGGTTTGATCAAAGTGCAGAGCAGTACGAAGCCGGCTGTGACGACCCTTACTTGTGGGCGTACTCGTATCCGGGTCAAGCGGATGGTCGTTTGGCTGCTGCATCGAATGTGTGGGCACGTCCAGCTGTCTGTGCATGCTGCAGCAGTGCCATGTGGACCAGCAAACACGCTGGTACGTGGGCTTGCACACGGCCATGCAACAGTTCAGCGGACAGAGGACATGCAACAGTTCAGTGGGCAGACGAGAAGCATACTGATGGGTGATCACGAGGCGGAAGGACCGCACTTGTTGCAAGCATAGTAGCCCCCGGTCCCATCACCGTGCTCCTTCCAAGAGCCCAAGCACAGCCAACAGAACTCGTAGCGGCACTGGCTGCACGTCATGTGCATGCAGCCCTGGTTCTTCTCGATCGGCCGCTGGCACTGCGGGCACGGCTTAGTGTTTGCAATGATCCACGTCAGGTTCTCGCTCTCGGCACTGTTCTTCATGTTCCACTGCCGCACGGTCTCGCAGTCGACAGGCCGGTGGGCCTCATTGTGGCAAGTGAAGCAGAATGTGCCGCTGCACTTGCACAGAACATCCAGGGGCCTGCGGCATATTCAGGGCGAGTCAGCTCAGATCTGTGCACAAAAACCAGCAAATTTGACCCCTGACACCAGTGCTACAGCGCAGGGGCCTACGTCGGAGCAGTTGCAGCCTGTTACGCAGGAGAAACCATAGCCAGGGCTTACAGCAATCACATGCTGTTTGTCCTGAGAGGAAGTTGCTGGATAGTAAGTGCTTGCAGCTGTGATGCGACCTCATAGCAATCAACGGTGGGATAAGATGCTGTGCAATGCTGCACAAACTGACAAGGGGTCCGCATGACACAACGCCTGCACGATGGGGTCATGAACGCACATCGGAAACTTTGGAGGTGGTCCATTAACGAGCGCCACAGCCTTGCATCCTGGTGATGTACACCATGATGCACGGCTGTTTGTCTCGACCATGAGAGCTTCCTCATAGTCTGCCAGTTTGCCCAGCATGATGAAGTTTGCCACTTTCGCCAGTAGCGTCCTGGGCGCCACTACCGGACATGGCTTGCCTTTGTCCGTAACAGCTGGACACGTCAACGACATGACTTTCTGCTTTTCGCTGATGTTGGCCTCCAAGTAGCCTTTCCAGCATGCTTTGCAGACGTAGTGCCCACATCCCGCTGTCAACATTTCCTTCTCTTTCAAACTTGAGAAGCAGATTGGACATGTTCTCTGCACAGGCGCTATAGTCCTGATTGGGCGGGCGTGTATCATTATGACAAGCTTCCGCGAACGTTGTCTCACGAACACCTGCAGGAGTGGTTGAACGCACCTCCAAATTAGGCGTCGGGCTGGGCGACTCGATCGGGGGCATCCCTATAACCAATCTAATCTTGTCAGGATCTTCATACCAAGAGTCCATGAATCTATGGACATCCCTGCACGGAGCGCTGTGTCTCAATACTGTGCTTGAGATCACACCTGTCCCTGGCGTGACGACGCTATCGGGAAGACAGGTGAGGGCCCCTGCTTGAGCGTAAGATCGCACCAGTTATACTTTCGCATAGCTATGATAGCGAATTCTCTAGACAGCTGTAGCGTGTCGCAAATCCGATTTATATCAGGCTCGAACGCCTGCTTCACATCTGATATTGTCATGATCTCCACACCCTGCATACGTCCTTTTGCTGATGTGCGGTACGCTGGGCATTCACGCAGGAGTGCACAAGGTGGTCATGATCATCCGGACATGGCAGGCTTGTACAGACGCAGAAACAGCGCAGCGACTTTGATAGCGTCGTGGTGAGGCCAAGATATATCCACACATGCACAATGTTTAGCTGCTAACGTGTTCGAAAGGTGGACGCAGCGAGTGCTGCAAGGCAAGCACAGCCATGAACATAAACACGACACCTTCTCTTCGACGGGCTCCGCTGCCTCAGCTTGCGACATGTCGTCATCACTGAAGCTGAAGTCGAATTCCTCCTCATCTGAGTCTCCGCCTGTCGCCATGTCCTCGTCGTCCGACATGACGCCGGGCCTGACTGGGGTGAGCAGAGGTCCCTGTCCGAATGCTGATGCTATGTAGATCCTAATGTGTCAAGGATCAAACCAATTGCAGCCCTTTGCTGCAGCTGTATTCTGGATCCTATGATGTTGCCTTGCGCGTGTGGTTTGGCCACGGAGGATGTCGACACATGCGCTAAGATCAGGATCTACTAGTGATCCAGCAGGAACGTACCGCAACACAGAAATAAAGAACATTTCTGCAGCCCTGCTGCAATGTGTGGTCGCGGGTGCCGAATCTGCGCGTGGCCGTGGCTGTTGTGCTTCATTCAACGTCAGCTTCGTCGCAGGCGACTCCTCGGGCATGCACGTGTCACAGCGAAACGCGTCGCACTGCACCGATCCGGCCATATGTAAGCTGTGTTGTACATCCAGCTTGAATGTCCTGAACCCTGGCTATGGACGGTGATGGTCGCGGTGCGCTATGTCGCAGGACAACGCTGTAACAACCCTTGAGCAGGAGCTGGAGGCAGCTCCGAAGTATGGAAGAAATGCTGCATGGATTCTACTGAAGGCCTTGGCGGAGGAAGACTCGGGTGCGATTGTCGCAACTACGTGCTACTCATTGGCTTTGTGCATCTACGACGGGAGCTGCTCGGTTCTGGGGAGTACAGAGCGATCACATGGCAAGACTTGCGTTCAGGTCAGCAACATGAAGTTCAAACAGCAAATCATGCTGCATCATCAGGCACTGGTACCGTGAAGGGTGTTGCACAACCTCGGCCAACAGGCTTTGTGAAAGGTGCTCTGCAGAAAACCATGCGCATTCTGGCATATCGGCCCTTACTGCAAGCCGATCTTCTCCTTGTAAGTGGCCTTTGTATGACAGTTTAGCCTCTGGCAGCAAAATTTTCACTTCTTGCCAGCACCATGCCTTTACCGCAGTTCAAACAGCCCCCACTCACGCACTGGCAGATGAGCGACGTCGTCTCGAGCACATGTAGTGATACTCTCCGCACGCGCCCACCCAGGGCCTGTTTGTATCAATGTTCTTGTGCAGTTTGCTTGGGAGCGTCTCGCTTTACGAGAGGTCCCCAACCGGCACAACAGCAGGGCTTCGCTTATGTGCAGTCGACATGGCCTTGTTTGAGGCTATGCCCAAGGTTCTGCGACCAAATATTGATGTCAACCGACGAGCCAAAATTTCCAGAGGCCCGCGGATAACATGGCTTAATCGCAGCATAGCCATCTACCTCAAGTTTATTGGCTGTGACGTCCTGAAACTCAAGCCGGGAGCTGCACTAGTGCAGGTATGCAGCTAACACTGCACAGCGCAATCATGTTGCATCTAAGGTCATGCCTTGAGTTCTGGACGACTCAGCATCTTCATGAGATACGTTACAGAGGTATGCTCCTCAAGGTGGTAGAACACACAGGAACAAATTCATGGTAATTCAAGAAACACCTCTTCATGACTGTCAGGTTGCAATGTTTCCAGGGCTTGCTGCCTGCCAATCCATCTGCACGGTGAAATGGAAGCAGAGCAAGTGTATGCTTCACTGCATTTTGTTGATCCTGAATGCTGATGTCCGTTTATCGCTACAGGCAGAAATCTCGCACCTGAGCTTTGCGGTCCGTGCGACAGCCTAACACCTAGATGCCCCAAGCATCCATGCAAAGATGTTCAATGTGACGTCACTCGCCTGCGCTTGCAGGAGATCAAGTTCAATGCAGCTCTCTGTCGCTGTGCCATCAGTGCTGCACAGCAGCACGAGGCAGACGAGTTTGCCACCTCTGCCAATGCAAATCGGTATCACGCAGCAATGATGCGCAAGCACCCCTCCCTGCAGTTCCTGCCAGCAGAGCGCCTGGCAGAGCTGTGCCGCCGGTACGGCCAGCCGTGTCCTGAGCTTCCAACGTCAACACCGAAAGGGGACAAGGCCGAGGCTGTATCAGCAGCGCCAGTTAAAGGTGCAGATGAGAATGAGGGTAGATGCTCAGCAGATGATGAAAGTGATGCAGCAGAGTGTATTCGAGAAGGTAGAGGAAGCGTGAGTGCAGAGGCTGATGCGGCTGTCAGCCGTGATCAGGGGCATAGCTCGGCTCCAGAGGCCACTGCTGCTGATCCGGACGGGGTCGATGATCCTCCAGGCCCGGGCATGGACCGTGACGGTGGGGCAGCTGCACATACAATGGGGAAGGGCGAAGGGGTTGATGATCTGTTTAAGGAGTTGTTTGGGGATGACGAGGGCGAGGGGGAACTATGCAGTCCCAAGGGAGATGATGCAGGGAGAATGTGTACAGACGGACATGATGATGCAGCGCCAGCCGTATCCGACGCAGCGCTCAGGGATCGCCAGGAAGGCGCTGGTGAGCAGGCTCAGGATCCTGGAGTGATGCCTGGCGATGGCAAAGATGAGAAGGCGGCACCAGAGAACGATGTCCAGGCCACGGCGGATGTCCAGGACGGGCAGAAGCGCAGCCAGGCGTGTGAGAGTCATCCCGACGATGAGTTTCAAGACTTTTTGAGGGATCGCAAGCGAGCGAAAAGGCAGCATGCAGACCGTAATGCAGCTCCAGCAGGCGACAGTGGGGGATCGGGGAGCACTGCGACAGTGTCTGCGGCTGCTGTGAAGATTCGATTAGATGTGCAGAAGTATGTTGGGGAGTTGTTAGAGCCGTGGCTGAAGGGTGGTTCGATCAGTGTGCGGCAGTTTACTGATCTTTTGGGGAGAGTAGTGGAGAAAGTCATGTCTGCTCACGCAGGTGCGGGCGATTCCGGGTTTCTTGAGAGTCATGCTTCAAGCATTCGTAAGTTGGTGGATCGCTATGTCAAGTTTTCTATGACGTCATGAGAAGGCTTTGCAACCTTTTTCCCTGCATGTACTGTTGCTACTTGGAATTGCAGCAGAGCCGAGGTGGCAGTCTACCCATGCTGTTTATGATGGTATGGCTCATCCTGAAAGCCGTTCTGTGGATCAATCACAAGGGCGATCATCTTATCTTAACAGTGGTGAGGTCATTCGTAGTTTGATACATGCGAGCACCTCGTGTGCACTACCGCATGTGTCAAACAGACTTTGTCGTCGAAACTGTGAGATTCTTAATGTTTGAGTTCCACATCATGATGCACGTGCGGATACATATCATCAGCGTATCTAGCCAAGTTGATCAGGCCTGGGGCTCTTGAGGTGGACATGTGCGCGTTGGCCCCCATGTGGCCACGTGGATCTGTCCGTGGTGACAGGTGCGAACCACACCCGATCGGATTGAGATCGTTTTGAGCAGCATCGCGCAACGTCGTCCGATCCGCAGGGACAAGCATTTCTTTGTGATTGTGTCGCGCAGCGTATTCAATGCAGTGTGTGTATGAACGTGATCCGCGGAGACATCGACCTTCGGGTATTGTTGAAGCCATGTTCTGCATCGGTTTCTTGACGGAAATTGACGACTGTTTGACAACTTGACCACGTGTGTTTATTTTGTTTTGTTCTAACAGCGTTTGGTGATATTTTCGGCATGGCTGCCGTGACGCCGAAGTTGGAGGCCCTGATTTCAACTCTTCTGAATGAGGTCAGGACTTTGTCTGACACCGTGACGATTCAAGGGCGCAAAACTGACGCAATCCTTGCTAAACTCTCTATCCCCGCAAGTGCATATAACGCCGCTGACAATTGCAGCAGGTGCGTCTGGACCCGCTGCAGTCAAATCGAACCAAGATGGGCCCAAGCCACCTCATTTTCTGCAAAATTGTGACGCACAAGACAAATTTGTTAGAACCATTTGCTCAGTTTCAGCGTGAATGTAGCGCAAGGTGGCACGGAATGAAGGCCGATGAGTCGCTCTCCAACAGCAGCGTCTCCAGTGAAGAAGCCGTTCCGCGAGGTATGCCGACATGTCGTGGGTGTCACTGCAGCATCAATATTCAATTTGTGTGATAGTGGTGAGCTCAGACTGTTTGCTATCTACAAACGTCTGTTGTAAGGATTGTGTACCAGGTGACGGCAACACGTGTTGGAGATGCACTGCTTAGAACTCAAGCGCATAGAAGCGGCAAATAAACACGATGCGTGTGACGATGTGAATCGAGTGCTGACTTGTCCTTGCAGACAGAGGGCATGCTATTCATTGGAACCATAACCCGCTCGCACTGCGAGACTCTCTGGACGACCCACAGAGTGACGAAGATTTTATGGAGGTGGATTGTGAACTGCCAGAGAATCATCGATATAACCCCCCATCGTCTCCTTGCAAGCAATTCGTTTCGGTGTCCATGAAGTGTGCCGTTACTGACAGCCTGCAAAGCCTGCCATTGCACTTGCTTGCGGACCGCTCGGAGACTGCATCTCAAGGTCCTACATGCGGTATGTTCACAATATGATATCAAAAAATGGACGTACATCTTATCTGAAGATATGTTGAGGAGCTCCCCAACAAATGATGGGGCATGAACATGCAGAGCGGAACGCTTTTGTCCATGACCATCGCTGCAAGTCTGCCCCTACATCTCCACTTCCAAGAGCCAGCCCAAGCCGATCACCAACTTCATTTGGTATGAAGTTCGCGTCACCTACTCCAATTGACTATGACTGCCCGTCCAGAGGATCTGAACTTGACTGCCATGCACATTTTGATGCTTCTGTGCCATCGGCTGGTCATGGGATGCACAAGAGCGTACCCCCTTGTGCCTCTGAAGTTCCAGCACTCACCATGGGCCGCATACGCCCTCCTCCCCTTGCCCTTCACTTTCTGAAAGCCGCCAAATGTCCTGCAAGCGCATGTGTGGCAGGCAGCAGCTTCCCACTCCAATTACGCATGAAACTCGACCAACCTAAACACGACGACAGTAATCATGACAATGGACCACTACTTGGATCAACGAATCTCGGTGGTTCTGCAAGGCAGGACCTCAGAGTGGGTGAAGATGACTCCCGTTGCGCAATGGAACAGACCGGAGGTGGCATTTGGATGAGTGATCAGAAGTGTCCTACAGATATGGAGACAATAGGCATGGAACACAATCCTTGCGGCGCTCTCACATTCAGGGATATGCTTGGAAATGATTTGCAGCATGATGCCCAACTACCTGGAAATGCTTTGAGTCCAGAAGCTTATGAGGAAGCAGGAGCAGTCACATTCCGGGACATGTTGGGTCTCCAGGACAAGCAGAAGCTCAACTCAGGAACAGCTCCAACAATTGAAGACAGTTCTGCGCATAGCACCAACACATTGCAGGCAGACACCAGCAGTCGAATCTCTGCACATGGAACACTTGGACCAGCTGGCACCGGGCGCTCTCCCGCTGCGACCGAATCGATGCTGGCTCCACAGCTGACTTTCCGGGATATGCTCCAGATGTCTCCATCATGCATGGGCGACAGTCGTGGAGCTCCTGCTTCCGCAATGTCGACTGCTTCGTTGGTGCCGTCTGCTGGTATCAGCGATGTTACGTTTGGATCATCACCTTACTCACCGGGCCTCACTTGGAGCGAAGCAGATTACGACAATGCGAGCCTAAGCGATTTGGCGGACCTGCCCGATAACGGCACAGCGGATGGTGCCAATGCTGTTTTGGACGCTGCAGTTTTGGGCGCCGTCCGGGCACCAGGCTTCCAGCTGCAAGGTGTGCCTGTATGCTATTCTACCAGAATCACCATCTGGATTGAGGGACTCTGTTCTGTATGCAGGCCCCATCATGCACCTCTGTGTTGCAACAGCACAAACCGCTGCTACCATTGTTATTGCCACAGCAAAGGTGCAAGCGATCAGTGTCATGTGTGTGTTACATGCAGGGATGGAGCATATGCAAGCGGCACACAATTCCACGGCACACAATTCCACGGCACACAATTCCACGGCACACAATTCCACGGCACACAATTCCACGGCACACAATTCCACGGCAGGAGCAACAGTGGCTTCTCTCAGAAGTGCAGTCCAGCTACGCAACCCATATCTGCAGGACGCAGCTGTAGCCTTGCATATGGGTGGCAGTAACAGTACCAGCGCTACAAGCAGCCATTGCAACTCTGCGGCAAGCACTCCAAAGCGGAAGTTTACAGAGATGAAGAATCAGGATGACCCCATACAGGGCACTGAACACGCCTTGCTCAGCATCCAGCCATGCAACACGACATTGGTCCACCATCCCTCTGCATCTGCAACCATGTTAGAGGCACAGAGTGCACCATGCGTTCGATCAGCCACAGCTGTTACCGCGGGACATGCTGTTCAAGGAACACGGCCCAAGGCAGCGCCGGCACGGTTCATCTCTCCGGAGTTGCGCAAGAGTTGTGCTCTGATTGACCTTGCTGTGCTCTGTCCACCAAGCTGTCCTTGCGAGCCTGCGCTGTCCACTGTGGACGAGCGTGCGGATATGAAACAGCCGCTTAGCTCTGGCAGTGTAGTGCTCCACAGCTCTGGGTCATCCATGGACACATCACCTGAAACTGAAAGCGTTGTCACTGGAGACGAGAATGATGCCCCTCAGTCTGGACTGACAATACCAGACCATGTAGAGCAAGGCGTGTATGGGAGTGTGGAGTCAGTGCCTTGCACAGAGGATGCGGAGCCGGAGTCCTCCTATGAATCGCCAAGATCTTTGCTTCCCACGCCAGGCTGCAAGCCGCCACCTCCACTGAGTGCAGAGCACCTGGCAGCGCTGCGGGAAGGGAGTGATCGTGTTGCAAGAACTGTGCAGAAGGACAGCCTTGAATGCGATATTGACTTGCACAGCCCCCACCAGCCAATGCTGTGGCCAGGAGACAGTGCTCATGGCTGCGTGGACGAGTCTCCATGCATGCGCATGAGCCCCTCACTTGCTCCCGTAGGAGCACCCTGTGGGGAGGATGCGACTGCACGATCAAGGGAAGCGGGTAAATCTGAGGACGACCGTGGCAGCGGAGGATCGTTGTGCGGTGTTAAAAACGTTGCGGACTCAACCAGCTTGCCACTTAGCGGCGATGCATGCCTCTCATCAGGTGGTACGTGCAGCAGCACAGATACAGGCTGCACGGACTGCAGCAGCAGCTCTGGGGAGGCTTTCAGCGGGCACGAGAACAAGTGCCCCAATGCTGAGGCTTCCAAAGACATGCCCGATGTGATACCAGACACCCCTACCAGCTCTGAGGGAGACGAAAGAGAATCGGAAGCCATGGAGCCAATCGCCGCCGAGGCATTGTGTGCAGGCCAGGATGGGGATGGCACTCTGCGAGAAGTTTTGGGGAATAGTGATGCCGACGGCGGAGGGCTTGCATGTGGAGGTCAAAGGGGCGAGACATCCACGAGCCTCACGTCTGATGAGCTGAATGCATGGAAGCAGCATCACTGTTCAGCACCGCTTGTGCAGGTGTGCAACTGGCACCCTGAGTGCGTGCCTCACCTTTTGGAGTTAACACAAACAGCTCGCCACTGCTGTAGCATTGACCGATCATGCAGGGATTATGCCAGAAAGCGCTTGCTGTCCGCACCCACAGTGCGCTGGGCTGCCGTGCTTGCATACGCAGCAAAGATTGTCCGGACATCCATCACACCGGGCCTGTCATTGGTGTCAGCTGGATATAGGACTCGGCGATTGCTGACCAAAAGTCAGTAGGAATGACAAGATTGAACCATGCAGGCTACTGATGGGGACTCATTGGTTGTTCTGACAAATACACTGCTTCGGACGGCATTTCGGGAGCAGAGGCGAGCTGATCGCCCACGTGGTACACCGCGGTGGAAGTTCCTTGGGGAGCCACTGGACGCATGCATCCTTGACACGCTGGCTGGCCCACTGGCGGCTGCGGCCACCGCCGCACCCACCAGCAGCGACACCACTCAATCAGTGGAAGAGTTTGTGGCGCAAACGCTGCCACCCATGCTGCGGCTGTCTCACAGCTTTGCAGCGTGGCGCTATGCAATGTGCGCTCCACAGACCGTGCTCCGTTTGAGCACACCGCATATGGGTGTGATATGGCACATGTGAGCAGTCTGCAGGGTGCTACTCGAAGGCACATGCCCCTTAAAGTGCATGCACATAAACACCTCAGTCAAATCAATCACAGCGAAGGTGCATGCAGAAGCAAGGAAGGGGATGACGAAGACGCTGCAGCGGGTGAGCTGGAACACCCCGGCATTTCAGGGGAGGGCAGCGCAACTCAGCCAAGTGCCACGCAACCCTCCATCAGCGCCAGCCAGTGCAGTGGCTCTCTGTGCACGGAAGACGCCGTGAGCTGCTGCATCCGCCGCGCCGTGGTCAGCTCGCGGCTGTTTGTGACGGGGCAATCTGCCCTGCAGTTGACTGATGTCCGCGCGTCTACCATCTCCTGTGGCCGATCACGGTGATCGTGGCATACCTGCAAGGTGCATGAAAGAGCAGCATGATCATATACAGCTTTGTGATGAGTGGTCTGACAGGAAGCTGCCTTGGTGCAGGTAGGACTGCGCAAGCAATGGTAGAGATGTATAGGTTGGCAGAATATGTTACTGCGCACCATTCTCATCTGCCAGGCCTTCACAATTTGCTATATGTATCAACTGGACCTACGTTGTTTTTGTATCTTTTGGCACAGCATCCCAGTGCCGGGAATTTGAAGACAGAATATGTCTGAGTTGTATGTCAGGAGAAGGTGGACGCCAGTGCCAGGCGTACATCAGTTTACCACCAAAAATTACAATGCGAGTTTGCAACTGCTTGCATCCTCTTCCAATTTCTTCAAGAACCGGTAAATCTTGTAAATCTTAACACATGAAGACAGTGACCCTTCACATCAGGTTTTGGCATGGAGGTGAAGCGTTTCTTGTGAAAGCGTGTGTGCTGGGTTCACTGGCCAAAAAGCTTGACTAGAAATGTGACCTGTACTGGTCAACGCAAACTCTATGTGACAATGCACATTTACAATGAAACACACAATGGCCATTGTGCCTAATAGCACAGCATATTCTTCGCATGTATTTTCATCAATCAAAGGCAATGGAATCAACTTGCACATCATCGCGCTGAAACTGCACAGCACCATTGCACACTATCATCAAGCACAGCAACCAATGAGCATTTGAGACACGTGCCGCTTGTCGTGTTGTGATACTGTACCGTCGGCTCATCAAGTACGGTTGCCACGCGCTGCTGACAAGGCTTGAGCTAGCTGGTAGAGGTCTACAAAGCCTGTGGCTTGATCTGTATGGCGCTCTTGAAAGCCGCATTGCACTGACCATGCACTGACTCGACCTCCGGTCCATGGGCACATGGCCAGCTGTTTGCAATTATGGGCATGTGAGTCGTGCCTTGACATTTGCTTCATGCCAGCATAACGACAGCAGCAGCATGAACTCTTGTCTGTTGCCAGGCGGGTCGGCTGTCACAGTTTTAGCCACACTCACACCATGGCAATGGCCATGCATGGCATTGAGTGCTGCTCACGGCGCAGCTCGGTGCTACGCCCAATGACGACACGCAAGAACCACATTGAGGCGCAGGCAGTAAGATGCACATGCCGCGGCGCAGAGCCGGCACAGCTGGAACTGGAGGACAGGTTTTATGTGGACTGGCTGGGCCAGGCGGTGTGGGAATGTCCACATCATCGGGCAGATGTTGTTTGTTGCCGTGATGGCTCACATGAACCATAGAAGGGGGGGTAAGGGGTGCATTCCCCCTCCTTCCCCGGCCAGCCGAGGTTATATAAAGCTGTGTGGCATCAGCATCAGCATCGGTTGACTGGTGCGCCTGGGAACCAGGAGCATGCTGAAACTGCGCAGCACGGTGACACGGTGTGCCGCACGCTCATGTGTGCGTGCGTGCACAGGTGGACCCCCGGGGAACAGCCCTAACGCGCAATCTGCACTCCAGCGCAATCTGCACTCCAACGGTCACAGTTGGTGCGACCCCCCCTCCCCCCCCCCCCCCGTCCCCCCAAGATGCAGCCCCCTAACGGCACTGTGGCCCCTCCTAACAGAACCCCAACAGCAGCCACCGCACAGTGCTGCGGCGCTGTGACAGAGCACATGACAGAGATTGAACCTGTCTGCTGAACGCCAGGTGGCCGCACGAGTCACATCCCGCGTCTTACGCCACCGCTCCTACGCCATGCTCAAGCTCCAGCAGCATTATGCATAGCACGCAGCATGGCACAGCATGCAGCATGCACGAGCTGTGCGCTCCGCAGCTGCGTACGCTGCACCCGCAGATGCAGGGTCAGCAGGATAATCTGAGCGTTGTCGCTTGCACTTGCAGCTGCTGGCAGCATGGCAGCATGATCTGAGCCATGGTCGGTTGCAGCTGCTGGCAGTTGAGCCTGCTGCTGGGGTTGCTCCATGCATCTGTGTTTAATGCGTGTGCCTGGGTCTCTTAGCACCAGGCGGGGTCAGAGAAGCAGCGCTCCCGAAGCCAGATCTCCAGCAGATCGTTGTGCTCGGAGGGCGGCGAGAGGCCTCGGAGCGCGGGCCGCTGCGCCATGCGCTCGCGCAGGGGGTAGAGCCGCATGAAGCCCTGGCCGTTACGATGCTCCGCGATCATCTCCTGCAGCTGCCACTGGGATCAGACATTGTCGCTAGTCATATGGTGTCATTGTGGCCATTGGGATCAGACACCGCAATGCCACCAAACAAGAGTACACACTGCAGAGACCAGATTTCATTTCTGACACAGCTTGTCAGCCACGCGGCTGAGGGCTGGAATCACATGCCAGAGCAGAACAGCACATCGTGAACAGCACATCGTGAGGACGCATGGATCGGCACATCGCGTAGCCCCTCCGTACAGATCGGCAGTGCAGTGCCCGACCCATGTCAGTGCCGCAGACGGCAGGGGCGGAGGCTCGCACCCGCAGCATCTTGGACTGCTCCGGTGTGCGGCACCGGCGGCAGATCTTACAGTCGCCGTCGCAAGACTCCCCGCACGCAGAGCACACGCGCCACCCGATGTCGATGTCATTGTGGTGTGCGATGATCTGCGCCTGGTCGTCCGGGTTCCCCGGCCACCGCAGCTGTCCCTGGCCGAAGCCCATGAGGTTCAGGAGGCTCCAGGATATGCGCTGGAACATATTGGCGAGGTCGGCGTTCGAGTCGGAGGAGAGGTTGGGGCTCTGGTTGATCTCGATGAGCCAGGGGCGGAGCTGCGGGTCGAGCAGGAAGTCGAAGCGGAACATCGCGAAGAAGGAGTCGGGGCCGTGGGGGTATGCCCAGGCGGCGCGGCGCAGGTGGGGCTCGAAGTGGAGGAGCAGCCGCACGATGTGCTCCTTCATCTGGTCGAGGATCGGCTCAAAGTCGATGCCTGCGGACGCGTGGTGATGGTCAATGCAAACATCCCTGGCAACAAATCGGGTGGTGATGATCAATGAAGACATCCTTTGCAACAATGTGGGTGGGGGGGGCCCTTCCGACCACGGGGGTGCTTGAATGCATTACCTCTGATGCATGCATTGCTACAATCGTGGGTGTTGGCATGTGGGTTAGTGGCACGGGTGCCGGGGGGTGCGAGGGTGTGTACATGTAACTGTAAATGTAAATCAAATTGCTTGCCGGAGTCGATTAGGCCATTGACATCTCCGGCCAACTGGGAGCGCGGAGCCGAAGGGGTAAACCAACACGAGGGCATGGAGGGGGGGGGACGGGTTTTGCTCACCGTTGTCGGCCATGTAGGCGCGCAGCACGTTGGCGGTGCTAAAGCCACGGACGTAGTACGGCCGCAGGGACTCGATGCCCCAGGGGGGGATGTAGTCCTCGGCGACGACGTACGACTCGGAAGGCGCCGCGGAGAGATCGTACGAGTAGTTGGCGGCGCAGTGGCGCAGCAGCAGGTTGTCGTACGTGTAGAAGCGCAGCGGCTCGACGGAGGTGACGGCGACGTACACGCCCATGTCCCACAGCCGCCTGCATGCATGTGGTGTGGTGCGGCATGGTGTATGATATGTATGGAGAGATGGAGGGGCGTGGGGCGTGGCGAGGGATGAGCTGCGGGATGGGGGAGGACCATGCTGTTTGGCTGCCGATTCTGATGTGGGGTGTGGGGGATGTGCGGGGCGTACCCGTCGATGAGGTAAGGCCTGATTAGTTGCTGCACAAAGGCTTCGGTGGGTTCCGTGGCTGCAATGTCCAAGGCCTGCTGTGTGGAGCTGACATGCCTGACTCCCCGATGCATGCCTCCTTTGACAAGCCACTCGATGTCCGGATTGCTGTCCGCAAACTCCTTGTAAGCATCCGTTTGGTCAGGTAGAGCGAAGGACTTCGGCAGGAATGGCAAAGGGCCGGATGCTTCAGCCAGGTCAGACTTGCTGGCGAATGCTGCTGCTCCTGGCAGCTGGTTAAGCTGCAGTTCACAGCGTGTGATCAGGAGGCTGAGGCTGTTTGCCAGACGTAGTGGTGCATATTGACAACCTGATTGGGTAAACTCACCATCTGCTTTTCGTTCATCCCCCGCACGATCGCGGGCACGTCGGGCTCTCCTTTCCGTTGGTGGAACGGGCTGTGGAATGCCCACATGACTGACCAATCATCCTCGGCACTATCTGCGAGCTGATATCCTAGACGGTTGAATGCCGACTTGACGTGCGTCAGATGTCCACTCTGCAGTAATCGCGTCTGCGTTTTTCCGCGAGAACTAGCGGCATGGCCGCAAGACCTCATACACGCACGCATGGCTTTACAGTAACACACACATACAGACCTTGACATTTGCGAGCCAGTACTTTGGTTTCCACGGCTTTGCGGCCGAGCACTGCTCTTGATCTTCTGAGCGCACACAAACGAGGCAACAGACACAGGCGCATAGCAAGATAAGTAATCGCCGAACAGAGCCGTCCAGACTGGTGAAATATGACATTATTTGTGTCTGATCCAATGCAGTCATACGTCAACACGCTTAACAAGGCCTGTCTGTTGTATTGTATTGGTAGTGCCAGGCGCGCGGGTTAACAGATCAGTGGACGACTGTTGGTTTTAACCTGGTCACAGACAGCAACGACTTTTTGTTGCTGAGCTCTCTTGGCGACATCGTGTAAGGGCCATGTGCACATCTTCGCAACACTGTGCATGGCTCAGCGCTTCTTTCCGTCGTTACGGCTGGCATCGCGTGATGCGAACATTGTAGGCTGTACACAAGCAGCCAACCTGAAGAGGCTTCTCACCAGCCCCACACCACGTTGAAATGAAACGCACCATCTAAACACGCTTTTGCCGAGCGACCTCCGCGGCCGCTTGTCCAGTCTTCCACAGCAAGCGTCCAAGCGCCAGTGTGAACGTGGACAACGAAGCTCACACTCGGCGATGGGCCGTTTGCACCCCCAAGAGTCCACACGTCCATCGGCGCTGCTGAGTCCTAGATCTACAGTCCCTACCCATCACTGTGTAACACACGTCCATCATGCAGCACCAGAGAACACCAGAGAGGATCCATTCGAAGCATGCACTGGCCCTGATGTGGCAAATGGACTTGGTGAGATCAGGTCTGCTGGCACTCCTAGAAGGTGGGGAAACTGATCAGGCCTGGTACTGCGACACTTCCCTCTAGACCAGCTGAGGGACCACACAGGTACACGCAGCGTCGATGTCCTCCTCTCTCTGAACTGCAGTCGACTGCATTTCAGAGTGCCCTGTTCACGCGAATTGCGTGGTCGCCATTGCTGATCAAGTCCTGCCTGCTGTGCGAGTCGTCTCTACAGTGTACCCTCGACAGTTGTGCTCTCAAAATCCATGACTGCTCCGCTTAACAGTGAATCTGCCACCACCGGCACCATCACCTCCGCCACTAACAGCATGGCGATGGCATCCCCGGCCATGCCGCTTCCAGCCACACCCAATCGGCATGCCACAAACGATTGGCCACACCCGAGGCCTCCTGAAGCCACCGCACCTTGTGTGCACGAACCCCTACTATTACCCCGGTCACGTCGACCCCCATCCCAGGCCGCCTTGTGGCTGCTGCGTGTGCAGGCACAAGCCACATAAAGTTAGGGCTCAGCCCGGATTGAGCACCCCCTCGACTGCCAGTCTCCCAATCTAGTCTGGAATTTTTTTGGTATCCGTGACAGGACTGCATGTCCCATAGGGCAGGGTGGGGGAGTCAAGCCGTTGCACCTGCGGCGATCCACACGGCCATGTCAAGCCGCTGCACCTGCTGCACCTGCGTGGAGTTGTCAAGCCGCTGCCACCACCGCCGAGCCTCACCTTTCAAAACCTGCATGCCTTGGCATGGACCCAAGGCATGTGGCTGGTCTCCCCCACCAGCCGGGCCTGTGCCATCTCAGACCACAGCCCCTTCCACCCGTCACTGCCTGCCAGTGTCTACCGTAAGCAGCCAGCACCAGTTTCTCTGACAGCTGCAGCTGTGAATGCAAACGATTGCCAGCGGCGTTCCATACACCTCCCAGAAATTTGTGTAGCGGCTTGGTGCGCAATCGCATCGGGCGATAAAACGATAGCTATGATCCACCCCTTTGAATACATTCAGCCTGCCGCCATCCTCGCCTGTGCTGCTGTCGTTGCCATCGGTGCCTGTGCCATCGGTGCCTGTGCTGCTGTCGTTGTTTGTGTTTTCGAAAGCCGGGCGGACAGTGAGGGCACTGCATCCATGCCTGCCGGATGCTGCACCTCGTGCACTTGTGGCTGCCATGACGCCACATACCCAACGCCACTGTCATACGGAACGCTTGCTTGCTGCTGCCCTCGCTGCCGGGCTCTTGCGTTGATCTCCGTGTAACACAATATGCCCAGCAACATATGTCACACGTCCCCTGCGGCCCCTGGTTACTCCGGCTTGGTGTGAATGTTTCGCAGGCCCACGCCCCATGTGCATGGACGAAGTGCTGGTAGCTCAATTCCCGCCCTGCATCGGTCTCTTTCGCCAGCCTTTCGTCTGTTCTTCCTCTAGCATGTGGGAAGAGACGCGGCATGTTCCCCCACATGCTTGCATGTGTGAACGCCCTGGTTCCAGATATGAGACAGTCGAGTAACTTATATCTAGCCACAGTTGTAGTGACAGATGGCGTTGACCAAGACACGCTGGCTCAGAAGCATGCATGCTTCTCTACAGGAGTGCAGCTGAAGCCTGCTACGCTCATGGCAAGACTTACAAGTGAAACGGTTGCATGGTACATCAACGACGTGTAAGACCTTGTGTGGTGACACGCAAGGTCATGCCATGTCATCACCGCAGCCAGCATCCGCCCAAGCACAGACTGTGTTGCACAACCAATGGCGATATCTATGCACCATCGATGGCGATATCTATCTCTGCACCGTGCTCGCACTGAGCATTGTTCAGGATCGACACGTTTTGGACGAACGCGCGTTCTAGCTGCAGTCTGGGATGTATGTGTTACCTACACCTGGCATAATGACCGGGGGCAGCGGTTGCAGCGGCACAGGCCGGCCTCGCGTCTTGTCATGCTGGCGAGCGTTCTTGCAGAATGCCATGTGCAAATTCTCCACCACTCTGTGCCGTGGTGTGATGCGTCAGGTCCTCGCTGCGGCTCTGCTGCGCACGCGGCTGGCAGGCCGGGCGGTGGTTCCTGGCCACGCTGTCCCGTCGGACGTACTGTAGGCGGCCGCTGGCCGCCGTGATGGACCGGGGGCAGCGGTTGCAGCGCCATAGGCCGGCCTCGCGTCTTGTCATGCTGGCCCGCTCTGCCTTCCCATTGGCTGCCGCGGGGAGAGCAATGCGGTGCCGCCAGTGCCCTTCGCGCCCCGCCCTCAGGCCCCTGCCGGGCAGCCGGATGGGGAGGGCTGGTACGCCCTGCACTGTGGGGGGCGTGAGCCCCCGGGCTCTCATGGGCGGGGGGCCCGTGATGGAGTGCTCGAGTGGGTCGGCTGTAGTGGGGGTGCTGCTGTTGGGGGGTCGGTGATGGCCGGGTTTGCTGGGGTGGGCGGTAGTATACGCAGTGTGGCTGGTGGTTGGTGTGTGCGGCTGCGGCGTGGGTGCCGTGGTGGTGGGGTGCGGGAGTGCGCATGTGTGTGGATGCATGGGTGTTACACGGAGATGAACGCAATAGCCCGGCAGCGAGGGCAACAGAAGGAAAGTAGACGGCCAAAACCCCCGAAAGTAGACACCAGCAAAAAGCAATCACTCTCCCAGGCGAAAAAGGATGCATGGGTGTGGTTGTGTCGGCTGTGTCGGTTCGTTGTGGCTTTTCACCTGAGACAGTTCCTGCTTGTTGCTGTTGTCTGCTTTCGGGGGCTTTGGCCGTCTGCTTCCCTGCTGTTGCCCTCGCTGCCGGGCTATTACGTTCATCTCCGTGTAACACCTGGCACAATGCTGTCGAAAGTCCGTGCTCGGATAAGCACTGGCGTAGCTACAGGACGACGTCGCGCGCCACAACACGTCTGGCTCGCCATGCATGGTGCCGTGCACACGTGGACTCGGCAGAGCTCTGCTCCGCGGAGCCACGGCTTGTATGTCGCGTGCATAGTCACAAAACTGCGAACATTGCATTGTACGTTACTGTCTACGCAGCATCAAACGCTATACTTGCGGCCCTGTGCCTTATTGCTCCTCCATTCGCTGTCATACTAGTCAAAACCGTCCGCGCAACCGTGCACGCGGTGCTGACGCTTTGATCGGCCTTGATTCTGCATAGTTTGAGATTTTGGACGAAGAAAGACCAGAATGTTGTAAGGAGGGTTGTACACTCGCGCGTATAGATGACAGCGCTGCGTTGGCGTGCCGCTGGGCATGAAATCAATGTTCAGTCCGGAAGAAGGGTCCCTTCGAAGCGCGCAGGGCGGAATACACTACGCCCATGCGGACTTAAACTTAAAATGGGTGCTACTCTATCTGGGAGATGTCGCATGACAGAAACACTGCGCTGCGGTCCTCCCCGCGCAGCAACAGCAAATGCGCCGATCCCTGCGGAGCGTTCAAGCGATCTGCAATCACCACCTGCCCAGTATCAGTTTCCAATGAATCATGGGTGCATGATGCGGGCATCAGTGACGAAACTACCTTCTGGAGAGTGCCAGGTCGATGTCTTGGTATCCAATCTGAAGAGCGAGTACCCATGTATGTTGCACTGGTGCGCAGCCCCCGCTAATCAATTTCCCGACAGCGCATCATTGTGCTCAGGCAGACTCCTGCGCGCTGTTAGTTGCCGTGCCCTTGCGCAGCAGAGTACCCCCCCCGTGGCTGCCTGCCTGTCTGTTGGCAGCTCCTTTCCACACCCGTCCAGCTGCTGCCCGTTTTGCATGGATCTTGTAACTGTGTAGCTCTGAAGGGCCAATCTTTGGCTCTCAGGGGCGTTGAATTAGCTCCTGATGATCCCTGCAGGGGTCTATATAGATCTTCACTGTCGGGGGGATGGCTCCACCCGGACGCAGTTGTGCCGCCGGACAGCCATATTCATAAGGCCACGAAAGCCATGCACACACTTCTCAAGCCTGATGATGACCATTCTAATGGCCAACGGCGCAGCTCATCGGCCCCACTGCGCCTGTCCTTCAAGTTCCCAAAAGCAACACAGCCCTGCTTTTTGGCTGCACTGGTTTACGTCGATGCACCAGGCAAGCCTGTCTTCATCACGCCCAAACGGGGAGAATTTGCAAGCATTCCAGTCGGGCTTTCATGTGGAAGGCCAGATCCTCTCGGCTGCCTGGCTCTGCGTGCAGGCGATTCACCAGCAGACCCGGCTGGGCCGCTGTCTGCCAACTTTTCTGTCGTTTCCCGCCACGCAGGTCCGTCTTTCCCGATCTGGACACTAGTTCCTGGTCAATATGAACCAGGTGGTCTCTTCTGTGATCGCTGCTTGATTCCAAGTCTGTTCAAGCATGTCTTTAGGTAACGTGACCGCACACTGGCCCTGCACCGATGCGCCCGCCATACGCAGTGCAAGCACAGACCTGACATGCACTCAAAGATCATTGAATGGCCGCGACTGCTTGCTAGCAAGAGCTTGGGAGATGCATAACCCGCAGGCCAGCGTTTGCTGTGCATGCATGGCATGGCAGATCCCGAGTCGAAGAAGCCAAGACGGCGATTGATCGATGTCGTTTGCTATGAGTCACTAGCAGCCTTTGATCCCAACCTGTAGCCAGACAGCATCTCGAGCAACATGTTTGCCACGACGTTGCGCCTGCTTCAGCCTCACACATGCCGCAGTGTGCTGTGTGCTCTAGTGTGCTGTGTGCTCCAGTGTGCTGTGCGCTGCAGGGGGCATGATCTTGCGGATACTTCGGCTAGACATGAAGACAGAGCCTCCGACCGTGGCCAAGTCGCTCAACTTTGCCCTCCATCCGGCAACTCACAAGACCGGAGACATCTGGCACATCCAGGTGGACAACCTGCGCAATCTGGACACGCTGGCGTATGCCTGGGAGGCACAAGGGGAGCTCGGCTGGCGGGCCAACCTGCGATACGCACCTGGGGCGCCCCTACTGGACCCCTACGCCACACTCGCACGCCCCGTCAAGCTGCCGGACACTGAGGGCGGAGGCCTTCACTTCCTTGCAGGTAGAGCCACCTGGTGTATGCATGGCGAAAGAACGACGTGGCTGGCGCTCCATACACCGCATGGCACTGGATCTGCACGTCGTGTGCTGATGTGGCGGTGTGCTGACACCGCCCTGTGGCCATGCGGTGTCAGCATACAGTAGCCACAGGGCGGTCCTGACATGCACTCCATACAGTAGCCACAGGGCGGTGTCATGGCTGCCGGTGTACGGCAATTCTCTTTTTTGCCCTGCCGATGCATGCCTGTGGCCCTGCCGATGCATGCCTGTTCCCTTTCCGATGCAATGCTCTTTTTTGCCCAGCCGATGCATGCCTGTGGCCCTGCCGATGCATGCCTGTTCCCTTTCCGATGCATTCCTGTGGCCCGAATGCACCTCGCGCATCTATGCGTCTGACACTGCAACACGAAGGTCTAATCGTTAGGAAGGTTGTCACCTGGGGCCACCACCCAGCACCGCATCATGCCTGCATACCTTACGGCGCAATCCGATGTCGCACAACACACGTGCCCACAACACATGTGCCCAGTCATCGCACCATCAGCGCCCCACGCATGCCAGCAACCCAGTCCACGCTGCACGAGCACCGCTCTGTTGTTGCTCCTGCCCGTTGCAGCCGTGTCAACTTGTCAACTTGGGCCGTGTCAACTGTGTGGACAAGCTGGGCGGGTATCTTCTGTACAGATTTTGTGCGGTCTTCTGCACACACTTGCGGACACGGGCATGCACCGACACTGCCCCACAGGAGCCCCATGTCCAGAATCTGTCAAGCTTTATCTGGAAGCGAGACACAATCCTATCTCTAAGTCCAGGAGTGATTCCCACTGCTCTGCCCACCCTGCCGCCTCCACCCCCGGCAACTTCGGAAGGGCAGGCACTGCGTCCCCGATACCCGCTCGACCGCAGTTTCCTGTTGGAGGTTGACCCCGAGACGTATGCGGTGGGTAGCGGGGTGTCGAGGCCGGCGCATGTGGGGAAGTGGCTGGGTGTACTGGACCGCGCCGGGGCGATTGTGGCGACAGGGGCAACTGCGGTCGTGCTGCCGTGTCCGATGCTCCGAGGGGAGGGCCTCGGCGTTCAGGTATGTATGATTAGTCGGTGGGCTGCGCCTGCAGGCTGGACCTGTACTTGATCTTTCATTGGCATGCTGGCAGTTGTGTATTCGTACTGTGAAGTTGGACTGCGGGCAGCATCGTGGAGACGTGCAGCCACACTAGTGGAGTGTCCCGCTGGTCACAAGCCATGGCACAACTGTATGTACTTCGAGATGCAGAAAGTAGTGCGTACTGTGCGTGAGCCACCGTGCTGTTCGGCTGCATTTTAAGCTGCGGTGTGTATGACCGCCGACATTGCTGTACTGCAGCCTTGTACTGAAGCCTGCTGTACTGAAGCTGTACTGAAGCATGGGAGCTTGCAAACCACAAGGCCAGGGGACACAGCTGTTGCGGAGTTTGCTCTACTTGGCCGCTTCAGTGCGACACTCACTCACATATTATTCTGTGTGAAAGAGAACTTTGCTGCTGCAGGGACGTGCAAACGCGTCGTATTTTGCCCCAGACGGCCGCTATGCGGTCGCCTCATCGCCACAAGCTGCCGCGGAGGAGTTTGGGCAGCTCGTGAAGGGGCTGCATGCCCGAGGCCTGGAGGTCCTTATCCAGGTGGGCCTCTGAACACAGACACGCCTCGGCAGGCAACGTACCTGTGTGAACCATCAGAAACAATCTTTTCCCAAGTGTTCCTGATGGTTCACTGATCCAAGGGTCGCATCGAAGTAACGCGACTCATTCATTTTGACAATGCCAGCGACAACAAGGCACATGGCAACCTGAGGTGGAACACCAGCAGCAGACCAGGAAGAACCTGGTCATCTGTACTTGTTCCACTGCTTTGACATCCTTACGAAATAATATAACACACGTCTCGACAGACTGCACGCAGGCATGGTGCAAAGAGCCCTGGCGGTCCTGAGCATCTCCTGTGGCTGTGGTGGTGTGCAGGCACCGCCTTTGAGCACTGGCTGGTGCAACCCATTTTAACTGCTGACGCTTGCATGAGATGCCTACACGAGTGTATCAGTACCACCCGATGCAATGTATCGCATCATTCAGCTGCAAGCTCTGCTGTAATGCAGTTTTGACAGCATGAACTGTACCCTTGGAACCTGGACTTCATTTCAACTGAGCTGTTGGGTGGTGCAGATCGAGTTCTGCTTCACAGCGGAAGGTGACGACAAGAAGGCACGCCTCATCAGCTTTCGTGGCCTGGACTCGGATCTGTATTACCGCCCGAGTGGCCTGTTGAAGCTCTCAGCGCGGCCTGTCAGGAGCCTCGTTGTGGATGCTCTGCATCACTGGCTCCAGGCATACCACGTCGATGGCTTTGTGCTGCTCTCAGCGGAGGCCATGGTCCAGGTGAGCCTGACCACTGCCTCGTGCGTGATCATTCCGCCCTGCAAATACCACTGTGGCTGTCCTGGTGCCATCGCTTTCCGTGTGCTGGGATTGCCTGTCAGATATCAGTGTTTGTTGAGTTGTTGTTTAACAGCATAATATGAGTCGAGGATCAATCAGCCACTCGCATCAGTTATCTCACGCAATTCTGTTGGTTTTCGATGTTACTTCGTATTATCACTCAACATCCTTTGCGAGCATCAGGTGCAGCAGGCATTGTAATGCTGCATGCCCTTCCTGATTATGAGTTGATACGACTGCACAGCCTTGCATCCAATTTGCACATGCTGTCCAAGAGGGCTTGACTGCTCAGATTGAAACAACAGCGGTAAGACAGAGGGGTGTATGCAGGACAGCATGGGGCGAGTGCAGGATGCTCCAGCACTCGCAGCTGACCTGGCTGCAGATGGAGAGCTGAGAGGGATCAAGGTGATAGCCTGGCCCAGGGACTATGCGCTCTTGCCGCGGTCCGGTCGTCGAGGGTTCCCCCACTCTGGCACACTACTGCAACACAACGGCCGGTTTGGAGCTGTGCTGCAGTGGCTTGCCACTGGGGGGCCTGGGCTCCTCACGAAAGTAGCTTCTCAACTAACAGGTATGCCGAACACACCAGGACAGCTGCTCAGTTTGAAACATGGTATTTGGGAGCTCATGAATGCAGAGAGCTCCAGATGTGAATCTGTACAAGAACAGCAGATTGTGTGTGTCTCATGAGCTGCTCGTGATGTCGAGCAGACGGGCATCAAGTTTTGTCAGCAGGCATTCTGCATTCATCTTTGGCTGTGAGAGTAGCGCAAAATGGCATGCCATGTTGTGATGTAAGTGGTGTGGCATGCACTGGAAGCGTTGTTTACAGCATGCAACAGTCACGGTCTAGGAAGTGCATCCCTGACTGTGTTTTTAGCATGGTGTCGGTTACATCTGCAATGTGGCAGATTTTTGACATGCAGGCAATGCGGACATGCTCCAGGCAGACTGGTCTCCTGAGGCAAGTTTGCCAGGTAACCTGGCAGCAGGACGAAGGCCGGCGTTTGGCATCAACACAATCTCATCGCCTATCGTCGATGGAACAACCCTCTGGAGCTGGGTCGACTCCATTGCGGATCCTGTGGACATCGCACTGACCAAAAAGCGCCTGACTCTTGCAAAGTCAGCAGTGATGCTGATGATGCTGTCGCCTGGCACCCCGCAAGCTTCTGCAGTTGACTTTAGCAATAGTGAAATTGCTGGATTCTTCAGAGGAGCGTGTGCAGCCAGGTTTGATGATGAGATAGCTGAGTTGCTAAGGCCCAGTAAATTCGAGGTTATCCGAGACGTCAAATGGTTTGATGCTCATGGCGGTCAGCCAAAATGGGACTTCGCGGGGTATGATGACACTGTGCTGGGGTACTGTGCCAGGGAAGGAGGGGCGCTGGGGAAAGCGGTGTGCTTGGTAGTGAATGCGGGGGAGACACAGGTTCGTGTTGCAATACCGCAGCCACCCGGGGGTTCTTTGTGGCAGCTACTGCTTAATAGTGGAGCTACTAGTCCAGATGACGTGCTCATACACAGTGGTGGCCTCAGGCTTCCGGCAGGAGGTGGTGTTGCTTTAGAGCCCAAGGCGGTCGCACTGTTGTGCGCATTTCCGAGCAAGTCCAGATCATTGCCATCTACAGTAGGTGCCAGTCCAGTTGCACCTGTGTAATTCACTCTGCAACTGATGTGCTGGACTGATCCCGCTGAATGTGTCTCCACGAGTGGCCAAGTGGATGCCGAAACAGCGCAGGTGCTTGACAGCATGTTCTATCCGCATGCATCACATACTGTTTCAGCTGGTCCACGTGAAGAGCCAAGCATGGTGCTGTTCTTGGTTAACCTTTCGGAGCCGAGTGACCTATGAAATGCACGCGTTAGTCCTGGTCGCACCAAGCCACACCTGATCGGCTCCTACGGTCCGCTCCATGGCGTTTTATTCATGTTCGAATCTGAGCCACAACGCAACGAGAAGTCAACAGGGCGTGCATACATTCGACGATGCTCCGCGTTCAATGGTCGCATCAATTGGTGGCGGGCAGAGCCTGCCAAATCCCTGGCACTATACCAGGCGCGAATAATTGCTGGACGCACAGGCCTGGAAGTCTGCTGATCAATAAATTACGCTGCCGTATTGGCCTCATGTAACGCATCATACCTGTTTATTGTTTGTTGAAGCAGATTTGACACCGACGAATAATGGATGGCCGTTTGGTCTACATCTCTGAGCGGGTACGTTGGCCTGCGGTCAAGGCCGGGTGGAATGTGACGCTGAAACCGTCGTGTTGAAGCTTGTAGATCGGTTGCGTGACTGAGAATTCCCTACATCGCCATTAAGCGCGCAATTTCAGACGCTGTAGCACGAAGAACAGGGCGAACCCGTGTCTGAACGCACACCAGGCTATAATGACCTGACTCTGAACGTGATTCAAGTCTCCAAGCTAATTGTCCGGAGAGGTGGGGCAGTGGGTGACGCATGTGGTCTGGTGCAGGTCGCTGAGTTTGTTGGACTTGAGCGAGACCAAACAGATCGTTTCCTTAAGTATGTCCACCTATAGATATGTGTAGTTTAGCAAATATACATGCCTTAGTGGTCATCATCGTTCCTGGTTGTGTGCAGTCGAGAGAAGACCGCAGTTTTCGACTTTTTCTCCAATCCTGGCCCACAGACTCTGCTTGTCACTTATCAAGTTCCAGAAGAGCAGACTCCTGAGGGAGAATGGATCAAGCGAGGAACAACTCCTGCGCTGCAAATCACAAACAGCTTATCACACCGTTTACACGGCAAGGCGTGCTATTTTCTGCATAACTGTGCCAAGCCTGTGACCGAGAAAACAGCAAGCGATGAGATCCAAGTCGGAGCCATAAAAGGGCATGCTCTGACCGCCTTGAAGGCAATAGTGAATGACTTCTTCTCCCCAATCCTGCGAAAGCAGGAAAAGTGGGGCAGGCTGACAACAGACCTTCAAGTGGAGCTGCTCAAGCACGTTTCTGCGTTTGGCGCCACTTTGACAGAGGCAGCCGAAAGCCTGGCAAACGGGGTGGAACTGACAAAGCCTGATTCAAAGTTCACGTCCATGCCCATGACGCTGGCGGCTTTCAAGGATGCTGCCGAAAAGCCAGAGTCTGCCAAGGAGTTTTCAAAGTGTCTACAGGGATGGATTTCAAAGGTTCGCGCAGGTTATCATGCATCGTGAACATCCGTCATGTTATTACTTGGCTGGGCTGCTCTGTGTGTAGAGATTTGACTGTACTGTGGTGGCGATGATTCCACCAGGGTTCTGCATGGCTTATCGTAGTCATGGTAGAATATTGGCAACTTTCGTACACTGAGTTCAGGTGGAGCGCTTGCTTGCGGAGAACGACTGCGGCGCTGGCACCGGTGAGGACGGTCCCATGACTGAGCTCTTCTTTTGGAGGCAGCGCATGGCGAAGTTCAACTCAGTCACACAGCAGGTGCCACTTCCCATTGTAGACACTCCGTTTGTACAGTCCCAGCACCGTCTGTCACGCCACGTATCAGCTCTTTAGCCGTACCACAGGTGCCTTATCGAAAGTTTAAAATGTTTTGAATTGCAAGAACTTTTTTTAATAAATGCTCTGCTACAAAAGGACCTATTGCTTTGCACGGGATCGAAGGTATTTGGAATGTGCAGATGGTATGCGAATGCTAGCTTGCTCGAAATCCTTTGTTTCTGTATGCAGCTCAAAGCCAAGGAATGCCGTATGGTTTTGGGAGTCTGCAATGCTGCCAAAACGCCAGAGCATAAAGTCTGGAAGGAGCTGGACCTGAAGCTTACAGATGCAGCCAACGAGTCCAAGGACAATGTGAAGTTCCTGTCTACATTAGAGAAGACTCTGGAGCCCATGTATGAAGGCACACCGAAGGTTTGTAGCCCCCAGCCACGCACACTCTATGATTTCATGAATTGGGATACACCGCTAGTGTGATGTGTACCACAACTGACCAAGTTGAAGAGCCTGCTTTGCAAATGACAAATTGTGGGTTTGGTCGATCTGGACAGGAACAGGTGGCACTTGAGAGGGTGGTGCCCGGTGGAACGCGAGTCTGACTGACATTGGTCACCTGTAGGACATCATTGATGGGTTACCGGCCCTCATGGACAACATTCGTATGATGCACACCATTGCTCGTTACTACAGCACTGCGGAACGCATGACGACCTTGTTCATCAAGATTACCAATCAGATGATCACCAAGTGCAAGGAGCACATCAACCCTGACGTGCGCAAGCCAGAGAAACTTTGGAAGCTCCCAAAGCCAGAGCTGATTGAGAGCATGCAGGTGGGCTTGAGCCGGCTGGGCGCAAACTGTGTCTGCTGTCACTTGATCCATGCAATGTGTATGGTATCCTTGCACGGCTGCTGTTCCTTAAGATGGTGCAAGGGTCCCTGAAGGCATTATCGTAAGCATGATGTTTAGATTGTTATGGGCTGCCCACCCTTGTCTGTGTTGGTGCCTTCATTACAACTTGCCTTGCAGGTTGCTATCAATCTGGCAGATGCATATGAAAAGGCATTCGAGCACACAAGGCGACAGCTGATGGCTCATCCCAAAGGCAAGCAGTTTGACTTTGACAAGGATCGCATCTTTCAGAAGTTCAATCTGTTCAAACGGCGCCTGGAGAAGCTGGTGGACATGTTCCGGACGATTCACCAGTTCTCGTCGCTAGAGGCTCACACTCACATCGAGGGTCTGAGCGAAATGATAGCCAACTTCAATACCATCACAGACAACGTTCGCATGAAAGGGCTTGATCTCTTGGACTTCTACAGCACCCAGCTTGATCGAGACTACCTGGAGTTCAATGTGAACATACACGACCTTGAGATGGGGCTTCAGACGTTCATCAACAAGTCGTTTGAAAGCATCTCAAGCACAGAGCAAGCATTGTGTCTGCTTCGCCAGATCCATGGCATCATGCAGCGAGACTCACTCCGTGGAGATCTTGAGGCAAAATACCTCATCATCTTCCAGCACTATGGCCTTGACATGGACGCAGTTCAAAAAAGCTATGAGAAGTACAAGGTGTGTTGCCTTACCTCATGTGTCACAGTGGACCAACGTGCCATACAGTGGCTTGTCTACTGATTGATCCTAGATCGCTGCATTATGGTCCATGCAGCCCTGTACAAAGCCAGTCGTCAGGGACAGACTCGGCATGGTATGTTTTACCAATCTAGTTCCCAGAATTCGTAATGTTTCACCTAACACAAACACTCCCTTTCTCAGAGCTCTGCATGATCATCGTACATCGTGTCAGACAGCAGTCCACAAGAGTGTTTATCAGATTGCTTTCGTGAGACGTAACCTGAAAGGGCAGCGGTGCTGCAGTACAATCCGCCTGTACCACGCAATGCTCCTCCGGTGGCGGGCAATATCATGTGGGCGCGGCAGCTGCTGCGGCGCATTGAGACGCCTATGCGCCAGTTTGAGCAAGTCAAGAGCATTATGGGCACAAAGGAGTCCCGTCGGACAATCAAGACATATAATCGCTTGCTACGTACACTGCTTGAGTTTGAAGCCCTGTGGCACCAGGCCTGGCTTATGTCGGCTGAGAGCGTGAAGGCAGGCCTCAGTGCAACTCTGCTCGTCCGCCACCCTGACACAGGGCAGCTGCTGGTTAACTTTGGCAAGGACATTGCAAAGCTTGTGAAGGAGGCTCAGTGCATGAAGCAGATGGGGATTGCCATCCCATCGATCGCTCAGACAGTGCTTCTACAGGTAAGCAATCTGCATGGTCGATGTGCATTTCTGTCCGGGGGAGACGATGCACAATGCCAATGCATGTTTGTGATAGATGCTCGGAAGGAGGGCCATACCAATGCGCAAAATGACGGGACCTGCGCAGATGTGTGAATTTCATAACGGCAGTGAGACCAGGTAACGACAAAAAGGCAGACGCTGTATGCCTGACCTGTTGTGCAGCTACGATCTGCAGGACAGACTTCTGCGTGTCATTTCTTTCCATTCCAAGTTGCATGAGAAAGAGTGAACTCGATGTCATGTCAATGCCATCGGCTATTTAGACCTTCTGATTTGACGTTGTTGCTGCATTGCATCATGCTGCCGCTGACGCTGCGCCTGCTGCTGCTGCAGGAGCACAAGTTCAACCACTACTATCAGCGCCTCTCACACGTCGTGTCGGAGCATGCTCGCATCATGGGCAGCCTGCGAAGCATCGTTAAGCCACTCTTGAAGCCACACATCGCTGACCTGGAGCAGAAGCTGGCGCCTGGTCTCACTGTGTTGTCGTGGATGTCCCTCAACATAGACGGCTTCATCCACCTGCTGACCCAGGTGTGTGCAAATTTAGATACCACAGTTCATTGCGGATGCATTTCAGTGTGCGTTTGGGGTAAATGTCAAAGCTATGACTCTGTGCTGCTGTGTCTCAGTGGGGCAGCTTCCTATTCAAATTCTGGCCACATAGACCATCTGATTCCGGCTACAAACGAAAATCCGGCATTGGCGCTTGTGTGTCCTGCAAGCACCAGTCCTCGCCACTTCATCTGACTATCGTTTGACACATGTAGTGACGTTGTCAAAACATGTGCACCCTCCTGGCCAGACTTTCATGTTTGTTATTCAGTCTGTTCCAAGTCAGACCTTCCTGTTTCAAGCCAGTGCATTGTGGCTGACCTCACTGCATGCATGCAGGCACTTGCCCGCTTTGAGGAGCTTGTCAATAAGGTGAACGATATGCTGACCAACCGAGTGGAGAGCAACCTGGCGCTCATCTCTCGCATGCTGCTCATCAATCTCCCGGCTGACCAGTCGTTCTCCTACGAGGAGTTTGGCACGATGCAGGCGCGCTTCATCGTGCGCCAGGGCACCGCGATCTCAGTGCGCAACCAGGAGGTCCGCCGCAGCGTCCAGGAGCTCCTGCAGCTCATCCACACGACTCCCCGTGAGAACCTCGAGGTCAGGATGGACCGTGACGCCGCCGCCAACTTCAATGACCACTTTTACCTGTGCATGTATGGCGCGATCGCAGCCGCAATGCGAAACTCGTTCGCGGTGCTGAAAGAACGGGTCGCGCCTGCCCGTGGGGATGATGGGGCTGCGCCGCCTTTCTTCGACGTGGAGGTGGACCTCAAGGTCCCGGACGTGGTCGTGTCGCCGTCGCTCGATGAGATTCAGGAGGCGGTCAACACATGTGCCAAGAAGGTGCTCACCGTGACGAAGGACCTGAAGCCGTGGGCTGTGGACCGGAGCATCGGCTCATTCTGGGACATGCTATCGCATGATCTGGACATTGTCAAGTCGGTGTTGCTCCTGAAGGGGACGATTGATACAGCAAAGGAAACGGTGCGATGCCAGCTGCGATTTACCGCACGCTATGATTTGTGTTTGGCATGATGCATCAATGCCATGCTGCTGGTGTGCCAATGTCTATTGCCGCCGTATAATGCAGAATTTCATGAGCACTGTATAATGAGCTTCGCACTGCACGTCTTGCAGTCTGAGTAGTGGCCTTATGTAAACATGCCATGATGTCAACGGAAAGCACCGATGGGTCTTGCTTGAGACAGTGGAAAGCTGAGACATGTGCAGGTCCGGTCATATATTGAGATGTTCAGCGAGTTCTCTTTCCTGTGGCTCGAGTCCCTGAACGATCAATATGAGCGTTTTGTGGCTGGGGAGCCCTCGATGGAGGACTTTGAGAAGAAGCTTCAAGAGTACGCTGGTGTGGAGCTGCGGCTCAATGCCGTAAGCCCAGCAGAGCACATCGGGCCTCTCTGCATATCCACAGCTCCAATCAAGGCCAACCTGCTTGGTGAAGCTGCAAGCTGGAAACAGCAATTTGCCCAGAAGCTGCACAAGGAGGGTTCTGACAAGCTGCATTCGTTTGACCTGTATGTGCGTGAGACGACTCGCAAGCTCAGTGGCAAGGTTGAAGACTTGGAGGATGTCCGCTCCATGATGGACATTCTGCAAGAGGTGTGCAGAACGATATGCCTGTTTATACCAACGCCGTGTGGCTTGTAAGGGGCATGGTTCGTATCATGCCCAGTTTTTCAGCTAGGTCAGCAGCGATGAGACCAGCTCACCTGCCAATCGTTTGTCGTACATATGTATGGGGCTTGTACATTCGGCAGTGATAGGCGACGCACACACTCTCTCTCTCTCTCTCACTCCGGCGAGCCAGGAAACCTCACTCAATGTCATCGTGACTTGATGCATCACTGAGCACACCACATGCAGGTCCGTGACAAAGAGGCCAACATTGACAACCTGGTCAACCCCATTGAGGACATGTACGCACTGCTGCTGCGATATGCAGTTGCTGTGCCCAAAGAGGAGTCCGACCTTGTCAGCGACCTTCACTACTCGTGGAAGAAGCTACGGAAGCTTGCGACTGATGTCAGCAACAAGCTGGCCCATCTGCAGGCCGGATTCAAGCGCGAGCTGATCAAACAAGTGAATGTGTTTGTGGTGGAGGCCAAGTCGTTCAAGTGCGATCTTGTCGCGTTCATGACTCTGTTTGGAGCCATGCTCTGATTTTTCTCATGAACCGGACAGGTGTAGTTCTATATTCCCAGTATTCAAGGCGTGCTTGACGGTGCTTCAGGGATAGCTGGGATGCTGAGGGTCCCACTGTGCCCAACCTGGATCCCATGGACGCCGCTGACCGGTTGCGCAAATTCAAGCAAACTTTCGAAGTCAATAAGAGCAAATGGGACAATTACGCCTCTGGCGAGGAATTGTTTGGCCTCCATGTGACTCGCTATCCAGAGCTTGAGGACATTCAGGTGCTCTACAGCTATCAGTGACACATAATTGTTGCATGCTTATGGTGCCTATCACAGCAGCGTTCAGATATCGACCATTAAGTGTTGCACCATGCTACATAATGCTGCTGTTGCGTGACATTAAACTGTGTCTGCGCAGCAAACATTCTTGTTTCGCTGGCTGCGTAACTCTTGAATGGAATGTCAATGAGAGTGGCACTCTTCAAGTCGCAACTGCGGTTCCAAGGCGCCTGCTTTGTTCCCTGCCTCACCGCAAGGCTTGCCCCTCACACATGTCATGTTCTCAAACAAAAAAAATTTCACCAGGCCATAGATATGTGCAGGACAAGATCCAGAACCTAGACAAGCTCTACTCTCTCTATGTGAATGTCATCCAGACAATCCAGGGCTATGGTGATGTTCTGTGGACAGACGTTGTGTCCAACATTGAAGACATGACTGCAGCTGTCAATAGCTTCCAGGCTCGGGCCAAGACACTGCCAAAAGCGCTCCGAGACTGGCCAGCATATCGTGACTGCCGGTGTGTTGCCTAGTTCAGCTGTTCAGAAACGTGCATGCAGAGTTGATGCTGGAACCCAGCAGCCTGTTCTTGCAGGACAACGATTGATGATTTCCTTGAGCTGTTGCCCCTAGTGCAAGCACTGACAGATCCCTCCGTTGTTGACCGACACTGGATAGAGCTTCAGAGCATCACCGGTGCTGAGATTCCTTATCAGCAGGTCGGCTCCACTCTTGGGCTGATTTCCCATGTGCTATGAGTGTTGCCATTTCAACACCTGGCATCTGTGACTGAGAAACAAAGGCGTTATTTGTATGTGTGGCTAGGTGCATCTCTCTGGATCCCTGAACGAGCACCGTGTTAGCCTTCCCAGGAAATGGTTCAATCTCATAGAGCCGATCTGTTCAGGAGGATGCATTCAAGCTGCAACATTTGCTTGATGCCAAGCTCTTGTCCAAGCGGGACGATGTTGAGGACCTTGCGGGTGCTGCTGTCAAAGAGAAGCAAATCGAGCGTAAGCTCGAATCCCTGCGTGCAGAATGGGCTGTACAGGACATCAGGTTCATGGAGCACAAGAGCCGAGGTGCTGTGGTGATCAAGCCTGCAGATTATGCCGAGCTCGTTGAGAAGCTAGAAGAATCCCAGATGAACCTGTCATCTATGGCTACAAATCGTTACTCCAAGCCATTCGAGGCTGATGTGCGAAATCACCTCATGTCTACTTGCATTTGCAAGCTTGCAACCTTCATTGTGATTTGTAGCATTCCCGAAAACAAAGGCCAAATAATCAGTGTCAATCGACTGATTTCGCTTCAGAGATGCACACGAGTCGATCGAGACATGTGCATTTGAATATCCAATGCAGCTCGTTGCTGATCAGTCTGTGAGTGGCTAAGTAAGCTCTGATGTTTGCATTTGGGTGCAGGTCCAAGAGTGGCTCAAGAAGCTTGGCACTGTGTCTGAGATTATGGAACAGTGGTTCCAGGTGCAGAACGTGTGGACATACATGGAGGCCGTGTTCTCTGGAGGCGATATTGTCAAGCAGCTGCCCACAGAGGCCAAGCGGTTCCAGAATATTGACAAGAACTTCATGAAGATCGTGCAGATGGCAGCTGAGACAGGCAACATTGTGGATGTGTGCAACAACATCGAGCTGATCAAGACGATGCTTCCACACCTTCAGGTGAGCTACTGAAGCACCTCGCTGTGGTGGATGAGCCAGGAGATGCATATGCCACGTTCATCAGTGTCTTTGAATATGCATTGACAAGTTCTGGTGGGAATTGTGCAGGAGCAACTGGATCTTTGTCAGAAGTCCCTGTCAGCTTACCTAGAGACCAAACGTGGCGAATTTCCTCGATTTTACTTTGTGTCTGACCCCACCTTACTTGAGATTCTGTCGCTCGGGTCTCACCCTCCCTCTGTTGTGCCCCACTTCATGTCCGGGCTGTTTGACTCGATGGCTGATGTCAAGTTCGATGAGGCCGACGCTTCAAAAATTACACATATGTATTCGCCACAGCGAGAAGAGGTGGAGATGGACTACCCCATAGACACCAAGGGCAACATCGAGGTGTGGCTGCAGCGGCTGGTGGACGGCATGAAGGACACTGTGTGCGCCATCATCAAGGCCGCGAATCGCAATGTCTACAATCAGGAGCTTGAGGCGTTCATCTTCGGGCACCCAGCGCAAATTGCGCTGCTGGGCATCCAGTTTATGTGGACTGCAGACACACAAACAGCTCTCACCAATGCCAAGACAGACAAGGGAATCATGAGCAAGAACATGAAGAAGACAGACGCGGTGCTGAAGGAGATGGTCACAATCACGGTCAAGACGTCCCTGTCTAAAATCCAGCGGACCAACCTGGAGACGTGCATCACGGTGCACATGCATCAGAAGGAGTCAACAGAGGACCTAGTGAAGAAAAAGATCAAGGACCCTACAGACTTTGAGTGGCTGAAACAGGTGCTTTGCTGGCATACCGCCATGTCCTTGGACGTCTGGGCATTGGCACTCAAACAACTCAAATGATAGGTACCATAGCATGCGGGCATAGCATAAATGTGTTTCATTATGCAGGCTAGGTTCTACTGGAGGGAGGATCGCAACACAGTCATCATCAGTATTTGCGATGTTGACTTCCAGTACTCATTCGAGTATCTTGGCGTAAAAGAGCGTCTTGTGATTACCCCGTTGACAGATATTTGCTATGTCACACTCTCACAGGTGCTGCCCCCTCCTTGCATAAGACCGAGTTGCCAGGCTGGGGAACAGCCGCAAAGCGCTTCCTTTGTATGCACAGCTACCATGAGCGACCGATTGACTGTGAACTCAGGGTTTATACATGCGAGTTACGAATGTGCTTGTTGAAAGGCTCCTATATTGAGGACCAAAATCTGCTGTTTGGTCTTGTCACTGCTATTGTGAATCTATCTGTATTATCAATGAGTCGCCTGCAGGCGCTCGGCATGTTCCTTGGTGGTGCTCCAGCGGGTCCAGCCGGAACTGGCAAGACCGAGACCACCAAAGATCTCGGGAACACCCTCGGGAAGTATGTTGTAGTGTTCAACTGTTCAGACCAGATGGACTACATTGGTATGGGCAAGATCTACAAGGGTCTGGCGCAGAGTGGTCTCTGGGGCTGCTTCGATGAGTTCAATAGGATCAATCTTGATGTGTTGTCAGTGTGTGCGCAACAGGTGTACTGTGTGCTATCAGCGATCCGAGAGCGGAAGAAGCAATTCACTTTCACGGACGGCAGTGTCGTGGATCTAGATGACCGCGTCGGATTCTTCATCACCATGAATCCAGGCTATGCCGGACGGCAAGAGCTGCCAGAGAACCTGAAGGCGCTCTTCCGAGGAGTGACTATGATGGTTCCCAACAGACAGATCATCATGAAAGTGAAGCTCGCTGCATGCGGCTACCAGGAGAACGACATTATCAGCAAGAAGTTCTTTGTGCTCTATGGACTGTGTGAGCAGCAGCTGTCCAAGCAGGCGCACTATGACTTTGGGCTGCGGAATATTTTGTCAGTTCTGCGGACTGGTGGTGCATCTAAGCGTGACTCGCCAGACAAGTCTGAAATCTTCCTGATGATGCGAACCTTGCGAGACATGAACATGAGCAAGTTTGTTGCCGAGGATGTGCCGCTGTTCATGTCGCTTATCAAAGATCTGTTTCCGGGTCTTGAGGCTGATCGTGCGTCGTTCCCAGAGGTGGAGAAGGCACTGCATGAGCAGATCCTGGAGCGCGGGCTACAGGTGAGCGCTTGCATCAGAGTTGCAGAGGATATGTATGGACATGTCAGCCTGTACATGCGGACAATGCCTTTGATTGAGCACGCATCCCTTGGGTGGTCATGCGTCTGTCACAGCATACTATCACTTAAAAAGATTCAATGCATGCAGGCTCATCCGACATGGGTAAACAAGTGCATCCAGCTGTACGAAACCTACCTCGTGCGCCACGGAATCATGCTTGTTGGGCCAAGTGGTGGCGGCAAGTCCGCCATTGAGGAGTGTGTAGCTGCGGCACTATCTGTGGTCCTGAGTAAGCATCAGATCTGGCGCATGAATCCGAAGGCTATCACAGCACCGCAGATGTTTGGGCGCTTGGATCCCGCAACTGGGGACTGGACGGACGGCGTGTTCGCAGAGCTGTGGCGCCGTGCGGCCAAGACAAAGGACAAGAACACCTGGATTGTGCTGGATGGCCCGGTTGATGCGATCTGGATTGAGAACTTGAACACTGTTTTGGATGACAACAAGGTGTGGCCTAGCTCTTGCAAGGACTCATGCCTTCTGAAGGGTCTGGTGACAATTCATGCTCCGCAGCAAAGTACTTGATCATCCCCAACGCTTGCTCTCAAGCGAATGTGTCCTACAGGTGCTCACATTGGCAAATGGTGACCGGATCATCATGTCGCCACTGATGAAGGCAATGTTTGAGCCTGAGAACTTGGCCAATGCATCACCGGCAACGGTGTCACGTGCGGGAATCATTTACGTGTCAGATGTGGAGCTTGGTTGGCTCCCACCGGTCATCTCATGGCTGGATCGCAAGGCCCCTGTGCTCAAGGAGACCTTGCTCCCGATGTTTGAGAAGTATGTGGACGCAATGCTGGTCAACCTGCGCATGCAGTACCGGCCGCTTGTGCACAATGAGACGGCCTGCACGTTGGCAGCAATGCGCACGCTGATGGACGGCTGCGGTCTTGGGGGTGATGGCGCAGCCAGCTTACCAGAAATGACTGTGCGGCGGCTTTTCGTGTACGCCTTGACATGGAGCCTGGGTGGCCTCCTGGATCAGAAGGACCGACCGGCGTTTGATGCGGATGTGCGGGGGCTGGGTGGGGATGAGCTGCCGCCAAGGGGCGATGATGGTGAGGATTCCACCATCTTCGAATGGACTGTGAACGATGAGGGTGAGTGGCAACACTGGAGCAGCCTTGTGCCGACGTGGAGCTACCCGCGTGCCAGTGAGCGACCCAAGTTTGCGCAGCTCAACATCCCAACGCTGGACTCTACCCGGTGGGTTCTTTTGGAGTCCAAACTACTTTGGTGGCTGATGTGGCATTCCATGTTTCTTTAGCCAAGTGTTATCCAATCCTGACGGATTGGCTTGAGTGGCATGTGATGGGCTGATACCATAGCGTCCGCACGTTGTAGTTGCCGAGGCTGGCTGATGCCAAACAACCGCTGCTTGCAGGTATGATGCTCTGCTGACACGGGTGGCATCTGTGCGGAAATCGTCCCTCCTCGTCGGTGGGCCAGGAACTGCGAAGACGACCGTCATCAATATGTTCATTGCCAAGTTCCCTGTTGAAGAGGTGGCAAACAAGGTCATCACGTTCTCAAGCTTGACCACCCCGGGAATTTTTCAGACAACAATGGAGGCTTCCGTTGAGAAGAGGCAGGGGCGTACATTCGGTCCTCCGGGTGGCAAGAAGATGACCGTTTTCATTGATGACATCTCCATGCCCTTCATCAACGAATGGGGTGACCAGGTAAGGCACTGAGATGCTGAAACGGCCGGTGTGATGTATGCGATGCTGAAATGACATGTAAACCGCCTCCATTGTGCCCATGGCTCAAATGATACCGCTCTAGTTGGCAGCAGCAAGTTGAGTCCAGTTCATGCTTCTCAGTGAAATGTTCGTATGCGCCATGAGTCGACCGGGCCAGCAGCACCTCAACACGACTGTTCTGTGCAGGTGACCAATGAAATTGTGCGGCAGTTGCTGGAGCAGAATGGCTTCTACTCCACTGAGAAACCCATTGGCGACATGAAGTATATTGTGGACTGTGACTACCTGGGTGCCATGAACACACCTGGTGGAGGCAAGAACGATGTGCCGCACCGCCTGAAGCGCCAATTTAATCTGTACTATGTGCCACTTCCATCTAAGGCCAGCATCAACAATGTGTATGGTGCGCTGGTGGAGGGCCGCTTCACGAAGGAGCTGTTCGATGCTGAGACAATTGACCTAAGCTCGAGGCTAGTGCCAATGACAATCGCACTCTGGAATAAGGTGCAAGTGAAGATGTTGCCAACCCCCGCCAAGTTCCATTACCTGTTCAACATGCGCGAGCTTTCGAAGGTGTTCCAGGTGCGGAACTGCTGCCCGGTCTCGGGAAACTGAGGAATTGCCAGCTTTGTTTGTAGCGAGTCCTGGCAGCTTTGTGATATTACATTTGCAATTAGCTAGTTCAGCCTGTATCGTGGCATCAACTTCTAGACGTTTCAACACCTTCCTGAATTGCAAATGGTGCAGGGCATCATTCTGGCAAGCCGGGACCGCTTCACCAAAGGGACCGAGGGTGGAGCCTACGCTGGCAATGTGACATCTGCAGCAGGGTACCTACTTGCACTGTGGCTGCATGAGTGCCGCCGCGTCTTCGCCGACAAGCTCACCTCGTATGAGGACAAGGAGTGGGTGGATGAGACAGTATTCAAGCTGGTCAATGAGAACTGTGGGCCGGATCTGGTCTCACAGGTGCATGTTTACCAATTGCATTTGCAAATAATGCAAGATATGTCCAATGCCACTCCTCTCAGCATGAATTCCACCTTGCAAGTATCCATTGCCTTGAGGTAAAGCATGCAGGCATTGTCGGCACGCGGTCAACAGAAAACGTATAGAATGACAGCTCATCGGTGAGAAGTTGTCAATGTGACTGCTGTGCAGGTAGAAGAGCCAGTCTACTTCGTGGACTTCCTACGCGAGCCAGAGGTTGATGACGAGACTGGAGAGGTTGTGGATGCACACCCCAGCTTCTATGAGGGCATCACAAAAGGTCTACCAGAAGTCAAAACCCGCGTTGAGGCGCTGCAGGTATGCGCTCGTGCCTGAGGCGTGCCTGTGACATCTGATTATGAGAAGTCAAAAGTGTTGCTCGTTAATTGTTGCTGTTACCATCATACAGAACAGCTAAAAGGTAGAAGCATTTCAGGCTATAGTGACGCACGTGTGCAGGCCAAGTTCAATGAGGAATCTCGTGTCTACAAGCTGGAGCTCGTGCTGTTCACGGACGCTCTTATGCATCTGATGCGCATTGCCCGTCTGCTGGCAATGGACCGTGGATCAGCGCTGCTTGTGGGTGTCGGTGGTAGTGGCAAGCAGAGCCTGTCCCGCCTGGCTGCCTACATCCGCGGCGCTTACACCTTCCAGATCACCATCACCAAGACATACAACGTCATCAATCTGTTCGAGGATATCAAGGGCCTGTACAAGATTGCTGCAGTGAAGGGCCAGCCAGTTGTGTTCATCTTCACTGATGCAGAGGTGAAGGACGAGGGCTTCCTAGAGTATATCAACCAGATCCTCATGACTGGTGAAGTGGCAGGTCTCATGCCGAAGGACGAGCTCGATGCAATGGTCAATGACATGAGGCCAATCATGAAGCAGGTGCTTTCTTCTGAGCTCGCGTGCCAAGCCGATGCAGCATGGAAATATGTCGGGCAGTTGTCTGGCGGCCTGGTGTGTTTTGAGGGTGCGGCCCTGGCTGAGTACGACAGGGAGCGGTGCAGGCTATTCAGAAGGGCGAGATCCCTGCCCAGCCGGACACATATGAGAACTTGTACTCATATTACCTCAACCGCGTCCGGGACAACCTACATCTTGTACTCTGCTTCAGTCCAGTCGGTGCCAAGTTTGCACGGCGTGCGATGCAATTCCCTGGACTCATCAACGGGTGCACGATTGACTGGTACCTGCCGTGGCCAGAGGAGGCGCTGACGTCGGTCAGTGGCAAATTCATTGCTGCATTTGACATGGCGTGCACGCCCTTGGTCAAGGACTGTCTGAAGCTCGTCATGGGCCATGTGCACGTCTTTGTCACTGCAGCGTGCCAGGAGTACTTTGAGAAATTCCGGCGCCATGCGTATGTGACGCCAAAGTCTTTCCTCTCGTTCATCCAGTTCTACATGAACCTGTACAAGGTCAAGTGGGGCGCCGTTGCCCAGCTCGCACAGGCAATCAATGCTGGGTTGGAGAAGATGGATGAGGCAAAGGTGGATGTTGGGCGCATGAAGGCCAACCTTGCGGTGAAGAATCAGGAGCTCGCAAAGGCTTCAAAGGAGGCGGAGGCACTGCTGAAGAGCATCTCAGAGAGCACAGCGATCGCAGAGAAGGAGAAGAACAAGGTTGCAGTGATCGTGGACGCTGTGACGGCCAAGGCAGCGGAGATTGCAGGCGTGAAGGCTGATGCAGAGAAGGATCTGGCTGCGGCACAGCCTGCCCTGGATGCGGTACGGGCATCCTCTTTCAGCTGTCCTTCTTATGCATGCCTTGACTGTTGTTGCACAGGTGTGGCTGGCTGATGAGATACGTCAAACAGCTCAAATGGCGTGGTGGTGCAGGCTGTGTCGGCATTGAACTCCATTACACCAAAGGACATCGGCGCTTTGAAGGCACTGAAGAACCCTCCAGACATTGTCAAGCGGATCTTTGACTGTGTACTGCTCCTGCGCATGTACTCTCTGGATAAGCCGATGTGGCATGAGGTGAAGGGGAACAATGTCATCATGGGTGCATATGAGACATCTGTGCGCATGATGTCTGATTCACAGTTCCTGAGCCACCTGATGAACTTCCCGAAGGAGCAGATCAATGACGAGACGGTGGAGCTGCTGATGCCATACTTTTCAGCACCAGACTTCAACTTCGAGAGTGCCGCCAAGGCATCCGGTAATGTTGCAGGCCTGTGTAACTGGGCGGAGGCCATGTGCTCGTACCACAATGTGGCTGTGGTTGTGGAACCAAAAATTGCAACTCTGCGCGAAGCAGAGGCTGAGCTGAAAGTGGCAAACAAGTGCGCTGCGTACCCCTGGCATCACCATCTGCTCTGCATGATGTCAAATCTGCCCTGGTTGAACAAGTTACTCGACAGATGCCTTCAGAATTGTGATTCGGACATGAGCTCTTGCTAGTCGCGGCATGCCATGTGGCATCTGCATGGCGTTTTGTGCGACTATCTGATCATGGAACGAATCTGCATCCAGTGCAATATGTACGAGTAGGGAGGCTTAGCTCGTTGATCGCTTGTCAACATGTCAGTCACAATGGAATTCATGTGCAGGGAGAAGGCGGCTGCGGAAGAACGCATGGCTATCGTTCAGGCCAAGCTAGATGAAGCTCAGGCTGAGTTTGACAAGGCAATGGCGCACAAGCAGGCCCTTGAGGATGATGCTGCGGCAACCCAGAAGAAGATGGACAGTGCCAATGCCCTAATTGGTGCTTTGGCTGGTGAGGAGGCGCGTTGGTCCGCACAGTCTAAAGAATTTGACCAGACCATCCAGCAGCTCACAGGTGCAGCTCGCGTCAGGGCACTACCACTCCATCTCCGTTGCTAACATCGAGTCAGCATTGGCACTGTCCATCTTAATGAGCTAATCTGAGCTGCAGGTGATTGTTGCATCGCGTCTGCCTTTGTGTCGTACTTGGGGCCATTCAACAAGGAGTTCCGAGATCTGCTCATTAAGCGTGACTTCTTCCAAGACTGCAAGGACAACGATGTTCCCATAACTCCCAACATGAATCTCACTCAATTCCTCGTGGATGACTCCACTGTCGGCGAGTGGAATTTACAGGTATGAGTTGCTGCTGGGCATGTCTACTATGGAGTGTCATGCTTCCGCCAGTTCGGGATCTCGCATTACTGCTTGAGGTGGACCGCAACCAATCTTATGGTACTGGCACAGTAAGCAGTTTCAGTGGCCATATGCTGACCCATTTGGCATTTGCCGCAAAGCATTGCAAGACAGTGCGGAACTGTAACAGTTTGTTGTTCATGCAGGGACTGCCAACAGATGACTTGTCAATTCAGAATGGTATCATGGTCAATAATGCAGCACGCTACCCTGTGTTAGTGGATCCCCAGGGCCAGGCCAGGACCTGGATTCTCAACAAGGAGCAGAGCAATGAGCTGCGTGTGACGCAGTTGAATGACCGCATGTTCAGGTGTGCTGCAAATGCCGTAGCAAACAAGATCTGTGCCGTACCTGTAGCTTATGCCCTTGCACAACTGACCAGTCTGGGCCAGTAAAAACGAACTGGATCATTGAATCTGTTTCCGCCATGTACTTGGTGCTGGTGATGGTGAGCATATGGTAGACTCTGGGGTTACTGTTGCAGGATGGCTTTGGAGGACTGTTTGAGCACAGGCAAGCCACTGCTCATTGAGAATATTGAGGAGGACCTGGACCCGGTGCTCGATCCTGTGCTGGAGAAGCGTGTTGTGAAGAAGGGTCGATCATACATCCTGCCACTGGCGGACAAAGAGGTTGACTTTGACCCCAACTTCAAGCTCTTCTGCACAACGCGGCTTCCCAACCCGCACTACACCCCTGAGCTGAGTGCCAAAGTGACGCTGATTGACTTCACCGTGACAATGGTTGGGCTGGAGGATCAGCTCCTTGGCAAGCTGATTGGGAAAGAGAAGGGTGAGCTGGAAGAACAGCGGCAAGCGCTCATTGAGGAGGTGCAGAACTATAAGAAAAAGATCAAGCAGCTGGAGGATGACCTGCTGGACCGGTTGTCAAACTCCACGGTACGCCCTTGCGCTTCATGCGACCAGCGACGGTGATGTGTCGACCAAGTCATCACAGTAGCTGAGCCCGGTTCTGTACAGGGAAATTTGCTGGATGACACAGAGCTGATCGATGTGCTGGCCACTACCAAGCACACAGCCCAAGAGGTTGCAGAGAAGCTGAACAATGCGTCCGAGACCAACTCAAAGATCACAGAGGCATGCGAGGAGTACCGCCCTGTAGCTCATCGGGCCACGCTTCTGTACTTTATCATCGCCGAATTCTCTGTCGTGAACTGCATGTACCAGACCTCTCTGGCACAGTTCACGCAGCTTTACAGCCTGGTGCGCCCCTGCAAACCACCGCTGACAGCATAATTCCGTTGTGTGAATTATGATGTACACCATGCTTCTCAGTGAGGGCCATCTTGCCCTGAGCACAGCCTTCTGGCTGCTGGCTAGACTGTACGATGAAGGGCCAGGTGCATGTCCTGGAGCAATTTTTTTGACAATGTTGCCGGTGTGCAGGCGATCGACAAGTCTGAGCCAGCAACGCTGCCCAGCAAGCGCATCCAGAACATCATCGACCACCTCACCTACGAGATCTACCTCTACATTCAGCGCGGACTATTTGAGCGGCACAAGCTGCTGTTTGCGCTCATGCTGACCAACCGCGTAATGCAGAGCGCCGGTAGCATCCGCTCTGCCGACGTGGATGTCTTCCTGAAGGGCGGTGGCGCGCTTGACATCACCAGTGTGCGCAAGAAGCCGAAAGAATGGATCCCCGACAGTGTGTGGCTGTCCATTATCGCCCTCAGCCAGATGGACGCGTTCCGCGACATTCCTGACTCAGTGTTCCGGAATGATGGCCTCTGGAAACAGTGGTATGGCCCCTGGCGCTTGCACCTGCATTATGCATCCTGTACTGCACTTGTACAGCGGTGGCATGAATAGAAGTGTGAGAACTCATCTTCGGAGAGTCATTCGCTTGGGTCTGAGCCAGCCGCACAACTCGAGAAAGGGGAGGACTGGATTTTGAACAGTACAGCAACCTGCTGCCAATGGCCGTGTTGTTGTGTGCAGGTATGATCAGGAGGCGCCTGAGATGGCCAAGGTGCCTGAGTACGAGGACCGTTTGAGCAAATTCGAGCGGATGTGTGTCGTCAAGACATTCCGGGAGGACCGGACACTCGTTGCTGCGAGCGAGTACGTGGCAGACTCCCTCGGCCAGAGATTTGTGGAGAGTGTGCCGCTCAACATGGAGCGTGCCTGGGCTGAGAGCCATAAGCGTTGTCCGCTGATCTGCCTGCTCTCCCGTGGCAGTGACCCCACGAAGCTCATTGAGGATCTGGCAAAGCGGAAAAAGATCAAAGTGCGACTGCAGACCCATCGCTTGCATGGACAGAGAGGTCTCTTGACCAAACCAGTATGATGCCTGTCACAACAATCTTGCTGGTTGGCAGCATGGCAGGTGGCAGCTTGGCCTCAAGCAACACATCTACAAGCAGCTCCCTCTGCTGTCGGATACATCCTTCCCTCCATGTCTGACTGCATGGCAGACCCAGTGACCCGAGCTGCTTTTCAGGTCCTGGGTGTATCCATGGGCCAAGGCCAGGAGATCATTGCGCGCAAGTACATGACGACTGCGTGCCAGGAGGGCCAGTGGGTGCTCCTGCAAAACACTCATCTTGGCCTGAGCTACCTCACAGAGGTCGAGGCCTTCCTTACAAAAGAGGGGGACGCCATCCACGAGGACTTCCGGCTGTGGATCACCGCCGAACCGCACCCGGCCTTCCCGATCGGCCTGCTTCAGATGGGCATCAAGATCACCAACGAGGCGCCCGTTGGCATCAAGGCCGGCCTGCGCGCATCGTTCCAGTGGGTCAGCCAGGACATGCTCGACGCAGTGTCCCGTTTTGAGTGGCGGCAGCTGCTGTTCATCCAGTGCTACATCCACAGTATTGTCCAGGAGCGGCGCAAGTTTGGGCCAATCGGATGGAACATCCCGTACGAGTTCAATGCGAGCGATCTCAGCGCGTGCACGCAGTTCCTGCAAAACCACACCCTGGAGATGGAGTCGAAGAAGGCCCCAGAGCCGAACTGGTCAACTGTACAGTACATGGTGTCGCAGATCCAGTACGGTGGCAAGATCACGGACGACTTTGACATGTTGCTCATGGACACTTACGCAGAAAAGGTGCGCCAGCAGGCTTGGTCTGCAAATTTGGGGCTTCAGAATCGCACTGGGGGAACAACACCTTTGGAGGTTATGTTGGGCTTATACAGTTGGGCTGTGGTGGTGACTCAGCTCGTCTGCACGGCACAAACGGTGCACATCACGCTCTGCCCACTATTATCTGGGCGATCACAGACAATGGTAGTGCCCATGCCTACGGGCAGCAGTCTGCGCATTTCCTGTACACTGAGTGGTGGGCTTCCCCATCAGCAGTCTCCGGTATGTGCAATTGAATTGTCAGTGTGACAGGCGTTTGGTGACGTGGATGCAGTACTTCCACAGTGCGGCAATGAAGGTCGGCTATGAGCTGTATCGGGACGAGCGCTCAGGGCAGCCGTACGTCATTCCGGATGGCAATGATATTGATGTCTTCCGGGCGTATATTGAGACGCTGCCCACCCAGGAGAGCCCGGAGATCTTCGGGCTCCACCCCAACGCAGACCTCACCTTCCGGACGCTTCAGGTGCGGATTAGGGCGGTGCTTTGGCCCGAACGACGATGTAATATTGCGCACGTTTGACTCTTGCATGCATCTCTTGTCCCACATAGACAGATTGGTTACACATGGAACCGCTTCTGCAACCTGCGGCAATTTGTTCTTCAAGTCAGTGGCCAGCGTCAGCTCTGCTAGAGCTCCGGAAGAGAGGTCTTGTGCTTGGGTAGTCACGCAAACAGACGTCCCAATTGTGACCACGAAACTGCTGGTACCTGGTGACTGGGAGACATTGTTTGCCTGGATGAGGCCACCAACTGTAAACCAGGCTGACGCGCCATACATATGACATGCTGTTGGCTCTGAAGGTACAAGAAGCGGTGATGACCATCCTGGACACGATGCCCAAGGGCGGTGGCGGTGGCGGCACACTCAGCCGGGAAGACATCGTGGACAAAATCTGTGAGGAGCTTCTCGCAAAGTGCCCGCCCGCATTTGACAACGAGGAGGTGAAAGACAGAGCGAGCAAGCTGCCTGGCGGTGCAACGATGCCACTGACGGTGACTCTGCGGCAGGAGATTGACTGCCTGAACACTGTCATCAAGCTCACCAAGAGCACGCTCAGCAACCTGCGGCTCGCGATCGCGGGTTCTGTCGCTCTCAGCGGCCCTCTGATTGACGCGCTCGATGCGCTGTTCAACGCCCGGATCCCTGCTGCATGGCTGAAAAAGTCGTGGGAGGCGTCGACACTGGGTAACTGGTTCACTGGGCTGCTGCAGCGGTTTGACCAGCTGAGCAAGTGGATCAACTCTGGCCGGCCGCGGTCGTACTGGTTGACCGGGTTTTTCAACCCCCAGGGTTTCCTGACGGCGATGAAGCAGGAGGTCAACCGACGGCACGCTGCGGACAAGTGGGCGCTGGATGACGTTGTGATGACATCCACAGTGACACACCCGGCACGCGACTTTGAGTCACTCAAGGACACCCCTGCAGAGGGGGTGTATGTGCACGGACTGTTCCTAGATGGAGCCGCTTGGAGCAAGAGCGGCAACCGTATGACGGATGCAGAGCCGAAGGAGCTGTACAATCCGCTGCCTGTGCTACATGTCACGGGTGTGCAGGCTCGAGACAAGCCGAAGAAGGATGTGTTTGAGTGTCCAGCATACCGTGTGAAGAAGCGCACGGGCCTGAACTTCATCACCACGTTTGCGTTGCGCACGGAAGATCCCAAGAGCAAGTGGGTGCTGCGGGGCACGGCATTGCTGTGTACGAAGGACTAGTGGTGAGGAAGTGTTGGGTCCCACTGCGTGGGAGGGCAGGGGTACCTTTTTGGCTGGTGTATGACTGCATGTGGTTCGCATGAAAGGTCGGATAGACTGTACGTGAATGATGCTGAGTGTGTAACGGAATCCTGTGGTTGCGGTGACGAGCGCCTGGTGCACCGCACTGGCTGTGACGTGCACCCACTGTGTGGCTTTGGGGTAGTGTACAGCTGAATGGTGCCTCGTGAGTGACGCGCGAGTTGGGAGCGCTTCGTGTAGTCAGGGTGTACAGCTAGCCTCTGGGCGGCTTGCGATTACATTGCAGCCCTGCCGTACATCAAATCACTTTCTTGCAGTGTCGCAGTCTTCGGAGCACTGCCGCGCGCTAAACGTTGCGATCGAGCTGATAACTAGCCAGGAAACATAAGCATTGTTGCTACGTATAACACGGGGAATTTCATGACCTGGCGTGGGCTGTTAGACACTGCGCTGAAGAAAAATTCGTCCGTGAAGCATGCAAAATTCTTGCAGCTAGCCACTGTCAAGGCGGACGGCACTCCAGCTTGTCGCACTGTGGTATTCAGGTGCGCAACTTGTTTGCATGGTAATATGATAAATCTGGGACGCATTCAGTTGAGGCGATCGTACTCTGCAGGGGATTCTTGAATGACACAGACAAGCTGACGTTCTGCACCGACTTGCGGAGTCGCAAAATTGAAGAAATCACACACAACTCTCGCACGCAGATTTGCTGGTACTTTACAGATAGCCGAGAGCAATTCCGCTTGGATGGCAACCTGCAAGTGGTCGGAGCTGAGTGCAGTGACGTCGTCCTGAACGAGGTGCGCGACATCTCCCAGCACGCCTGCTTGTGTATACGCCGGCACAGATCGCTTGCAGGGCATTCAAATGTCACAATGTCCATTGTTGTGCAAAAGTTAGACAGCCTGGCCAACAGGTGCTCTGAACCATTTTGAGCCAGGTGTGGCTTGCAGGCACGGCAAGATTTGTGGAGCAACTTGTCCAGCCATGCGCGAGCTCAATTCCAGTGGCCAAACCCAGGAGAAGAGAGGATTGACGATGAAACTGTTTTTCAATCAGATGGACCACCAGCTGACTCGCCAGTGCTGGACACGTTTGGCATGGTGGTGGTGTCAGTAGATGAGGTTGACTATGTTTCGTACAAGTCTATGTTGAGGATACGATTCCAAAAGGACAATGGGTCATGGTCTGAACGTCCAGTTAACACCTGAGGTAGGCTATGCGTTGTACATGAATGAATGCACACAAAGCAAGCACGGACCATGCACAGCATCCTTGTCCGCAGCGCAAGGCACATATGACATGATGCACCTCCGACGTGATACCCGTAGGCAATCGATCCAGTCTGAGTCATCCTGTATCGTTGTGATCACAGCCACACTTTGCATGTTGTGGCCACAGCCCCCATGTAAAGCACTGTGTCTTCCCTACCACCCACATCGTTGAAAGGATGCTTTTGCATGCCTACCACAAGCTTCATGCAATATGAATCACAGGACGTAAACGTGAAACAGCAGCAGCAGCCAGGCCTCGAGTGTTTGGCAATACCTAACTCGATTGTTATCCCTTACATACATGTCCTCTACATTAGCACACACAGAGAGCGACAGATACTGTACTGAACCATTCACCATGGACGCGGGCACGAATGCTCGACGATGCGCAGCAGTGGAGCACTGCTGTGCAGTGGTTCAGATCACAGATCCATATACATAACGGAGCAGTAGACTACCCAGACAGAGCACCACCCAGCGCCGCAATATACCGCCGCGGCGCGCTGCACAACCCACACAAACACAATGCATGCGCGTCGTCCGCCACACGCGATTTATTGCGCCCCCCCACGCATCTCCGCAAGCCGCGCACGTGCTCGCTTTTCCGTTTGCTGCTCAAACCGCTTGAGCGAAATCGCCCGTTTCACATCCGGCAGGTCCTTCACCGAGAGGCCGCCATCTTCGTGCCGCACGAGCACCCCCAGGTGCTCCAGGTCCCGCACTGGGTCTTCTGCGTCAAAGTCAAGGTCATAGTCGACGCCTGGGTTTGCGCTGCTGATGCGGCTCAGCACATTGTTCGCCGCGGAGCGGAGCTCTTCGATGGTGATTGGTTTGGGCGCAATCGCGAGCAGCGTGTACGCGACCACAATCTCCTTCGACTCTTGGGCAGTGGCGTCCTCCAGCAGGGAGGCCAGTGTGCCTGCATGCATGTGCCGCAAGTGCATGCATGCGCGTGTAGCGAGTACAGCTTCGACTTGACGTGAAACCACACAGCACGGGTGTAGAAACAAGGGCGCAGAAACGAGCGATCACAGCACACAAGCGTGGCACAGCACACAAGCGTGGCACAGCACACAAGCGTGGCACAGCACACAAGCGTGGCACAGCACACAAGCGTGGCACAGCACACAAGCGTGGCACAGCACACAAGCGTGGCACAGCACACAAGCGTGGCACAGCACACAAGCGTGGCACAGCACACAAGCGTGGCACAGCACACAAGCGTGGCACAGCACACTGTCACACCTGTGATAGGCCAGGGCCGCAGGGGATGTGCGAGAGTGTTGAGCGCCGAGGTGGCTGCGAATGCATGCATTGAGGGAGACTTGTCTGGTTGACAGGCAGCATTGCAGGCGTTGGGATCCAGAGACGCCCACGTTGCGGCATGCATTGTGTTGGGATTGTTGCGACATGCAGGCGTTGGGATCCAGAGACGCCCACGTTGCGGCATGCATTGTGTTGGGATTGTTGCGACATGCAGGCGTTGGGATCCAGAGACGCCCACGTTGCGACACAAAGTCACACAAAGCCACACGAGCTGTCTCTGTGGCTGTCCCGATGACTGGCAGCGAAGTGCCGCAGCCGAGCATGAAACTGCATGGTCAATAAATAAAGAAACCAAATGGTCATGCGGAAAACATCTTGCTGCGTCGCTGTCACAAGCAGCTTGGTGCAGGCGTTGGTGCAAGCGGCACCTCTGTTAGTGGAGTGGGTGTGCTGCACGAGGGTGTCGGCGTGGCGGGCCTTGTAGAGGTAGTACTTGTTCTTGGCCTTCATGAAGTAGCGGAAGGCGATGGAGAAGGGCCCGACGATGGCAAAGAGGATGACGAGCAGGTTGGCCGTGTCCGTGAGGTCGTCCACATCTGCCATCAGCTGCGCACACCCAGACAGTTGTTCTGATCGTAGTGTTAGATGATAGTGTTGAACATGAGCGGGGGGTATGCCACACTGAAACGGGCATCGGCCATGGCAGCCATGCGAACAGGGGCGGAGGAAGAAACCACGGCCCATATGCACGCTGCGCGAGCGTCCGCACGGGCGGCCGCACGAGGACGCTGACAACACACCCCAGTGACAACACATGATGATCATGAGGGACGTTGACCAGGGCCCTTCATCAGGGACATTGATCAGGGCCCTTGATCCACCACGAGTCTCTGCACGAGCTTCCGTCTGCACGAGCGTCAGCCCGAGTGGCCGCACAAGGAGTGAACCTATAGTGAACCTATATGTATACAGCTGACAGCACACCCCGACGATCTTCCAGATGGAGGAGCCGAGGCCGACGAGCAGCGGCACGAAGATGCTGACGACGTCGAAGAAGGTCGGGTTGGGCTTCGAGCCCGGCCACAGCATGTCCATGTCCGGCAGCGAGATGCTGTTGTAGGCGTGCAGGAACACCTTGCCCTCGGAGCCCGCCGGGCCGACGGCGCGGCGGCGCGCCTCGTTGGACGCCCGCCAGCACAGCCGGCTGCACAGACCCTCCGGCGCGTCCTCCTGCAGAGCCACCGCACTCAAACATCTGTTGCGGCGTTCACTGTTGCGTTCGTTATAATCGTTATGCGCGAATGGCGTGACCTCCTGCCGTGCCACCGCTCTCAACCCGGCTCACTGTGTATGGCTGCGTGCCTGCAAGATGTTACACTACCATGGGCCCGCTAGATTGTGAACCCCCATCGCTGATGGTATGCTGCGGCTGAGCATCATTGTGGAGCTGAAAATGCAATGCCATCTGGAGCGAGAGCCTCATTGTGGAGCCGAATGCTTCTTGTTCCATCCGGAGCGAGAGCATCATTGTGGAGCCGAATGCTTTTTTTTCCATCTGGAGCAAGAGCATCATTGTGGAGCATGAGCATCATTGTGGAGCCGACGACAGTGGGTTGGGTCGACACATCTGAGAGCAATGGTTCGATGAGGAAGTCCGATATCGTGCAAGGACGGGCTGTGGACAAGATCATGACCGAAAAGTCTGTGTTTCAGAAACAACAAATTGGCCAACACTATCTTGCAGCCCACGCCGGTCGTTCCTGGGCGGGAATCGGGCCAAATAAGTGATTGGCCGCGGAGCTGATGGGATTGGACGCCTCATGCGTGCTCCTCATTAGCTCATGAAACACTGAGCTGCGTTTATGCCACAACACAGATCTGTGGAGTGGGCATGGATTCAGGAGTGGGCAGGACAGGAGGGGACACAATGACGTCACAACAGGCAACAAACAGAAGCAAACAGGCAAACAGAAGCGGACAGCATGACACCGGAGTCATCGGGCACCGGAGGCAGCAGCAACAGCGTCTTTGGGCAATAGACGAGAAGCAACAAAGAAGCACCAGCGTCGGTGAGAGGCAGGAGCAACGGCGTCTGTGGGCACGTGGTGTCGGCATGCTGGCGCTTGGCTAAGAACCATTCTGTAAGCCCCACCCAAAGCGCCATGGATTGGCATCATCCTAAGCCCCATGGCGCTTAGGATGGCGCCCCACTCCATAGCGATTGGGACGGCGCTCAAGCAGCTGAGGTGGGGGCGCACGGGCTGATAGTTGTAAGAGTAGACAAAGACGAGGGTGAGGAAGAGCTTGGAGAGCTCGCTCCGCTGGCAGTAGCACGACTGCCACGCCCGCCGTTCCTCCTGCATGTACCGCGGCTGACTAGGACCATGCATGTGTCATGCAGCATGGCAGGGAAACACCTTGTCACCAAGAATCTACGTGGGCTGTGTTGGTCGGCATTACCAGCGACAGGCGAGGTGCCTGCTCTGCACACCTACAGCAATCAACCAGATCGTGTGTGTTGCCACAATCTACCAGATCCTTGCAGCCGGTGCAGAAGCCCAGAGTGCCTCAAGCTGCGTGCACTCTCTGGCATGAGCACACTCGCCGCCACACGCTCAACGGCGAGTGTGCCATCTCAGCATTGCGGCGGCGAGATGCTGTTGCAATGACAGCGTAGCGGCGACAGCATGGCGGCAACCAGCTTGGCTCTCCGCCAGCTGGGAGTGCGCAGCCGCATACAAGCGATAGCCCCTGATGTGCTACCCCTGTCTCAGCCAGGGCCGTGCCAGACCTGTGCTGCCCCAGCCTCAGCAGCGGCACCTCACCCTCCGGAAGCAGTGGGTGATGTGACAGAGATTGGGTGGTGCGACAGAGTCTCAGCCGCAGAGATGAAGGGAGGTCTGTGTTCAGGGGACAGCACCTCATCCTCCGCAACCATGGGGTGATGTGACAGAGATGAAGGGACATGTGTGTTCAGGGGGCGTTTGTGCTCAGGGGACAGATGTGTTCAGCGGACAGCACCTCGACCTCCGCGAGGCTGCGGAAGTACACCCGAGTCGGCAGCTCCCCCGCAGAGGGCACATGCACGTTCAGCCCCTGGCGGCCCTCCTCCTCCTCCGCCTCCTTGATAAATTCCTTCGGAACTTCCTGGAAGCCGCACATCTGCAGCAGCGCGTCCAGGCTGTCCTCCCGGAACCCCTGCGCCGACCCGGCTGTGGCGCCGCCACTGCCCGGCGGCGCCGGGGAGGCGGCCAAGCCCAGACGGACGGTCGGAACACCGCGCGTGCGCGGCCCGGCCAGCGGCCGCTGCAGCGCGTTGATTGCGTCCTCGGCGCTGCTGCCACTCTTGTGCAGCTTTTGCACCTTGGCTTTACTGCATGCATGGGGTGCATGCATTCGCGAGCTGACCTGCGGCGTCGACTGTACACACAGCGCCTAGCTGGTGTTGCGTACATAGAACTGGATGACTGCGGCAAGTTAAGAGTTGCACGGCAACAATATACTGCGATATCAGCGCGTGCCGGCGACAGTTGTCCCAGCACGGCATATGGCAACATGACATGTGATGGCGGAGTCGCACTCTGCGGAGACGTCAGAGGCGCCTGCAGGTGCCGCCTCAGGCATGGTGCGGGCGACCGCCCGCGGCGTCGGGTCGAGCTCCTCATACTGCTCGATCAGCGGCTTGAAAATCTCCACAGTTCTGCACAGAGGCAGCTGCCGTCCATGACATACGCAAGGGGTGTCTTTTTGTTCAGAAACACAGCGAACGTAACACAGGGACTCACCAGCAAGAGTTTGCACAGGCTCTGCTGTCGACTGAATCTGCCTAGTTTGGCTGGCACGCTGGCAGCACGTGTAGAAGATTAAGACGCACACCGAACGTTGGCGTAGAGCGGAAGGTTGACGCTGAATAGGACTCTCCAGTGCATCGCCCAGTCCTCGGACTTCTGGCCATCCACCATCCGGCCAAGCAGTTGCACCAGCTCCTCATAGTATATGGGGATATACTGTTGCGGCCCCCTCTTCCTGAGCAGCGCCTCTGAATCTGAGCTGTCAGTGCTGCTGGACGAGCTCGAGTCCGAGTCGTGGCTGCTGCGCTTGCTCTTGCTCGTGACAGAGGACTCAGCCAGACGCTGTGCCTTCTCATCTGGCTCAGCCTCCATCTGCACAAGGGGTGGCGGGGGTCACGGCGCCATGCGGTTGAACAAGGCTGTGGTACCAACGATGCCATGGGTGTATCGTGGTGGGCCAGGCAGATTGTGACGACTGCTTCATCCGAGCATGGGCATGAATACATGTGGCGGACTGTGCACATGCGGTCAACACGACATGCAATCTCCTGCGAATAATAGATAGATTTCATGGCTGGCATTATATGCTGGGCAGGAGCGCCAATCAGCACGTTTGGCTGGGATGCGTAAGCTGTGTGCCTGAGCTTGGCTGCATCACTGAACGGTTGTGGTGAGAACGATCGGCTACCCGAGGGCGCAGCACGAAACGCCATCAGAGGCGCAGGCAGTGGATACCCGTGACCCAATGGCAGCATGGACCGTGGCCTGGTGATCATGCGCGGGAGTGCCTGTGCTCCGAGTGTTTCCGTGCACACGCGTGTGCGTGCCAGTGGGATGCTGTGGGCAAAGGACAATGCAACGCAACGGACCTTAACGTTCGTTTCACCTGGATATCGTTGCTGCTTGCCCATTGATATTCCTGTCTGCGGTCAGAGTTCTCAATGCAACCTAGCTGTCCTCAGTCTAATCACTTCTGCCGAAGGCAAGCCAAATCGATGCCGATACCCGAGCTACAGCGAATACTGTATTCAGATAATACAGGATCTATGATGAATACCAGATATGTTTATCAACGACGCAGTTTGATTGAGGTTGGTTAACAGTGGTAATGGCTTGGCATATCTAGTGATCGGCAAGCTGTCGGAATCTTGTCAACACGTTGAATAGTCTTCGTACTGCTAAACTGACTGCTGTCTGCGTACAAGCGAGTGATGATCTGTTTCTCTCAAGACTCGCTCACATTTCCAAACACACTTGCAGATGGTCGCCGACTGCGTTCTACGTTCGTGCATGAACGCCCCCAGAACGGATTCGCACGCGCGCGCTGCTGAATCTCGGACCTGAGCTCAAAAGCTGCAATGCAACGGCGCTTTGGGTCGGAGAAGGCGGCAGTATGTATTTGAAACGTTCAACGCACGGCCAACACTTACCTTGCAGACGCGGTGCACGCTAGCGGATCTCGCAGTGACGCCGATTCCGGGTGGACGTGAGCAAACACCTCTTCAGTGGCGCCACAGCGCACGTAGAACAACCTCAGCTGGAGTAAGATACAGAAAATAGCGGTTGAGACCTGTTGTGAGCTCCGTGGATCGCAGTCAAATCCGATCGCAGCAGTTGGTGCCACAAGCGGGTAACGGGGAAACTGTAACTAGCCTGCATTTGATTTACCACACTTGTACCCAAAGAAGCTATGGCAAGCTTGTGCTCAACTGCAAACGTCCCTCGCGTACAGGTGCGTGTCTCTCGGATATCCTTGCAGTCCCAGTTCTCGCTGTCATGCCGCACGGGGTCGAACACCGACACCCCAACACAATTCATGTTCTTCAATTTGTGTCTCGCATGCTAATCGCGCGTGCACGTCGCCTGTGATGCTCTGCACCTAAAGTTGTCTACATGCAAGTGCCACGTTGCCGCAGGCTCTGCATGGATCCAACCACGTCGAGTTACCCGAAATGTACGCGACGCCACAAGATAGACTGATACCGTGTATTCAGGGACGCGTTCGTAAATGTGCGCTACGTCCGTGCAGAACGGAGCGTGCCTCCGGTCAGCGCGTGCACACCGCGGCACCAGCCAAGACTGATGCGGTATACTTCACGAAGCAGACTTCGCACATCGCTAACAGCATCACCGACCTCATCGGGAATACTCCCATGGTATTCCTCGATAAGGTTGCCGGGGGACTCGGTGCAAGGGTCGCGGCCAAGCTGGAGATCATGGAGCCCAACTGCTCTGTGAAGGTGCTGCTCTAAGCACCCGCCCAATCGCGGAAAGGTCTCCCGCGCACCGCCAATTTTCCAAGTGCTACATTTGCTGTGAATTGGCATGTCAGCGTCACGTCACAACTGCGCCAAGGCTAACATCCAGCAATTCCCCATGTGTGCACCATGCCCAACACTGTACCAAAATTTGCCACTACAGGCGTCTGATCCACCCAAGACTCACGCAGGGATGTGTCACCTGTGCTGTGCTACACCTGTGCGGAGCTTGGCCTTTGCATGGCATCTCATGGCGTGCTCATCCCTCGTGCACATGCTCCTGCAGGACCGCATTGGCCGGGCAATGATTGACGAGGCAGAGCGCAATGGCCGCATCACTCCCGGCAAGACAATGCTGGTCGAGCCTACGTCCGGCAACACCGGCATCGGCCTCGCTTTCGTCGCTGCGGCTCGCGGCTACGCCCTCACTCTGACCATGCCAGCCTCAATGTCGCTGGAGCGCCGAGTCATGCTGCAGGCATTTGGAGCCAAGCTGGTCCTCACCGGTCTGCCCCAGTCTTATCGGTTTCAATGTATCGCCGAGCTCCAGGACATCGTTGTGCATCAGCAGCTGTTCCAGTGCAGCGCACCACAGCGTTTCGGCTGTCTTGGTGGTCTCGCCATGTACCCGTATCCCACAACCTATGGAGACCGCTGCCTTATTGGCTGACGGTTCCCAGTCAAGAGCGTGCCTTGACTTGTTCTGACATCTGAGCGCAGTCGCCGCATGAGCAGCCCATGGATTCGTACAAGGGTGGTGTACCCCTCAGCCACACTGTACGCACTAGCTGCTGGGGGCAAACGAGGTGTTGGTGGCCATGAAGCAGCAGGGCCACATGCATGCACTGTATGCATGGGCTGCGGCAGCCGCAGGAGGTGTCCGCAAGAGAGAGCAACACGGCTTTTACCTAGATGCATGCGCGCATGTCCGCAGGGCGTCACTGCTGCATGCACGATGCAGCAGGGCACCTGCGCGATAGCCCGCAGAGCCGTAACACCCCGCCGTGCTGCTGCAGACCCGGCCAAGGGCATGGCAGGCGCGGTCGACAAGGCGCGGGAGATCACGGACCGTAGCGGCGATGCCGTGATGCTGCAGCAGTTCGACAACCCGGCCAACGCGGACGTGCACCGCGCGACGACGGGCCCCGAGATCTGGCGCGACACCAACGGCAAGGTCGACATCCTCATCTGCGGCGTCGGCACAGGCGGCACGATCACCGGCACCGGAGAGTACCTCAAGTCTCAGAACCCCAACATCAAGGTGCGGCTCGGGCTGAGTACCTCCCTGGGGAATGCTAGTGTGGTGTATGGGGTTGCAATGGGCCGCACTAGAGATGGGGAGTGCCGGGGGATGCCACACAGGGCCAGAAATATGTACCATGTCTGACCGAAAGCAGGTTGTGTTTCCGACAAAGCGCTTCACGTGGCTCTGGCGAGTGCCTGAAGTCTCAGAGCCCCAGCATTAAGTTGTGGCGGTTGCACATGCACGTGCGGGCTGAGTCCCGTTGGTGTGGGTTACATGGTGGTGTTATGTGGCAGTTATGCTAGTAGCACATCCGACGCAGTACCGCACAGCTCAGCAACCGGGGGTGTGGGGCAGTTTGGGTTCTGGGCGGTGTGCGGAGCCAGGTTGTGTTCTGCCGCACACAACGGGCCAGTTGTGTGGGGCGCTGTTCGTGCTCGGCGTCGTAGGGGTCCGCACTGGCCACCCTGGCCACTGTGACCACTGTGGTGTGGGGCAGTGTGGGTGCATGCGTGCATGGAGTTGTCAATCTCTAAGCCACGAGTCAATTGGCGGGACTGGGCCTCTACTGCAGAAAACTTTGCTGCAATGTGGGCTGTGTGCAGGTGGTCGCTGTGGAGCCAACAGAGAGCAACGTGCTGTCTGGAGGCAAGCCCGGGCCGCACAAGATCCAGGGCATTGGAGCTGGATTCGTGCCAGGGGTGCTGAACACCAGTGTCTTTGATGAGGTCATCCAAGTGTCCAGCCAGGAGTCTCTTGACATGGCTATGCGCATCACCCGGGAGGAGGTACGCCAGACTGCCCTGGCTGCAGTGCAGCATGCTCTGTAGCGTGCTCTGGCTGCAATGCAGCATGCATTTTAGCGTGCCTCAGCGGGCGCAGGGGGCATGCTGTAGCGTGTAGCTGTGTGATTGCAACTGCAGTCGTACAGATAGCATTACTCTGCTTTTTTGCATTTGTCCAGAGGGCACTTTGGGTGTGGAACTGCGTGGTCGTCGCAGTTCAAGGGAAGAGGTAATCACCCCCCCCCCCCCCCCCCACCTCTTCCTGGGTGAAAGAACATAATTTCCGGGGCCTGGCCCCGCGCGGAACGAGTGCCAGGAGAGCGCATAGAAGCGGGAGCGCAGTGTGTACGCGTCTGGCACGCTGGCGCGCGCTGCGGCGTGCGCGTAGACAGCGCCGGCAAACACGACGGGGCGGTCCATGTCAACCTGTGTTTCATGCCAGTTGGTATTTCTCCTGGTAGCCGGTCTGACATTGTTGTCAGCTGCGATACTTCTCAATGCCAATACATCCCCATGCTAATATTGAGATGCCAGTTCCCTATGCCAATTCTATGATGCTTTCCCTGTGCAAGTAATGCACCTGTGTAACCTGCTGCCAGTACTCGACAGCATGTTCGGTGCAGAGTTCTCTGGTTGTTCCAACGCCTGCGTAAAAGAGCTGACTTGTACTTCTTCCTGCCTGAGCCTGGGTGTCCTGTACAGGGCCTTTTTGTGGGAATCTCCTCCGGTGCAGCAGTGGAAGCGGCTCGGATCGTTGCATCCCGTCCCGAGAACGAGGGCAAGCTCATCGCAGTGGTCCTTCCTAGCTTTGGCGAGCGCTACCTCTCAACTGTCCTCTTCGAAGGCATCCGGAAAGAGTGCCAGGAAATGCAAGTCAATGAGCGGGTCAAGGTAACTGATCCTGCAGGCCGTGAGTACTATGTGCCTTAAAGCACTGATGAAATGGGGCATATAACGCTCATTGGGTTTTTTGTGAAGCGAAGGCAGAAAATTTTGTCAATTATGTTACCTTATGCTTGCCTAACAGTGTTCTGGCCATTTAGCCATGCTTGCTGGGGAATTTGCCACATGGCTTGGGTTGCGTCATATGTTGGAAGCGTCCTTGCAAGTATTTATGCGCAAAATTCATGTCCAATTTGGGGATCGCCACTTGCCGTTTCGATGTAACCAGCACTGAATCAGCCTGCTACTGCAATGGGATCGGGCTGTCCCCCAACTACACAACCAGGCTGGCTGCTGACTAGGCAAACAGTACACTGCGGGCCATGGGCTGCAAGTGAAATTGCAGAAGTGCATCCATCAGATGTTGCGTATGCATGTTTTTCTATGCACAGCGACCTCTCCCTAGCCACTGATTTGCAGCAGTGTCAGTGACAAGAGCAGCCATTGCCACGGACACAGCAGTGGGAGAATGCTCCACAGCATTGTTAAAATGATGCGAACAAACACAAAAGGTGACTACAGATGCGTTTGCAAATCATGCGTGTAATCCCCTTCGCATGTGGCCTCAGGCTAAGCATCAAAGACTGGGTGAAACAATGCTGCTGTGCCGTAGGCGCTAGCCGAGAGTATACAGAGTTGTTCGCGGACAACGTGAAGTTGCTGAAAATACGCGAGGGCGCACAACAGATCCCGCATACCATACCATGATGAGTTGCCTGATTCCGAGACAGACACTGCAGCGCTGACAAGTCTGGAGTCCGTTTGAACGTTGATGCACGCCGACCCCGGTAAGTCGAGCCTAACGCGGTGCCATGGACATGCGCATGCAGCTGGTGTCCAAATTGCATTATGCTCCGCTTCGCCCGGGTATAGATAGCGCTTTCCGGCCATAATCGACACAGTTCACCTAAGCTTTCCAGACCGCTTCACCAGATCCCCCTACCCACCGACCAAAAGTCACCACTTAGCACAATGGCTCGTACCAAGCAGACCGCACGTAAGTCCACAGGTGGCAAGGCCCCTCGTAAGCAGCTCGCTACCAAGGCAGCTCGTAAGTCAGCCCCTGCTACGGGCGGTGTCAAGAAGCCCCACCGCTACAGGCCCGGTACCGTCGCTCTTCGTGAGATCCGTAAGTACCAGAAGTCTACTGAGCTCCTCATCCGCAAGCTGCCTTTCCAGCGGCTGGTGCGTGAGATTGCTCAGGACTACAAGACGGACCTGCGTTTCCAGAGCTCTGCCGTCCTGGCGCTGCAGGAGGCTGCTGAGGCCTACCTGGTTGGCCTGTTCGAGGACACCAACTTGTACGCTCTCAATCCGGTTGATATATTTTCAACTTTCAATGCATTTGTTTGTATTGAGTGCTGTATCATCAAGTCAACGTTTGTGTGCAGGTGTGCTATCCACGCCAAGCGCGTGACTATCATGCCCAAGGTAAGCTTCCGGCGATAACAAACTATCAAATTTGTCTTGTCTCGAGTTTCTTGTGTCGGTTGCCTGTGAATGCGTCTCCGCGCCATTCTGACCCTTTTTCGTTGTTTTGCAGGACGTCCAGCTCGCCCGCCGCATCCGTGGTGAGCGTGCCTAAGCGCCCGGACAGCATGATGCTGGAAGCAATGAAAGCCTGAACTCGTCATCTGGTGTTTATGTCAACACCACCTTCACGAGCGTTCTTCGGAATGTCTGCTTCACAAACACAACACACAGCTGACCCCAGCAATTCTGCACTGATCGATTTGAATATTGTTGCATGTAGTAATGCTAGAAGCGTCAATTTGGATGTTGTCGCCTTGATTTGGATACTGCCGACACCTGTGCCTTGGTTGAATGTCCGGCTTCCTAAAAAAGCAGATGTAATCAAAACGTTGGACAATGCACCTTTTTGAAGTGTGTAAACCAGGTCGTAACTGTATGACGAGGTGCAGTATCGCAGCCAGAAATGCAGACCCGATTTACTGCCTCGGGAGTGCAAACGCCACAGGAAGCAGCTGGAGCAGGAACGTGACAGTACCCTTTGCTGTGCCACTAATCCAATGACATCCAGTGAGGATGTTCTTTGTATGGCTGATTTCACCAACTCACGTTGCTCTCTGTATGTATCCGGGATTGATCGTGTGTAAGTCTTCACGTCCGCGCTGTAGGTGCATCGAGGCTCTGAGACTATTTTGTGTCTGCTGGCTGTGGAAATTCTTTCTGCTTCTTTCGGAGGATTTTGAGTGCTGCAGGTTTATCCAGTGGGCTGGAAACCCGATTATCGTTTTGTGTAGTCATCAGATTCTCAGAAGTACTCAACGAACGTTGTCGCCGATGCTTGTCTAGAGGGTGTATCCAATGATGTTAGGTCCTATAACAGTGCCTATGCCAGGGCACCAACAGTGCACACCACAAGCCCCACCATTCCTATGCGGGATAACCTTTTCGGTCTTGCGGTCACGCATCATTGTTCACCCACCGTTTGTTTCAGTCAATTCCATCTGTGCCCCAACAGACATCAGAGGCTGCTCGGCTCTCGCGGCAGAGAGGTCACGATGGTAGCGGGAAGCTGGTCTGCCTTGCCCAATCAGAAAGTCACCGATAGAGCAGACCATCGATGATGCATCCGCAGAAGTTCAATCCTTGACCTTGCACTTTCTCATGATTTGTTGTTCTTGCCATATTGGGTTTCTGGATCCAGAAGAGTTGTTTGGACAATTTTTGCAGCTGTTTGTACTACAGTCACCAATGAATACATAACACAAGTTTGAGGCACTGGCCCCGCAATGTCAACAAATGTCACGGAACAGCATGTTGTTGCTGCTTCTTGATTGTGACTCTAGTCTTGGAGCAGTCGGAGCAAGAACCATCGAAACCCGACACCCATTATACCAGTCATACAAACGTGTCCCTCACACACACGCCAACCAGAAACACAGAAATACCGTCACTGCCAGAAGCAGCTGCACATGTGACATTTCATAAAATGCCCAGGCACGTAACTGTATCATGTACTATCAAACATTACTCCTGTGGAGCCATCGCACAAGAGCTGGTCTCCACAACGCAGTTTCTGGGTGCCTGTGCCTGTACACGCGCGATCTCATCCAGTGGAAGTGCACCACACTGTGCAAGATTCAGGGAGCGTAGCGCTTCAAGCTTGCCAATACAGTCTGGAAGTGCAGCTAGCGACTTGCACCACTTCAAGTTGAGCACCATGAGGGCTCTCAACTTGCACACGCTGTCAGGAAGGGCCGTGACTGCATAGCAGCGCTCCAGCACCAGTGTCTGCAGGGAAGTCATGTCACCCACGTCGTCAGGCAGAGCCTTGACAGACTTGCACCATGTCAGGTTGAGCGACTCGAGCTTCTGAAGCTTCCCGAGCTCTGCCGGCAGGACAGTCATCATCTTGCACCACTTCAAATTCAACGATGTGAGCTTCTGCAATCCACTCATGCTGTCCGGCAGAGTAGGCAGAGCGTAGCAGCGCTCGACATTCAGCCGCCGCAGCTGCTGGAGCCCCCCGAGGCGCTCTGGCAACGCCATGAGCGCCTTGCACCACTTCAGGTTGAGCCCTTGCAGCCCCGCAAGGTCGCACAGTGTTTCCGGAAGCTTATGCAGGCCCTCGCACATCTCCAGGTCCAGCTCCTGGAGCGCCTTCAGCTCCCCGATGCGTTCAGGCAGCGCGGTCAGCTCAGCGCAATCCACAAGCCTGAGCTCACGCAGGCAGCCGCAGTCGCCGATTCGCTCCGGCACAGCAGCCAGCTTAGTGCAGGATGACGCGTGGAGAACCTCCAGGCTGGTCAGATCCCCCAGCCGCTCCGGCAGCACAGTCAGCGCAGAGCACCCCGACACGTCCAGCTTCTGCAGCAGCCCCAAGTCACCCAGCTGCTCCGGCAGCTCGGCAAGCCCGGTGCACCCATGCAACGTCAGGGTTTGTAGCTCTGTGCAGTCTGAGATCGTGTCAGGCAGCTCTGTGATGCCCGTGCACCGCGCCATGCTGAGCGTGCGCAGCACCTTGAGCGCCCCTAGCCCCGCCGGCAGGGAGAGCAGCTGGGCGCAGCCGTCGAGCTTAAGCACCTCTAGACACACCGCCTGGCTGAGTTGCTCTGGCATTCCCATCAGCCGCACACACTGCGCGAGGTCCAGCGTCTGCAGCCGCTGCAGGGACCCGATGCCCTCTGGCACTGTGGCCAGCACAGCACACTCCCGCGCGCTCAGCGTGCGCAGCGCGGTCAGCCCCGCGAGTGCCGCCGGCAGCTCACGCAGCGCGGTGCAGCCGCGTAGCACGAGCGTGTGCAGCGCCGCAAGCGAGCCTAGGCACTCCGGCAGCGCACGCAGCGCGCAGCAGGCCGCGACGTCCAGAAGCCGCAGCTGCGTGCAGTCACCGATGCGGTCCGGAAGGTTCTTGAGCTTCTTGCAGCCACGCAGGACAAGCGCTTCGAGCATTCGGAGGTCCCCGATTGAATCAGGCAGCGCAGATAGGGTGCCACCTGTGAGCGACAGGAACCGGAGGGAGCTGCATGCTGTGGCTTCGCCCAGCACAGCGGCATTACCGCAGCGCAGGTGCACCAGCGTCCGCAGCTGGGAGGCCTTAGCCGTTGGCAGGCGTGACGACAGTGCACCTCCAGGCGTCACGCTCACATGCAGCACCGGCGCCTCGTCAGCGCTGCGCCGCCTCGGCCACAGCGACCGCGCGCGCTGCGTCAGCGTCGCGCTGCGCTCCGGCGCCACCGTCCCCGGCCGCACGCCGCGCTTTCCCCCGCCGCCGCCCCCGGCCGGCCTTCCGCTGGCGTCATCCCCCCCCTCCACGACTCCGCCGGTCATGTACATGAATCCCCCCCGCGTCGACGCCTCGCCACATGCGATCTGCCACATCACGTCATGCACGACACACGCCCCGGCCTCATCCCGCATGATCATCCGCCGCCGCAGCAGCTCCTGCAGTTGCATGGCCGCACGCGTGTGTGCTTCCTCGCACGGCAGCGGCGCTTGTGCCGCCCACAGCGCCTGCAGCTCCTCATGCGGCACCGCCATCGCCTCCGGGTACGCCGCGCAATGCAGAAAGCACTCCTGCAGTGCTGGCGGCAGCATGTCATAGCTCAGCTTGCACTGCTGCAGCGTCGCTGACTCCGCATCCCCATCCGGCCCCGCCGCCTCCTCTACCCGCCGCAGCACCTCCCGCCACTCATCCAACCCCCGCCCCGCCACCGCCGCGCCGACCTGCTGCAGTGCTAGCGGCACCGGCATGCATGCCGCGGCCAGCGCGGCCAGCACGCCGTCGCCGCCCGCCGGTGTGGCCGCACCGCCAGCGAGCGCGTGCGTGCGCAGGAGCTCCGCAGCATGCTCAGCGCACAGCGTGGGCACCGCCAGCACGGTGAGGTTGTCGAGGATGGTGCTGCCATCAGCATTCCGCAGCACGCGGTCGTGCCGCGTCGTGACCAGCAGCCGACTGTCCTGGTGTGTGGCGGCCGCCTGAGTGGCAAAGTCCAGTATCGCCGCATGCTCCTGCACACAGTTCTCCCCTGGGGCGGCTCCTCTGCCTCCACTGACAGCTGCCAGAACAACCTATATCCGCGACCACCGTTTGGATAACCAGCAAGTTAACTACACACACGGTGGCGCACGAGCGTCAACAGTCAGCTGCCACTTGCATGTACTGGGTACTAGAAGTGTACATATCTAAATACGGACACAAGGCGCGCTCGCACATAGACTAGGGTTCATCGCAAGGAGCCGGCTGCAAGATGCTGCAAAAAGTTGCAGGCTGCGACTCTGAACGTCTCGAGCCTGCTGATCTGCGCTGCGAGATTATGAGACAACAGGGCCCCCACCTGGTGCCATACATCGTCCAGCACCAGCAGCGTGTGCAGCTCTTGCCGTGAGAGCTCGTGCGCGATCTCCTCCCGGCCCTGCTCCGCCGACGTGAATTCCAGCTTCTTGCCGGGCAGTACAGCGGCCGCAGCATGCCGCAGCAGCACCCGCAGATCCGGCTCCCGGCCGACGGTCACGAACACCGCGCATCCTGCGAAGCGGCCCTTCACGCGGTCAAACACCCGGCGCGCGATTGCCGTCTTGCCGACCCCGGCCAAGCCGACGACACCAGTGCGCTGCTCCCGCTTCAGTGCCGCCTCCACCTCCGGCAGGAGACCGTGGAAGTCCTGAAAGACGTCCGGCACGGCGGCCGCGGCGGCGGCGGCAGCCGCCGCCACCGGTGCGCCGGCTGCAGCCGCTGCCGCGGCCTTGCCGCCGTGGCCATCGATGAGCGAGACAGCCGTGGCCGCTGCGCCGCGGCACTGCAGCACGGCAGCATGTGCAGCACGCGCCTCCTCCAGCCGCTCCCACTCGCCGAACCGCTCCAGCGCGCAGCGCACAGCAGCCAGCTGCTTGCAGTGCATGGAGGCTCGAGCAATTTCCCACTTCTTTATGGCCTTGCACATCACCACCAGGTGGTTTGCCTGCTCCAGCAGCCGCCGCAGCTGCGCAAAGTCGTCCCACAGGTGGTGATTGCCTCCCCATGCATGCTGCTCCACCTCCACGAGGGCGCACAACAATGTCACGTACTTCGGGAACACGTCCCCGTGCAGCAGGTCGTCCAGGATCTGACTCAGCTTCTCGCGCTCTTTGCGGCAGGCGATGAAGCTGGAAGCTTGAGCCTTTGCGTCTGCCGCGGCGGCGTTCGCGTCGCCCGGCGGCGGCGGGTCCAGCGCGTGCTCCAAAGCCTTCTCGCGAAGATTGACCAGCGCGGCCCCAAGCGTCTGCCAGCCGATGACGGCCAACGCGTTCTCCGTCATGCCTAGCGCCGAGCTTGGCGTTAGCACCTGCGCGAGGCAGCGCGTGGTCAAAATGGCCACACCTCGGCAGCCTGCAACTGCGGCGCGCAGTCGCGTCGTTGCTCCGAACACTGCGAGGTCACGGGCGCGACGGCGGACGCCATGGCGTTGATAGGCACATGCAGACCGCATGGGACGTCGGCGGGGGCGCAGGGCGAGTACTGCATGCGCGACGGTTCCAAACGCTTGCACAAGTGCGAGCTGACTGTTTCAGCACAAGTTGGGGCAGTGCTTGTGTCTATAAGACGTGCTGATGTGCCGTGCGCAGGGCATGCATCCAGGCAGCGCCAGAAGCGGATTCGCCACGTGAACAATCGATCATCAGGTTGCGTCACAGGATCCAGAAAAGCTGTGCCCGAACCGTCGCTCACAAGGACCAAGGTCACGGACGTACCTCCGCAAACTGCTTAAGAATTGACGGAGAATTTGCAGGGTACGGGCGGAGGAGGCGCTGTGGACAGCCTGCCTGGGGCGGTTGGCAATGAAGGACACAGGAGAACTCGGCTGCGACTGGCTGGCGCCTGCCCAGGCACGGAGACTATGTGAGTAGAGACGAGGAACGGTAGAAGGCCGTTCTTTGGAATGTGGTACTGGTGTGGTGTGAAATGTGGGTGCGGGTGGGACGGTGCTCACCAGGGCAACGTAAGTGCGGGTGGCAACAAGTGAGTGGTGGGCTCCATGTACCGCGAAAGTATGTTTGCTGCACAACAGCACTCATAGGACCGCAGCTGCACTAGCGATCGTACGACCTTCCCCACATTCCACCCGTCTCAGCCTCACAGGCGTTGCGATCGAACTGCGCCGCCGCCGGCGCCGCCGTACCTGGTATGCGTTCTGCAATCATGCGCATGCATGCTGGGATGAGCTGGCAAACATGCCATAATTGATCATTGACACGCTGATCCGCCTGGCAATGCAAAGGCGCTGACAAATACCCGGAAGCACTGGCGAGTTCGACAAGCACTGTGGCATGCAGGTAACAGCATCGTGCTCTCAAGAATGCCAGTCTCACAGTTGAAGCAGCTACAGCTGTGCGTGCCTGCGGCAGCTGGTCACCCTTCTCGCTCTTTCTGGCCATGTGCACATCTCCAGGTATACGCCATAGACACATGTGGAGAAGTCATTCGCCTAATGGACATCGAAACTGACGCGTGCAACATTGCGTGCTAGTAAGATTGCAACTGTGCGCTTCAACGGAGTATAGTCGAGTGTACTGGTCGAGTGGCCGTGTATCTCGAGATGCGTGTATTCATGATCACAAAGTTGACTGGGTGCCCGGGTAAATGGCAAGGCAACGGAGTCGAGCGAGTACTGGTGGTCAGCAGCATACATGTGAGGCCGGGTGTGGGTTTGCAGGCGCAGGCACGTGGTGATGAGAGTGTGTGCGCAGTTCGTTCCCAGATGGTCAATCGCGCAAATGGCCCTGCACAGATGAGCAAGGAATCCAGTCATACAGCGTGCAACATTGAGAAAAAGGCTCCAACAGAAAGAACGACCGTTGCTCGCACCTTCTGTATGTCCAGACGGCCGCGAGCGGAGCCTGGCTCTATCCGCAATTTCGACGTCGACTTCACCATGGTGATATTAATAGGCACCTGTACACGTCTTGTGCCTGCAGATGCAACAGGTGAACATACGTATGGATGTTAATGTTGTTGGAGAATGTCTGGCTGCTGCTGTATAGAAGCTTAAGCAGTCCGCGCGGTCTCCGCTGCGCGCGTTCTGAGCAGCATCGACCTTGACAAAACGCGCGAATGAGGGCCGTCCTCCATAAAGGCGCGCCCTTTCGCGCACCACCCAGCGCCACAACGTCAAGGTAATGCATCATCCGCATCGAATGCAGAACGTTGCATGACCAACACCGGATGCCTTCATGCCAAGGGCTGGGTCAACCTGGCCCGGGGCCCCAGAGACGCATCACACGAGAACACACGGTTACATACCTGCTTTGGAAATGTTTCTAAAGTCGTAAGTATCTTCACTGGCAATCGGAAGCCTATCGAGGAGTCATCTACTGAGCTCCATGCAGCGAATCCTACCGATGACGCAGTGGTTGCCGTTTCGCGCAGGAACGCAGCTGTTCGGACTTTGCCCAAGCCCCGGGCCCACCTGATCTATCCCCTCGTCGATCAGCCGCTGTGGTTGTGAAACGTAGCTATCCGCATCTGTAGGTTCACAAGCCTCTAGAGGTAGCCTCGCTGTATATATTCAGGCCTACCTTCACAGGCGCATGCATGCTGCTTGCTCCCATCCCGCCGCATGCGGCCGCGCCACGCCATTCCAGCGGTGCTGCCTCATGTGAGACCCCAACCTGGATGATGACTCAGCCTGTGCTTTTGCACAGCCACACCTTTTTGAGTCACCTCGTATTGAACACAACTGGCATGCACAGGCGCCTCGGCGTGTCCACATTCATTCATGACCTCTGAAACACATTGGTCCAGTCAATCAAGCCAGTAGCATGCAGCACTTTGTTGCGACTTCAACGGCTGCTCAGTAACAATGCTTTGCAGTGGCAGGTGAGCTTGCAGGTGAACCCACAAGAGATCACTCGTCCCAGGCTATGAGACCTGCTATGAGGCCTCAGCTCTGGTGTGTTACACAGAGAGCCACGCAGGAGCCCAGCAGCAAGGGTAACCACAGGCAAGCAAGCCCCCGAATGCCAGCAAGCAGCAGCCAGCAACACGCACCACTCAGCTCAGGTGTCCAGGCATCTGCAGGCACGCCTGGGTACAGTAGCCACATCTGGCCATGCAGCTCTGCAGCACACCATAACTCCCTCGGGTCCTACTGCAGCATGCCATCAGATGGGAGTCAGATGAGATTCAGGCAGGCAGGCAGACAGAGAGCCATGCATGGCCATGTGACAGCTGCTGCATGCAGCAGACATGCAGGTCGTGCACCCTTGCAAATGGCCAGACCCAACAGGTCTGAAACCTAGACCCACCACCTCTGAAACCTAGCAGGCTGAGCGAAAGCTAACACCACAGCTGACACCAGTGCCTTTCTGCTCCTGCTCAGCCATCCCAAGCACGCGTCTGCAAGCCGCCTGGGCGCCTGCCTTCAGTCACATGGGCGCCTGCCTTCAGTCACATGGGCGCCTGCCTTCAGTCACATGGGCGCCTGCCCAGTCAGAAAGACACTGCTACAGTCGCAAACCCAGTGAAACCGCCTCGATGATCAATCTGCTGGGCATCAGAGGTCAGAGCTCAGCATGATGGCCCATGACTCAACTGCGGGGTGCACTCTTTTGTCATCACGTGTGCAGTGGTATATAGTGGTGAGGTCATGTGACCAACGCAGCAGTGCTGCTCCCGATGCTAACCTCAGACCCAACAGTCACCACGATCAGCCAGCCACCATGACCTGCAATAGTCACCAGGCTTAAGCTTGCTCAGGGACGCTGCTTCTGACTACGACTAGCAGTAGTGCTGCACCCCTGACAACCCAGCCTCCCTCCTGTATCCTGCCTGCAGCACCGAGGGACGCAGGTAATACAGCGAGACGACCGCAGGAGCCCATGAGTGATGAAAACAACAAGCATGCTGGCTGCAGTGCATGTTCAGCGGAGCTCAGCACTGCTGCAGACTCCTTGGACGCTGCAGAGTCTTGCAACTGAACAGAGTCATGCGGGACGCGTAGCGGACCAGCTCAGGCGGTGTCCACCCCCGCCTTGTTCGGAGTTACGGCGCAGTCCTGCGGGGAGGTGCGGGCACATGTCGGAGTGGAATGTGCAACGCCGGAGTGGTATGTGCAACGCCGGAGTGGTATGTGCAACACAACACGCGTCAAAACCCTGTGTTTGTGGCGGGGTGCGGCCATTGAAACGGCGCAGGCAAGCGGTGTCACTCAGGTTGATGGCCAATCATTCGTGAAACGAGTGCAACTGGTGGCAGGATGATCCCATCAGGGACATGGGAGAGGAAGGACGGGGAAGCGGGGGGGTGGGGGGGATTGCCCAAGTGATATGCCGCCACACACCGTACTCGTACTCCACCAATGCCGCCAACAGCACAGATGTGCCCTATAGAGGTCCAATATCTCCGGCCGGTTGTCCATGTGGTGTGCCAGTTGCTGCAGTTTGGCATATGCATGGCTGCACACACCCCCAGAGACCCCCAGAGGCTGGGGTTGGTGGATGGCTGTGACAGCTTGGCTCTGGCACAGCAGCTCTCGGTCGTGCATGGGTGGATGGAAGAATACGGCGTGCTGATGACGATGCTGAACACTGCGTAAACGAACCCCAGCTTGTGTGTGCGAGCCGACAGAGCTGATGGCCATGCATCTTGTGGCACACAGTGTTGACAGGCGCTGGGACGAGGCACTGCGACGAGCGCATGGCCCACCTGGCAAGTACGAGATAGTGTGAGTGCTGCATCTTCAGTGTGTCGGACCCCGCCCCAAGAGCGCTTGCTTAATTTGATCCAACTTGTGACACGCCGAGTGCATGCATGAATGCTGACCTGTGGAGCGACTGGCCATGGTTTACAACTTCACAGTGGCATGCATGCATCAACGGGCTGCTGTGTAAGTTCCGTGAGACGTGCTGCTAGTGCCCTCGTTCTGCTGCATGAGCGGCAGGTGGGGAACACAAGGGATGGCCCCATCAGTTGTCGAATCACTGAAGTCATTTTCATTGTGCTTGCGCAGAGGCGGGTGCATACTGGGCCTCTGCGTCACGGTGTTTGAAGACATCAAGCTGAAAGTCCATTTGCGGATAGAACCGAGGAGAGACGTGGGAACTCACAGATGTTTGATTGTAGAGCACTTGGCACAGTCGTTAGCAACTGTGGCTTCATGGTGAGGGTGGTCTCGCAGTGACAGCACGCGTTCACATGCTGTACAGACAAGCAACCAGCCGCCAAGCACGGAGCCTGACGGCATCAGTTGCTCATGTGTCACATGGAGGTATAGCATGCCGTGTGCTGATAGAGAGATTGTGAGGGCACCTGATAAACCCACCGGCTTTCGGACGCAAGCCGAATACTGCGATCGGCCCTGATCAGGATTGAAGGCAGTTCACTCATATGTTCTGAGATTCTACCGCAAAATAGCTCGCTGGACTCGACATGCGCGCACACTGCAGAGTGTTCGCCTAAGATGCAGTGGCGCAGGGCCAACCATGCCTTCGTGCATCCATAGAATCCAGTGCAAATAAACCAGCGCGAAAGGTGATCGCCGTTACGGATTGATGAGCAGAGCCTCTGCGTACTCTGTACATCTGCCATCACCTACCGATTTCAGTCTGAACACCTGTTGATGGGGAGACGTGGCGCTTGTGGACGAGTTTCTGATCGCCCTGAGCCGGGCAGCAGTAAACGCACCGAGTCTGAACGAACAGAAAATTAGTGACTTTTGATCATTCCAATTATAGAGATGTGGAGGAGCTTGCTTCGTGCGGCTTCACAGGCTGCGTGGTCATCAGGCTCAGCGCTTGCACAGGCTGAATCACAGGCATGAACCCATACCGCAGCCTGGCAACAGTACTCCTTGAAAGCAAGGCGTCTAATACGTCTGACCACGGTTTCTGCTGCAGATTCTACAGCAGTCAAAGCAGGCACCAGCAACGCTAGCAGCAGCAGCTAGATGGACAGGCTCGCGTTACTTCGCCACCAACAGCACTGACGTGTTCAACGTGGTACGTTTACCAACCGGCTAATTGCTTCATCACGGCCTAGTCCACTGGTCGCGGTCACGAATGAAATGGCATGCAGCACCATGAGACACCCGACAACACCAAGGACACAGCGTTCGACTTCACGCCCGCAAACTACAAAATCGTGAACAACATCATCGCCAACTACCCAGCCAACTACAAGGCGTCCGCCGTCATTCCCGTCCTCGACATCGCCCAGCAGCAGCATGGCGGGTGGCTCCCCCTTGCAGCAATGGACAAGGTGGCGGAGGTCCTCGGAATGGCACCCATCCGAGTCTACGAAGTCGCAACCTTCTACTCCATGTTCAACAGGTCCAAGGTCGGCAAGTACTACATCCAGGTCAGCTCCCACACGCCTGCTTCCAGCTCGCCTAGCTCCCTCTGCAGCTTGTCACTACATTAACACCCTCCGGTGCCAGAGCCTTCGTGCCCCGGAAGACAGCAGCTTTGAGCACGGCAGCGATGCTTCTCCCACGGCCTCGCATGTAATGTGTGCCTGCGCTCCCCCACGTGTGGTTGCCTGGCAGGACCAACACCACTCTCCAGTCTGCCTGTCTGTACCGTGTAGAAAACACCGACCTGGGCCCACAGCATCTGCACGAGCGGCTGCACCCCATCGGGTCCATCATGGCTGCCTCGCGTGACACACCGACCACATGCTGAAACAGCTGCGGTCGCAACCGCTCGCACCTGCTGCTCCTCCTGCTGGCCCTCAGTCAGTGCCTTGCAATCATGACAGCCAGCACACAACACCATGCACCGCAGCAGACGTGCAGTGCACTGTGTGCACCCGTTGTTGCAGTCGTCTGCCGGTCCGCTCTGCCACAACACAGGGGGGCTCACTCCGTATCATCTCCATGTGATTGTCACCGCTCTCCCGCACTGCGCTCACCTCTAGATATCCGCCGACCCCGCGCTGTCTGCCAGCCAGCACCTTCTCACCGCGCGAGCGCCCCTCGCTGTCTGCCTCTCAACATCCTACTGCAGCCCGCAACTGATGTGATCATTCTGGTGGTGATTCCGGCATAGTCTCTAAACGCCAGAATCATCACTGCATCAACTCTCACCTAATGCGCACCTAGTCCTCCCGACCCCAGTTCAGCCCGCAACCTCCCCCCCTGATCAGCCCGCAACCTCCACCCCCGCGGCCCCCCCTGCAGGTGTGCGGCACGACGCCGTGCCGCCTGAATGGCGCGCAGGAGGTGTTCTCCGCGCTGTCCGAGCACCTTGGCATCGGCATGGGCCAGACGACTCCCGACGGCCTGTTCACTCTCGGCGAGATGGAGTGCATGGGGGCTTGCGTCAACGCGCCCATGATCGTCGTCTCCGACTATTCCAACGGCGTCGAGGGCTACTCCTACCTCTACTACGAGGACCTCACCCCCGCCGACGCCGTCTCTGTCGCCAAGGCCTACGCCGCCGGTGCGGCCCCACCCCAACCCCCCCTCTCCACCCTGTACAGCTGGGGTCCTGACACGTGGCGCACAGGTGACACAAATACGGTGGTATCTGATGCGATATGGCGCCCTTTTTGTGCTGTGCATGCTGTGTGCTGTGCTGTGCGGGGATGGACGGCGCAGCTACGCAAAGCCGTGTGACGAGGGGAATAGGCAGCCAGGCACATACACAATAGTTGAGCGCAGCAGCGGTGTGTCAGCACGCGCTGTGTGCTGCAGCGGTGGGCGCCTGCGTCTGTGAGAAGCGGATGGCTCGGGTGAGGGTGTGCTTGGGGGACTGTGCACATTGCCACAAACTCTTGCCGCCTCGCTGTTTCAGTGTCAGCGCTGTGGGTGCTGTGGGTGCGCCCAGCGCAGCATGGCCCTGCTGCTGTTGCCGGCTGTGGCGGGCTGCTGCGTGCGTCGGCAGTACCGGCTGCAGGGTTCCCGCTGGGACCGCCTGTTCTCGCGGTGCTGTGCTTGCATCTGAGTGCCTTGTGCTCACTCTCGGTCAGTACAGGCAGCATGCATACAGCCTCTGAATCCAGTGGCAACGTCAACCAGTTGCGACTGGGCATTCGATCAGGCTCATGCATACGCGTGTACAGGTAAGCCGCCGGAGCGGCGCGGCAGCCAGCACCGCCGCACGTGCGAGCCCGCAGGACACTCCTACCCCAGCAAGGGCTGGACGGAGGTTGAGGGCAGCCGCGTCCTCACCGAGACGCCCCCGGGGCCGTACTGCCGCGACCTCAACGCCGCCCCCGAGACACCCCCCACAAAGTAAACCGCCCCCCTCCCGCCGGCGCGACAGGCCGGCTGCATGCGCCCTGCCGGCGCCACAAGCGCTGCGCCGCGTGTGCGTCTCCGCCTACACACAGGGCAGCCAGTGAGGCAGATCCAGTGAAGCAATTCCGCCGCGGGGAGCGTGCCTGCGGTTTGGTGGACTGTGGTGCGGCACGGCGGTGTTCTCAGCACGCAGGCGCGGGCACGCCGGACGGCCGGCCCCCATTGCGATGGCTATGCAGCTGCAGCTGCAGGGCCCACCACCACGGCCACCCACCGCAGGTTGCGGAAGAGCTCATCCCGCACACGGCGAGGCTGGGGCTCTTCCTGTGGCGCACGTCTGTGCTCCACTCGGGGCCAGCCGCACGGCGGTCTCGTTGCTCACGCAGCGCGTGCATGCTGTTCAGTTGAGTCATGCAGTGTAACAGTAGGATTCCCAGGTCGCCTGACCACCTAAACCACAACATGCGCATGCATGCTGCCAATCGATCTCCTGACATGCATGACCTCACATCAAGTGTGCACTTCCTCCTCGCCATGAGTGAGTGCACTTGGATCGCCTCTGCTGGGACTGGTTTGCATGGCACACACGCTGTGTGCTGCGTTCACTGCAGCTCTGCTATTTGCCACATCAGGCCCGGTGATTAAGCACATGCATGCCGGCCCTACTCACCGGCAACGCAGTTTGATCGATGTATGTTACAAGGCCAGGCCAGAGCGCATCACGGCGCGCGCATCCACCAGTATTTCACACCCATTTCTCGATACAATTGAGGCAATCCAACACAAAACAGCAGCATGCCATATTCCACAAACACGACCCCCCTCGCCCCTCAGCTGTGCCTGTCACACAGCTGCAGGCTAGCTTCACATCACCTTCTCCAGCACCGCCTCAATCGCGCCCTGGATCTTCTGCCGCGTCGTGATCTTAAATTCCTTGGCGTAGTTCGGCGTCTTCAGGAAAAACACAAACGACAGCCGCGTGCCCTCCGCGCCACTCTCCGCCGGGCACACGCGGTGCTCATGCGTGTCGTTCAGCTTGAGCGGCATGAAGTACATGTCCCCGGCCGCCGGCCGCACCGTCTCGATCGGCTTGGTGTTAATCCAGGATTTCCGGCGGAACTGGACGTTGCGGCCGGCACCGAGGGAGAGCACGGCAATGTGGTGGCCGTAGGTGTCCGTGTGCCATGGGAGCCGGTGCGCGGTGTCCTGGAAGCGGTTGCAGAAGACATCGACCACGGTGCAGTCAAGCGCCGCCTCCACGCGGCCGCACAGCGCCTCGAGCTCGGCCAGCCCTGCATGCAGGTATCTGTGACACTCATCGAGGGGTTCCGAGCCATGCAGTACACCAAGCCTGTGTACTTATAGGTCCTAGACTCACATGCTACCCATCAGCCCTGCATGCACTGTTACATCGAGGGGCTCCGATCCAGTGCACCAAGCGAACGTACAACTAGAGTCTAGACTCACATGCTACCCATCAGCCCTGCATGCAAGTATGCATGTATGATTACATTGCTGTATCCATGAAGCCGTTGGTATGCCGAGCCTCAGGGCTGCCGCAGCCATGCCGACATGCAGCCGGTGGCTTGTTGGGCATCGCGATGGAATCGGGTGTTCTCAAGCCCGCCCCAACGATCGCAAGCACGCGATATGCATTTATACATGCTCTGAAGCAACCGCTGTTGATTGTACGTGGTCCATGGAGGAACATTCGATGGCCTCAGCGTCAGTGGTGCCGTGGGAAGGCGGGAACAGAACACGATGAACAGCACAGCCACAGCACAGCCATAGCATCCACGCGTACTCGCCGCGGAGTGCTGCTGGTGTGGCCTGTGTGGAATGGCACAGTGTCGGGCTTCAGGATGCAGCAGCGGGAAGCAGCAGGTACCCATTGGCGTTCTGTATGTGTTGGTGTTTTTGCTTGGTGTGGTCAGCAGGCTGGCCCATCATGATGTGCTGGTTTTCAGTTGGATGTGGCGCATTGGAAGGGGGCTGAGTGGATGTGGCGAGTAGGCCAGGCTAGGCATAGTAACTGGTACTGGCTAGCGGTAGGAGCTGTTTGTGCGTTAGATTGGCAGGAGCATGGTAGGCACGGCTGTGATGTTGCACATTGTCATACGCACTGAAACACAAGCAACAACTTGATGGGGAGCAAGCACATGCCCAGCACAGCAGTGTGCGTGTAGAGCTGCTGCTGTTATGCCATGATGATATGGCACGTCTTACAACGGATTCTCGGGCCAGCTGTTGACATGCCAAGCAAATCGTGGACACTTCTGCCGGGCGATGAAGCTTGAGGGCGGTCCCGAATGCAACCGGGCTTCTCACAACTGCTGCGAGTTGACTGGATGATCACGGTCGGTGAGAAAAGGATTCATGGCTGTGTCGCACGTAACTATGGGTGTACCGATGCAGCGCAATGCAGCAGGTGAGCAAGCCCCGGCGCACCTGGCCATGCTTCAATCTGCTTCGGCTTGCGACTGAACAAGTAAGCGTGCTGCGTCAGTCGCTCGCCATACAGAACGGGCTTCATATCCCACGGGAAAATTGAGTCGTCATCGAGGCTGGCGAACAGGTCGTTGGCCTCGGCTTTGGTCAGGAACGATCGGAACAAATACACGCCAGCTGTATGCTCAGCGGTTGCAAGAGCGTCAAGGAATTTGGTTTCGCTCATGTAACTTGTGCACGTGCAGCTCTCCAGCTTATTGTTGGTTTTCAAAGCAGTAATTCAAACGCGTTTCTAGACGGTCAGCGGTATTTGGTGTGTTGAAACCCGTGGCAGCTGGTAGCCAGCACAGAAGCCATGCTCAGCTTATAAATGCCGGCTAGCTCTGCGAAGAAGCTACAGCTGCTGCTGATTGTCGTCGCTCGGAGTCCTTCCGCGCACTGCAGCTATGATTTACGCAGTTATGTCCGCCGATTACCGCGCTGACACCCACCTGACACCCACCTGCCGCGGCAAATGGCGAACAATGGCAGGTGCGAATTACCCACGTAGTCAGGTGCAGTCGCAGTGCGCAAAACACCAGCTCGTCACCCGTCAACCGGCGCGAAGTACCAAACCGCGGTTGTAGCTACCTCCAACGAGCACAGACAACGCTGACGTGCTGCATGGACCACAAACAGCCCTTCATGGGATCTCGCGGCTTGCGTCAAGCGTGCAAGGCGGCAATTGCTCGACGAGCTGTGAGGTCGGAGACATCGTGCAATATGGTGGCCTGTCCGCACAGTAAGCCGAGACTGAACCAGTGAGCACCAGCAGAACGAGTACCGCCGCATGCACACACACACACACACACACACACGGACTCCCGCCGGGTTGTTACCACCTCGTGCACGCTGACACTGCCCGTTCGTTGCCATGGCCTGCATCATAGGCTGCAGGCTGCATATGCAACAAAGGCAACAAGAAGTGTGCTGCAGCCTTTCGTGATGGTTCGTGATGGGCCCCTTCCCCCCGGGCCAATCCCCCAACTGTCCACATGCAAGCCACGGTCGCTTGACATTCAAGATATCCCCAACTCAACGAGGGCATGTTGGCGCCGTGGGTCCTGAATTTGCCTACCATAATGCCAACATGCATGGCCACACTATAGTCATCTGTACCTGAATGGGTGTTGCTGGGGGTCTCTCTTCGGGGATCCTGTTGCCATGTAATACACAAAGCAATTTGGCGCCCGACAGTTCGACTTACACATTGGTGGTGTTCGTCGGCACTGAGAACATGTATGAGGCAGTCGCACCCCGCCAGACAGGCCAAATACCCTCCCGGCTGCTCAATGAGACTGAAAATTGGCACCATCGTGCAACAGTGATACCCCATCAGCATCCAGTATTGGCACCATCGTGCAACAGGCCGGCGCTGAGCACAGAACGACACAAATGCAGCAAAGGGCGAAATAAAAAAGCACACTCAACCATGTGAACCACACAGACGCCCATTTTCATAGCAAAATCCACCGTCGTGCGGATACAATCAACAGATTCAGCGCTGAGTGTCAGACCTGGAATACAGCATTATACATGGCGTGTCTGTGCATCCTCAAGCAAACGGCTGCCCTTTTCACAAAGCTCGCGCTAGATAGACACAGCATCTCCTCGGCACACGCCCGGCACGCGCCCAGCTGCCAATCAACACACCCCCTTCTCACCCAGCTGCAGCTGTCTGCACTGGACAGCTGCGCCACGACGGCTGACATGATGCCCACAGCAGCAATGTGACAACACTGCATTCAGACAGCGCCGCAGGTGTAAGGGCATGTACTCAGCTCCTGGCTTACACAACCTATACAGCCACTACAAAAGCCCCCACAGCGGCGCGCGCGGCGCGTGTTTCGTCAGGCAAACTTTTGCCTGAGCACGCCGCAAGGCCATGTGCTCAGGCGAAAGGCTGCAGCCGGTGATATTAGACGCCGTGCAACAAACAGAAAATCGTGGCCAAAGGCGCGCTGCTGATCCCGGGTGGCGGCGGGGGAACAATGCTGTGCTGACTCGGCTTGGCCGCCTCAGAGCTGCCAGCTCAGCGATGGCGGCCGCCATGTGTGCATTTGACATATCTGCGATACTCTATGCAGCCAGGCCCCTCACGCCACAGAGAGCCCCGTATACTTGGCCGCATTGTGTCTGCCGCTGGGGCACAGGACGGTCCCACAGTGCGGTCCGCGGCAGAGCAGCCTCAAGTCAACATGCACATCTACTCAAACATGTACGCCGCACTGATGGCGTGTGCCGCCATGATGCGGCCAAGACCGGCCGCTGCGACCCCTCCGCTACAGCCACCGCACAAACCAGATCACCGCTAACAGTGGCTACAAGGGGATTGGGTTGCTACAGGGGCACGCAGCTCCCACGTGACTACGGGCAGCGGTCCTCGAGGGCGGCGACGCGCTCCATGAGCGCGGTGATGAGGGCGCCCTGCTGGTCGACCTTGGCCTTCTGCGCCTGCAGGCGGCCGGCGTACTGCACCTCGACATGCATGAGGCGAGTCTCTAGCTGCTCCACCGTGTTCTTCAGCGCCGCGCCCCCGGCATCCTGCACCAGCCAACCCGCGGACTGTCAACATGGTGTGTGTGATGACCATGTATTTCTTTGGGCCGATTTGGCGACCCGCAAATCAAAGGCACCAACTCCACCAATATGGCCGAGCTTAACACACTATTCAATACTGTGCGTGGTAACAGAGTGTTGTTCAATTTCGTGTGTGTCTGAGGACAGAAACAGCGTATGATGTGAGAAACAGCTGACCCTCTACTTGCAAAGTAATGGACCGCCTTATCGGACCATTGCTCTCAACCGTGTCCATCAAAGCTGCTGTATTTGGGAATACACGGCCAAAAACTCAGAAATGGGGCGTTCGATATTGGCGAGATTCCGGTATGAGGTGAGAAACAGCACGCAGCATGAGGTTCAGGGTGACCGCAGCAGTCAGACGGGATAACAGCGCAGCGGGGGTGGGGGGGTTGTGCGCACCGACGGGCGGGCTTGGCCGGGGGAGTACATGAGGCCGGCGAGCCGGTCCTCCTGCTGCGCCACGCTGTGCTGAGTCAGCTTGGTGGTGTGCTCCAGCTGCTCGATTCGTTCCTCCAGGTCCCCCAGAGCCGCGTCCGCCTCGTAGCGGCCTGCGTCGCCCCTCATCTGCTGCTCCCTGCACATGCGCACGCTGCCTGCTGCGGGTGCCGTGCTGTGTGCGCCTCTGCGGCTGCGTGTGGGTCGGGACGAGTGGAAGACACGGCAAAGCAAACACACAGGGAAGGCCGGTGTGAGCAGGCGTGTAACCTCCACGTGGGGTGGCGCTGTGCACGCTGCGCCGCGGGCCTCTGATATCACCCATCCTTTCCATACCATTAACCGGCAGCCAGGGCGCATGCCATGCCGTGGCACTACCCAATACTTGCAAAGTGAGGGACCGCCTTATCCAACAATTGCTCTGAAAAGGATCCATCAAAGCTTCTGTATTTGGGAATGCACAGCCAAAAATTCAGAGATGAGGGGTTCAATATTTGGCCGGAGTGCGGTACACGGCAGCAGTTTCAACATGACCCGCCCGAGAGGCAGTCAAGAAAGCAGAGCATGGGGCACATGGCAGAGCAGAGCAGCAACTCCATACAGGTCAGGAGCTGTACTGATACTACTGACTAAATGTTGAGAAACGTTACAGAAACGTTACAGAGCTACACTATTGCCTAAATAGCTGCCCGCAGGGGGCAGCGAGTTGCGTGACACCAGATTCGTCAGGGCGCGAAGAAACGCTACAGGGGTGCGCTCCACAAAGTGACGCAGCAAGTACCCAGGCTTGTCATGGCTGCCGATGCAGCCTGAAAACAGTGTAAATGGAAGGGGTGGAAGGGGGGTCACACCTGAGATCACTGAGACCAGAACCGAGGTCGCTCTCATACGTCGGCCCCAGCGCGCCCAGCGTGCCCGCTTCCGGCGCGCCCTTTGTCCGCGCTTTGAGGCTGTCCACGTCGGCGCGCAGCGACTTGATCGACGCGGCGGCCGCCGCCGCCGCCGTCGACATAGAGTCGAGGCGCTCGGAGAGCATCGAGAACTCGATGGTGGCTGTGGGGCCGCTGTATATGTTGGTGTAGATGCCTGCTTTGCTCGCCGTGATCTCGCGCTGCGGCGGCGCAGCGTGGGGGGCGGGCGGGACCACCAGGTCTGACGTGATGTCCATGCTGCTGCACCGACGGCCTCTGTGTGCTCGTGCCCTGCTGGGCTCAGCGGAACCAAAGAACAAGACTGGTTTTCGTCTGTTATGCAGTACCGGTAAGTACCGGTAAAAGCCACGCAGACATACAGCGCACGAGCGAACGCAGTGGCGGCTGCGCTGCATTCACCCAGATGCGGCATGGGCGCATGAAACTTTCCCAGTCACAATGATGCTCTGCATTCATGACATGCATGCATGCCTGTTCACCTGAGAGGCTTGTCGTACGCAGCAAGTGTGCATGCATGAGCGACAGCCACTGTCCGATCTGCTAGAAAGCTGCGAGCCGAAGCTCCGAGTCGGAGCTCAAGATGAGTCGAAGCTACAGACACGAGACCAGTGCTCGAAGCAGCAAGAAGGCAAGGCAGGAGGACGCGCGCACATGTCATCAGGGTTGTTGCCGTATGCGTCGGGCGTGCGCGGCGGCGACGCCGACGCTCCGGAGCCTCCGTGCGTGCCTTCCCCGTCTGCGCCACCGTGCGCCTTTGTCCACCCGGCCACCTGCGACTCCAGTGCCCCCACCTTGCGCCACACCTCGTCGAGCCGGTCTGCCACCTCCTCCGGCACGACCGCTGCCGTGGGCTCATGCATGCGCGGCGACGGCAGCGCCCGAGCGCCGCCGGTTTGCGTGCCGCCCGCCAGTTCCTCCAGCCGCTCGAGGGCGTCGTCGACCTCCACAAACTTGAGTTTGGCTGTGCTATGGAATTCGCGGAGCTCCTCCACGTCAGCCTTCATGGTGTCAAAGGTGGGCCCTCGGAAGGCTTGAACGTCGGCGACAGCGCCGCGCAACGCCTCGAGCTCCTCCGAGACGGCGGCCACCGCCTCTGCAGCTCCCATGGCCGCGGCGGCGTCGGCCGCTTTCGCCGCGGCATTGGCGGTTGCCGCCTCAGCGGCGATCTCCGCGGCTTCCGCCGCTGTGGCGGCGTCCGTGGCGCGCGCATCGCGCTCCGCGGCGAGAGACGCCTCCCGCTGCGGCATCGCGGCTGCGTCCGCCTCGCGCGGCGCAGGCGCCGCGGCGGCGGCCGCGCTGTCGCGCTGCCGCGCGACGTCAGCAGCAGTGGCCGCCGCGGCATCGGCGTTGTCCGACGCAGAGGCCGCCGCCGCCGCAGCGTCCGCCGCTGCCGCATGAGCAGCGTCTGCCGTCGCAATAGCCGACGCGGCAGCGTCAGCCGCATCCTGCACCTGCGCCCTGAGCCGGTGCAGCTGCCCCGACGCGTCCTTCTGCCACTCCTTGAGCCCCGACACGTCCCGCCACATGCTCTCCACGTGCCCCTTCAGCTCCCGCACCTCCATCACGCTCTCCTTGCGCCCTGTCGCCGCAGCCTCCGCTGCCTCTGCTGTCGCGGACGCCACCGTTCGGACCGCCGAGTCAATGCCGTCCAGCCGCCCGCTCACCCGCACAATGCTCTTGCTAAACTCCCCCATCTGCTGCTTCTCTGCGTCCCGTGATGCATGGATCTCCGTCAGCGCCGACTTGGCGTGGCGCAGCGCGTTCTGCACCTCAGCCACCTTCTTCTCTAGCGGCGCCAGGTCAACTGGCGCAGGTGCACCCGGCGGCGCGTGCAGCGACGACTCGCCAGCTGCAGTCCGGGGCTCAGGCGACACCCACCCGGCCGGCGACTTCTGAGCGGAGTCTGTGCGGCCGTCCAGACGTGCGGCGATGCGGTCGAGTGTCTCCGTGCTGGTCAGCATGTCGCCGCGCGTAGCGCCGGACGCTGAGGCGCGGCGCGGCCGTGCCGCGGCGGCCGATGCCGCCGGCGCCTCGGCCGAGGTGCGGATCGCGCGCAGGCTCGTCGGTGGCGAGTAACGGCTGGCTGGCGTGCGCGACCGCCGCTGCGGCGAGCGGGACGCCCCCGGTGACATACCGCCGTCGCGTGCGCCAAGCCGCGCACCGGAGTGTGGGCTCCGGTGCGGGACCCCTGATGTCGACGTGCTGCGCGTCCGCGCTGTGCGCCCAAACGCCACGCTCGCCTTGCCCAGCGGCGACGCGCCCCCCTCGGTCGACATCCGGCCGTCCCCACTGACCCCCGCCCCAGCGCGCAGCGGCGACGGCGGCGCGCCGAACGTAGGCTCGCCGCTCTGTGGCCCCCGGCTGGGCGTGAAGTGTTGGTATGCATGCATGCCAGGCCCCCCGATGAAGGAGCCGTGGCCGCCGAGGGACGAGGGGCCGCTGCCGAGGACGGAGGGCCCTCCGCCGATGAACGATGCGCCGCCGCCCATCTGCGATGCGCCGTCCTGAGAGATCGTGGGCGGCTTGGCGCGGCACGCGGCCGACGTGTCTTGCATCAGCTGGTACAGCTCTGGCCGGTCCTGCATCCATCGCAGACGTTGCTTTCACTAGCACGCAGATACGCGCAGTCGCCTGTGCCACTGTGAGACCATTGCAGCAGGATGTTTTTTTCAACCCCCCTGTTTGAAGACCTCGGCTGCTGCCTTCCGTGGATCCCTACGCTACCTCCGTGGATCACGAACCACAGTCCGACTGCAGCTCGTTGACAGCAAAGTGAACTCATGCTACCGCAGTGGCGACATGGGCGGGTGCAGCGGCCTCGCCAATTCGCAACACAGGCCCCGCCAGGCCGACAGCGCTCGCTTGAGTGCGGCAGCGCTTCAGGCAGCGGGCCACAGAGTGCGGGGCCAACAGGTGGCGGGACAACAGGTTGCGGGCCGCCAGGGCTTTGCAGTAATGCAACAGTGGCATGGTAGAGTCGAGCAGCAAAGCCGTAGTAGAGCTGCAGAGGGCTGTGCAGGGATGCAACAGCGACATGGTCAGGCTGTGCAGGCGGCACACCTCTGCCAGATCGAGCGCGCTCTTGCCCTCGCTGTTCGGCCGGTTGATGTCGGCGCCGACGGCCACAAAGGCCTGGATGATCTCGGTGACCTCCGGGATGTCTGGCAGCGCCATCGTGGTGTGCAGCGGCGTGTCTCCGGCCGCGTTGGGCGCGTGCAGCGCCATCACCCAGTCCGCGCTCTTTCGGTACCGGCACAGATCCACCCGCGCCACCTGCACGTCGTGCCGCCTGTTGCAAGCAGCTCTAGCTGCGGGGGAATTGATAGGGCCAGCGCGAGCAGGCCGTGCTGAAGGAGAAGACGGGCGTGGGGCGTTGTGGCAAACGCACATGGGCATCAGCCACAGTATCACTGCGCAAACGGAAGGCAGGGGATGACGGGGACGAGGAACAGGGGCCTGCTCGCAGTTCTATTGCCTGGTGGCTGAGTTGAATTGGTGGTCTGTGGTCCAATGTTGCAGGAGCCTGGTGGCGGTTCTAATGCCAGAAAGAGTTGATGATGGGTGACTGCCGTGAGAGGTCTGGCTGGCTGTCATGCGTGCAGCCAGGATGGGAGTCGTGTTGCGCACGCCAGGGTGGCTTTGTCCCGCGTTGCTTGCAGTACTGATGTTCCCCATGCACTCTGTGTAATCACAAGCGGAAGGTCCATTACCACACTGCGGAGCTGCAGCACACTCGGCCCCTCTAGGACTGGGGGAGCTTGATGAAAGCAGTCAACACTAGCACCAATGCATGCAGCTGCTCCTGCAAATCCATCCCAGAGCAGAGCAGGCCTTGAACAATGCCAAATGTTGGACCGCATGACCAACATGACCCCTGCAGTGCTGCTGTACACAGTCGCCATGGACTCATCCATCACCTAACATAGGGCACACATGGTATCAAGCAGCAGATAGGAGATGTGACATGGCCAGGGCAACATCTGACAATATGCATGCCTGCAACTACAGGCTATATGCATGCAGCGCAGGCATGGGCTGCTGTGATGGGCAGCTGCGCAGCCCAGCCTGTCATACGATGTGACAGTCACTGCAGGCCTGCCTTTGTAGCACTGCAATTGCAGGGCAGGACTGCAGGCCTGGGGGAAGTGCTCTGTCCAGCTGCACCCCGCCCAGGGCCATGACCACAGCGCCATGACCAGCAGCAGCCGCAGTGAACTGCTTGTCTAGCTCACGATTCAAAGCGAGGCAAGGTCCCAAGCAAGCAGTGCACGTCACGAGCCTTCAGAGTAGATCATAGTGTGTCCCCGGACAGACGTACACAGACAGCAGGACCGCCGAGCCTCGAACAAGACCTGACCACTGCAGACGCGTCGAGTGGTAAGAGTGGTGTGGGACCCAGGTGTGGGACCCAGGTGTGGTACCAAGAATGGCAGCCTGTGGCAAGAGCAAAGTCGTCCTGCCGTTTTCCCCTGCCGACCGGCAACTGGGCAAAAGCAGAGGTGGGGAGGGGTGCGCACCTGAGCGACATAGTGTACAGCGTTGTTGCCCTGCGGGTCTGTGTCGGTCCAGCGCGCGCCGTGTCGGCGCAGCGCTCGGATCACAGACTCCCCCGCGGACTGGACCGCGACCTGCAGCGTCGTCTGGCCATTCTGCACCACCAGCAGTAACCGTCAGATGACAGCGCCATGTGAAAAGCGGCAACAAGGTGAGCACCAATATGGCAGGCAGCAAGCCTGAGTCGGCTGTGTTGCACTCGGATTCAGGCGAAGCAAAGCAATATGGAAGCAGCCGCAACGAGCACTCGATGATGCACCACAACCAGCAACGAGCACTCGATGATGCACCACAACCAGCAATGAGCACTCGATGCACCACAACCAGCAACGAGCACTTGAGTGCCTTCTGTGCAACACAAGTGAAGTTACACGGAGGTCGGTGTTACACGCAGGAGCCAATAGCGAGGGCAAGCACAGGCAAGCAAGCAACCGAATCCCAGCAGGCGGCTGGCAGCAAGGAGCAACAAGGACAAGTTCTCCAAACAATGCACTGCAACACAAGTGCATGCATCATGGGCCGGCTTGCTGCATACTCGAAAAAAGTGCATGAACAAGTGCATGAACGGTCGTGAGAGGAGTGGCCAGACCTCGCCAGGATGACAAGGCACGGCCTTGCCATGATGACGAAGCACGGCCTTGAAATGATGACAAGGCACGGCCTTGCCATGATGATGAAGCACGGCTGCATTCCAACTGTTACTGGAGGCACTGTGCACTTGCTGTCTTTGTTGTGATAGTGGGGTGGCTCAGCTGTGGCACCGGGGACCACATGAAAGGCCCACAGCCACGGCCGCGTGTGTAAAAGACCCTCCAGTGGGCCCGGCATCCCGCACGCGGTGTCCGACAACATTTCGGATCACTTGTACGAATGCGGGTACTGTGCTTGAGGGCTGAAACGACGGTTGCTGTGACAGACGGAGGCCCATAGCTAGGGCCGGGACTCTGTGGTGGGAAGGGTGAATATCAGCCACGAGTGCACTGCCACGCTTAGCCGTCTACTTTCCTTCTGTTGCCCTCGCTGCCGGGCTATTGCGTTCATCTCCGTGTAACTCACTGCCACGCTGTATATTGCCACGAGTGCACTGCATTGTAACAGCCACGAGTGCATTGGTGATGTTACAAAACAGCGCTGTTGTAATCAGTGTGCACCATGGCCAGACAGCTGCATCTGCTCCGGAAACACGCGTGGGGAGGAGGAAAGCAGCCTTCACGATAATGGGCTTCTGGGAGCGGGATTTGTCCTGGTGTGTATGCATCTGCTCGCGTCCATGCATGCTCGCATGACGCGGACATGCACCAGCGTCGGATGTGTCCAGAAAGCAGCTGCAGTGTCGATGAACGCCGTGCATAACACTGTGAGACAGGCAGTCGCGGGAGGATGAGTACGTCACGGAGTGATTGGCGAGATGCCAAGCTGCCGTAGGAACGGCTGATGAGGACTTCGCGCGAGTGTGCTGCACACTTCCCGACGCAGTATATGCAGAGGTTGCGTGTACAGCAACTGCATGGTGCCCAGGCCTGCCAACGTCCGCAAGCCCGGACTCGAAGCGCTAGCAGTGTGACGTAGTATGCCTCACACACAGCCTCATGATGTACACGCATGGATACGCAGAGCGCCAAAGATCCAGGCGACGCTGCTGAGCAGCATCGGCCATTAGTTAAAAATGTACAGTTGTGATCTCGTTGCACCTCGGACTTCCGATGATCATGGCGGAAAGCAAACATACTGAGCCATATAGCAGGGAAACAATGAATATACTGATGGATGCAGTTCGGTGAGCTTCCAGCGAGCGTCGTCCAGATGATTCGCTCCATGGAGGCAGGCACAATTGGTCATGTTTCCGTCTGACAGCAGCGAGTGCATCAATGCCCTGACGGTCACAGCTCATAAACTGCAAAAGGTGAAGCACTGTGTGTGGTTCCTGGCGGCGGCCAGGCCTTTCATGTCCCGTCGTGTGCCATTGCCACAACTCGTGATCGCCAAACCTCAAGTACGAATGCCCTCAGTAACATCCGGAGACGCTACATTGACAGCCTCGAATACAATGATATGTGTTGTAAGCTTACGCTGTACACCTGACAAAGCATTGGCACGCGCAGCTGTGTCGTGGTTCATGTGCGACAGTCACGACAGAGCAGAGCGTATGCGCTTGATTGTGCCATTCGAGAAACAATGGAAGCAGACAATTAAATTTTGCAGCTTGTCTTACGGTAAACTGTCGAAGGACTGACAGCGGTCGAGGATCCATGCGGGGTGGCAGATTGTTGGAGCACAGGCGAACACGCAAGCCTGAATGGCACAGGCGATCGACCAACTGAGGAGTGTGCTGAATGACATGGCTGTACAAGGGAGTCGCACCAACGGATGCACCGAGCCAGCCAGGGCCGAGTTGGACAGCAGCGATGCCTTCACCGCTTGCGCACGATCACACTTGACGTCGGCAAAGAACCTCGCAAGCATAATTGCACGATTATGTCCCAGTGACACTTTTAAGTGGCTACAGTTTGCTTTTATTGTCCTGGGAAACCATGTCGCATGCCTAGGAAGCAATGCATCAAATACACAACCATGAAATATCACTTGTACTCTGCGTGATACTCGGCAGTTCACAAACGGAAAGAAGCGGTGCCAGCTGGTGCTGCGTACAAACTGCCCGACTCGGTGTGCGCACGAGTGAACCAGCATGCACCGAAGCCTTGGTCGAAGCCGCACCTTCGCACCACGCCATGTCGCTGCATCCCATCAGGTGGACGAACATCAGCTTACATAATTGCAACATCGTTGTCAACGTATCCGACAGGTAGCGTTTGCAATATTATACAGCATCGGATCATTGCTTAGCTCAATTGTGACTGGGACGCCGTTGCGAGTTTGGTTGGTTTGCGGCACAAGTGTGCAATACGACGGCTGCTCGAACTCCGATCACAATGTTTTCTTGTTTGCGACATCTTTCATATCATGGTGCATCTTGTATACGGCAGCCGTGCTTGTTGTTGGGACGGCATGGTCGCCAGCAGCAGTTTGCTGGGCGCTCGCAGCACCTGCCGCCTGCCGCTTTGAAAGGCCCGGGGGACCCGACGGTCATGCGCAGATACATTGATATTATGGATGCCGATGATGATGCTGATGACGACTTTCTGGAGGAGGAACAGAGCGACAGCACCGCAAAGCCCCAGCAGCGGCAAACACATCTCGTGGCACCCGATCCAAACAACCCCAAGAACGTCAAAATTCGCACTTCACAGTATATCAGCAGCTCAACATCACTGACCACGTGTCCGAAGGACGGGCGTCCGGAATTTGCTATTATCGGCAGGTCCAATGTTGGCAAGTCGTCGCTCATCAACATGCTGACAAAGAACAGAAACCTGGCCCTCACATCAAAGCAGCCAGGTGCGCACTCCCTAAAGCCCAAGAACGTTTCTCCTCGTGCGTTGACATCATACGGGGCGCTCTGAGCTGCAGTACCCCTCCAATCCGTGCAGGCAAAACCAAGTGCATAAACCACTTCCTCATCAACGGATCCTGGTACCTCGTCGACCTGCCAGGCTACGGGTACGCAAAATCAAGCCAGAAGACCCGCATGGACTGGAATGACTTTACCAAGAAGTTCTTCACTCAGCGGTCAACGCTCCTCTGTGTCCTGCTCCTCGTCGACGCCTCCATTCCACCACAGCAGGTCGACCTCGAGTGCGCCGGCTGGCTCACATCCTCGGAGGTCCCCTTCATGGTGATCTTCACCAAGGCCGACAAGCGCAAGCGAGGTGCAGGCCGGGTCGAAGAGAACGTCTCTGCATTCCTAGCAGCAATGCAGGCAGACCTCGGAGCACTGCCAGACTCCTTTCTGACCTCTGCTGAAGCAGGCACAGGCGGTAGCGACCTCCTCCGCCACCTATCAGCCCTCCGCGAGTCCTACCTCGCTGCTGTCGGCAAGCCCTCAGCAGCCTCGCCGCTGCTCGCCGCTGCTCGGCCTCGGTGAGGCACCCCGGCCAGCACAAGCCGTCCACAGCCCAGGATTCGCCTGGCCACACAGAAGACACGTAGTCCACAGCACGGGCCCTGCCCACCTGCACACCAGCCCAGCCTAGCCCCCTCCAGCGCACGCCTCCTGTGCCACTGCCGCTCTCATCAGCTTCCGTTCAGCATCCTCCACAGCAACACCCGCCGCCGTTGCCTGCTGCTGCCCCACGGCCGCCAAACCAAGCACACCAGTCAGAGCGACATGGAGCTGCGGGCGCCCCTCCACTCGCCGCCGCCTCTGCTGCACCATGCGCAGCTGCAAGGGCAGCCAGCTGCTTTCATGCCAGCTGCTTTCATGCCAGCTGCTTTCATGCCAGCTGCTTTCATGCCAGCTGCGCAGCGGCACCCGCTTCCTCGGCCACTGCCCAGTGCTACCACCGGCACCCCGCGGGGCCTTTAAGGGCCTTTGTACGGGCCATGCTCCTCATGCATGGTGGCCAGCCAGCACCAGGGCGCTGAATGGACTAGTTCTGACACTGGTTCCGACACTTGTTCTGACACTACCGAACTCCCGCAAAACGTTGAACCCCTCGTCTCTGAGTTTTTGGCTGTGCATTCCCAAATACCGCAGCTTTGATGGACCCGTTTGAGAGCAATTGTCCGATAAGTCGGTCCAATAATTTGCAAGTATAGGGTAGTTCATCAAGTGCGATCTGGGTTGGTGCTGTCCTGCATGGGGCAGATGTCAGCGGAGTGTTTGTAGTGGGCTGGCTGCAGCTTGGCACCTGGCAGGATGGGCAGTACATGATACGCTTGCTGCCTGTGCCTCGCAGAATTCAGCAACCTGGCGTTTCGGAAACCGCACGCTGCAGCCCAGGTATACATCCTTGAGCCAAGTTTTTGTGCTAGTACCTGCGCAACGTACATTCCTAGGCCACTGCGGGTGAATATGGCTTGCTGTGCTCACTGAAAGACGTGCGCAGGTGTAAGTTGGTCTCGGTTGGACGCACAGTTGCGTCGACGTGTTTTCTGGCTGTGATGCTATGTCTGGCGAGCCGCCTGGGAAGAACCCGTTTCAGTTGCTTGTTGATGCTTTGGATCATGCTCATGAATGTGCATGCACACGATCAGGTGGGCAGTGTGCTGGATGAGCATGTGTAGCACAGGAATGACTCACTGGATGCATGCTCGATCGATTTTCACATTGTACATCCCCACCAATCATGATGCGCCATCTGGTTTGGTGCAGATGGGAGACATCCGTACTATCCTGCACAAGCATGTCCCGTCCCCATGCGTGGCTGTATACGCACGTTATTCAAAGACAGCCCTGAATATCGAGGAAAGCAGTTCCACACTGGTTTCCAGCTCGACCCCGTGGCCAGTCTGCTCCCTTGTGGACACAAGCCATACAGTACACCGCGGAATTCCGGAATTCAGGCGGTTTCGTAAACCCCCTACTTAGGATTCGACCAAAACCCTTGTCTAGATATAAGTTGGAGAAGCCGCAGAGGTGCCAGACTTGCACAGAGTGCAGACACGCTTATGGTGCACATATGCATGAAAGTGCGATGCCAGCAGAGCAGGGCAAAGGGAGCCTTATTGGTCCCCGCTGAAGGCTGTGTGAAACAGCTGGGGTTTCGGTGATTCTATAGCATGCTCGCACGCCTGTTAAAGTGGTGTGGCCGCATGGCAGTAGCCCGTTCAACCCCCTGGTAGCACAGCCTGTCGAGCTGGCTACAGCCCACCGCGATCGAGAACAACCACTTCCACGTCAACGAGAGTTAGAAGCGAGTGTGTGACGGCACAGTGTGGGCCCGGAGGCGGGGCCGTGCGCGCAGTGCCTGCGGGCTAGGACCAGGCCGTGTACCAGCGTGAGTTTGGGAGGACACACAGGCTGGACTTGCTGTGGCTGTGCTGGCGTTTCGAAGCAATCCGCTCCGGTACCACTGATCTGCAGCAGCTGTGGCATAGCAGCGTCGGGCGGTTTTTGGGGGCAAACCGGGCTGAACGAGCCCCAAGTGCGCGTTCTGCAAAAGCCATGATCCACACCTCTCACAAACCTGATCTTGCAGCCAGAACAAGTTGAAGTGTACATATGTTGATGTTGGTTGTGGGCTTGGGCAGTGCTGTGGTGTGTGGTCGTACATGGACCAAGATTCACTGGATTGAATCCTAAGATTTATTTTGATGTGACTGCAGGTACACTGCCCGTGCGCGTGCGCGCGCGCTGCCAGTGCGTGCGGAGCTCCGCGGAGCCTGTCGCAGTAAAAAGGCAGCTTGTGTACTATCGATGCCCATATTCTCATGTTTCCAGTGCAATCGGAGCTGCTCACTGCGCAGCTGTATACCCGCTTCACAGACGCCTTGTTTCGAAACGCAGTAACCGATTTCGCAAGAATAGCCCGGCGCACCCCTGATGGAGCTAGCTAATTCAACCGCACAGGCACATAAACTGCGGATATTTTGTCAGCTTAGCCCTCATTACACTAGTGATACTCAGCTTCGAAGCCTTCTGCCCCGAACGTGTACATCGAACGGATTTCGTCTGCATCATCCAGCAGTGCGGATGCGCATAAATATTGCCAACATTGAAGCAAAGTTGTGACGTCGACATACGAAGTCGACAGATGTGACCGCGGGTGCAGACTCTGCAGAGGCGGAACAGCCATCGTTGAGAGTCTAGCGTACAGCTGCAGGTAGAGTCCTTCATGCGCCAAAATGCACTGCCCAGTCGGCAGGTTCCGTGCATGGCATTCGTGGCATTGTCCTTGCGAGCAATTGCTCACGAGTTCAACCACTGCAACAGCGGTTGCCGTGTCGGGGCTGCAAACCGCTCAAGAAAAAGCAGTATACTAAGTGCGCTTGTGACAAGGATGCGTGGTTAGCGGTGAACAATCAGTAGGACCGCAATGGCGGCATGGCCCAATGGACAAGGCACCTGTCCAGTGCTACGGCTGTGTACGGGCCATTTTGAGCGACGAGTGAACATGAGACTGCAGAATGACCGACCTGCAGATTGATTACGTTGTGAGCAGCGCGGCCTATATAAACGCCCCTTTTCTTACGAGTGATACGGGTACAAGAGTCACTGCTGCCTGATAGCCAGCAGTCCAAATGGGACTTCGTGAGTCCCATTCGGACTGCTAGCTGTCAGGCAACAATGATTCGTGTGTCCGTATGGCTGCAAGGCAGACAACGCCAATTATGTGTACATACATTATTGATTAGTTTGTGCACGCAGGCATGGACCAACAGTGTCGACCGGTGGTCGTATGGCCCAATGGATAAGGCGCCTGTCTACGGGCCGCTTCGTGCGACGAGTTAACAGGAGATTCCAGGTTCGATCCCTGGTTCGATCAAGCGTTTAAATTTTGGTGTGATTCACATGTTCTACAGACTATTGTAGTCATTCTGGCATACGGGCTTTGTTTCAGCTCAATTGGAGCATCTTGCGCGGAGCTGCGACGGTATAAAGGTTGGGTGACTACCGGGGTTTCTGTTGGCGTCCCTAAGACACTCCACCAGGCTTGACGTCAGTGTGCAGCCATGTACCTGGTGCTCACAGCATGTGCGAACAGAGGACTAATGTCCAGGTAGAGCTTCTACGTGTGTTTATGGCCGGAGTTGTCGGCGAGTCCGCGCAGCTACGCAGGCTGAGTTCACGGGGCGTACCGGTACAACTCCGAGAGATACCGCGGCAGGCGCACACGTCGTTTTTGCATACGAAAAAGTGTGAACTTTTGATGTCGAAACTATGGTAGTCGTCAACATTATGATCATTAAACCAAATTTGTCCAAAATGCTGTCCATTCTTATCGGTTTGCTGTATTTTGCGGACCTGTGATGGTTGGAGTTGGCTGCTATTCGGTCTCTTCAAGTGCTCGAGTAACTATCCAATGGAAACTAAATAGGTACTATTAGAACTGCATTGGAATTACACGTATTGCGATGAGCCACACAAAATTGGATTCCTTTTTGACACGGCACGGTGTTGCTGCAAAGTAGTGGCCATTTTGCTGTATACGTAGCGACCATGCCAGGCCAAATGCCCCCTCACCCACATGCTCCAAAAGACTGCGCAAATCCACCTCACCAGATTACCAAAGCAGGAAACATCGCTGTTCCTATCGACTACATTCAAAGTCATCCATGCTTGCCTTTTGTGCACACCTGTTGAAAAAAAAGGCGATCATTTTCCTGGTCGATTTAGCCCCAGAGCATTCCTGGTTGCCGTGTAAACTTGGCCTCATTATGTCCAGTAACTCTGTGTTGCTGATGAGGTGGCATTCATAATCATCAATCGGACAGCAACAGGCGCCAACTCTGGGACCTGCGTTCTGCCATGACACTGCCATGCTCCTTTGCGCATACCAATGTCAGCGATGTGCTCACGAGCCTGCTGAGCACGCTTGACTTTGGCTGCGCATGCTGCAGTTGGCTGATGCATGCTCTACTGTGCCTCAGGGTCTGGCTGCATACATGAATGTGTTGCTTTACCCAGCACACCATCCCATCTTTATAGCATGCGATTGCACCATCCCATCTTTGCAGGAGATTGAGATTGCAACAAAAGGAATCTAGTATCGCACACATGATGTGCACCATCCCGTCTTTGCAGGAGATTGAGATTGAAATTGGGACAGAGAGATTGCAACAAAGGGAATAAAAAATCGCACACATGATTTGCAAGTGCTTTACTTGCTGGAGTCAGCGCAATCGAGCTCTGCAATGCACAAGCGAGCTGGGACACGAGGTATGTGGGGGATTGGGATATATGGGGCACATGAGGTAATGTGACAGTTTAGAATGTACACCAAATCGCAAAATTATATTACTCGCAAATATAGCCTTTGTTCTATATTCTTCTAACATACTGGGGTATATGCCGTTTTCCAATATGCGGGGCTGTTTGCATATTCAGGTGCGTGACAGCCATAATGGCTGGCCTGCGAGTGTGGCACAATTCACAGTGCAAAAGCCAATTCGCACTTAGCAGGATAATATATCCTGCAGTTGTTCCTGCCGTTTGCTGTTACAGCTGATTTTCTGACACAACCATTCATTTCACTCTGCCAGCGGTGACCACTGTCACCAGACACACCACAAATTGCACTGGAGCCTGTCAATACCGCCGGTCTGTGTCAGGACAACCAACCACGACTCAGCCTGATCCACGACTCAGACCGATCGATGATACAACCATCCTGACCTCTCAATTCCCGCAGCGGACATCCTGCACCTCTCCCTATCACAGGCCACTACTGCCTGGTTGCAAGCGCCCTACTCGAACCTTGCATGGGCCCGGGTGACCCACCCAGACCCAATCTGTGTACTCCAGCGACTCTCTCTCTCTGGTCGACTGAACGAGCTCACTCGTTCTTCTGCTGGTTGTACTGGAATGCGAAGAAGCCCCCAACCGCGAGCATGAACGCCCAGAAGCCGCCCAAAAGGATGAAGTCTTCGTAGTACAGTGCTGTTGCTGTGCCGGCTGTGGCGACAATGCCAAAGGCCGAGATGGCGACTGTGAAGGTGAGGGCTGTGGAGAGGGTGGAGGAACCACCACCACCAGCGGCCTTGGTCTCTGAGGCAACAACTTCCGCAGCTTCAGTGCCCTCCACATAGACAGTCGGTTGCACAGCAAAGACATTGTTGCTCTCGAGGGAGGTGTCAGCACCACCGCGGGTCGGGGCGACAGCAGTTCCCCCTTCCAGGGACACTTGGATGGAGTCTTGGGCCAGCTTGACAGGATAGATCTGAACAGCAATCCAGCTTGTCAGCTGCTGTGTGGATTGGAGGTAGTGGATTCAAGTGATTTTTGCTGCAATGCGAGCTGTAGTAGGCTTGTAGTGAGGCAGGAGGTACAAGAGATGGTCAAGTGTGTGGAGGGGTTGTGGATTGTGATTGGGGAGTGGCAGTGGCGCACCGGCAGTTTGCCAGTGGGAGGTGTGATCGACCGGAGGATGGGGTTGGTGGGGTACCAGTCCAGGATGGAGCCGTCTTTAAGGCTGAAGACGGATCCTGTGGTGGGGCAGATGATGCCATAGTCCTGTGTGAACTTGGCCTTGATGAAGCCCTCGGAGTAGGCTCCCTCAGCGGGTGAGCGTGAGGAGATGGCATAGATCTGGTTGCGGTACCAGAACAGCAGCAGGCTCTGGCCATCTACCGTCACCTCCTTGCGAACACCTTTGGGCAGGTCCTCGGGCTTGATGACAGGGATCCATGAGTCGTCAGACGGCTCCTGGGGAGCTGTGGCGGGAGCAGCTGCACAGAGATATCGTTAAGTACTTGCGCCGCAATTCTCTTCGGGTTGAGCCAAATAGGTGCATCGCTCGATTGATAGCGGGCGGGATTGTTGTGGAGGTTGTAGTGGGCGGGGACCTGTTCAGCGCGAATTCGGTCACCACAGCAGCAAACGCTGACAGTGGTTCTACGGCAAAACCCGCATGTTGCGCTAGGGCGTATTCAGATCATATGTGTGTTACCAATGCAATCTGAAGGCGTTTGCACTGGTGCACACGGAACTCGGCGATATAAGCACTGTGCAACATGTGCCTGGCGTTTTCGATCCCAGGTAAGTGAGTAATTTCGCGAGGTCATGAACCTCACAAGGCGGCCTAGAAAACAAGTTGGAAGTACATTTTGCCTTTCATGAGGTTTCGCGCTGCAGCATTCTGCTGATGCTCCGAACCGAACATGCCTTACTGTCATCTCGCCGGTCTGAGGTTCACCCAACCCGACGGACATCTGGCACGGAGCCCACAAGTTTTCTATACATTTACTGCGTGAACGTGGCCTGATCATACCTTCGGAAGCTGTGGTTGTCTCTGGCTCCGCTGCCCAGCACAGAACTGCCTCGCGCACAGGCTTGACAGTGGAGTGCGCTGCCGAACGTCCAAATGGACGAATGCAAGCGGCAGAACGCCTTTGGCAAGCCCCACGAGGGGTAGACATGGTGGAAGACATGTTAAGTTGTTGCTGTTTGGGGAGTGCGAGTGCAGCACCGTTTGGAGGAAGAATGATAATCAGCGATAACCTCAAACATCTGGTATCGAAGATGGCATGATGGCTGTTTATATTAGCAGCGAATTGGTGAGGTTGCTACGCTATGGACCGTGAGCTGCCGATGCCGCACAGCCACAAACCGACTTGCATGCGCTTTGCGGTCACGAGCGCTCGCGACTTGCCGAGTCCCGACATCATTCCCCAACACCCGAGATGACCACAATCAATCCTGACCGCCGAGATGCGGCACTTGACCTACCTCTTCAGAAAGGTTCTGATGCAACTGACATGCGATTTGACGTCATAGTGCGATGCGACGTCCATGGCAGCCGCTCAGATTCTAAGCGTCGTGGAATTTTCACTCTGGCCGCATCTCTCGTGACTGCTGGTTGTTCCGCCTGATCAGCATGCGGTTCTTAGGGCGGCCACAATTGAGCCTGGCTCGTAGTTGCGTTACATGCCGGCGTTGCAGCCGACCGAGTCAGTCTGCACACAGTCGCAACGCCCGGGCGTCTTGCCAACCGGAGGACGAGCACAGCTCCAATGCGCAACCCAGCTCGGGTATGTCAAGGTCATCCGCCTGTCTGTTATTGTGGCCATGGCTGTGATGGCATCGCTATGCAGCTCTGCGAGGCCCATCCCGCTGGCTGGAGATGAGGCGTGCAACACCTGCAGGCAGCATGGCGGAGCGTGCCGGCAAAATTGCTGCTGACCTGGCTGTGAATCCGCTTACATACCTAGTGGCTATCGGCCTGTCGGTCTGGTTAGTGAATGTGCTGGGCGAGAGCGACCTGACCATCTTTGTCTTGGCAGCATTCCCCATAGTGGGCCTGACAGCACTGTCCAAGAGCCCCATCGGACAGCAAGTCCAAAAGAGCCTTGAAGCTGAGCTTCCTGGTGCGTTCTATGCTATAGCTCATCCTTGCACAGCGGGAACCATTGATCGGATCGTGCACCAGCCCGACTCAGACCAATGCACACACTGTCAACAGTGTGCTCCTGCACCTGCCTCATCAGTCCACAAGTCAGATGCCCAGAACGAATCAAAGCACCTCGATCATGCCCTGCTCTAACTCTGAGCACCCAGGCTCGCGCATTCGTGCGTCGCCTCCTCATTGAATTGTCCGATTATTTCTCTCTTGAATGCCTCACTGAATGTGGCAAACAGAATGCGGCAAACACGCCACCAGCATCATGATGTCCTACAGCATTGGGTCCGTATCAGCGTGAGCAGCTGCACTGCGAGTCCACATGGCACCCTCACGACAACCTCTCTGCACTCAGTATGCACGTCAGGCGGCGCAGTTGACCTGTGCGCGAGCAGCTGCGCACTGCTGTTTAAAACACCGCTGCAAAGAGACACAGCAGCTGCTCCAAGTCCCGTCATCACAGCACCCGCAACGTTGCATTTGCATGTGTACACACACACACACACACACACACACACACACACACACACACACACACACACACACACACACACACACACACACACACACACACACACACACACACACACACACACACACACACGCCACAGGTGGCACAGCGCTGCAGCTGAGACTGGCCATGGTCCATGCATCGAACAGCAATGATGGTCCATGCATGGTGCAGCCTGTGCAGTGGCGTGTACGTGTGTAGCCTGGGCGTGACTCTGCGCCTGAGACCACATGACAGCCCCAGCAGCCGGCAGCGGTCACAGCAGGTCACAGCGGATCAACCCCTGTGGCTCATGCGTCACGGTTCGCTGGAGGTCCCGATGGCCTGACTGGCCACAGCAACCAACTCAACGAGTACACTCAATTCTATCCCCGACTGCACGCATAGACCCGTAGAACGCATGTGTGCCAATTAAAGCAGCAATGCTGGCACAGCGGCAGGGATTGCATGAGCAGCAGCTGTATGCCGACAGTGCCATGACGGCAGCGAGGACATGAACAGGCAAATTGCAATGCATGACAACAGGCCCTGCACACCCCCCGCGGGCCCTGGCCCCCCCACATGGATCACCTGGCGGTCCTCCATGCGCGCGGTCACATAGCACGCTCAGCTCCTGCACAGCACGCAGCAGCATCTACTGCGTGCTGGCAGTGCTCAGGGGCGCATCATCCATGGCAATCATAGCACGCGGCACGCACACGCAGCTTGATCGAATGCCAACGCTGCAGAATGCGTGAGCGCACGTGTCATTCCATGCATGACCTTCCATACTCAATGTGTCACGGACTGTCAGCAGCATCCTGCAACACACGCGCTGTTCCGTTCGATTTGACCATTGCACACATGTGCACTCCGCACGACAGCTATGTCCGCGGCACAACCGGCTCGAGTGCACTGGTAGCCGCACTGGCACACATGTGCACGATTGATGTGTCTGCGGATGCGGCCGTGGTAGGCAGCGCCTGCCTCCATGGAGCTCCGTTGCGGAGTTACAAGACTCAATCAATGCAACAGGCAGATTGACCCACGGGCGGCTTGCATGCATGTGACCACACAGGTCCACCCCGATGCACTGGTGTCAGTGCTATATGTCGTGCATGATATGGCATGCATGTGCAGACGTGCGTGGGTGTCGTCGCCGCCGCATGCATTCGCACACATCATCCCCGCTGCATGCATCGGTCCCGCGCACGGCCCTGCGCCTCTGCAAGCTATACATGTCAGCCTCGGCAGCAGGGCGCCCTGCCAACGAATGCCCTTACCTCCCCGTGCTGCGTGCTGTGTGCTGCGTGCTGGCACAGCTTCGTGCAGCGGCACATGCATGAAGGTCCGCCTGCCCGATGGAGGCCAGGACGCAGAACCATGCCGCTTCTTCGAGGCACAACCTGTCAGGGAGTAGCCGCATGCTTCTGCCGCCGCACAGAGGTAGCAAGCCGTTGGACGGTCGTGTTCAGGGCTGGAAGAGGAAGCGGCTGAGATGCAGCGCGCATGGGCCGAGGCGCGCGACCGCTCGCCGTACTTCGGCGCGGCCCGGCCGCAGCTGCCGGCGCCGCTCGGCGGCGCCGCCGGCCTCGACGGCACGATGCCGGGGGACTATGGGTTTGACCCGTTGGGGCTGTGGCACGGCGCGGACTTGGGGCGGCGGCGGTGGTATGTGGAGGCGGAGCTGCTGCACGCCCGGTGGGCGATGCTCGCGGTTGTGGGGTGCCTCGTTCCGGAGGTGCTCGACGTGGCGGGGTTGGACGTCGGGGAGCCGGTTTGGTGGAAGGTGCGTCAGCTTCTGCGCGCGTGCGCGTGCGTGTGTGGCTGAGGGTGTTGCTATGCGGCGTGTCGGCCAGTAGCACATCCGACGTACTGCCACACAACTCAGCAACTGGTCTGCCTCCGTGTGTGCGCTACAGGATGTTGCTACGCATCGGTCATGCCAGGAGCACACCAGATGCGCTACAATGCAGTACCTCACAACGCCGTAATCGGGAGGGCTCTGTAAATCAAAGGCACTGACTCGCATGCGTCTGTGTGCGGGGTTCCGCTGTGCCTGCGGCGCAGGGGCGGGGGGGGGGGGGGGCTGTGCCTGTGTGGTGGATGGACACCGCGCGTGGACAAGGTTACATGGGCCAGTCGGTGGTTGGTTGCGCGCCAGTACGGAATCATCATCCGACACGCAGGGTAGAACGCCATTGCCGTGCTCTTGATCACGCGTGACCTCACAAGGTCGTCCAGACAGTGTTGTGGACGGAATGCATGCATGTGTATTGTGGGCCTGTGCCTGTGTAGCAGCATCAGCCTACCCCCAGCGAGTAGACAGATTTGCACAGGCATATCAGCAAGGCATGGCGCACAAGCCCACCTGCAATCGTTCTGACACAGACATGCCAGTCATGCCCGCAGGTGGCTCATGTGCCTGACCTCGCGGCGCGACCAAATAAAAGAAATGTCCTCGTGAGAATAAGAAGTAACAATAACCACCAAAAAAACATCGGCATCTCAGTGAGAACAACAAAAACATGTCGGCGTGTGCTGCGGCGTGTGCTGCGGCGTGACCGTGACCGTGACCGTGTGCTGCGGCTGCAGGTGGGCGCGGCAAAGCTGCGGGACGGCGTGAGCCTCAACTATGCCGGCATCGAGGGCTTCCGCATCGCCGGCAACCAGGGCCTCGGCATCATCGTCGCCTGCCAGGTGCGGCACTCCAACGCCCGCGCTGTGCGCAAGTGCATGCTGCGTGCTGCGCGCTACCGTACTCCCGCCAATATTGAACCCCTCATCTCGGTTTTTTGGCTGAGCATGCATTCCCAAACACATCGGCTTTGATGGACTTTCTCTAGCGCAACTGTCAGATCGGGCGGTCCATGAGTCTGCAAGTATAGGGCAGTCACAGAAGCTGTCATCGAGCACGCAGCAGAGCACAGACGCATGATCCGGGCAAGGGCAGGGCCCCACTGCACAGTTCCGCCTGTGGCGGCACTGAAAGCGCGCTGCATGCATGGCGCGGTGCGCGGGACAGTGTCAACCAGTGCCAGGGTGATGTGGTGCAGCTACACATGTAGGTGGTGCTGATGGGGGGCCCAGAGTACGCGCGGTGGGTGGGCATCGAGTCGCTGCAGCCGGTGGGTGTCTTCCTGCCGGGCACGCAGGAGTATCCGGGGGGCGCTCCCTTTGACCCCGCGCAGTTCTCACGCAAACCCGACCAGTTCCTCGAGCAGCAGGTGCGAACTCGCACCGCCGCTGCCCTCCACTGCGGCCAGCTGCTGCATGCGCCAAGTCCAGCTGCATGGTGCCGCACAGCAGCAATAGCACATGGCCTGTATGCTTGGTTTCGGCCGGCAGGGATGATCAAACTGGTTCACGTAGCAGCTCCGCTGCGCAGCCGTCCCGCGGCCGCCGTCCCGCGGTCGGAACAGGGCTGCGAGCTGGCCAGCCAGTGGCCACCAGTGGGAGGGGCAGGGATCTGCTCATGCATGCTGCGCCTCATGTGGGGCATTGCAATGGCGGGCTGTGGCATGCATGAGTCAAGAGGCCACACGCTCTGCACGCTTCCGCTGTATGCTGGCTCCGGTTTTTTCCCAGCACTGTCGGCTCACGTCTGAGCTGTGGGTTGGGCACTGCTGTGTGCATGCATGAGATAGTTTCTGTGACATTGTCGATTATGTACGGGCCGGGACATTAAAATCGTGTAGCTGCTGCTGCAGCTTTCACTGGATAAGATACTGCATGCATTGCTTGCACCTGCAAGCCACGTGGACATTGCCGGTCTCGTTATCCAGACTCATGTCGTTCTCAATCTAGTGATGCAAAACAGCATTTTGAGGCAGTTGCACCCTCGAGGACTACATCAGGGGCCCTACGCTCGTGATCGCCGTTGACTGCTGAGCTACACACGATCCGTCATACGAGACCCTTGGCACCGGCTGACACTAGTCACAGTAGCCTGTGTTAGTTTTGTACCCAGCAGCATCCAGTGTATCTTCTACCTCTTTGGCAGTACACAAGCTCTGCACGAGGCTGCATCATCCCACATGCACACCCAAATACCCACTCCCACAAAAATTTTTGGCTAGCATACTGTCTAGCAGTGTTGTTGAATGTTGTGGAGCATCCCGGGCATCGACTGCCACTGAGAGTGGCTGACCCTGATCACTGCTGCGTGCTGATCCCGACAGTGGCTGCAGGTGAAGGAGATCAAGAATGGCCGCCTCGCCATGGTGGCCATGCTGGGCCTGTTTGCCCAGGCGGCCGCCACGCAGCAGGGGCCCGTGCACAATCTCCTCGACGCCGTCTATGCACTGTGACCGCGGCGACGCCCTCCATGCATTGCGACGGCTGCCACGCGGTCCGGGGGGTGTCGCCCCACCCAGAGCCAGACCAGACCCCCGCTGTGCTGCGCATCCTGCATCGGGCACTGAACGCGCAGTGCGCACAGCACGATCTCGGGTTTCGCCGTCGGTGGCCGGGCAGAGCTTCCCAGTTGGCGGCCGTGTGCTGGGCAGTGCCCCGCAACTGGTAAAGCTTGCGCAGCATGCACAGCAGCTGCAGTCTGTGGCATTGTCAGCCTTGCAGCATCGCAATGCCCTGTGCTGGGCATCGTCCTGCGTGAAGAGCCATGTAGCAGCCGAGCCATGTAGTGGCCGTACAGCATCGCACAGCACAGCACGGCATGCTGCAGATGTGGCCAGTAAGCCACGGGCGAGCGAGGGGACCATCGGCAGCAGCTCAACAGCCATGGCTCAGTTGGCGCTGCTGTGCGTGCTGGGCTCCCTCTCTGCCGCTTTGGTGTGTGTGCTTTCAGTTTTGGCCCGCGCAACGATGCTCTGGCAGCTGAGCGGGTGCACAGGGCACTCTCTGCTCTTTGGTGATGTGCGCTTCAAGAGAAGTCTAGGCTTAGATGCGTTGCTCTGCGGCAGCATGCATGCATCCGCAAACGACAGAACAGCTGTCACAGTCGTGTTTGCACACACGTGTGGGGGGCAGGCATTGGGCCTTTGATAGTCGGCGCGCCAGCCTGCATGTCTACGTTTCCATGGCATCTTCATGAAGTTTCCATGGCATGTATTCAAGATTGGTCGCAGCGCAGGCACCACGAACAGGGGCACCGCAGCATTGTCACAGCTAGCTGCAGCTCAGGCCATGCCGGCCATGCAGGGACAGCGCCATGCATGCATGGTGCACCGCAGGGCAGGGCGTACACACGCGTGCATAGCCACCCAGGTCGAGGCGGCAGCGCAGCGCCCCCCGACTGTAGCCTAGTCCAAGTGTGTATGTATGACCTGCTGTGCCGCCGTGTGGAGCATTTTCCTGTGTCACATCACGGACATCTCGATGATGCGCCGATGTGCTCATGCTGACAAAGATATACTTAAAAGACTTCTCAGTGATCTAAGAAATACTTCTCTTTGTCAGCATGAGCACATCGGCGCATCATCGAGACATCACTGATCTCTGTGTTACCCTAGTGATAGATCTTTGACCCAGCAGCGCCGAGGCAACAGACCAGTCAACATGCAAACAGACAAACCATCAGTGATCTCTGTGCAGTTGCCATTGGCAGCTCTGTAACTCTGGCTCGTACGCTCAACACCTGTCGGTGGCCCCGAGTTTCCGAGCAGTCAAAGTGACAGGCTCCTGGAAGCGATGAATTAGTGTGTACCGTACTCCTGCCAAATATCGAACCACTCATTTCTGATCGTTTGGCTGAGCAATCCCCGATACAGCAGCTGTAAAGGACACTTTGAGAGCAATTCTCCGATATGGTGGTCAATGTATCTGAAGGTGAAGGATTGATCGAACTACATTCTGCTGCGACCCATATGCATGCGACTGCAGCCGGGCCCCGGGGAGGGGGCCGCTGATCAGATGGTGCCATCGAGCAGGGTAGCGGGCCTTGGCCTGCTCAGGGTAGCGCCGGAGGTCGGCACTGCCGCCTACATCGCCGCGGCGGCTCTGTGTGAGCTGTCATTTGGGGAGGATGGCCCCCATGTTTCCGACCGTTCAGCGGCCCTAGCGGTGGGAGACTCTCACAGCTGTGACAGTAGCTGCACGGCAGCCTCCAGCCCTGGCCTGAGCCGGACAGAGCGCTCAACTCCACCAGTGACACGATTGCGCACGTGCTGCCCACCAATGGTGGGCCACCATCCAGCCGATAGTCACTCACGCCATCGCCCAGCAAGAGTCTACCCAGCAATGGTATGACGCGCTGCTCGCTGCCGCTGACCTCATCACAGACGCTGGATAGCGGGCAGCAGCCAACTTGTGCAGCTGCGCCTGCCGTGAGGCGGCGATCTGGCTCGACACCCTGCCTGTTTCACCATGTCTGCAGCTGTTCAACGACCACTTTGCACTTTCTCTCCGCCACCGCCAGAGTTGGCGATGTGGGATTTCTCTCATGCATGTGAATGCGAGGGGAATCACATGCAAGTGCGGACAGTTCATCCTGCCGAACGACCTCGACCATGCAATGGCAACTCGCCGTCTGGACTCCACACCGTGCGCCACAACATTCTCCAGGAGAGAAGAGAAGGCGCGGGGCGTGGTCGCCATATGTTAATATTGAGCGTTTTGAGAACCACAGTCCCCAACACTTGTTGTTTTAACTTTCTGACGCAGCATGCACAGGAACACTCCCGGAGTGATGCACACGCGCAGAGCAGTCTTGCTTAGCGCGGGATCGAGGAGGACGGCGGGGCGGCGAGTGCAGGCAGGGCCAGTGCTGTGGGCTGAGTGTGTGAAAAGGCCGGCCCAACACTGAGGGTAGGGACACCGATGTGGGTGATGATGCAGCGGAGGGTGCTGGGCACAGGGAGGCGGGCCAAGCAGGGCAGTGTTGGGTGCAGCAAGAGCAAGATGCGCAGGCAGAGGCGGGTGATGCCGACGCGGTGGTGGCTGGTGTGGTGCAGGAGGTGGACAAGATTGGGGATACATTGTATGGTCCGCCCAGCGGTGAACTCCACACTGCGGATGTGTCTGTGATTGATCCTGTGCGCAGACATATCGCAGAGCTGCAGCCCGTAAGGATGGCTCTGCGACAGCTCTGCGAGGTGGGCACCAGGTCTCGCATACCTCCTTGCAGCCCAGGTATGGTTGTAAGCGTGGTGTGCCTGTCCAAATTCAACACGGCTGGTGCCAAGTGAGGGCACCTTGCACTCCCCAAGACCTCCATCCAAGGAGGTTGCGTATCGCCGCTATGGCCCGCATGTATACGACTATGTCGCGTTCATCAAGCTGTCGCACGAGACGTTCGGCAGGTTGGGCAAGGCCTAGGGTGCATTAATAGGCTGCTGGAAGTGGCTGCTGGGTGCACTCGTAGGCTGCTGGGTGCACTAGTAGGATCCTGGAAGTGATAAATTTGTGTGTACTGTACTCCCGTCCAATAAGTGGCCATGGTCCATTGATCTGAAAGTAAAGGGTAGATTGCACTACGTGCTGCAGCTGAGAGGCTGCGGCGCTGCTGACAAAACATCTCTGTATAAGTAGTCCATGCAACGCAGACAGGGCTAATTCTGCCTGTTGCCAACAGCGCGCTGCAGTGGCCACAAGGCACGTCTCAGTGGCCACCGGCCCAACAACCATAACAAAACCAAGAACGGCATCACGCCAAACCCAACCGGGCATCAGCCACCGCACCGCAGGCCACAACACCCCTCAGCACAACCTGGCCCCGGGTGTCGTTATGCTGCGTCGCGATTGATACTGGTGAGTCGAGAAGGTCACAGGGCCACCGATATGTTGCGCAACACAGGCTTGATGCAGTCAAACAATATTCACCGCTTTGTGTGTATGTGTATCTCGGATACACGATGGGGCATCACCACCCATATATAGCCAATATATAGCCCTGGGTGCGGCTAGCTCCAGCACAGCAGCTGGAAGGCACAGCGCACAGCACAGCAAAGCACAGACTGCACCGAGGCCGATTGTTGTAAGCTAGATGCCCACTGGGGGGCATCACCGCTCAGGGCGGTGCCAACATGCAAACATGAACTCGCGCTATTCAAGAACAGAGGATGTGTGCATATGCGCATGAGATCTCTGGAGGGGCACCAGAGTACGGCAGAGGGGCACCAGAGTCGTGCTGCCTGCTGTGCGTGCTCTGGCAAAGGGGCACCAGAGGGGCACCAGAGTACGGCAGAGTGCGCAGACGGGGGTGGGAGGCATTATATTATTTGCCATTATATTAACGTAATATTCTGCTTGGATCCCCATCATGACGTCAGCTGTACAGTTGCACATGTGTACATTGCTAGCGATGGCGCACACTAGTACTGTTGTCTGCCACGCGGCGCACGCATGCGGTTTGTGGCGATGGGGGCTGTCCCCCACAAACTTTGTTGTGACAGTGTGTGGCAGAATGTGATTCCACATTCTGCCACACAGTGGCCTGTGGACGCCTCGGCAACAGGCAGAATTAGCACTGTCTGCGTAGCAGGGATATCGCATAAGGCTGTATCACAGGCACCGGGGGTGTTCCTCTCACACACATGCACATGCACATGGAAGCGCATGCTCTGCGTGCTGTGTGGGTGCAGTGTGGATGGCAGGCCATGACCATTCCTGGCTGCTGTGGCCATGCTGTGGCCATGCTCTTGCACCGACTGGGCGCCGAGCCGACGCCATGGTACCGGTGCCTAGCTCCTCTTGCTTGCGTGTGGATCCCATGCTGCTGCCCTGTGTTACACAGTGATAGGTCTAGGACTCAGCAGCGCCGAGGCAACAGAGCAGTCAATCGGCAAGGGACAAACCATCACAAGCCCCAAGGAGTGGTCACTCTCCGCACAAGCAAAGGGTAGAACGGACCAGGTGCATTCATTTGCGGTGACATGTGTTAGAAAAAACCCCCCCAATCGGGCATCACACCAAACCCAAACGGGCATCGGCCACAGCACCCCTGCGGACAGGGGCTGAAAAACGGTCAACACGCGCAAACAAATCAGACAGGGCAGCAGAGGGGGCACCTGAAGGCTCGAGCAATGCACACAACTCAGACGACCATACACGCAGCCGGGCCCAACGCGGCAGCCACACAGGCGGCACAGCAACGGGCGCAGACGTGCACAAGGCAGAAATCCTGGAGGCGGTGCCAGCCAGGAAAGCGGCCACAAGGCGACAACAGAGGCCACGAGCGGGCTGGGCGACACACGAAGGCAGGGCAGCCGCGAGGTCAAAGAGGAAAGGAACAGTGCACGCAGTCAAAACACCATCACACTCGGGCGCAGTCGGAAAAGCACGGTCAATGACGGCACGCGCAGCCACGTCACCAGCCACAGCGCGTACGAGATCAGACCGGAGGCAGGACGCGTCATGAGAAACCCCGGGGGGGTGAACGCAAGAGCACGACAGAAGGAGATGTTGGATGTGGCGCCACCTGTGCTCACCCGGATCAGCAACACACAAACCAGCATTCGCTTTTTTGTGCTTTTTGATGCATTGCCATGTATCGTACCTCTGTGTTCTACCACCTTGTGGAGCATACATCTGTAACGTATCTCACACACAAACCAGCATGCGCTTCATACACCTCGCACTCACAAAGGAGACACGCATGGGGGCAGCGCGCATCGCCATACTGCACAGCATAATCGCCAGGAACGTGGGAAGAACGTAGTAACAGAATGGGGTAGACAACGCAGGACGGGGACCGCGTGTATGGCACAACACCAGAGTCCAGGAGGTAAAGCCCCCGAGCGAGCGGATTGCGCAGGGCAGGGGGCGGGTGAGGACGTTTCCTGAGGCGGCCAGCGAGGGGCCGAAGCTCCACAGCAGAGACGGGAGCGTCAACACAGCGCTGTTGCCGTGCTCAAGTGGTGATGCCAGCCCGGATGTCGGAGTTGCGAAGTGTGGTGGGTCCAACAACGTCATCAGCGGTGCCAGTAGTGGCCTCCACACGTGCACCGACGTCATGCACTGACGTCACAGCGGACCGGCATGTGGGCGACCGCGAGTTCGTATGCGGCAGCCGCCCGGCATAGCCATGCATCTCGCTTATGCATTAAGGCGCGCACCGCCGCGCCCATATAGTCAGGGGAGATCCCGGCAGGCAAACTGGCAGCGAACCCAGCCGATAGGTCATGCGCGCGCAAGGCACAGGTCGCGGCGTCAGTCACGCGGTCGCGCGAAGTTGCAGGATGTGGTCAACGACCGAAGTGCCCGCGCCGCTACCATACGCCCGCCCGCCGTGCCCCAGGCATGTTGGGGTAGTTGATGCGGTGCCAGACAAGAATTGCAGGTCAGCTGCAACGCACAAGCGAAGTAGCGACTTGCCATGTTGGTCCAGCGTCGGCTCGCCATGTGGTGGTGCCACAGCACTGAGGGGCACGGGCATGCCTTCGGCGCCCCGAAAGCCGACCCTGGCGTTCAAGTCGCCCGCCACGATATCACCGTACCGCGCTTGCGGCGAAAGTACTAGATATCGCTGTGGAGGTCCTGTAAGGCCGACTCATATGCATGTTCAGCCGCGACCGACCCGCGCACACACGGCATGTACACGGAGGCCAAGCACATGTTGGTGTCGGCACTGGTCCTGTATAGCCGAGCCCACACTGCAGCATGCTTCAGTGGCGCCGCGCGGGTCACCCCCGGGCGTGGGGCGATGTACGACACAAACGGGGCCGCGTCTGCGCGGATGAGAAACCCCGTGCCACCTGTGCGGATGTGGTCCTGCATACAGGCAGGGGTGCCGCCACAGGCAAGGCCAAAAGTGGCGGGGACGTCGTCCGGTGCCGAAATTTTCGTTTCCTGTACTGCCATAGCCCCAACGTTATGCCGCTGCGTATATAAGGTCGGAGAGCGCGCCGATGCGGCCCGCAGACAAAGCGGTGGAGCCGATGTCCCTGACATTCATGCATGCAATACAGTCCTGTGTGGTAGCGCGCTGGCGCTGCTTGCGCACCCTAGACGGGCGCTGCTGGCGCACCCTAGGCAGGCGCGCTTGAGGGGCAGCAGCGGGCGCCGGAGGTGGCAGCGGAGTATGCGGAGCAGGGGTGGGCGGTGCGCAGGGCTCGTCGTCTGCTGTAAGCGCAGCTAGGGCTGCAAAACGATTTGCGGAAGTGCAGCGCATGCCACTGGGAGGTGGCTGGAGGGGACATGCCTCCGCGAGCTGGCCGTAACCTCGGTGGCGGTAGGCGAAGCCAAACTGGTCAACATATGTGGCAGGGGCGGAAGACAGGGAGGTGCGAGCAGGGATGCCACCAGACTGCAGCAAGACCGCATGAGCCCCATGCAAGGCGCGCCGGCAGTGCTATCGAAATTGCACCGGGTCAGTCGTGATTTGAGCGCAATGAAGCGGGTTGTGGTCGACAAGGCGGTACATGAGGTCGCAGGGGGCGGCTGGATCAGTGGGCCGGCAGCCAGCCGAGTCTGTCTGGAAACGGGCATAAGTTACACCGTGCAGGCCACATGTGCGCCAATCCTCCATTAGGAGAGCTCTGTCAGCACACCGCTCATAGGTGTACAGAATTGGCAGGAACAAGAGGACCCGCCATGGCACCTCATAGTTTTCGGTGCGGTCCACCGACCCCGGCCGCGGTGTCCCTGCGCCACGGACTCATCGCCAGGGGTTGCCAGAGGACCTGCGTAGCCGGGGTCGGTGCACCTGAGACAGGGTGTGCTCCAGGCCAAGCCAGAGGGTGCACATGCAAGCTTTGGCCCGGTGGGCGGGCGCGATGGGTTCCATCGGCAGAGTGCAATTCTGCAGGCATGGGGTGCGCATCAATGCTGGCCGTCGGACACTGAGGGGCTCGCCAGGAGCGGCAGCATGTCTGAGCAGTGCAAGGTCGTCGGAGTGGCCGGGTTGGTCATCAGCACTGCATACGTAACGTCGGCATCGAACGATTGGCTCACACTCGCTTCACAAAGCGGAAAGACAATGTCTGGGTGCCAGGAGTCCAGCATGAACCACTCGGCCACAGCAGCGCGCAGCGGCGCCCCGCAGCACCGCGACATAGTGGGCCGGGCGTCGGCCGGAGGGGTCCTGTGCGTCGCGTATGGTCGGTATCATGCAGTCCCCCAGCGCAAAAGGTGAATGCTGCATCGCGACCGTGTCTGCAAATGTGGCGCCAGTGGAGGCCCCTGCGTGCGGCAGACCCTCCTGCAGACGGATGCTATCATGGTAGTGGCGCAGAACCGTTTGGAGTTCGCACCGTGCTACCAAGCCCTGGATGGCACTATGGTATGTGCTCTTACCATGTTATGTACTCTTACATCGAGGGGCTCCGAGCCAGCGCACCAAGCGAATGTACTAGATTCTAGCCTCACATGCTACCCAGCAGATGCGAGCCGGCCAGGCGATCACCTGGAACGAACTGCGCACCCGTGAGCCGTGCCACCCTGGACATGGTCTTTCTGATCACAAACCCGTTTCCTTTCACTGTCGCCGCACTGAGCTCCCGTAAGAAATTCTCAATCCAGCGAGCCTTTGCTCGCTTGTTGAATGGCCCAACCAACGACACTGCCAGCGCGTTGAGGTACTGCATGGCATGCGACCCTAGTCTGCCATATGTCTCGTGCACAACCGGCACCACCTTGTACGATCCCTGCACACTCTCTTTGTACGCGTTGAGTTTGTACTTTTCGCGAACTTCGGCCGCGTGCCCCTTTGCCCACCACAGCCACCCCAGATGGGTGGATGAAGCTGACATCTAGCACATACACATCTACGTCCGGACCATTTGCTAGGATGTCCCCCCTACTGTCGTCCCTGTAGCGTCTGTCTAGGCTGCGCATCACAGGCTCGCTATGATATGTACTCTTACATCGAGGGGCTCCGAGCCAGTGCACCAAGCGAATATACACCTAGATTCTAGCCTCACATGCTACCCAGCAGATGCGAGCCGGCCACTATGGTATGTATAGTTACATCGAGGGGCTCCGATCCAGTTGTAATCACGAAAGTCATTCAACTAGGAGAGTACTCAAGCCAACACACACACATGGCGGAGGAGGCGGCCAAGGGCCACCACCACACCATCACCAAACGTCGGGAACACCTCGCAGAGATCTGCCATCAATCCTGGTGCAGCATCTCTTTCTTGCAGCTCTGTCTCAACCGCAGCCAGGGCTTCTTCCTCACACACACAACGAGCAGTTGGTAACACACGTCTCCAGAACCCAGAGAGCATAGCATAACGTCGCATCGCCATGCAAAGCACGGTCAGGTGGTGATTCAGAAACATCAAAGGCGAGCCCATCCCAGGCACCATCATACTGCCCATCCCACAGCTAGGAGATACACCTGCGCAGATCACATTCCAAGCCAGGCATGAATTGTCAGAGAGACATAAAAAGTAGTGCAACAGTGAATGGTGTGTCTGAAGGAAACTTCTCGACTGGGGGTCAGTCAGTATTGGACGTCTTCGGGGAGGCGGGGCAAACTATGGTATGTACTGTTACATCGAGGGGCTCCGATCCAGTGCACCAAGCGAACGTACAACTAGATTCTAGACTCACATGCTACCCAGCAGATGCAAGCCGGCCAGGCGATCACCTGGCACAAACTGCGCACCCGTGAGCCGTGCTACCCTGGACATGGTCTTTCTGATCACAAACCCGTTTCTACTATGGTATGTACTGTTACATCGAGGGCCTCCGATCCAGTGCACCAAGCGAACGTACAACTAGATTCTAGACTCACATGCTACCCAGCAGATGCAAGCCGGCCAGGCGATCACCTGGCACAAACTGCGCACCCGTGAGCCGTGCTACCCTGGACATGGTCTTTCTGATCACAAACCCGTTTCCTTTCACTGTCGCCGCACTGAACTCCCGCAAGGAGTTATCAATCCAGCGAGCCTTTGCTCTCTTGTCGACTATGGTATGTAGCATGTATGTGGTGAGGGTGTGAGTCACATGACATCGGCCAGCTCCAATACGTGGCATATGGGCACACCGCAGCAAGGCCTGGTACAGCGGAAGCCTGGGCCTCCACAGTCATGGATGGTGTTACACGGAGATCAACGCAAGAGCCAAGTCGAGTGATCATGGATGGTGTGAGAAGGTGTGTGCGTACGTGCCTGTCTTTGCCTGCCAGGTAAATGTCTGATGGCTGATGTGACTGGTCATGTGCGTGTCTGACAGCTCGTGTGAGAAGGTTTGTGCTTGTCTATCTTCTAAGCCAGAACCCACAAGGTCTGGCATACTTCTGCTTGTTGGGCTGGGGGCGCTGGGCGCTCTGTCGGACTGCACTGCTTGCTTGCTGTTGCCCTCACAGCTGGGCTGCTACAGTCATCTCTGTGTTACACTGTGATCGGTCACAATCATCTCTGGGTAGCACAGTCATGGATGGGCATGGCGGTGCGGGCACAGTCGTGCCAAGGCCACTGCCACGCAAAGCAGGGACTGTGCACTGTGTACTAACAATGAGGTAGAAGATACACTGGATGCTGCTGGTTACAGAACTAACACAGGCTACCGTGACTAGTTTCGGCCAGTGCCAATGGCCTCATCAGACGGATGGTGTGCAGTCCAGCAGTCAACGGCGATCACGAGCTTAGGGCTCCTAATGTAGTCCTCGAGGGTGTAGCTGTCAACCTGCTGTGCACTGTGACAGCTGTGTGACACTGTGACAGCAGTATGCATGCAGCCAACAGTATGCATGCAGCCAACTGCCACCCAGGAGGGCCCTCGAGGGCGTCTGTGGTTGCACGGACATGTATGTGCATCGCAGCCTGTGCATCGCAGCCACGCCACCCTGGCGCAGCTACTCGCAGAGGAGATACAACGTTGTATCTGTACAGACGCTGCCGCCGCATACGGTTGAAATCTCGCCCGCGTGAACGCAGCAGGGGCGCCGTCGTGACAAGGATGGAGATGACTCAGCTGACGGCCAGACGAGGGTCTGGTACTGCGTACCATCCGGGCCCCCCGCGGCGCGAATCCCTCGGCGCGCGGCGGCATGTAGTATCAATGCCAATGCCGTTTGAACAACTGCTGGACCGCAGGCTGGCCTCTCGTGTCGATTTAATACTTGAATGTATGCATGTTCGAGCCATTGCCGTCTCTATCTGACAATTGACACCGAACTTAGTTTGAACAGCGCGCAGCGACTCTCGATCACTCGAACTCGGTATGGGTCGCCCACGCTGTTCGAGGTGCTTCGGCGTCCTTGGACTCTGCCTTCTATCCTGCAGAGTCCAAGCAGATGCGCACGACCATTCTGAGCATGTCCATGAGACGGTGGAGCAGCCGGCAGGCGATGGCGCTGGGATGGTCAGCTTTGCTGCCTGGCTGGGAGAGGAGCCACCGGCAGCTCATGTCCAGCACCTGTACCAAGACAGCGGCACGTCCGACACCATATTCTCATGGATGATCGACGCCTCCAGGTGATTCCAGACCTCAGTGTGGCAGGCAACGCCGTTTTGCCGAAGCGCAGTGCACAGCCCTTCGCCACATCATGCTGTAGTTGCTCCGTTTCTGCACCTGAACGTCTCAAAGTTTGCTGGAAAAGTTCATACGTGTCAAAGTGCACGAATCGTAAGCCTGGCCTGAAGTCGCCTGGACTCACCAGGGCTCACTGGCTCAGACGGGTCCATCCCGGCTTTTGTGTACCGCCCGAGCCTCCACGTCCAATGCCGGTATGGAGTGGTACGACTGTACACGACTTTGCGCGTGGTTCGCGCGCGCCGTTGCCCCGCATGCATACTACACTTGACGTCGTATCGATAGCGCGGAGTGTACTGTTACATCGAGGGGCTCCGATCCAGTGCACCAAGCGAACGTACAACTAGAGTCTAGACTCACATGCTACCCAGCAGATGCGAGCCGGCCAGGCGATCACCTGGCACGAACTGCGCACCCGTGAGCCGTGCTACCCTGGACATGGTCTTTCTGGAGTGTACTAGTGTCGCCAAATGTCGTTACACGTGTCGTTTTGCATGTGTGGACGCACGCGAACCGCCGGCCTGCCGCGGCATGCCGCGGCACAGAGCACCTGCTCGTGCATGTTCGTGAATGGGTACTCGCCACTAGTAGCCATGCCAAATGCTAGCGTACCCCTGCAGGGGACTGTCATATTTCTCTTTGCCACTAGCAGACAGCAGCTGCATGGTATTCACGGATTCATCAGGCAACATCATTGAAGACACTACCTGACGGCGTTAGGTATCTACCAATCAATTGTAACCTGTGGTTATGTTTCATGTGTCTGATGCATTGCCATGCTTGCCTGCCTCTGTGTTTTATCACCTTGTGGACCATACCTCTGTAACGTGTCTCATTGCAAGTAGCAGTGCTGTTCACATACAGTGCCCGGCCCTGAGAACTCTTCCGCACTGTGTGGTGCTGGCAGTCCAGGCCTAGGGCCCTCTGCCCCTCTGAAGCCCTCTGAGGCGTCCCACGTTCGGAGCCTGGCCCGTGTGCCTGCTGCGAGGATCTGGCAGGGTGTTCCAACCTTGGACACTTCCCAACAGGCCATGTTTTGCCTCATATCCACTCTGGATGCTAGCCTGGCTCATGATGCACGCAGCCGCTGCTCGTTGCTCAACCCTGATGCTCACCCACTGATGCTTACCCGCTGATGCTGAATCGCTGAAGCTCTCATGTGGCGACACAGCCATTGCGTGGCGCAATGCAGGAGCAACCTCACTGGTGCTACCCACGCTCACAGCCCTCCGCTGCTGCCCATTTCTGTAGCTCTACCCTGCGCCTGTGCCCCTCGGCGCAGGCTTTCATGCACTTTCGGCAGCGCTTTCGTGCCCTTCTGGCAGTGCTTTCATGCCCCCTTGCCATGTACATCTTTGGCCCTAGCGTCTGGCACCTGCATGGGACAGGAGTCTGGCAACAGGCCCTGCGCCCTGTTTAACATCAGCTGAGCCCTTCCACAGCGCTCACCCTTCCGCAGCATGGCCAGCTGCCCGTGGCCATGCATGGTGTGTTCTGGCAGCTCCATGCATGCCAGCCCCTGCTTGCTCTGCCTCTTGTGAAGCATAGTTCTGTACAAGATCTCCCCCCCCCCCCCCCCCCCCCCCCCGGCGCTGCTGTGTGGCATGGAGGACATCACGGTGTGCGCTGCGTGTAGGAGCGGCTCCGAGCCCGCGGCTGTGGCGGACATGCATGACGACCACGGCGGGGAAGAGGGGGACGAGCACGCTGGCCATGACCATCGGCGTCGCAGTCTGCTTGGTGATGGGCATGATGAGCATGATCATGCTGAGCATGCGGATCACGGAGACGAAGAGGCGGTCAGCGCGCAGCGTGTGCTGACTGTAGGATCTCTCGAGGCGATGCACAATGCGACGGAAGCGAGCGAGCTGATCAGAGGTGCCGTCCTGCTGCGCGCTGTGCGCTGAGGCCTGCGTTCCGGCCCCCCGGGCACTCATCGCTTACTTGCCTGGTAGCTGGTAGAACATTGGTGACCGCTGACCTGGCTCTGCATGCATCTGCCATTCTTGCAGCTGGCTCAGACATCAGCCACTGAATTACCATATGCATGTGTCACATGTGTGCATCTCACATGTCATCACGCCAACTGCCATAAGAAATGTGCCCCCACTCCCCCCCCCTCTGCTGGCAAGTCTCCGCGAGGCGCACTCTAACACCCGTCACCGGCACATGCAACATCAGCGCTTACAAATGCCAATGTGTGCTGACCACGCTGCGCGCTGTGCAGGTGAGCAGGCAGTGCAGGACGCCCTGATGTACATCACAGCATGCATCATAGACCCGGCCTGCGTGCTAGACGGCGCCCCCGACATTGACACGGACGGGCACGGTGACCACGGTGACGCCGATGACCACTCCGGCTCCTCTTATGATCACCTCGCCTTGAAGCTCGGCCTCGCGGCCGCCTTTTTCGCAATGACTGTGGCCGCGTCGTACCTTCCCCTCATCTTCATGTGGAGCTCCAACTACCAGGCATGCCTGCCCCCCCCCATTCCCACCATGCATGTCGTGCATGCATTGTTCCTCCGGCAAGCCGGTGTGCCACCAGATTGTCACTCGACTTTGCCTGATGCAGCTAGCTCCATCATCGTCGCTCGAACCACATTGTTGCTGAGCAAACGATGTGGAGGTTTTCGCTCAGGCACACCGGGTTGGTGGCCGTGCATGCATGCTGCGATCGCCCCACTTGCCAAATATATTCTGTGCTCTACTGAGCTCGCACGCAGGGCAGGGCATGCTCCCGTGCCTCGGCCAGGCCAAAGTTAAAACAAACATGTGTGTACATGCATGCAGGGTATCCTCACGCTCCTCAACGTCTTCTCCGGCTCCATGTTCCTCTCGGTCGGTGTCCTCCACCTGCTGCCCCACGTCGCCGAATACGAAGAGGCAGCCGACCTCTCCACAGATTTCCCTGTCGGCCTTTCCTTCGTCATGGTCGGATTTGTCCTGATCCTCTATGTTGAGCGTGTCCTCTTTGATGTCGACTGCAGCGCCGCCAGCGCGCTGACTCGCCGGGCTGAGTCAGACACCTCAGACGACTCTTCCAAGTATTCGATCATGAGCCGTGCGTCAAGCATTGTGGCTCGCTACCATTCGCCGCTCCTCACCGAGGCAGCCGTCGTGCTGCATGCTGTGCTGGAGTCCATGGTGCTGGGCCTCTCGGTGCGCCCCCGCCGCGCGCTCTGCGCTGCCCGTGCTGTGTGATGCGATTTTCCGAGCAGAGAGCAAGGGCTGCGCCTCGGCTGTTGGAGTTGCGACGGCGGTCTAGCGGCGACCGACAGCCATGCATGCATGCCGCGGCCGTCTCCATGGTACCTGCACAGCAGTCCAGTGCATGCGTGGCCTGCAACGGCCGCGGTTGCGCAGCACCCTCCACAGGCTGCTGCCCCTGCGGAGCTGCGTGTTGCCCTGCCACCTTTGCTCTTACGTCTACATCAAACATCAGCTCCCGGCCACATCGTCCCTGCTGCCAGACTCCCCTCCCGCAGCTGCAGAGCAGCAAAGCGTGCTCTCCACAACATACCCGTGTCCCCTGCTGCAGACCAACAAGGAGGACGTCTGGCTGCTCTTTGTGTCGATCACATCCCACAAGGTCTTCACCACGATGTCTCAGTCTGCACGATTCCTCCGCCTAGGTTGCCCCCCCGGACTCCTCTTCCTCCTCCTCCTCCCCTTCCACATCCTGCCGCCCCTCGGCGTTGTCCTCGGCGCCGTCACCGGCAACGAAGACCCCCTCGCGGCTCTCATCCTCGCCGGCCTCTCCACCGGAACCTTTTTCTACGTCGGTGGCTATGAGATCATCGCGGAGGAGTTCTCCAACGCGCATGCCCACCCGACCCCGCGCGGGCCGAACGGCGGCCCGGACTGCTGCGATGGCGACGGAAGCGGCTGCATCGGCCTGCCGCTGCCGCCCGGCAAGCCCGTGGACTCTGACGGCGACGACGGCGGCGATGCGAACGACTGGAGCCCGAGCAAGCTGCTCAAGTTTGCAGTCTTTGTCCTGGGCATCGGGACACTGATGGCGGTCACCGCGGCGCTGCCCTCTCATGCACACGACCACTGAGTCTGTGCTGGCGGCTCCACTGTGCTGGGGGCTCCTCTGAGCCCAGCATACGGCCACTCGGTTGCTTGCGCTGGTGAAATGCTGGTCAGCTCGGTGCACCTTGTAGCCACAGGGGCCAACCCGCGGCACGGCGGCGGGTGTGTGGGTGCGAAGATGGGTGGGGGTGCTTTGAGCGTCCGGTGGCGGTGATATTGGATCGCGTGCAGGTCGTGCTGGGGTGTGAGGGCATGGGCGGTCCCAGGGTGGCTCGGCGGGCGGCCGCAGGGGTGCTGGGCGCTGCGCGCTGGGCTGCCTACCCGGGCGGCAACATTGCGTAGTAATGTGTTGTGCGGTGCACCTTGGAGTGCTCTGCAGTACAACGGCACAGGCTGCTGCATGCCCCCCTTATGTGCCATTGGAGCTGTGGCAGCGCTCATGTGCTGCGCTGGCCGCTGTCGTGCTTTGCCATCGCTGAATCATTGAATATATCAATAAACGCTGATTGGGACCTGGAAGCGATTGTGTGTGGGAGTGTGGTTGTAATGACCTCCTGTGTTATGATGTGATGCATGATATGATGTGATGCATGCATGCAGAGGTCGATGGATCCACTGGAGTGGACTGGGGACTCGAGCAGACTGTACATGTGCATGTGCTTTCCAGATAAATCCAGGCCCGAGCAGAGCTGAGGGAAGGAAGCTGGTGACACAGTCAACTGCACATGTGCTGTTCGTATGCACATGTTCGTGTGCACTTGTGTGTGGGGTGCATTGTGATCATGCATGCACCTATCATGCGTATACCAACACAAAACCTGTGTTTCTGTCAGCTGAAGTTCTGCTGCCTCTGGCCTGCCTGGACCACTGCCATGCCTACGGGGATGCTCGGCTCATTGCAGGCTTGACTCAGTGACAGCGGGATCGATTTTCCAGTCTGATATCACAGCAGTGGGGGGTGCAGTGTGTGCCACATGCTGCAAGACCCATGGTCCGATTTTCAGGCACATGATAATGTGGGCATCCTGCATCCTGCACGATATGCAAGCACCTCTGTGCAGAGAGTCGCCTACTCTGCTGGTACACTTCTTCACGGTGCAACGAGTCCTGACTGACACTTTAGTAGTGGATTAGTGTCGACCACATTGTGGAGTAAACTGTGTTGTTGCCATGAACCTTGCCTGTGTGTTGTACCGCCTTGTGGAGCATGCCTCTGTAACGTATGTCACACGGAGTAAACTTGGGTCGACAGGTTTATGTACCACTCCCCACACTCCTCCACTGGTCACTGCATCACAGGTGTCTGACACCGAGGAGGGCGAGTGGTATGACTGCCCGATCGAGTCAACATGTCCAAAACCAGAACCTGGACCACGGTCCAGAACACTATTCAGTGCTTCATATTGTGTGTCTGCGGTCTGCACGTGCCTGGTGTGGGCGGCGATGAGCTTCATACATGTCCCTATGACTCCAGCAAACACGATGGCCCTCATGACCTCAGGCCTCAGTTACCAAGCTCCGTGTCAGTGACATCAGAGCAGGCAGCTAGTGCAGCCCCCATGCAAGCTAGCCGATGCCAAGAAGAAGCATGTCCGAAGCGTCCCTTAACACTGTTCTGCCCATAATTAGTGGGCAACTCCTCTTCCGCAGCTGCCTGCAGACAGCAACGACCGATGCCCACTTCATTCTGGTGTGATTTCCGATCTGTGAAAACTGTCCGGTCTCACTGTAACCGTAAATGTACATTGAATTATTTGCCGTAGCCGATGGCCAGTGACATCTCCGGCGAAGCGGCGCAGTAACATGGCAATCACTGGACTCAGGAGCTGACTGTTGCGGAGTGCAATGGTGTGGAGATAGAGCCGGCCAGTGTTGTACCTGGACGCATGGAGCTCCGCCAGCTAGATCAGAGAGATACGTTACAGAGTTATGCTCCACAAGGTGGCAGAGCTCCACCGCCCAGATCGAGGTCTGCCAGGCTGTGCCAGTACCTGCTGTACCTGTATACCTGTGCAAGCCCTCAGTGTTCTCAGTGTTCACCGCTGCATCCAGGACAGGCCATACCGCAACATCTGGTGCATCACAATCAGGATTGTCCTCCATCTTGTTGTAATTGAAGACTCTAGTTGCAAGAGTCAACGGGTGAACACGAGCTGCAAGCCAAAGCTCAGGGCTACAGTGCAGCTCTGGAACACCGCCTCTGTGCTTGCTTGGCCAACATGTCGTGCAGAAACAGTGGCTGATATGGCAGATACTTGAGGCTGCAAACGGGTTGGGCCGGATGGTGAGTCCTGAATCCTGGTTTGCGGTCATGAATGAGTAGTCTCAGCCATTTTCTCTGACCGCTACATCCCGATTGTCGAGGGTTGACACACGCGTCACACGTGTCTGGGCTTCCCTCATTCACAATGCATGGTCTTCATCCATTCACAGTCTTTGATGTGCACACTTGTCTGGACTTGTCTGGATTGATGAACACACGTGTCTGGGCTTCACTCATTCACGCTCATGGCTTAAGAAATCGGATGTGCTGACCTGCAAGGTGGATAAGATCAGTCCTTCAGTACACGCGGGGTGACTGACTGATGCAAGGAGAAGCGAGAGTGTGCTGAAGGATCGAGGGAAGTGTGCGGGAAGGGGCATCGTCGAAACATGGGGAATCATGGGAAATCATGGTAATCACTCCTTCCAGCATGTGAGACGTTTCAGCGAGTGAGACCTTCCTCGCAGTTGTGGGCGATGGGGACGGAGCCACATGTGCATACAGAGCTGTAAACAGATGACAGTCGTTCCAGACCGATACAGTAAAAACATGCAATGCTGCATGTGCAGGCTTCTTTGAGTGATGTGACACCAGACCAACCCTCAATAGCATGTTGCGATGTGCTATTGAGGTATCGTCTGGTGGCAAATCATCGCTGACTCTGACGAGGCTGGGGCACACATTAATTTTGCACTTGGTATGAGAGATGTGCACATCTGATGCTGACTGAGTTGTTCGCCCTGCCAGAAGAGGTGGCCTGCCAGTGGAGGTATCCATCTCGCCCTCTGTGACAGGCTGACACCACAGCTTGTTGTCCTTGCACCCGTTTACACCTACAGTTGACACCTACAGTTTACATCTACAGTTTTTTTGTCACTCTCATCGTCGTGGGTTGTCACAGTGTTGACTGTGTTGAGTCTGCAGTTTGCATGCACACGCCAATGCAGACTCCAATGCAGACTCCAATGCAGACTCCTATGCAGACTCCTATGCACACAACCTAGGACTCCCGTCCACACAGCCTCATGTCCACACATCCGCGCATCAGGCGTGTGCACTGGCAGGGCCACCTGTGCACGGGCAGTGTCAGATGTGTTCTGCTTTTAAAAATATGATATATTTGTGCTGCACAGCACAGAAATGTGTGCTGCTGAAATTAGCGTTTGCACAGACATGCAAAATGGAAGGCCGCATACAACGCCCACAGGGGGCCTGCCTTGAGTGTGGGCCCATGTACATGTAGCGATGTGTATTTGTGTGCCTGCATGTGTTACACAGTGATAGATCTAGGACTCAGCAGCGCCGCATGATGGCACATGCCTGGTCTGTTGCCTCGGCGCTGCTGAGTCCTAGATCTATCACTGTGTAACACATGCAGAACGGTCGAATTGGGCACGTGCTGATCAGCGAAGTTCATTGTGACCATGGCCCGAACGGCTGCATTGTCACATTGGAATCAATGCCTCATCGGGGCCAATCCCAGCTCACCCGACTCTCAGAAGCTGAGAGTGGGTGCGTGCGTGTTGGATTGGGCAGCAGAATACAGGCATGGTGGTCATGACATCAGGTGATGCCATATTCCAAGGCCCCTGTGAATACTGCAGGCCACGGGCAAAGCGCTGACCGAATACGTGGTCACTGTAGTTCTGGTAGCGATACAGACAGCTGTATTGATTGACCTCTGCTGACAGCTATGTTAGTTGGCCTCCGCAGAGTCTGATGCATTGGAGCCTCACATGTATCACACATGGCCATACCCACCAAACGAGCTCCCAGCCCTGGGCCGAAGCCCAACGGGCAGTAACGATGTGATGCTTTCATGGCGAGTCGGAATGCATGTCAACGAGAGCATGAGTTTGTATGACTAGCAAGCAATGGCATGAGTGAGAGGAGCAATGCAGTCCGGCAGGATGCAACCCTCACCACACCACAATCGCCTAATAGATGATTAACCACCCAGTCTATTGTACATGTACGTGAATTGACGAGACCAGTGCCGAAGCAAACCAAGGCAGCCTGCATGTGGGATTGCAAGTCGGACGTATAGCTTGTCTTCGCCTTTTAGTTGGTGAGGGGGCCTATCACTCAGTCCTATGGTACTCCCAGTCCTGTCGCGGACACCAGAAACACCCCAGACTGACTTTGGGAGCACTATAAGGCATAGCTAGGTACTCTGGGAAGGGCTGCGGGCTGTTTGGGCGATGTGGCGAAAAGCCCAAACCTCGCGACCGTTTCAGTCGAAAATGCCATGTTTACCCAAACTGCCTCAAGAAGATCCCAGACTCGCCCCAAAGCACTGCCATCGTTTCCAAAGCATAGACAACCTTCAACGTCATATCACATTGGTTTCACTTGGACCTGCTTGGGTAGTACCTTGCCTCGACCGTTCGTGATCCGTCTGTGGTCCGCCGGCGTGTCCGCCATTGGTACCGACTGTACACAATTGGTGTACGGGCCGCTGACAGAGTGCACTAGTCTGCTCAAAGTAATGTATAAGGTAAAAAGCAAGGAGCTTGAGGAGGATCAGCACGCCGATGTGATCGGCGGTGCGGTTGGAGTCGCGCGGCAACATGCACGGGCCATCTCGAACGGCAGTCATCGAGCAGTGACCTGCGTAGTTTCGTGAGAATATCTAGGCGATGTAGCTGCCTTACCTACGTTGTAGTTGTTGCATTGTGAGCTATGCGAGCTTGCCATAGTGCTTGTGCTGCATGTTTTGGTGCTGCAATGTAGGGCTGGTCATAAGGCTGGTGAACGTTTCCAATGGTGGACCTTTTGCCTCCAACTGCACGATTGTGATCATAAAGCACGATAGCATGATCCAATTCATTGAATGTGCAATAGCTCATCGTGTACATGTCTTCCATTCGCGTTTCCCGCCAGATAAGACGGGTGCTTCACCGGTCTTCTATAGTATACACGGAACATGGTGCAACCTACATGACACTACGACATCTCACAGGCAGAGCAACTCAGAGCTACATCAGTTCAGGCATACACGAGTGACTATGAACCTGTTAGCAGTCTAGCTGGCCCAACGTTTGCCCCTGTGGCCACGTGATACCTTCCCTTACGTGAAAGGTTCAAGTGTAGAACATGTCAACTTCCTCGTTATTGGGGCATTTCGGTACATTCTTTTTCCACCGCCCTTGAAGTGCAGCACTCGATATGATAGGCTCACTCCCATGGCCAGGCAATTTCAAAGGTGAGAGATGAAGAAGGCAGGCTGCACAATTCACATCTGCATGCAGCAGCTTCCGCTGGTGGATGGCTGGCTACACACGGTGCCCACAGCTGTACCACACACGTACATACATATATTTTGTACAGTAAGGGACCCATCTGTGTTGCCCAATCGCTCAGCTGCTATCAGTCGACCAAACACAACGCAGTTGTCACCATGAATGTGGCGTTATGTAAGGTGCTAATGGAGCAGAGCAGCTCCATCCACCTGAGCCTGCATGCTACCCAGCCCACACGTCCTCCAGCCTAGGAAGAGGTGTCCACACGGGTCCCTGGTGGCGTGAGGCGTCCCATTAAGTGTGTGCATACACTCTGATCAGAATCAGGTCATTCGTGTGCCCTGTAGCCGAGTTTGGGACGCCCATAGGCCATTTGGGACATGATACAGCACTGTCAGAAAGTTTGGGACGATTTGTCCAAAATACCCAAACACAGAGACGTTTTTGGCCCAAATGTACCAATTTCCCCAAACGTCCAAAACAAGCCCGCAGCCCTTCCCAGAGTACCTGGTTATGCCCTATAGTGCTCCCAAAGTCAGTCTGGGGTGTTTCTGGTGTCCGCGACAGGACTGGGAGTACCATAGGACTGAGTGATAGGCCCCCTAGTTGGTGTGAGCATCGGCCAGTCTTCGACATGCAGGAGAGTCAGGACCACGCCTCTGCATCCCGCCGGATATCGGTTACGGCTGGCCAACAGGCACGCTTACGAAGTGGCGTGAATCATATCTGTGAAGGCCGCTCGATACACGTCGTCTGGCCCAGTCGTTGCAAGTCACCAAGACGATCAGCATACCGTGGTATTGAGCAATATGCACGAGCATAACATGCGCAGGCAGACGAATATGTGTTGGCATTGTGTGTAATAGCGCATCTATGGCCTACTGCTTCAGCATGGTTCACGAAATTTCACGTGTAGTTTAATTTCGCGAAAGCGTACATGTGGATACTAGGGTAAATTTGACCTCGATAGACGCGCAAGTTGGATTGTATTACAGCATATGTACTCTTACATCATATGTACTCTGACATCATATGTCCTCTTACATCGAGGGGCTCCGATCCAGCGCACCAAGCAAATGTACAACTAGATTCTAGACTCACATGCTACCCAGCAGATGCGAGCCGGCCAGGCGATCACCTGGCACGAAATGCGCACCCGTGAGCCGTGCTACCCTGGACATGGTCTTTCTGATCACAAACCTGTTTCCTTTTACTGTCTCCGCACTGAACTCCTGCAAGGAGTTCTCAATCCAGCGAGCCTTTGCTCGCTTGTTGAACGGCCCGGCCAACGACACTGCCAGCGTGTTGAGGTACTGCATGGCATGCGACCCTAGTCTGCCATATGTCTCGTGCACAACCGGCACCACCTTGTACGATCCCTGCCCGCTCTATTTGTACTTGTTGAGTTTGAACTTTTCGCGAACTGCGGCCGCGTGCCCCTTTGCCCCCGATGCTTTCCCCACCACAGCCACCCCAGATGGGTGGCCACTCATGGATGAAGCTGACAGCTAGCACATACACATCCACGTCCGGACCATTTGCTAGGTTGTCCCCCCTACTGTCGTCCCTGTAGCGTCTGTCTAGGCTGCGTATCACAGGCTCAATTGATGTGGACACCCCTGCCGCTCTTACTCGACGGCGCCAAGCCGTAATGGCAATGTTGTGGCGCAACGTCCAGCAGTTGGCATTGTGTCGACATCTCATGGCATGATCTACGTCGCCGGGCTTCACCCGAGCATTGCAATCACATATCACTTCCCCATCTAATGGCGGCAGGGGGGAGGGTCCGCCCCTGAACCGCATCTCATGCACGAAATCCCCATCATTCAGAGTCAGCATGCGGTTGGTTGGGAGGCAATCCAGGAACAGTGAGGCAACACGACAGGCGCAGCTGCGCATGCGCGCAAGGTCGTTTGCACCACCAGGGTTGCTGCCCAGTTGTTGCAGCAGCGCGTCGTGCCGTGTCTGCGCTACTGCCCTGGTCACTTTTCTGCTCATACCGGGAAGGCCAGTGGCGATGAAGACGTTGTCGAGCTCCACTGGGCCCCAGTCCGCCTCCCATGGCATCGTCGCACGCAGCGCTGTCCATTTTTCTTGTAGGCCTTTGGCAACGTCGCCGTCGGCGAATGGGCGGAAGTCGTGGGAGCCATCGCACATTGCGTCATGCGCCAGCGCGGCGCTGGACAGATAGGCTGCATCTGCCTTGTGCTCCGTGACGTCCATGAGGCCGAATCCGCCGTGGCGTAGCGGTAGGCGGAGGTGCTCCTCGGCGACGGTGGGCATCTGCGGGTGGTTCATGATCTCCCGCGCCGCCATTACCCTGTCTTGCAGCTGCTGCACCGCATCTTTGACCGAGTCCCACGCAAGCAGCTTGCCCTCACCCACCTAGTCCGTGTCGTTGCGGACTAGGTGGGTGAGGGCAAGCTGCACAGAGCCGCGGAGCAGCAGGAACTTTACCTGGGCAGGCAGGGGGAGAGAGAGGAGCCGATCAATCTTCGCACATGCGGTTGTCGCGCGGCGGTTGCACTAGTCCTTGACATACGGGGTGTGGCCGATGGGCGTGTCTGCGCAGGTGACGCTGTGTGAGCGCAGCGGCACGCCTGTGGCGTAGGCCACGGCCTGGGCCGCGTTGCGATCAACGATGGATGTGGCTGCACTCTTCTCGCGGCCAATGCGGAGGCCGATCGGGTGGGCGTGTTCCTCCAGGGTGGTGAAGGCCTTGATGATGGGTTTGCCGGTGCCGCGGATGCTGCAGTCATTGGCATAGGCAAGGAGGGCTGCGTCGGCGGGATCTGCGGTGGCTTGAGCGGCTTCGAGAGCCGGCTGCAGAGTCAGTGAGAAGAGGAGGCTGGCAAGGGGGTCGCCCTGTATGTACTGTTACATCGAGGGGCTCCGATCCAGTGCACCAAGCGAACGTACAACTAGATTCTAGACTCACATGCTACCCAGCAGATGCAAGCCGGCCAGGCGATCACCTGGCACAAACTGCGCACCCGTGAGCCGTGCTACCCTGGACATGGTCTTTCTGATCACAAACCCGTTTCCTTTCACTGTCGCCGCACTGAACTCCCGCAAGGAGTTCTCAATCCAGCGAGCCTTTGCTCTCTTGTCGAACGGCCCAACCAACGACACTGCCAGCGTGTTGAGGTACTGCATGGCATGCGACCCTAGTCTGCCATATGTCTCGTGCACAACCGGCACCACCTTGTACGATCCCTGCACACTCTCTTTGTACTTGTTGAGTTTGAACTGTTCGCGTACGGCGGCCGCGTGCCCCTGTGCCCCCGATGCTTTCCCCACCACAGCCACCCCAGATGGGTGGATGAAGCTGACATCTAGTACATACACGTCCACGTCCGCCTGTACTGTTACATCGAGGGGCTCCGATCCAGTGCACCAAGCGAACGTACAACTAGAGTCTAGACTCACATGCTACCCAGCAGATGCGAGCCGGCCAGGCGATCACCTGGCACGAACTGCGCACCCGTGAGCCGTGCTACCCTGGACATGGTCTTTCTGATCAAAAAAAAAAAAACGGATCTGATCGGTCCGCCTGTATGTATGTATTCCTGGTAAGTTTTGTATGTGCCCTGTATGTATGTATTCCTGGTAAGTTTTTGTCATAGCGCTTGCGCGCCGATCGATCCGCGTGTCATGACGCATCACGCGCGCGCTGACAGCTCTCGTCACTGTGGGGAGTCGAACTCACGATTTCAAGAGTGCATGAGCGCATGCTAACCAATGTTTCAGGCAGGATGGCCGCGGTGCAAGGCATATGTGGAAGAGTATACACATAGTTGACTTCAAAGTTTGTTGGCGGGATTCAGCATTAATGGCATGCATGACGTACAATAAATCCCACCTTTGTCATTATGCATTTTTTTATGTATAGCCAGCACGGACGGTTTGCGCACGTACACACTGACATCCCCACACGCTGTCGGGCTGTCATAGCCACGGAATGCCTCCATGCAGGCGCGCACGCGGCAAGATCGATCGACACGAGTTTACCAAAAACGTTGTTGTTGGTAATGTGGTAATGTTTTGCATGGGTTTCCCGAGGTCACGAACACGCCATCGTCATCGTCTGCGAGGAAACGCGCGCAATGTATGCATGCATCAAAGCGGCTGTGTATGCGGCATACCCGGCCGGCATGGTCTGCGAGGAGACCGCCGACGGCAATGTCATCGACATCCTTGAGCACCGCATCATCATCGACCCACAGCACATCCACCACTTCTTCCGCCCGAAGAACTTCCCTTCCCTCCTGACCAACACAGAGCCGCCTCGAGTGACATTTTTCCCTCGCAAGTCGCGGGTCGGCCGCCTCTACTTCCGCGCCTGGATCATGGGCGCCTGTGCCCGCCTCCGCGACAACACCTCCGCTACACTGAACGGCCTCCTCCATGCTGTGAATTCTTGGCTGTGTGGCTCGAAGCCGCGTACGTCGGGTACACCGCGCCTGCCACGCGCCACGCTCTTATCTGCTTCCATGGCCAACCAGGTTTGTTTGAGGACGGGTTCCACCGGGCCAGGGATGGATGCCTTTCTGCGCTTGCTCGCAGCTGCCACGTGATGGCCGGGATTGGGTTTGGGTACAACTTCTCTGCCTGTTGGTATCTGTACATATTGGGTCCTACTGGCACGTTTGTGCCCAAGGCTTGTGTTACTTGTGCCCCGCTTAGGCCGCCGTGTGCTGGCTCCAGATTCTCCAGCGCCCGCCGCTCACGTCTGCGCGGTGGGTCAGGCACTGCTGTTTTCATGACTGAGACTCTCTGTGCGCTTGCCAAGTGACCTCTGGGCCTGGCCATTATTCGTGTAGCTGCGGCTGCGTGTTTCGTAGGATGAGATGCTGCTATGCATGCATGCCGTGCATGCGCGTTGCGCGCATTGCTCACGCCTGTGGGCCATGTGGACACGCCGATCCCGTCATCCGGACTCATGTTGTTTCTCAATCTAGTGATGGACAAAAGCTGGTTGAGACAGCTACACCCTCGAGGACTACATTAGGAGCCCTACGCTCGTGATCGCCGTTGACTGCTCGACTGCACACCATCCGTCTGATGAGGCCATTGGCACTGGCCGAAACTAGTCACGGTAGCCTGTGTTAGTTCTGTAACCAGCAGCATCCAGTGTATCTTCTGCCTCATTGATAGTACACGAACACGCCATGCCACACACACATGCATGAACTCGGCGCTGCTGAGTCCTAGATCTATCACTGTGTAACACACACATGCATGAACTCGATCTGACCTGCGTGCACAGCTAGTACAGACACACACTGCCTGCACGCTGGTCTGTCGCATTATTCCACCCTACTAATGCAGATTCTGCTAGTCGAGCGCTGCAGCCCGCTGGGGCGCATTGGGCCGAGTATTTTACCTGGTTAGTTGGCTCGCTTGCACCATTGGACTTCCCCGCGCTCTGCTCGGGGCGCTGTTGGGTCCGATTCTCTTTTTTTTTTGGCTCCGGCCACCCCGTGTATGTATGCTTACATTGCCCCGTGTGCCCTCGTTTTCCTGCATCTGCTGGGCTGCCTGTCCCGACCCAGCCCACATAGAAGCCCAGACAGGCAGCCCTTAAGACAGACAGGCAGACACCTGCCGTCTTGGGGCTGGTGCTCCCAGTGCCAGGGGCGTGATTGTGTGCTGTGGTGGAGCCACCAGTGTCCGTATACAGGGTGTGGATTGGCTGGGTGTGGCTGTGGCAGTGTGTTGGTGGGTGGTGGTGCATGGTGTGGCTGGATGCAGTGTGTGTTACACAGTGATAGATCCAGGACTCAGCAGCGCCGAGGCAACAGACCAGGCAACAAGCAACCAGACAAACCAGCCACTGTAAGATGGAGTGTGTGGCATCGGCGTGGGTGTGGTGGCCGGGGTGTGAGTTGGTGTGTGCATGTGGCAGTGCACAGTTGTGGTTGATGGATTTGTGCACTTGCCGCTTGCCACTGGCCACCTGCTGGGTTTCAGTTGCTTGCTTGCTTGTGGCTGCCCTGGCTATTGTGCTCCTGCGACGTGTAACACCATATATTGTATGGTGATGCATTGGACTGACACCATCCATACCGGTATTAGCTGTGCACGGATAATCTAGTTGTACATTCGCTTGGTGCGCTGGCTTGGAGCCCCTCGATGTAAGTCCAGACCGGTACTAGCTGTGCACACACATACCACAGGCGGCACCGATCACACGAGAAAGAACAAGCAATCACAATAAAAAAATTAAGCGCGATCATGCCCATCACATGGCAGGTCGGCATGGAGTATGCTGTCATCCTGCGCGTGTTCGAGGTGGTGGGCAGTTGCCCAGTAGGCCGGACCTGAGCTGCCGCGTTTCGTCAAATCGCAGGACCGTCTTCGGCATGCTGACGCCACGTCCCTGTGATGGCGTCTGTTTCATCATTTCGGTACACACGGTTTAACACAATTATATGCTCAATCGGTTAAAGGTTGCTCACACTTCGTTAGCACTTGATGCTGCGGCATACCAGGCTGTTCGTCCGTTCTGAATTGGCTATCTCCGCTGGAAATGGGTCGACATCGCTGTAAATCATGCTTAACTCTGCTCGGATATTGCCTATTATCTTGCAGAGTACATGCTGATGCTCACGATCACTCTGAGGACACAGATACCGCGGTGGAGCAGCCTGCACAAACCGGGTCCAGCGAGTTCACAGCCTGGCTCGGTCCAGAGTCTCCTGAACAGCATGTACAGCATCTGTACGAGGAGAGTGGTGCCATGGGCACTGTTTTCTCTTGGATGCTTGACGCCTCCAGGTGAGCCACGCATTTCGTTCTGGTGTTCTGCACGTAGCTAATCCGCAAGCAACGCACATCAGCATCGGACAACACTGCGAAGCTTTGGTGTATCGCCGTGGATGTCGGATCGTCTGCAAGCGAGGTGCTTGTTTAATCAGTCGCACCATATGCAATGTGTACCGTGACGCTAGGTACCGTGAGCATGCGCCACACACGCAGCCCTCATCTAGCGTGACCTCGCTGTTTACCTGCTCAGCTTTCGCCTCACATTCTGAGACGAACGGTGGGGAGTTCAAATTCAGATCGTGAACAAGTGAGTCAGCCGTCAGCTTACACGGGTCCGAGCGAAAATGGTGCGAGACTTAAACAGCGGCGCGCGGCGCATCTGCACCAACACCCCCGTTGACTTGACTAGACGGCGGAGTCGCCTGGATAAGTATCTGCACGTGCAAATGGGATCAGTATCGGCCACGCAGTGCACGGCAATGCGTCCGCTTCACAATTCCTGGCTCATAGCGGCACTCAAACTATGATCAATTCCAACCATGTCCAGCTCGCAAATGCAAGCATCTCAGCGTTTAATCTTGAAGCTAGCTTGAGCTGTCCGTTCGTAGCCTCAGGCACTTGGGTGTACTCTGGTGACGGGGAAGCTGGTCCTGTGCTCAAGCTTAAGCTGAATTCTTCACATCCTGTATTGGCTGCACTGCCCATGCTCCGGGATGGTCTGTCACGCAACTCACATGAACAGCTCAAGCATGCACCGCGCTGATTCGCTTGACATTCCTGTGCAGCCAGGCAACGCGGGCGACCCTGGTGCTCTGCCGTGTTGCCTGACGCAGCAGGCTGAGAGAGGAGAACATGGACCCGCTGGTCAAGACATGCTTACTGGAATTTTGCAGCGTTCTGATCCTCACGCCTCGTGTCATGGTGCACATCCATGCTCGTGCACATCCGAGGTCCTGCAATGAAGCGATTTATCACGAGGACATAAATCTCAGTTCTGCCTTTGCGAAGCTGTTTTCTCACCGCTTCGGATCCTTGGCCGTGCACACAAAGTCGCATCCACCACTATCTGTGTCAGCCCTCGTCGCTCATGCACACCCCTCGGGTCACGCAGACCTCTGCCAATTGCACAGCACTCATGTTTGCACAGTCAGACACTCAGATGTCCTGAAGGTGCGAGCTGTACCTCTGGCTTACCTCATGCAGCCGGCTCATGAGATAGCTTCATGAAGTTCACTGCATGAGATCTCTGGCCAGGTGCACCACCCAGGCCGGGGCGCTGCGCATGGCCACCTCCGCCCGCATGGCAAATTGCCACCTCCGCCCGCATGGCAAATTGCCACCTCCGCCCGCATGGCAAATTGCCACCTCACACACACACACAAACACACACACACACACACACACACACACACACACACACACACACACACACACACACACACACACACACACACACACACACACATCGGACTGATGCGTGACACCTCCCACAGGATGATGGACACAACACGTCAGCTTGCCATAGGACATCCAATTATAATCCACACTGCGGGTGTTGCGAGGTCACACCTGTGCCCTGTGCTCATCAGAACCCGCGGCACCCAGTGATGCATACCGGGCTCTATGCATGCACACTGCGGTGCACCGGTGCTGCCACACAACAGCCATGCATATCACCATCGCAATGCCGCTGGAATCTCAGCATCTTGCGCCTTTGGCCACAACCACTCCCGCCAAATGCATGCATGGGCTCTCTCGACACCGGCTAGCATGCTATATAACAGGACCACCGCAGCAGCAGCCTGCTCGACCTCCCCCCCCCTGCCTTTTGGTGACATCTCTCCCACCCACAGAACACCAGATTGCAAAATATCACTCTAGCGCTCCAAACCCAAACCCACTCACCACATCGTGCAGGGCCGGCTGCGGCGCGGCCGTGCAGGCGCTCAGCGTGGTGGATGATCACGCGCATGATCCAGACAATGACCACGCCGATCACGAAGAGGAGGAGGACGGTCATGCTGGCCATGATCACCGGCGGCTACTGGATGCCGTGCTCTTCGGGCACGACCACGCTGCGGAAGATGAAGAGGCGGCCGCAGAAGTGGCCGACAGTGCGCAGGTCATATTGACATTGACAGCGCTCGATGCGTTGAACGACACATCCGCATCAGGTGCGCGCTCCAGTGACAGCCGCTGTAGCGGCATCACGACACATTGGCGATACGTCGGCGCGAGCGGCTCTGATGGCTCACCGTTCGAGTGGCTGTGAACGCGCCGTGCTGGCATGCATGCTACGATGCACGGCCAAGTGTGGCCATGTGCATGTGCCGCGTGCTGTGATTATATTTGAACGAATCGTGCTGGAGTGCATGCGTGCAGGTTGTGGCCATGTCGTCTCGCGAGTTGTCTCGCGGTCGAGATCTCAGCCACCGCAACGTGCGACTGCACTCTCCAAACCACGTGATGTCCCGCTGCGTTGCTCGTCCGAAGAGGAGCAGGAGTCAGCATGCTCAGGGAGCAAGACCTTCGCGCAGCCGTGCTGTGGCCTGATGTGCTGCGTGCTGTGCAGTCGACGCGGCTGTGAAGGACGCGTTGGCATACATCACAGCTTGCCGCATCGACCCCACATGCATGGTCGAAGGCGACGCTGCTGCCGGTGACGCTGATGGCGACCACGATGAGCATGACCACGGCTCAGACGCCGCAAAGCACATCGGCCTGAAGATCGGTCTCGCAGCCACCTTCCTCGGGATGACTGTGGTCACCTCCTACCTGCCCCTCCTCTTCATGTGGAGCAGCAGTTACCATGTATGCAGTCCTGATGCCTTCTGTGTGTGTGTGTGTGTGTGTGTGTGTGTGTGTGTGTGTGTGTGTGTGTGTGTGTGTGTGTGTGTGTGTGTGTGTGTGTGTTTGGCTTCGTGCCGTGTGCTTTTCGTTTGATCCGGCCGGCACTCAGTCGAGACTCGCCATATACTCTTGATCGCCTGCGGCGCGCAATCACAGCAGGGCGCCCAGTCTGTCTGCCAGTTCCCCGGGGGGTCTATTTTTTGCAAATGGGCAGGCTCTCCTGCAAGGCAGCTTGTGGTGCCGGCCTTGGGAGCGCGCCGCATGCAAACGCCGCTGCGCCACCCCACCGCAAGCACGGCCGGAGCCTGTCAGCTGCACGTGGCGCGAGCGGCGGTCCCTCGGCAGTCCAAACAACCACGCGTGTACATGCATGCAGGGCATCCTGACGTGTCTCAACGTCTTCTCCGGCTCAATCTTCCTCTCCGTCGGCGCGCTGCACCTGCTGCCGCACGTCGCGGAATACGAGGAGGCAGCCGACCTCAGCACGGACTACCCCGTCGGCAACGCCTTTGTCATCCTCGGCTTCCTCCTCGTGCTCTTCATGGAGCAGGTTGTGTTTGACGTCCACGGCGCGAACAGTGGGGAGCGGGAGATAGAGGCCAAGGCAGCCGCAAAGTATACCCTCGTGACGCGGGCGTCGTCGGTCGCGCAGCGCTATCACTCGCCGCTACTTACAGAAGGCGCTGTTGTGCTGCATGCTGTGCTGGAGTGCATCGTGCTGGGCCTCGCGGTGCGCCATCCCCTGCTCCCGCCCTTACCCCACCCCCACTCCCCGTCCTTGCGCCGACTGCTCGCAGACCTGCCACTTGTGCGACACACATTTATCGCCTTGATGGGCATGCCGCATGAGGCCTTCTCAAGGGATGGTGCCGCACGTGTCCGGCACCATGAGGCATGCATGTCTTATGCATGTTTCATCGATGTGAGGGCCATGTTCAGCTCCATGTGGCGTGTGCGTTGCGCCCTTCCCGCACTCTGCCTCAGCTGCCGGGCTCTTGCATTGTTGTCCGGGTGACACTCTGCCAGAGTCACCATGCCATTGCATCGTGGCCTGCACCACGCGCAGCGTCTCGGCCAATGGTGTTGGCGTTACCTGAAGCTGTTGTGTTGCAGTGTGTTTGGAGCATTCTGCCATGATTGCGTGTTTGAAGCATCGCCATGATTTCTTGCATCTGTGTTCTACAACCTTGTGGAGCACAACTCTATGACATTTCATGCCAAAGGTGTTGGCGTTACACCATGATGCACGTCTGCGATTCTCATTCTAGTCGTATCACAGGAGCACGCATGCATCACGCGCTGTCCACCGCGGCCACAACCAAGATCCCCAGTCAGCACTATGCGACCCCTGCACATTGTTTCCTCTGTGTTCTACCACCTTGTGGAGCAACCCTGTGTAACGGTTCTCTGCTACCCCTGCACATTCATGCATTGCCTGGTTGAACAAACTCTCTCCAAATCTGTCTGTAAACGTGCATCACAATCGCTACATCCGGGTAAGCAATGCCCCCCCCCCCCCCCCCCAAAAGTATACACAAGTCCAGGGGTTCAACATCTCAGCTGCGGTGTATTGTGTTCCACACAACGCATCTCTGCAAGACGTTGAACCCGTGGACTTGAGCAGAGATGCGATCTGTCACATCATCATCATATGTGGAACACAATACACCGCAGCTGAGCCACAACACCAACCGCAAACTGACACGCTCTGGCGTTTCTGTGTACGTTTCCGTGTACGTTCAGGGATCCCGGGAGGATGTGTGGCTGCTATTTGCGACCATCTGCTCCCACAAGGTGTTCACCACCATGTCTCAGTCTGCGCGCTTCCTCCGCTTAGGTTGCCCCCCCGGACTCCTCTTCCTCCTCCTCCTCCCCTTCCACATCCTTCCGCCCCTCGGCGTCGTCCTCGGCGCCATCACGGGCCAGGAGAACCCCACAGTGTCCCTCGTCCTCGCCGGCCTCGCCACCGGAACTTTCATCTACGTCGGCGCGTTTGAGGTCGTCGCGGAGGAGTTTGCGGACGCCGGGCACGCCCCCCCCGTCGCGGACGACGCCGCGGCGGTCGGCGCCACGCCGGAGTGCTACGTAAGTCCGAACAGCGATTGCATTGGGGCCCCGGTCGCAGAGCATGTCCGGGAGCATGGGAGGGGCGCTGCGGCGGCCACCAAGAAGGCGTGGATCCCAGGCCGGGCGCTCAAGTTTGCGGTTTTCATGGCTGGGTGCGGCGCACTGCTGGCAGTGACGGCCGCACTGCCGGCTCACAGCGAGATTCACGATCACTGAGCAGCTGCTGGGGAGCCGCCGCCAGTGAGTAGCCGCCATCGGGAAGCAGCAGCCGTGGGGCTGCGGGCAGTCTACATGCACGAGGTCACATCATGGCCGCCATGCACGGGGTCACGCTGCCAGGCGATGCTGCGAACGCAAGTACTGTAGCAGTGCGCTGAAGCTTGCACGTGAGCATCATGGCGTTGTGGGGTTGGGCGCGTGGGCCCAGATGTGCGCGGCCGAGGCGTCAGGCTGGGCGGGGGCGACGCGGGCGGGGGTGTGTGTGTGTGTGCGTGTGTGTGCGCGCGCGCGCCTATGGTGCGACTTTGGATGCTGTGGTGCGAGAACTGGGAGCCAGGGATGGATGTGCTTGGTATACTGGCTGACTCGTTCTCAAGAACCTTGAGAACCGGTACAGCCACGTGCTTCACAAAGTCGCAGAGCCGCTAGGCAGTCATGCATGGAAATGCTCAAACCAAGCTGTTTGTTCTGGTCACTTGTCACCATCGCGTCTGGATGGAGGCTGGGTTTGACAATGCTATGCACACTTGCATCGAGGGGCTCTGAGACGATGCTGTGTACGGATGTGTGATCACATTGACATATTCATGAGGACATTGTCACCTCCGACAAGCGGGACGGATTTCACTGTCAATGCTATGTTGATGAGCTGGACTCATTTTTCAATTCTTCGTTCAGTCCTGGTGCTCCTATGTAGGATCATGTCTAGGGCAGTCACAGAATGTATGAGTATGAACATACTGTAAGATCATGCTGGTATGGCCATACCCGTACAATTAGCTGATTGACTCATGCCACTAAACATGCTGGCCACAAACTGCATCAGGGGCAGGCTAGTGTTTTCAAGGCCCCCTGCACACCAGCTGTCTCAAGCGTGCACACATACCTGCACGGCTTTGTCCTGCCCTGCAAAGCTGGTCACAATTGGTGATCAGGTGGTCTTGGAAGATCCACCCCCATTTTTCTGTACCGTATCGCATTTGGTGAATTGTTGTTTCCAGCTGTTTCCACGATGACATCCTGGTGATTTGCACATGCCTGCTTGCTGGAAGGCGTGGCCAACTGTAAGTTTGCGGACCTGGCGAGGAGGTGAGGAACAATAAGTATGTGCACCTGTGCCAGGTGCTGGCAGTAAGATGCCTCAGGCTGTGTGTTACACAGTGATAGATCTAGGACTCAGCAGCGCCGAGGCTGTGTGCAGTTATCACGGGCTGGGCCGATCAAGTCAGTCCACCACTACGAAACAATAGCCCCCGTCCGAATGCCAACATCAGGCCTCATCTGCGGCAGCTATAGGTCTGACGGTTCGGACGAAATCGGGGCGTCACATAGTAGGGGAAATGCAGTTTCACGCAGCTTCGCAAGATGCTGCAGGCACGGACGAGGGACACGGTGACGTGTACAGGTCTCACAGACCGGCTGCGCATCGCGACATCATCACGCGTACATTGACCATTGCTCCGCCCAGCACTCGTGTAATGTTCCGCTCCCTAACTATACATACGCGCTTCTGCAACCTCATTGTAATCGGGTTTTGTTGGGCATTAATCATCGCGATATACTCACATTCAGTGGTCCGCCAGCCGTCCATACCCGCATTTGCGAGAATGAGATGGCGATTACCGTCGGACCGAGTTAGCTCTAATGGAATGATTCCCTTGGCATGGCATGGGCCTGAAATTTCGCCGTGTGCCGGATCAACGACACACTGGATGGTGATACGCGGACGTGTTCAGGGCTCAGTCATCAAGAAGCGCTCAGCAGTAATTCGTTTGCGACCGGTATGACCGCCGGTCAGCCTAGACTCAGCACTACGTTGTGAACTGGTATCCCACACTGGCAGTCTGTTTGTGCTCACTATTCGGAGTGCACATATATTTGCGCCCAGAACTTCGTCGCGCACTTGACTGTGAGAAGACGAAATGCATGCTGTGGCTTTGAGTGAAGTGCTTGAATGCATGCTTCAAACGCAAGCCACGCCGGTTGAAACGTTCACTCCACGATTGCGGCTCCACCTGCATGGTTCCATGCCTGTGTTTGCAGGAGACCGGTTGTTTATAGTGGGCGGGACTGGCGATTAGGCGTTTGTGCAGCAGGACCGGAGCGTTATTCGTTGTCAACATGGGCTGATGCTCAATGATGCATTGATCTAGCAACAAAGTCCTTAAATGTAATGTTTAGAGTTGATCATGCAAGTCTGGGATCAGCTTATCAACGCGATATGCCGTCCGTACAGGTATGAGCGATTCGCACACGGCTCCACAGGCCCGGAAACACATGCTTGCCTAGCGCACGGCTATGACTAGTATGAAGAAGGAACAGCTGTGGTGGGGATGGCCCGATTGCACGCGAGGTCACGGCTGCCGCTGCCGCTTGACGAAACTGGCACAGGCAACAAGCTGAGCGTGTTTGCAGGATCTGCTACAAGACTGCGGACCTATTCGGAGGTGCGCCAATAAAAATTTGCTTCCGAAACTTTCTGGCTGCTGTCAGACGCACGTCAACCTGTGTGCACACTCGCTAGCATTGCGATCGTCACAACTTGCCATGGGACCGCCGAGGGATGTCATGCCGCCTGCCGCCTGGAACAGTTGCGCAAAGCAAGGACAATTTGTTGTCATACGGTGGAACCAGGCTGGAGATGAACCATTCCCGAGCACGCGGTTTTGCCGGCTCGTCATCCGCGCTGCGTTAGTTTATCACGCATGCAGGCATCAATGGCATAACGTCGCTATCGACATCAATGGGTGCCATCCGAATTCGACGGCAAGATTTTGTCATCACCAATCAGCGGGATGAGCGTCTCCAGTGCTCGTACTGGGAGCCAGATGACCCAATTGTCACCAGTAAGCCCATTCCAGCGGTCGTCTATTGCCACTGCAATTCAGGATCCAGGCTAGACGCTGCAGAAGCAATAAGCATTCTACTGCCCATGGGTGTGCGTGTGTTCGCCCTGGACTTTTCGGTGTGCCCCAACTGCTGGCTCACTCGCGTTTTCAAGCCTACAGCCAAAATCAGCACATCCGCCCGAAACACCACAGCATCCCCTGAGAAACCTTCTCGGAGCAAGCTTTTGCCTCATGCTCCCTGCTAACACCTGACGGACAGCATGCCCGGCTCTCACCTGTGTCATCCCCGAGACACGCATGCCCTGTGCGTATGGATCCCTACCGTACCCCATCAACTCTTGGACCATTTCCGACTGTTTTTCTTGTTTGATTGTTCCCGCGTACCATTTTTGTTGAGCGCCTCTTGAAACGACCATCATGTGAAATGGTCTAGGATTCAATACTGTCAGGCGATCACAGGCGGGGTCGTACAAGCGCCAAATGCGCCTCAACAAGACGGACCGGGCACAGCTGCCCCCATTTTGGCCATGGTTCATGAGTTTGAGCTTTGCCATGCATGCTTGCCCACTTGCTCTGCTCCTTGTGGAGCAAACTTTTGTCCCGCACCTCATGGACACAGCTGCCCTCGCTCTGCCCTACGTCCCCACTCTTTTCGGCCAGATGCCCCTGCTTCCTGGCACAAGCACACTCCCCTGCTTCCTGGCACAAGCACACTCCCCGCTTCCTGGCACAAGCACACTCCCCGCTTCCTGGCACAAGCACACTCCCCGCTTCCTGGCACAAGCACACTCCCCGCTTCCTGGCACAAGCACACTCCCCGCTTCCTCGCACAAAAGCACACTCCCCGCTTCCTGGCACAAGCACACTCCCCGCTTCCTGGCACAAGCACACTCCCCGCTTCCTCGCACAAAAGCACACTCCCCGCTTCCTGGCACAAGCACACTCCCCGCTTCCTGGCACAAGCACACTCCCCTGCTTCCTGGCACAAAAGCACGCCTGCGCTCCTCCGCCACCATGCCTCACCCCCCCCCCCCCCCCCCCCCCACCCGTTGCCTGCCAAGCCCCGCCTGCAGAGCCCCCTGGAAAGTATACAACCCGCGCAGGGCTCCGGCATCTCCGAGGGAGATTACGTAACCCTCGGCGCCAACGAGGTGGAGGACCTCTCGTGCCTGGTCGACTTCATCCGCGGCGGCGGCCACACGAGCCTCATTGCGCTGTGGGGCCGATCGATGGGCGCCGTCACGTCGCTGCTGTACTCCGAGCGTGACCCCTCCGTCGCTGCGCTCGTGCTCGACTCGCCCTTCTCGCGCCTCACAGACCTGATGCGTGAGCTCGCCGAGGAGCAGAAGATCCCGCTGTGGAGCATGCTGGGAGGCACCGCGCTGCGCCTCATGCGGCGGTGCGCCCCCCCCCCCCCCCCCACCTCCCCTCATGAACAGATTGGAAAGCTGGACGATTTCTTTCTCCCCTTTTTCCAACTCATCGAATTTGTGATTTGCCCCGCGGTCTCTCTGCGCGTCTGCTTGGACTGGAAGAGAAATGGAGGAATGACTCTCGCAGCGATGCTGCCCGGACCGCACGGGCGCTGTGGTGTTTACAAAAGTGTGGCCACACGTGTGTCCAGAACGCGTGGTCAGTGCTTCTAGAGCTTCTTGTGCAGGGCGGCTAGCGGTGGCATGCACTGTGTACATAGAGCAGCGCCATCCACTGCGCTCTTGTGGTGCAACACACAACCGATATCAGCCACACACACACACACACACACACACACACACACACACACACACACACACACACACACACACACACACACACACACACACACACACACACACACACACACACACACACGCACACACACGCACACACGCATGTCGGAAGGCGCGCCGAGTGCTTCATGTGCTGTGCATGTCCGCTCATGCACAGCACGCGATCACGCGTGATGCATGGCCGTGTCCGCCGTGCAGGTCGGTGAAGAAGCGCGCCGGCTTTGACATCAACACCATTTCGCCCGTCGACAGCGCGCCGCGCGCCCACGCGCCTGCCTTCTTCGGCCACGCCTCCAGCGACACCTTTGTGCAGCCGCACCACAGCGCACGCCTCTTCGAGGCCTATAGCGGCGACAAGGAGCGCATGGTCTTCGAGCAGTGCGATCACAACTCCCCCCGGCCGATCGAATACTACAACAGCGCTGCCGGCTTCCTGTCGCGCGCGCTGCGCGTGCCCTTTGAGGCCTCCATGCTGCAGTCCGTCATGAGCGAGACGAGCATGCTGCTGCCAGGCATCGAGATGGGTGCGTGCTGTGCTGTGCATGCTGCGTGTGCGCCGTTCGTGTTGTGCCTGTCGTGGCTGCCGGCGAACCAGTGTGCCTGGGCGATAACGGGGACTGGTCAGTGCAGAACAGCCGGCCGTCTGGCAGCCGTCGCGTCGGCGATGCAGCCGCCAGTGCAAAACAGCTCGCTCTCAGCAGCAGCGATGAGCCGCAGGCCTGTCGTGCTGGCGGAATGCGGCCAGTTTTTTCATCTTCGAGGTTGTAGCTCGGCGTCGCTCAGCGCAGGCAATCAGGCATTTTGGCCGGACAGTGTATGTGTAAAGGGCGGGATATAGGAACCAGGTTCGGGTGTGTGCAGGCCAGACACACCCAATCTCGCCGTTTGGACCAACGATGGCGCTGAGCGAATACGACGGGGACGGTGGTGAGGTGGACTATGAGCTGCAGCAGGCCCTCGCGCTCTCTCTGGAGAGCTGCTCTGTCGCCAGCAGCTCCCCCAGCGCGCGCACCGCAGACGCCGCCGCCGCAGCGGCGGCAGTCGTTGCAGCCGCCGGCCCACCGGCCGCCGGGGCTGCCGGACGGCCGCGGGGCGGTGACGAGGCGAGGTGTCAGAGCAGCTCTGCAGAGGGCCCGCCGCTGGCGCCTGCCGGCCGTCCAAGCGCCGAAGGTGCGGGGCCTGCTCCTTCAAACCGGCTGTGTGACGATGCCTTTAGTACGGGTGTTGTGGTTTCCGGTCAGGCCTGATGCCTGCACAGCGCGCCTGCTGCGATCCGCCGCACAGTATGCATATCAGCGCAGCACACGTCATGCCGGGTCAGCCCGCATGCATGCGTATGCTCCTGTCTCCTTCACGCACCGTCTCAGGGTTCACCTGCCTTGTTCTCCAGTAGCGCCAGCGTCTGCGGCAGTGCTGCGCAGACGCTGGCAGCGAGTAGTGCTGCGACGCCACTTGCTACGACAGACGCACGGCGCTGCAGGGTAGCCGCGGCACAGAGGCACAGTCGGACACAGTCTCGGACACCGGCGCGCGTGCAGGCAACGAGGCGACCCTCGACGACGGCAAATCCCGGGTCTCCACCCGCGTCACCGGTGGCGTGCAGACGCTGCTGCGCCAGCTCTCCCCACTCGGCGCCGACCCCGCAGCGCGCAGCGGCTCAGCACACAGCATGGTCGTCCCCGAGCTCAGCCCCGCGAAAGCACGGCGCTCCGGCGAGAGACCGCAGCCGGGGGCAGCGGTGCCGAAGGACCCTCCGTCGGCGCGGGGGGCCGGCGTGGCGGAAGCGGGGAGCCGCTCCGCGAGCAGCGGGACGGGAAACGGCAGCCTGGCGGCTGGGGGCACGCCGGCGGACCCGGAGGCGGTGGCGACGCGGACCGCAACGGATACGTTCATGCCTGCTGACTGTCAGGCCAGCAGCATCATGCGTGAGAGCCGGGTACCGAGTGGGGGTTCAGCAGGCAGCAAGTCTAGCAAGGCTGCGTTGCCCGACCTGCCGATCTGGCCGCCGCCCCGCACCTGACACATGTGGCCGTGTCGCGGCTGCGCGCTACGCGGAGTGTGATGCGTGCTGCGGAGCGTGCTGTGCTCGCCAGGCGTGTGGCAGTCGTGCCAGGGGCTCTGCTGCGTTGCCGTTGGCCGTGGTGGACGCCGCAAGAGTGCGGGTGGGGGCGGGGGGTGTGGGGGTGACTCCCATCCTGCCCCGGATGGGTGCGCGGCCGTGTGCTGCGGAATCAGGCAGATTGGCGAGAGAGTGGTAGGAGTGAGCGCGGCGAGAGTGTGGTTGTGTGGGTGCGGAGCGCCACAGTGGGATGCTTCGGCAGGGATGCTGCGGATGCAGTCCAGGTGTGTACCATGGCCCCGCCTGGAAGCCCCCGGCAGGCCCCGACCCTGCCTGAAAGCGCGAGCCTGGCAGGCTTTGAGCGCGCAATTTGTGACGGCAGGGAGGGGCCTCGGCAGCGCCAGCCGCTGGGCCGGTTGTGCAACAGTGCGTACACATGCATGCGGCCGATGCATGCGGTCCACCTGGATGAATCTGAGAGAGTTGGGTGCACTGGCGCGGTGAGCCTCACCGGCAGGGTCTCCTGTGCAAGCATGGGCATGGGGCTGGACGCTGCTGCTGGGCCTGCTGCGTGTGCGTGCAACGAAGCGTCTCTTCGGGTGACCGCTCCGATGCACATGCACGGGCTTGTTTTGAGACGGGCCGTTTTCCTGCATCGGCGTTGCCCAGGCACTTGCGCCGACCCGCAGCGGTCGCCAGAGTCGGTGCCGATCGCCAATGCATCACTTTCCGCCTGCCAGCATTCACTCGCACGTTCCACGAGTGCTGCGTGTCCATGTGCTGTGCCGGCCTGCGGCAAGGGCCCATGTCGGCAAGTCCTTGGCCGCAGTGGGACCCCAGCCGTGCCCAGGTCGCCTCCGCAGAGGTCCGCTGTTTGTCGAGTTTGAATACTGCACATGAAATAATCATAGGCCGAGAGTGCAGGCTGTGCTGTACACAGGGGATGCTGAGGCTGTACCGCTTTTGCACGTGAAGGGCCTGAGTACTGAGCCATGCGGCGACTGAGTGAAGCGCTTCACATAGATGCATGGAAGACATGCGCATGCTTCGCCCGGGCGGGCAGCGCTGCTGCCAGCGCTGCCCCGCTCCTTGAAGGCGCCTGTGGGCGCGGGCTGTGATGTGGTTGCGGCAGTGAATGGTTCGTGTCGTGTGTGTGTGTGCCAGAACCGAATTGCCGCATGTGCGCTGCAGTTGCAAGGGATGGTGACAGCCGCGTTGGTGGTATGTTGGAGGCTGCGCGCACAGTGGCTTTGGCGCTGGGTATAGGTGTCTGGAGAGCAGGCAGCATGTTGTGCCATCTGTCATTGCAACTTTTCATCAGCTGCGAGGTACCTGTCACTGTGCCCTGACATCACCAGTATCAGCCCATGGCCTGTCGCATGTATTCTTCTCGTCCAACGAAAACAATCGTCATCAAGTCCCGACTCGACCAGAGCGCTGCACTATCTACCTACAGACCATCTGCCCACAGACTATCAAACATACCTCGTAGCACATGACATACCGGTACGATCAATCCTATACTCTCAAATGACATAATGATGCATCGCCCTACAGCCACAGTGGCAATGCTCCTAACAACCATTGCAAACATACAGCAGTGAAACTGTCTGCAGCGAGCTACTCCCCACCATGCTGGCACACATGATGGCACCAAAAGGCTACTCCTGTGGCATCGGCGTGTAATCCCCGTTTCCCCTCGTTCAGCCTGTCGCCGCGCTGGCTGGAGCCACCATGCCAACGCCGTCATCAGCAGCGGCGACATCATCGTGACCGCCCCCACAATAGACCACATCACCGGATCGCACACGTCCCCATCCCCACCCCCGGCTGCCGCGGCCAGCCGCGCCCCCGCCTCCCCGCCGCAGCCCTCCCCAACTCACGGGCACAGCCGACCCAGCAGAAACCCTGATAGCAGCCCCGTCGGCAGCTTCGCGAGGAAGAGCGGGGCGGCCGCGATCGCGCCAAACAGCCCCTCCTTCCCCGTCGGCGCGATATCCATCGTGTAATCGTACCACCGCGGCGACCAGAACGCCTCTTCGAGCGACTCCTAGACCACAAATACCGCAGGGCCAAGTATTGGCGCGTTTCGGAGCAGCTGCACCCAGAACGGCGAGCTCGCGGAGACGTACGAGCCGTAGTGGATCATGTCAAAGTGCTGGACGCCGGCGGTGGCGGCGCTGACGAGGGGCATGAGGGCGATGATCAGCGCAGGGTTGATCGCGTAGATCTTGCCGTAGGGTGCGCTGCAGCCAATGGAGCGCTGCATATACTTCGGCGGCATGCTGCCCATTAACCTGCACAGCACGCGTGCCGCGGTGTGCTGGCATGTCCCCGGAAGGTGCACCATCATGGCTGGCTGTGCTGCCTGATGCATGGGGCTTACGCTGAGAGCGATGGGCGATGTGCGGCGCCGTATGCTATGCCTGTGCTGTGCATGCTGTGCGTGCTGTGGCTGAGAAGAGCGTGGCGCACGGGCTGTGTAGCCTGTGCATGAGTGCGGTGCCTTGGCGACCCTCATTACAGGCCAGCATGCGGATACTCGCAGACTAATTTGTCGCAGATTAAGTTGTCTTATTAAATGTGCACTCGCATATATTAAGTGTGCCCTCGCAGACTGAGTTGTCCATGTCCGCATTTGTGTTTCTGTTTGTGTACGGCACCCGGCCATGGAGAATGTTTTTTATGCATTGCCATGAATCGTACCTCTGTGTTCTACCACCTTGTGGAGCATACATCTGTAACGTATCTCACATGTCCGCATCTGTAACGTATCTTACAAGTTGTCCATGTCCGCAGGCGCCGGGGGCCGCACCTGAAGGCCTGGCCGAGGTTGAGCAGGAACAGAGCCATGGCCATGTACTTCCACATGCCAGGGTGCGCCAGCAGCTCCGCCACGCCGCCCACCACGCTGCGTGCTGCAGACGCCACGCTGGGCCGCTTTGACCCGCCGCCGCTGCTGCCGGCCGCGACGCCGGCGCCCCTGCATCCACACATCAGATGGTGCCGTCACACACGTTTCCCTGTGGTCACGTCACAGCATGACGTCGTCTCGGCGTGCTGCCAGTGGTGTTGGCTCGGAACTGGGGTTGGACCAAACTTGGCTCGTCCATCGGTGTGCATGCATGCCCACCATGCGTGCATCGGCTAATCTGCCCTCCGCCGCTGCCCGTGCGGTACTCCGTGAATATCGCAACAGAATTCAGGAAAGGATAGGCTTGATGGACTACCTGGCAGTCTTGCCGCAAAAATGAATCGGGCCAGGAAGTTGGGCCAGAACGAGATTGTGCATGCAGCGAAGAAAACGCACTGTCCATGCTGCGCATGCTGTGCATGAACCTCTGGGCTCTCACGCTGCGGCTCCGCCGGGAGCAGCCCCTGCTCCACACCGTCCACAATGCTGGAACTTTCCACAGTCGCATGCATGGAGTCTCGGCCGAGCCCGTCCGCTTCCGCAGCAGGACTGATCGCCAGCGCAATCAGCAGCGCGCCCCCGCCAGCCACAGCGCCCGAGGCGATGATCAGCCGGCTGCTGTCACGAATGAGTGTCGCAACGGTGCCGCCGTCGCCAAGGGCGTCCCGGTTGCGGCCTGCGAGAGTCGATCGCGAATCCCGTGACAAGCAGCGCGACGTTCATGACTGTGTAAAAGAGCCCATAGGCGAGGGAGCGCGCAGAGGTGGGGGGCATGTAGCGTTTGACCGCGATAGTCATGACCGGGGTGCCGAGGGAGGCGGCGGCGGGAAGGAGGGTGTAGAGCACCAGGTAGACGACAGTCTTGGAGCTGCTTGTGGCAATGATGACCCGAGTGAGGAGCTCCCCAGTGAAGCACAGCAGCAGGGAGGTGCGAATGCCTGCAGCACAGTCACTGTGAGCTTTTGAGGAGGTTTCTGTCAGATCTGTCTGTCTGACGGAGTCCCGGAGGTGTCTCGCCAGTGGCCTGCGGGAGAGGCTTTGACATGTGCCCATGGCCTGCAGGTGCACTCCGATGGCCAGTGTGCACATGGTCTGGGAGGTGTGACTGGAACTCGGATGACGTGTCGCAGCGATGGCAGGTCTCGGATGGAATTGACACGGTCTTGGCTTGTGCACGAGAGCGGTGCAGGGGTCGCACTAAGCGAGTCGATGGCTGGTCCGAGGCCAACCCCCCAAGCCACAGTAAGCATGCCCCATATGCCATACGACCCACCTGCGGCGACGTCACGCACCCCGAAGATTTCTGTGAGAAACACCACGTATATGATGCTCAGGGAGAACCAGGAGTAGCTCTCCAAGGCCTTCACGAGGAAGACAAGTCACAGCTCCCTGTACCATCACGCATTGAGCGACCAAACAGCAAATTTGAGCTATGAATTCTACGTTTTGCCAAATTTGATACCAACGACGTACTTTGAGCACGCACTCAGGCTGTTGCAGTTGTTCCGCAGCGTAGCGAGCATGTTGATGGCGAACTTGATGTTAGCCTACGCGTTGGCAAACAGTACTGCCACAGCAGGCTCCTAGCCCCAGCATAACCTTCTATAGCAAGCTGTATATCTCCATTTCGTGCATGTGAAGGTCACTGGTGTCTGCATTACGTGGTCTGCGACAAACACATTCTGCCAGTCGGGACCTGCTTCTGCTCTAGGCACCATCGCGGCATTCGCGATGAGCGGTGTACGATCCAATGCTCACTGTATGCAGTCAGTGGCAATGCAGCTGTCGATGGTGTGTTGAATTCACCGCTCGTAGTCCATTGACAGCGAAATCTTCAAGCGTCGCGCTGCAGCTAAGCACATTGCGACGCAGCGCCAAGACGAGATTGTGGGTACCTCGACACCTCAGGCCCGCTGAGCGTGGCGCCAAAGGGAACAGGTTGCCTGTGAATGTGACTACGCGCCGATTGCTTGCTTGCTCAGTGTTACCCTCGCTGCTTGGCTCCTCCGTCGATCTCCGTGTAAAACGCCGGTCGCCAATCAATCGCTGGTGGAGAACGTAGTGAGCAGCCCTCAACAAACATCAGACAGCGATCAGTGATGCCCCAAGCAGAGACCCGCGTATTCAGTCATGCCCTTATGCCTTGGTATATCAGCGACCCGACATCACATCGTTCACATGAAGGCACGACGATGCTGGGCCAGGGAGACCCATGCAAACCATGACCCAAGCGCTCACACGCAAGCATGCTATGCACGCTTCTGTTGAGGAGCTCCGTGCCAGTGCAAAAAGCGTAATTACATCTGTTTCTTGCACCCAGGGTCACATGCTGCCCACGCCAGAATTCTATGCACATGTTTGTATGCACATCCGGTCTCCACAATTTTGTATGCACGTCCGGATGCCTGCCGGCCGGGCCAAAGAGTCAGGGTGACAACACAGCTACAAACGCTGACGGCCTCATATGATTGACACTCATGTGAGCTCTGCCACCTCCAGGGGCATCAGCCGAGCCCATCGCATCATGTCCAATGTTTGTTACCGTCCAACGATAACAAGTCAAAAAATGAGATTCAACAATCACATGGCACTGCCTACCTACGACCCATAAAGTGTACGTGCATTTTGCATTCCATACGCCTCACTGCCTTACTCAGGCAGACACCGTCGATCTGTCTACAGCGCCCTACAGCCACAGCTTCGAAAATCTGAACAGCGTATCGAACAAACCAGTGCCACAGGCTGCGGCCCCGTGCTGCATCTTGTCATGCCAGTGCACATCATCCATACCTGTACATACATGATGCCGGTAGTACATGTATTCCTACCGCTGGCTACTCCTGCTGCACTGGTACCGGCGAGAAATCCCCGTTGGTCCCTGCCCGCCCCCCGCCAGCCTGCCGCGGCGCCGGCCGTAGCAACCACGCAAACGCTGTGATCAGCACCGGCGACATCATTGTCACCACCCCCACAGTCGACCAGATTACCGGATTACACGTCCCCGCATCCCCACCCCCGGCCGCCTCCGCGAGTCCCGCCGCCGCCGCCGCAGCCTTCGCATTGGCCATGCACACGTGCCCCCCATCCGCGCCGCAGCCCGCCCCCACGCGCGGGCACAGCCGACCCAGCAGAAACCCTGACAGCAGCCCCGTCGGCAGCTTCGCGAGGAAGAGCGGGGCGGCCGCGATCGCGCCGAACAGCCCCTCCTTCCCCGTCGGCGCGATATCCATCGTGTAGTCGTACCACCGCGGCGACCAGAACGCCTCGCCGAGCGACTCCTGGACCACAAATACCGCAGGGCCAAGTATTGGCGCGTTTCGGAGCAGCTGCACCCAGAACGGCGAGCTCGCGGAGACGTACGAGCCGTAGTGGATCATGTCAAAGTGCTGGACGCCGGCGGTGGCGGCGCTGACGAGGGGCACGAGGGCGATGATCATCGCAGGGTTGATTGCGTAGATCTTGCCGTAGGGTGCGCTGCAGCTGATGGAGCGCTGCATGTACTTTGGCAGCATGCTGTCCATGAACCTGCACAGCACGCGTGCCGCGGTCACCTGTCATGCATAGCGCTCGAGCAACGTGGACTCCTCCGACTGTGCCTTTCACACCGTTTCATCCTGAGTAGGCCCACCTGCGTTTCACATACTACCTGACGCCGGTCAAAACTCAGGCCACAGCAGTGCAGGCGGGGCGCGCGACGGCAGGCGCAGCAGGCGGGGCGCGCGACGGCACTCGATCACTGGGTGGCACAGCATGGATCCCCAGCACGGCTGTGCACTTCTGTAGTCAGCGTACAAAAAAAAACACAGCAGAACCAGATTTAACACGTGCCACGACAATACTGCAGTGAATACATGCTGTGACGTCAGGGTAGATGCTTTGATTTTGCTTGTGCCTCGGCTTGGCTATGGTTGTGCGGTTGTGCATTTCAATGCATGCTAGCGTAGTGGTCCGCCACAGTTCGGAGAATAACCCTGCGGCGCATTCTCACATTGGGCGCGATTACGGTGGCTCAAGTGTGCGCACATGCATGTCCGCAGGCGCCAGGGGCCGCACCTGAAGACCTGGCCGAGGTTGAGCAGGAACAGAGCCATCACCATGTACGTCCACATGCCGGGGTACGCTAGCAGCTCCGCCACGCCGCCCACCACGCTGCGTGCTGCGGACGCCACGCTGGGCCGCTTTGACCCGCCGCCGCTGCCGTTTGCGCCGCCGGTGCCCCTGCAGCAAGGTATCGATATCGCACCATTACGCAAGACTCGTCAGCGGTCATGTCACATCATGATTAGGGTGTTCTATTGGCGTGGCATTCTATTCTGGTGGCAATGGCTGCGATGATCGTCCTGCGCGGGTCGACAATGCATGCCCACCATGCACACACCAACCTTCATGTTAATTGCAGCTGCCCGTGGGCTTGTACGAACTTCCAGTGTACTTGCAGTGGACAAATTATGGCTGACTTGGTTGGATGCATGGCGACGGCCATACATCCCAGAATGGCCAAAATGCAGCGAAAACGGAATTTGGATGTGCTGGGGAGGGCACGCACTGTTCGTGCTCCTCACGCTGTGAATGCGCCTCCGGCGTTTCACACTGCGGTTCCGCCGATAGCAAACCCTCCTCTACCCCATCCACGGCATTGGAACATTCCGCTGCCGCATGCATGGAGTCAGCAGCATGCTCCCGGCTGAGCGCGCCGGCCTCCGCCTGGGGCCTGAGCGCCAGCGCAATCAGCAGCGCGACCCCGCTAGCCACCGCGCCCGAGGCGATGACCAGCCGGCTGCTGTCGCGCATCAGCGTGGCGAACGTGCCGCCATCGCCGGGGGTTTCGCGGTTGCGGCAGGCGAGAGCGCGGAGGCCGTCGATCGCAAAGCCCATGACGAGGGCTGCGAAGTTCATGATCGTGTAGAATAGTCCGTAGGCGAGGGAGCGTGCAGAGGTGGGGGGCGTGTAACGTTTGACCGCAATGGTCATGACCGGGATTCCGAGGGAGGAGGCGGCAGGAAGCAGGGTGTACAGCACCAGATAGACGACAGTCTTGGAGCTGCTTGTGGCAATGATGACCCGGGTGAGGAGTTCCCCAGTGAAGCACAGCAGCAGCGATGTGCGAATGCCTGCAGCACAGGTTTTTGTGTGATGGTGTTTGTCTGAGGTTCGGGGCCGATTGGAAGCAGGACATGTTTGAACATGTTCCGAGGGTCTGCGCGTGGTCCGGGAGAAAAGACTGGAATTCAGGCGGCGTGTCGTAGCAGCGACACGACTCAGTAGGACGTGACGTGGGGTTTCCCGTTAATGTGAAGCAGTGCTGGGGTCGCACCCAGGTAGTCGATGGCTGGTCCCATGAGGACCCCCCAAGCCACAGTGAGCATGCCCCAGACCCCGTACGACCCGCCTGCTGCGACGTCACCTACTCCGAAAGTATCTGTGAGGAATATCACGTATATGATGCTCATGGAGAAGTATGAGTAACTTTCGAGGGCCTTGGCGATGAAGACAAGCCATAGCTCCCTGTAGTTATACACAATCAATGAGCAAACAGCATATCGGGCCGCGAATCCTGCAGCACGTCTATTGTATCTCAAACGACGTACCTGGGACATGCGCCTAGGCTGTTGCAGTTTTTTAGCAGCGTAGTGAGCATGTTTACGCTTCACTCGACCGTGGCCTATTAAAGTGCAGAAACACGTGCTACAGCAACCTCGTACCCGTTCAGTAAATCTGTCTATGAGAAGCTACCGAACCTGCTTTTCGTGCACCTGGAGTGAAAGGTCATAGATGTCTGCATGAAGTGGTTGGTGACAAATGTCACATGCTGGAAGTTGGCCAGTGCTTCCACTGTTGCACCGTTGCGGCATTCGCAATCAGCGCTTCTTGAGTCATTGCTGTCCATCTGCTGTCACTGGCGGTGCAGCTGTCGATGCTGTGCCAGTCGCACCACATAGTCGACTGAAACGACTCGAGTGTTGCACTGATCGCAGGGCGACGCTGCGCCAAGACCTGGTATCTCGACATCTCAGGCCCGCTGAGCATGGTACAAAGCGAAAGGGGTTGTTCACGTTACACCTGGAGGTTTGTGCGGCAGACACGTTACCCCTGCTGGTGAACCTGCAGCAACGAGCTGACAGAGTATAATGCGCAAATGCATGAGTGAAGGTACAAGCAGTGCCCCATGCACTCACAACTGTGTGCGTTGGCAATTCGGGGACACTGCATGACAGTGGCATGTGCAGGCCAAAAAAGGCTGGGGAAGGAACACCCTTGCACTAAACCACTAGACCGAGCACATGCCATGTTTCTCGTCCACATTTGTATGATCATCTAGTTCCCTGCGACCAGTACCCCAGAGTCAGCAGTGACAACACAGCGATGCGAGAGCTCTCGCCTACCTCCCTCATTGCACCCTCGTCTGAGCTCAATCCCACCCAGGCATGCGAGGACCTTCCCGCCACCTACCCTACATCTACACCCATGCCACCGCCACGGTGCTGCTCTGCCTGGCGAGCGTGAGCCATCGCTGGACTGCACACATTTCATTCTGCACCTCACTGCACAGCACACACAGCTCGCAGCACGCACAGCACGCAGCACGTTCCAGCCTGTGCTATTGCTCTGAGAGGTGCCGCTGCGAGTCCACCGCAAACGTCCCCAAGCCACTGCTGTCCGACTGCAGCTCCGACGACTCCTCCACCGCCGCAAGCGGCACGGACGCCACCTGGTGGTCCTCCTCCCACACGCGCCCCTGTAGCCACACGCTGCTCCCCTGCGCCCGCAGATCCGTCTCATCCATCACATCCGCCCGCACGTACTCCACCCCACCGGCGCCGCCATGCGTGTGGCCGCCCTCCCCCGGCCCTGGCCGCAGCCACCGCGAAAACGCGGTGATCAGCAGCGGTGACAGCATCGTCACCACCCCTACCACTAGCCACATCGTCGGGTCGCACGACCGGCCGTCCGCACCCCCCCCAACCCCCGCCGCCGGCCCCGCCGCCGCCGCGATCGCCACCGGCGCCTCCGCCGCCCCACACTGCGCATCCCCCCCCTCCGCGCAGCCCTCCCCGACCAGCGGGCAGAAATGATCCAGCAGATACCCTGACAGCAGCCCCGTCGGCACCTTCGCGAGGAACAGCGGCGCCGCCGCAATCCCGCCGAACAGCCCCTCCTTCCCCGTCGGCGCGATATCCATCGTGTAATCGTACCACCGCGGCGACCACACGGCCTCGCCGAGCGACAGCTGCACGACAAAGACCACCGGCCCGAGCACCGCCGGGTACCTGATCCAGTGCACCCACAGCGGCGAGCTCGCGGAGACGTATGATCCGTAGTGCACCATGTCAAAGTGCGCCACGCGCGCGGTGGCTGCGGTGACGAGGGGCACGAGCACGATGATCATCGCAGGGTTGATCGCGTAGATCTTGCCGAAGGGCGCGCCGCAGCCGATGAAACGCTGCATGTACTTGGGCAGCATGCTGTCGAGGTACCTGCACAGCATGCGCAGCATGGCGCGGCCGCGGCGGATGATGGACCCTGCTGTGCTATCCTTTGCGACGAGGTCGCGACAAGATGCTCACATGACTCTTGGTGATTGTATGATACATTGTATGATTACATTGTATGATTACATTGTATGATTATACATTGTATGATTACATTGCCGGCGTGCACTGGTATGCTCACGCAGACGCAGAGTCGGTAAGCCTCGGAATCGGTCAGCCTCGGCATTGAGCAGTGCGAGCTGAGCAAAGGCAGAGCAGTTCGGACTCAGCTTGAGAGCGCAGCAGGGCGATGCTGTGTGAGATGAATGCCAGGCCCTCCGTACTCCGGCCAAGGATTGAACCACTCATGACTGATCTATTGGCTGAGTGTTCCCAAATACAGCAGCTTTGATGGACACTTGCTTGAGAGCAATTGTGCAATTTGGTGGTCCATTAATTTGCAAGCATAGGGTATATGAAAAGAAGAGGGCGGTACGGCACTGGCAACAAGAAGGGGGGCGAGCACCGGTAGGTCTGCCGGAGGTTGAGCAAGAAGAGGGCCATCACAAGGTACTTCCACATGCCGGGGTAGCTCAACATCTCGGAGATGCTGCTGTTCAGCTTCTGCACAGCACCCAGCACAGCGCGCAGCAGTGGCCGCAGCCCGCACGCCGATGCGGGCGGCGCTCCGTGCGGATGGCTGAAGTGGCACGTGTCCCTGTAGATACCCGCTGACTCAGCAGGCGCAGCATGCATGGTGACGAGGGTTGCACTGGGAGGTGATCAACGCTGCGGGGTGGTCACAGCAGGCGGGGCACGTGCTGGGCGCGTCGCGATGCATCGGCCTGTTGGCAAACACACACATTGTGGGCAGGCCTGCCTGCACAGGCCGCGCGATGCAGCATGCATGTAGATCACAGCGGCGGATCACAGCGGTTGATCACAGCATGCACAGGCGCATGAGGCTCGTCGGTGCCTGGATCTACCCAACTGGCAACCGTTGCGTTCTACCCAACGGCCCATTATTGGGTGGACCAGATACACATCTCAAACGCCCCGCATGATATGCATGTGCGGATACATCATGTACAGATGCATCATGATATCCGCGATGCTGGCCGTACATGCGCCAGTGAACACGATCCCAAGCGCCAGCCACAGCATGCACTGCAGCCGCCACAGCACGCACAGCATGCACCTGCTGTGCTGGTTTACTGCTGGTTTGCTGGCGCAATGCGGTGAGACGAGAGCGCACGGGTCGTCGACTCCGGCAGTCTGGCTGTGCAGCTGATGCCGCATGCTAGGGCTCGCGAGTTCTGGCACGGCAAACCCTATCCCATGCGCCCCCGCCCCGGCCGCGATCCCCCCCCACCCCTGCGCGTCGGCGCGCTCCCGCTCCAGCGCCTCCGTCTCGACCGCGCGGCTCAAGAACGCCGTCACGACGAGCGCGACCGCTGACGTCAGCGCGCCCGACGCGATTACGAGCCGGTTACTGTCCTGCATGAGCATCGAGCCAGCACCGCCGCTCGCCGCGCCGAGCGCGCGGCACGCGACGGTGCGCAGCGCGTCGACGATGAAGCCCGCTGCGAGTGCTGCGACGTTCATGACGGTGTAAAAGAGGCCAAACGCGAGAGAGCGTGCACCGTGGGGGGTGTACCGCTTCACCGCAATCGTCATGACTGGGACGCCGAGGGAGGATGCGGCGGGGAGGAGCGTGTAGAGGAGCAGGTAGAGGAGCGGCCGAGAGGTGGCGGTGGCGATGAGGAGCCGCGAGACGAGCTCCACGGCGAAGCCAACGAGTAGCGAGCGGCGAATGCCTGCAGGGCAGTGGCTGTTCTGTGCTACCGTGGCTGCCGCTGTGCGTTGTTCACGGTGTGAACCGAGGTGGGGACGCGGCAGGGGGGGGGTGAAGGTGCGGAGAACGCCAGAGAGAGGGGACCTGGTGGTCGTGGCTTGCAGCGGCAGTACATGAGTGCAGCGGGTGTGGGAGCTGTCGCCCAAATTGTGGGATCGGCGGGTGCCTGACGGTGGTTGCGGGTCGGAATGGGGTGGGACGGACGCGTGGGCGCGGTGCGGATCTGCCGGCGATGGCGTGTGTGGTGGTCTGCTGTGCTGCATCGGATGCATGTGAGCAGGGGAGGATACCACATGATGCCACATGGCACAGGAGTGGCACGCATGGTTTAACGATGGTGTGGCAGCGTGGAGGAAGGATGCAACGAGCAGCGGGCACTTGTGCTGGGGCGCTCATCCTGGGCTGGTGTCTCAGGGGAGCGCAAGCAGAGTGCAGCGTCAGCAGTGGTGTAGGTGCAGGGCCAGGCATAATGCACTGTTGCACTGCAGTGCTTGGCCCTGCCGTCGACTCAGGAGCAGGGAGAGGCAGTCTCACCAAGGCCATCGATCACCGGTCCCAGCACCACCCCCCAGGCCACGGTCAGCATGCCCCACAGCCCGTATGAGCCACCCGCGGCGACGTCACCGACTCCAAAGGTGTCGGTGAGGAAGACGACGTAGATGAGGCTCATGGAGAAGTAGGAGTAGCTCTCCAGGACTTTCACAACGAAAATCAGCCATAGCTCTCTGCACCAGAGCATGGCCTGAGCGGTGATGCTACATGCGAACCCAATGATGCTCGATCAGCGTAACTGCATGATTACAGCGGTGCGTACTTTGGGCATTGCCTCAGGCTGGCGCAGTTGGCGCGGAACGTGCCCCACATTCCAGACAGACTCGTGGCTGTTGCCTAGCCCACACACGCGGAGGAGCACATTCCCAGACACCAATTGTATGTACAATGTTTGCCGTGCGGCAGTGTTGCCGGATGAATTGCTGTTCCCTCTGAGACGTGCTTTGTCTGGTTGCGCAACCGCGCACGCTGGCATGAGAAAACTGTACCCCAAGTATTCTAGGCGAAAGGCATGGTTTGTCTGCGTTGATACGTAATGTGAATTCAGTTTGGCAAAATCAAGTCTTGTGTGACTAGGACTGTACGTATGTACTGTAGATGACAGTAGCCGAGTTGTCGCGGTGTTACAATCGCAGCGCTGCGTCGCATTCCGGCAGGGTACCGCAGGCATACACATGTGCCTTGCGGCGAACGATCACTTGACAGCCAGTACCAACTGGCAGAGCATGGTGGCGCATGTATCTCCGTTGATGTGTGCGTGCGTACTCGACTCGATCGGCCTTGCTCTCCAATAACAGCGTTGGCCGAGTCGCTGCTCTTATGCTCGCCTTGCAAATCCAGTCGTAGACATCGCCGCTTGTGTATTCTGCCGTTCCCTGGTCGCTTGTCATCGCGGAGCTGCGTTGGCATGGACTTCTCTACGTTCGACTTGGGGAAGGTGAAAAACTTGGCTCGCAAGGGTATAGACAGGGCTAGGCAAATAGCAGAGGGCCTCAATGAGCTTGAAACGAAAGTCGAAGAAGCAACAAATAATGACAAATGGGGCCCACATGGCTCTCTAATGTCAGGTGCGATGTCCCGCCAGCGTCCTGCCGTCACCCATGGGCCTCACACGACGCTGAATACCGCAGTATATGAACGAATACTGAGCAGTGTGAGTATACGACGCCATCCGGCTGCTACTCGCGGCGGAGATTAGCTCTCGCCCAGTTCCGGCACGACCAGCACTGGTATGCAGAGATCACAAAACGCTCTTACCACGGCGAAGAGTACAAACAGATTCTGGGGATTTTAGCTCGGCGGCTGCACAGTGAGCCAAACCACTGGCGTCATGTGTACAAGTCATTGCTGCTGCTCGAGTACATGGCAAAGAACGGTCCACAGAAAATCGTCCCAGAGCTCAAGTCGAACGGCAAGGTATTCACGAGGCTACAGAAGTTCGAGTATATCGACAGCCAGGGCAAAGATCAAGGGCTCAACGTCAGGAACAGGTATGCTCAATTGCCCACACCAAGCACAGCTGTCCCCTGTGCTGGGCCTGCAGTATGCCAACCTTGTCAAGTTCGGCTCCGCCAACCAATCGATTCGCTTCACAGCATCTGCCCGTTCATCAGCTCCTGCCTCGCGTTGAGCAGGAAGCGTCTCTGCACCATCTGCTCGTGCACCGCCGAACTGCAGACAGCAAACCCACCACACCATGCTCACACACCAGATCCAGCACACACCATATCCAGCACACACCCGCTTTGTGCCCATGGAGTGATGCTCGCACACGCGGTGAAAGCTGTCCCCCGCATCGTACATACTTCCATGATGGCTCAACCCAACCTTGGTCCGCGGGGACGTAGTATGCCATGCTCCGCGAACCTGATGTCCAATGCCCACTCACGAGTAAGTAATGGGATGTCATGTGATAAAACCGCACCAGGCAAGATGCGCGTGTGCTGGCGTCTACGAACGCCATTTCTGGCAAGCCCTAGTGCCCATGAACGGAACTGTGGCCAAGGTGCTTTCTGCCAGCACAACTATCTCTTCTGTGACGAGATGCAACACTTCACGGGTGCACCGCCGCTTCACGGAGTCTGCTCTGTCAGCGTGCCAAGTACCTGCCGCACCAGGCATTCCTATCGACTTGAGCCTCTTCCGCAGTCCGAGATCTCACCCTCCGAGTCCCTAGCATAGCTCCACCATGAGGACACACCTCCCGCAGGCATCTATCCACCAGGACACGTACCGGTGCTCACGCCTGTGCCTGTCCAGGTTGATACATGCCTGGCACCGTGCTCTGCCGCACTATCGAGTTTGACACTGTATCACACACGTCAAACATTCCCCCACACCTTGAACACGTGTGTTGCACCGCCTCACCTTCAACAGCTCGCTTGAACCGTTTTCAGCGGCTGCCTGCGTGCAGGGCGAAGCAGCTGTGGGAGCTGGTGCACGACGACGATGCGATTGCGCGCGAGCGCGAAACCGCCGCGAAGAACCGCAACAAGTACTCCGGCTACGACCGTGTCACCGCAGCCTTTGCCGGCCGCTCCGGCCTCTCCACATCCTCCACCCGCGCCTCCGCCGGCGGCGGCGGGAGCCTCGGTGGCAGTAGCAGCCTCGGCGGCGCCGCGCCGGCGGCGGACGCGTTCACCACAACGCCCAAGCCCGCATCCACGACTGCGGACGGGGACGCTGACGGCGATGCCGTCGCGGCGACGGAGGCACGCATCAGCAAGCTCTCGGTCGCAGACGAGGCAGTGTCAGTGTCGGAGGAGGCAGAGGGGGGCGTGCCGCCGCCGCGTGGGCGACAGAAGCCGAAGCTGTCGCAGATCTCGGTGTGCTGCTCGTGCCGTGTGCTGTGTATCTGTCGCGGTGTTTGAGATTTTGAGTCGAGAGAGCACAGTGTTATGGGCAGGCGTTCTTGAGTCAGCATGTCCACGCGTTTGTGAGCAGGTTTGTGCTCCTTCAAACACTCAGCTCCGCTGTGCTGTGCTGTGCTGTCCAGTGTGCTGCCATGCGTTATCGATATGGATTGATCTATCTAGTCAGCTTTCCACTGGCCTGCGGCAGGCCGAGGGTGGTACAGGGTTTGACATGTCCACCATTGTCATGACACGCGGTCTGTGCAAACATGTGTAAACAGGCACATGCTCCGTCACAACATGCTCCGTCACCAGTGCAAACATGTGCGCTCGCTAAGGGGCATGCCACATGAAGCTGACAATTATGTCGCATGTCCCCAAAAAACTGCCTCATGCGGCACGCCCCTTATGCAAGCCAGAAAGCGTAGGCCATCATTGAGTTCAAGCATGCGGGGTTCTGAATTGCTCCGAGGGGATGCAAACAGGCCAATGGAGGCGGTGTGTGGTGTGCAGGCCGACAGTTCGATCGCGGGGTCCATTGCGGCCATGGCCCAGAAGCTGCCGACCACCGTGCCGCCTGCTGCGGCCCCGGTGAGTGGCCCAGCGTCGTCCGCCGGCGCCGATGACACCGGCCTGAATCTGCTGGACTTTGGCGATGACGACGGCACCCAGGCGGCGCCGGCACAGCCTGCAGCGCCCAACGGCGCTGCGGCCGCGGCAGCTGCGGCGGATCCGCTTGCGATGCTGGACGAGCTCGCAGGCCCGCCGGCACCAGCGCCGGCTCCAGCGGCGGCAGCCCCCGCAGGAGGCGATGATTGGGCGCCGTTCACGGACGCCGGCGGCGGCGGTACAGCTGCGGCCGGGGATGATGACTGGGCTGCGTTTGTGTCCTCCAACGGTGCTGCAGCGCCAGCAGCGGCCGCTGCTGCCGGGGACTGGGACGCGTTTGCAGGGCCGAGGGTCAGTCCTGTGGGAGGGACAAGCACAGCCGCAGCACCGTTTGCAGACCCGTTTGCACCTGATGCGTTGCCAGCTGCAGCGCCTGCAGTGCCAGCGCCCAGCTTGGCTGGCGAGGGCAGGGCGCCTCTGCCGATGAATGCATTCATGGCGCCAGCTATCCAGCCGATTCCCGTGACCGCGCCACCCGCAGCGTCAGCGTCGCACGCTCACGTCAAGCCTTCGGGCGGTCCCATTGCCGGCAAGTCTGCTGTGCCTGACAAGGATCCATTTGCGGATCTTCTCGGTTGACGAACGCGTCCAAGCTGGGTCGGAGAAGTATGCACCTGCGATTCAAATGATGCGGTGGGGCGAGAGCGGATGCTCGGGTTGTGTAATGATCTGCTTCGTCATCCGCTATCACTTTTCGTCGCAGCCGCACGCGAGCGTTACAGCAGAATCCTGCATTCCGCTAGACTGTGAATAACTCCGTTGGAGGAAGCCTGAGGTTCCGTCGGAGCGTCGAGGGCCGCGCTCCTTGGACGCACGACACGTACGGTTGATCACCGATGCTCCCGTAGCCACCTGCCATTTTTGCCAGATCGCCCACATTACGGCTCACTGAGTTGTGGCAACAGTATGTGCGCTATGTTTGAAACGCCTGTGGGTACGGGAAGCATGTCGACAACGCTTTCGAGCTGCGATATCCCGATCCTAGGCATGCCTGTATGACAACACACCGCGCGCCTGTCTGATTCTGTTTCCGAGTGCAACCATTCGAAGTGAAATCCAACCCGCTAACGGTGGTCGCACTGTCTCTCTCACAGAGGTATGATTCCTGGCTGAAGGGCCAAGTCGTTTCTGTGTCGTGCATGCTGCAATTGGCAGCCCGCGTACAGCTGTTTCGCGCATACCAAGCAGCAGGCCGACCGGAAACTGCACAAAACAGTTTACCGGCTGCTCTGAGAGGCTCAAAGAGTTTATTGGCCTGCAGATATACGTGTTGAATAGGACAAGACCGTTGTCGTTCTTTTGCGTGCATATATCGTGAGCTCCAACCTGTTCCATCAAGGAAAATCGTAGAGTACAACAGTAATTCGGATCTCTTGCTTGCATTCCCTGAGGGCGTTCCACAGACTCTGATGACGCACAGAAATTGACATTGTGCACCCCAGTCGCGTCGCAACACATAAACGCACCTCTGCACAACAACTGCGTGACTGCAGTGTTGTATAGCACAGACGGGATGGATCGCCATCAAGACGATGATTCTGCGCCCTTGGGTGATGCGGACAGCCAGGCCTCGGGATCTCCGGCGCGCTCCAGGAAGCCCTTGTACAAGAGGGCTTTCCGAAAGGTACGCTCCGATGGCATATAATTTATCAGCACTGGCTGCTTCCTGAGCGTTTCAGACTGCCCAAAGCTGCCAGGTTTTTCAAAAGTCCAGCCACGCCCGCCAAAAACGCGCGCTCGCATTGCAGGTTTACAAGTCCATCACTGCACCGGAGAAAGACGCTGAAGGTCAGAGATTGTCCTTAGCAAAATCAATCTCCAGGAGGCTGTCACGCGAAGGCAGTGGTGGCGCATCAAGCGCGTCCCTGTTACAGCGGTCGCTGCCATCCGGCTCATCGGTACGATCAACCGCACTAATCAAAACTACTGTTAAAGCGCACAAGTTGCACACGAATTTTGACTCAGCGAGTGGCCCTAACCTGAGCTCAGCCTGCTGAAGCACAGCGCCATTGACATGCTGCTGAATTCCGCGCATCCACAACACCATGTGTCTGTCCAGGACGAAGCCCACACCGCCCCGTTCCCGTCAGTCACAGGGGCGTACAGCGCCACCCCGCCCAAGTCAACACCAGTCGCACTTGCGAGGGCTCCATCAGGCCCGGGTGGCATTCGGCGTGCATCCCTGCAGCTCAGCAGTGCCCGTGAGGAAGCCGAGAGCAGAGGCTACATGCCCACAGTGCCAGTAGAGATCCCAGACAACGTTGTGCCTGTGCCTGAGCTCCCAAATGAGTCGCATGAGGTGGCGGACTCGGCAGAGCCAGCTGTTGCGCAGCCCAATGCCTTCGCCACCCCCTTCTCAGGAGCCCCAGCCGGTGATTCCCAGCTCCTTCCTGACACCTCTGATCCCAAAACCACAGCTGAGCCAGTGCCTCATGCGCCCGAGTCCCAAACCACAGCTGAGCCAGCGTCTGATGCGGCTGATTCCCAAACCACAGCTGAGCCAGCGCCCGATGCGCCTGACAAAACATCCCAGCCAGAGCCACAGGCTGAGCAGTCCCCCAGCACACAACAACCAGCAGACTCGATCAGCACAGCCGAAAATACCCCTGCTACAGGCACGCCGCCCGGGAGTGAGCGAAGCCCCTCCACTCCATATTCAGCCACAGGCCAAGGCACCACCCCAGACACAGATCAAGCAGATGGCAAAGCTGCCCAGGTACTCATCTCATCTCCCCTGCCCCGTCACTGAGAAAAAAACCAAGCCCGCGGCGATGCAGTTTCGTGCATCAGGCTGCATACAACGGCAGGCCCCCTGTCACAGCCAGCTCCAGTGGCTGTACTGCTCCGACCTCTCTCACAAGTTGCCCAAGCTCTCTCACAAGTTTGTCCATACCAACAAGCATCACCCCAAGGTACCGCATTTGATGTGCTGACGGATTGGCCGACTGTGAGCAACACCATGTCACATGCATCGCTCCTCGAGGGTATGGTAGCACTCCGCAACACCGGCCGCAGACGGCTTGCTTGCTTGCTTGCTTGCTTGTTGTTGCTGTCAATTGCTGTTGCCCTCGCTGGTGTGCTCCTGCGTCGGCCTCCCAGTGTAGCACCGGCTGCAGACAGCAGATCCTTTGATGCCCTGCATCCAGCCTGCCACTACCTAGCACGCCGCCTCATTCAAAGGCCACAGCCAAGGCAGCCTCTCCAGCGCTTCCGGCCTCTCAGCAACTCCAGCAACTCCAGCACATCACAACTGCAGTGCAGTTACTGCACCCTTGCATGCACGCGCAGGTGCTGTGCCATGTGCTGTGCCATGTGCTGTGCCCCCATTCATGGAATGTGAATACATGTGACATCGCACATGCATGCAGTGCCCCCATTCCATGGAATTCCACGCCACTGCATGCATCACATGCATCACGAACCCGTCTACCTGACACGCACTTGCCAGCCACTAGCAGTGGCCACTACCCTTTTGCACAGACACCATGCATGCGTTCGCACTCCGATCTGATGGCATCACTCATGAGCCGCAGCATGCATGTTGGCTGGCCACGCCACCCCCCTGGCCACGCCACCCCGTGCTTACTGACTGTGGTTCAACCCTAACACCCTCACACGTGCACAAGCCAGCGAATCTGCTCAGCTTGTTGCACAGACGCACACCCAGCCAGCCAGCGGTCCTGTCTTTCTGCTGCTCCACACTGGTCTCCACGAGGAGGCAACAGCGCAGTGTGCTGCTGAGACGGGGGCATGCTGTCCACATTCGCGCTGCCCGGAGCTTCACTTCACAGCCCTTGTCACATCCGTCACTCGGTCGGTCGTGTCCGTGTCGTATCACTCAGGTGTCCGGTCGTGCCGTGTCGATCATTGATCAGTCGTGTCGAAAACAGTGGTCAGGTCCACGGTGGGTCATTGTGGATGTGTGTGAACGGCGTGTTTTGGGTCCTGGGTCGGCCCCAGACAGACATGGACTGTCTTGCTGAGCGGGCCTGGTCATGGTGGTGGCTCGTGCTCGGCACGGAACCGTTTTGCAGAACAGTCGGTCCTTATAGGTATGGGGCTTGTAGGTAAGACCCATATCTAAGTGTGGGGCTTGTAGGTAAGACCCATATCTAAGTGTGGGGCTTGTAGGTGTGGGCCTTGCGCAGAGTCCAGGCCAGAAGGGGGAGGGGATGCAGGCCATCGCGGGTGAGTGCAGTGCAGTGCTGTGCGGTCAGGTGAACTGCTCAGGTGAACTGCGGTGACTACTACTGTGCTCGTGACTGATCATGGCTAATGACATCGCTTTTGCGGGTCAGCTGGTCAGCTCAGGGTGACCGCGCAGCGGTTACGGTGACGTGACTGCTGTCAAAGATGTGGGATGCTCATGTGTCAGAGCTGCCAGATCAGTGTCACGAATGTTGGGAGCACCGTGGGGAGGGGTGGGGAGTCATGTGATGTGGCACCATGTCAAGGACGCAGGGTCATGTCTGACTCATCGCCAGAGTGACTCATCACGGGCCTCAGCATAGCAGCCTGTTGCTGCTACCGCTGCTGCTGCGTGCTGTGGCCATTTGTTGACGGTCACACACGCATGCATGCAGCCTGTGGTGCGTGGCGACCCTGTGAGCGGCGGTGCCGGCGGCGGCGTTGGACGCGAATCGGCGGATGTTGCGGACGTGGATGTGGCGGCTCCAGGGGGAGGGGAGGGCGAGGGAGACGCGGAGGGGAGTGCAGACGGCAGTGCGGCAGCCCCAGCGGCGGCCGCAGAGTCTGAGGCGAGGGGGCAGATGGAGGGGAGCAGCGCTCTGGGCTCCCCGTTTGCGGCCGAGGCGCAGCAGGTGCCGATCTCGCCTGGGCCTGTGTGTGCGCCATTTGAACACGTGCCCTGTCCACCTGTGAACACGTGCTCTGTGCTCTATTGCCGGCTGTTTGCGCTGCTCATGCCGTGCCGCGTTACTGGCAACACCGTGTTGTGCGCGGGTCCATGCAAAAAGCTGGACGTTGTTGATGTGTCCGTGCTACAGTCTCTTGCATGCAACCAAGACTGTTGATCACTTGTGATAGTTGTCTTGAGCTTAGCCGATCTCAACACGCCGCTGCCGTCTCGCGCCATCCAGTCCAGCCGTGGCGCACAACATGCATGGCTACATCGTGTGTTTCCAGCATCATGACAGCGTGGTGTTTTCTGCTGTTCCTCGATGTGGTCGTGGCATTCGCTTGTCTCATGGTTGCCATGCTGTGAACAACGCTCAAGAACAAAGCGCACGTGGGTGTGCCCAAATGCATGTGCGCAAACATCGATATCCCGATCATTGATGAAACATATTCAACATCAGCAATGCAGCCACGAGCTCCCACATGCCGATGGCGCGACATCACGACACCAGCAGTCCCAGGTGCCCATGCATGTCCACGTACCGTCCACCTGCATTCTTAACTGTGCTGTGCATTCTCAACTGCAGCCAGCAGCCTGGGTGGCAGCAGCCTGTGTGCCGGTGCCAACGCCAGCCTCGCATAGCACAGACCCATCGCCCCAGCTCCGCAGTCCCAGCAGACCACCACGCGGGCCACGCACAGCATGCACAGCAGGCCAGCCAGTCCATGCATCCCCAGCCGCCCCCCCCACCTCGTCACATAGCAGCACTTCTCCCAGTCCCAGCCATGCCACAACGTCATATCCCCCCCCACCCCCCCCCCACAAACCCCCGCTGCCAGCCCCCGTCCTCCATCTCCACACCAAACACGCGCCACTCGTCTAGCCGCAGCGGCAGGTGCAAAATGGGGCAGTCACGCCTGCCTCGCAACCAGCGCGCGTCCAGCACAACCGTTCCGCTGAGGGAAGCACCAGGTACCTGCAGCGGCACAGCCAGCCAGCCGCTGCAGCACCCGCCCAACTGCCGTGCACTCTGAATCACTGTAACATGTGTGCTGTACACCACCCTGGTCGGACATGCAGGCTTCCCCAGTGGCTGCGAGCTCTACACTCCGGTTCCCGAAACTCGACACCGGAAGCCGCGAGTCGACCCCCCGAAACCTCTTCGCCACTGCTGCTGCTGGCGGCGGGTCTCGGGCACGCTCTTCTACCGTCAGCTCCCAGGACGCCGCCCCATCTAGCCCAGTGCAGCCGGGAAAGGCCTCCGGAGAGCAGCCAGCAGTTGCCGGCATCGGCGCCGGCCTGCCGCCCAAGCCACCCGGACCTACCGCCGACCCGTCCGCGGCCGAGCCGGCCGCAGACGCTGCGAATTCGGGGCCCGCGGGTGCAGACGAGGCCCCTGCAACAGCTGAGGAGGGAGGCGAGGAGCGGCGCCGGAGCGTCCACAGGCCGCGGAAGGTTCCGAGCGCCTTGCCGGTGACACCCAAGATGTATACAGACTCGCCGGAGGGAGAGGAGGGCCACTCCGGGCTGGCGATGGTTCCGACGAACAGCAGCAGCGAGACGCGCGCCTTTTCGGACACCTCGTCGAATGTATTTTTTGACGCGCACGATGCGGCGCGCAAACCCTGTGACACCGCAGAAATGCTGGACGACCTTCCGGTCGACGCAGGCCTGCCGCGGGTAAGCAGCCGGTCCGGGCACCTGGAGTCTGGCAGCCGCACGTTCCGGGAGGGCGACCTCATGCGCATGGAGCTCGTGGAGCTGCCGATCTCGTACCCTGAAGATGCCAACCCTGACCGCGAGGCCGCCGTCATGGTGGGGGCTGCGGTCGCGGCTGCGGGGGCCGCTGCGGAGGGGGGCGCCGGCGACCCTGACGCTGCGCTTGCGACGGGGGGAGAGGAGGGGAGAGCTGCCCTGGCGCTGCCAGAGCGGCACGGCGGGGGGCCGCGTGCGCGCCGCGTGATGTGGAAACCGTTTGCGGATTCCGAGCTTGATCCCACTGCTGCGCACGAATCGCTCGCGGAGGAGCTGGCTGATGAGCTGGCTGATGAGCTGGCTGATGCGGATGCGGTGTCTGACGAGGCGGCTGACGAGGCGGCTGACATGGCGAGTGCCTCGGCGCCCCCTGCGGCATCGGCATTGGTGCATGGTTGCACGCCGTGGGTGCGGGGCGGCCGCACGTTCCGCGAGGGCGACCTGCAGCCAATGCAGATGATCGACCTGCCGATCACGTACCCTGAGGACCAGGAGGAGGAGAACCCTAAGGTAGACGAGGGGGAGACGCAGGCGGGGGCTGTGGCAGAGGAGGAGCCCGGGGCAGCGCAGGGTTCCAGTGATCGGCGTTCCGGGGAGCAGCTGGGGGCAGTTGGAGGTGGCTGGGAGTCGCCAGCGCGGTCGGGCACAGCGCCGCCCCCGCGGTCCGATGCAGGGATGTCCGCTGATGGAATGTCCGCTGATGAGGCTGATTTTGTGCCGGAGGAGCTGGCCGGCAGCAGCGCTGGCCGCGGCGTGAGCGGTGCTGCGAGGCGCCGGATGGTGTGGGGGCCAGGGGGTCGCACGTTCAAAGAAGGGGGCCTCGAGCCAGTAGAGATGGATTTGGATGAGCTGCCGTTCTTGTACCCGGCGCGCCCAAGCGTCGAACAGGCGCGCGCGGCCATGTTAGAGGCTGCTAAAGCTGCCGCGGACGGGGGTGATGATTTCGCGGGGTCCGGGCCACCATGGGAGGGCTCCAGTGGCGGAGGCAGCCCGGTGCGGAGCCGCCGTCACACGTGGGAGCCGCGCGCGAGCACCGACTCCGGCGTGTCGGGGCTGGGGCGCGCAGCGGCGGAGGAAGACGAGGGGGCGGGTGGGAGTGGCTTTGGTGCGGCTGCTGCGAGCGGGAACCTGGCATGGGTGCCCGGGGGCCGCACCTTCAAGGAGGCGGGCTTGGAGCCGATGGAGGTGGACCTTCCGGCCGGCTTCTATGGGTCTGAGGGTAGTGCGGCTGAGGAGGAGGCGGGTGGGGGTGGGGCTGAAAGTGCCAGCGCTGACGCCGCACAGACAGTCACACTTACAGGAGCCGGTGACACGGTTTCCGGTAGCGGCCCGGAAGCGCCTGCGCTGGGCGACGCGGCTTCTACGGCAGACGACCGGGCAGATGTTGACCCAGGGACGGCTGGGGAGACGGAGGGCCGGTCGCAGCGCGATGCGCAGCTGGAGGACGACGTGCGGGACCTGATGCATGCGCTGGATGCGCAGGTGAGCGCGTCCGGAGCGCTGCCGGAACCGGGGGCGTGGTTTCGGCCGCAAGGGGAGGTGGTGGAGGGGGCTGGGCGTGCGGCCGACTCCGGCGCCGGGATCGCGCGGCAAGAGTCTGTCGGGAGCACGGGCGGGGCAGCCGGCCCGCTGCGCGGCTGCGAAAGCCCGGGTCTGTCGATAACCCTGGGCGGGGACCTGGAGGGGGGCTGGCAGGCTGAGGGTCCCGCTTCATCGGAGGGCGCTGGCTCCGCGCCGCTCGATGCGCCGAGCACTCAGGCAGGAGTTCTGGGTCTGGGGCAGGGGCTGGAGGCAGGCGAGGAGGTGACCAGCGCGCGGGCAGCCAACAATGCTGCAGTGGCGCAGCACGCGGCACGATCCGGGCGCATTGGTGAAGCCCCTGTGCCGCCGCGGTCCAGTACGGACGGCCAGTTGCGCGGGGAGGTGAGTGTCGGTCGGCGGCATGCTGTGGTTTGGGGGGCATGGGGGGCATGTGCTGTGGCGTGTATGTCAAGGTGTTCGGAGTGTTGTGTGTGTGTGTGTGTGTGTGTGTGTGTGCTGTGTGCGCAACATGCCGGCATATCACGGCGGGTCTTTTGTCAGTGGTCAGGCTTCGGGTTACCGTCAACAGCATGCTTTCTGGACACGTGGTGCCGGTGCACTGTTTCTGCGAGGGGCATCCCAGAGCGTCCTGCCCGGGCCCTTTGTGCCCAAGGCACCCCACTGCTTTGCACTTGCTCTCACCTGGGGTTCACACTGAATTCCGTTCGGCCCGTCGAAGCCTCCAACATATCTGCGACACGCTGATATCGGCACACACCAGCTTACACGGGTCCACAAACGGCTAGCCGTGGCTGCAGCTGTCACATGCATGCATGTGTGTCTCCGGTTGCTGACGCATCCGTATGCATGCCATCACGATGCGTGCCATGCATGCAGGACGCGGTTGCACCGGCTAGCCGCCGCCATGTCTTCACGTCCCCCTCGACCCCCTCCGCAGACGGCCCCGCCACAGCCGGCAGCGCACCTGGCGACTTTCCCTCGCCCCGCGCGCTGCCGCCCCCCGGCATGTTTGCATCATCACCGCCCGCGGCAGCTGCGCTCGCCGAGACGAGCCCGGAGGTGGCAGCGGCCACAGCTGCGGCGTTGACCGCCACTGCAGCGGCGCCGGACGACGGCGCTCCAGCGGCTGCTGCGCCCGCACGCAAACACAAGGCCGTGTGCTCCTGATCTTGTCCGTATATACGCATATGCTGTGCATGCTCCGGGTCATGCATGTGGTGACAGTGGACCAGGCACCGTCCGCGCGCCCTTGCGGCGCGGGTGGGCCTCATGCCATGGCCAAACTCATCAATTCGCACAATTAAATCACACGCATCATATGCATGGTCACGTCGCCGTACAAGCAGTGGGACCTTGGATGTATTACCCGTACGCGAGTAGTGTTCTGCACAGATCAGACCCCATGCTGTGCTGTGCAGAAGCGCGGCCCGCTGCGTGGCATGGCCTGCTCCGCCAGCGCGGTCACCGTCGCGGCGAGTGTCGCGATTGCGGCGCACTTATTGATGCGCAAGTGAGGCCCCCCTCTCTGGGCCCCCCCTTCCACCCCCCCCCCCCCCCCCCCGCTGTGGCGCGCACCGTCACACAGTACGTTTGCGCGCCAATGTGGTCCGCTCTCGCATGTTCTGCACTTGCATGCCGCCAGGCCTGGGAGCGGCAGAGCAAGGGCATGGCCTACGACTGAATTCGGGTGGCTACCAGTGACCCGCCTCCGGAATCTGTTAGCAGCGCCGGAGGCGCCAACTTGTGCCGTCAATGACGCCTGGGTCGCGGAGCTACAACGTGCATGAGATGACCAAGTTCGCATCGTGGAAAACCGTGGGTTGACTAAACGAGGCGAGGTTGCCTGTGGACGACGCGTTTGTGTTGTTCCGAGTCGCCAGGGCCGATCTTTGCCATGCTGCGCTGTGGCCGTGCTTTGCTGCAGCCGTGGCCGTGCTATGCTGCAAACTGCAGCCGCCGTATAGATTTATGAAGCGAGAGATGGGTCTGGTGTTTGCCCCTGGGCCACTGTCGGCCGTGCGTCGCCGTTGCGACGTTGATGTCCCATGCATTTACAGTGCGCTCCACGTGCTGGGGCACTGTATGCCAGGCATGCTGAGCCTGTTGTGATCATGTTTGTGGACTGACTGGGCACCCCGCGAGCTAGCGGGTTGCAGGTCAGACCTGCCCTGGAGGCATTTGTGCCGGCCGAATGCATGAGGCCGGAAGGGCACGTGTGGCCAAGAGTATTTCAAAAGTTTCTTTACGCTTTTCAGCCTGTACTGACGTCAGCAGACGCGCACTGTAACAGCCTCAAGGGCTTTCCACAGAGTGACAAGATGCTGACGTCATCGTTCCTGTTGTCAGCAGCAAGCCTGCCTGGCGCAATGCGCAGTGAGTTTTTGGGGTATCTCATAATCTCTGAGATATGTGTCAACCCAGGCGCAAGCATGACTGAAATGGACTCTGGGCACTGACCTGTACTCGAGCGATACAGTGCATGGAATGATGAGGCTGGTATGGGAATCAATGCAGACTGTCTCACCACAATCGACCACCCTCGGCTGGGCCAGAAAGCGATTGAGTATGTGAAAAGGCTTGGGGACACCGCTGCCATGTCGGGGCGGATCTCCAAGTCGGTGTTTGTCATGAACACGTACAAGAAATTGTCTTGTGCGTTGCAGAGGGGGAATGCCAACATGTATGCTCATTCGCTGTCGGCCATTGCGCGTGTGACCGGCAAGCACTTCATGCCGGGCCTGGACGTGCCGGTGGAGCAGTTCTGAGTGTGTTGTGAGCCGTGCTGTGAGCAGCACTAGTGAATAGCGTGTGAGAATGTGTCGAGGGAACTTTAGCGCAATACAGAAGCTGCTGTGTTTCTGTCTGTGTACGGCGCTTGGCCATGGTGATTGATTTTTGGTGCATTGCCATGAATCGAGCCTCTGTGTTCTTCCACCTTGTGGAGCATACATGTGTAACGTATCTACACAATCGACCACCCTGGTCTCACCAACTGGCGTTCCGTTCGTTGCAGCTGGCAGGTTCATGGCCGTTGTTCAAGGCTCCTAAGTAGACACACTAGCTGAGCTTAACAGCCTGACCGGAAATCACATCGAGACCATGCAATCCCGTACACACATATACATCGACGGAACACTGTGATCATGCAAAGCCCCGCCACAGATCGACGTCTCGCTACAGGCCCCCGTCAACTCGTGCTAGCTCTGCCGTCCAGCTTCCGGTCTCTGCAGCCACGCTCTGCTGAACAACCACTGCAGTGTGTGGCAAGACCGCACAGCATGCACAGCACGCCGCATGCAGCACGGGGTGTACCCAGGTAGTAGCACCTAACTGCACAGCTTAGCCACACTGGGCAGCACGCAGCACGCAGCACAAAGCAGGCGCCATCCGCCGACCCACACAGCACGCAGCACAACCTATGCTCAGCGCGCAGCATGCGCCATCTGTGTGCTCACGCCACATGTGAGCACTTAAGCCACTGCTGCTGCTGTGCATGCTTCCCTACTGGCACCCGGCCGCCTCGCACCTCATGCATCTGTACGACTTCAGGCGCCACGCTCGGCCACACGGTGCCACGCGTCACGCATGGTGTGAAGCGGCAAACACAATGGTGCGACATGCGCCCTGGGGCTCAATCGCGCCGAGCATTGCAGCGCTTCAAACAGCAGGGCTCTGCGGCCCGGAACGGGCACCGCACTCCGTAAACAAACTCTATAACAAACGCTAGAACAAACTTCATAACAAACTCCAGAATAAAATCCAGAACACATTCGAGAACAAACTCCAGAGCAGACTCCAGAACAAACCCTCCATGAGTCCTCGAGCATCGCCAGCGGTTGGCCCTGCCACCGGGCCCCTTTACGGCCGCCGTCGTGATGAGTGCTGCCCCCCCACACCCACAACCCCTCGCCAGCCGCATGTGCTGACCTGTACGTGAAGGACAACACGGTCAGGGATTGTGCCCTGCGGGGCACCTGCACGCACCTGCAACCGTCAATGACACCTGCAGCACTGTTGTGACACAGCACACAGCAGTGCCACGCCACAGCCGTGGGGCGCAGCAGGCTCCCTTGACTATATAATTCAGCGCCACCCCAGACGCCCCGAGTCGTCTCGAGTCTCGACCACGCGCCGCGGCCACGGTCTGCACTGGCTCATGCATGCCCCAACAGTGGTATCACGGCATTGGTATCACTCCGCGATGCAGCCAAAGTCGCTGCGCCTCCGCGCATCGCAGCCTGGACGCCCGGGCGTTGTACAGCATGCGATCTATCTCTATGAGATACAGTGTCTGGTCTGACGCCTGACACGATGTCTGCGGCCAGCAGCACGCTGTGCTCGCGCTGCCATGCAGGTGACGCCATGCAGCTGACCCCGGCTCGAACGCGGCAATCCGAATATCAGCTGCGCATGCGCTGCATACGGCCGCGCATACGGTGCGTGTGTATGCTTCAAGTACATCAGACCGGCCCTCTAGACCAGCAAGGCAGCCCCCGCTTCAGCCACAACCGCTCGACAGCCTCCAACTGCCCGAGCACGGATGTGCTTGTACCCCGATTCTGCTGCAATGCATATATGTACGGGTGCAAGCATGCATGCCCCCTTGTACAGCTCCCCCCGCCCGCCGGCGGTGCTGCTGCTGCGCGCATGTGACCGGCTCACGCCTCCGCCGACACCGGCTTACGCCTCTGCCGACACCGGCTCGGCGACCGCCTCGGCCGCCTCGAGCACGAGCGTGTCGTCATGGAAGCCGCGCAGGGAGTCGCGGTGGCCGACGCTGATGTACGCGACGCCCCGCTCCCGCAGGATGCCGTAGAGCCGCGCCTCGTTTGCGAGGTCGAGAGCGCTCGTGCTCTCGTCGAGAAGAACGAGGGCCGGCGCCGCGAGGAGCACGCGCGCAAACGCGAGCCGCTGCTGCTCGCCGAGCGACAACCGCGCGGACCAGTCGGCGACCATGCTGAGCGCGGAGCCGTCGTTAGCCGCCGCGCAGCGCGCCACCACGTCCTGAAGCCCGACCTGAACACCCACGCATGCGGGTCACACGCTGAGCGCGCTACAGCGGTCATGCAACACGATCCTAGCTGCCCCAGTGCAAATGATATTGCGGCATCGATCATAATGACGCTTTTCACAGTGTGAGCTGCTGAGAACGTGGGCGCTGCATGCGTGTGGAGGCGCGCGCACCTCTTCAAGCGTAGCCAGCAGCGCCGCGTCGCTCGGCGGAGGCCGCACAGCCTCCGCCGCACCGCTGGCCGCCGCCTCCCTTGACTCCTCCGTGTCGGCCCCCGCCTTCGCCGCTGCCTCTGCTGCCCCGTTCCCCCGCCCCGTGTGCCGCGTCGGCGTGCGCGCCGCCGCCATCGGCCGTGCCCACGTGCGGCGCGACCGGGAAGTCGAGGAGCCCCTGCTTGGCGTACGCGGTGTCATTCTCATTGAGGGCCTCGGCGATGATGGCGTCGGCGAAGACAGGGTACAGCAGCTGCTGCCGCAGGCTGCCCAGCGCCATGTAGGGTTTCTGCGGCACGAGCATCATGCCCCCCGGCGCGCCCTGATCGCCCTGCAAGCAGCACGTGTCGCACAACGGAAGATAGCGAGTCCAGCTGGGTTGAGCAAGTGTGAGACGCGTCACTGCATCGTGCATGAACTATGCGAGTGACTTTGGTGACACACATCCCTGGGAATTTGTACAGGATCTGTGGCCACGCCGTGCTGGCCCGTCTCACGCATGCTATGGGCCTTCCGACATGCCCCGGGGCATCCGCACACACACACAGGCGGTAGATCCGCTTGCACACACAGACACACACATACACCCAGACACACCCAGCCACACACGCACGCACGCACGCACGCACACACACACACACACACACACACACACACACACACACACACACACACACACACACAGGGGCCGCGCCTGGAGGTCGGACGGGGAGGGGCGTGTGATGGAGCCGGCGCCGGATGTCCAGAGGCCGCCGATAGCACGCAGCAGCGACGTCTTGCCGCAGCCGGAGGGCCCCATCACGAGCAGGCTGCCGCTGGGGGGCAGCTGCAGGCTGAGGCCGCGCACGAGGGTGCGGGAGAAGGTCGGGGTGCAGATCGTCACGCCCTCTAGCTGCACCAGCGCCCCTGCTGCACGCACACCACGCGTTTCGGTATAATCTGTGGGTATCATCTGTCGCCATGCATGATAATTAATGGACCGCCTGTCAATGCACCGGTAGTGTGAAGGTGGACGAACGGACTGCCGTATCGCACAATTGCTGTCAGAAACGGCCATCAAGGTCGCTGAAATCGAATGTGCTGAACCAGGATTCCCAGAACTGAGGCATCCGAAGTCCAGCGGGTACACGGACCTACTCTGATTCACAGTCATACACGCATTAGTACACAAATAGTGATGCTACACAAATAGTGATGGAGATCGTGAGAGGGTGTAAGACGCCGCACCGGAGTCGGCGGCATGCACGTCGACCAGCTCGATCTCGGAGGTGGGGTCCATGGCGAGGTCTTCCGCATCGCCGTCCGCCGCAATCTTGCCGCGCGCGTCGACCGCCTCCTGGAACTGGCCCAGCCGGTCGACGACCGCGGAGTAGCCCGCGAGCGCCTCAAACTGGTACACGACCAGCGACACGTCCGACAGGATGTGGCTGAAGGCGGACTGGCTCTGGTTGATCACACCAAACTCGATCTCGCCCTGCATGCGGGGGGTGCATGCATGGCAGTCATGCATCGCGCCGTGCGGGTAGCCTGCTGTGCAGCAACGTGTGTGCAACGGTGGAGCATGGCCGGACGACTGCGAGGGGGGGGGGGCTGCTGAGCTGGCACAGCACAGAGCACGAGTAGACTGACAGCGGCAAGTAGACTGACAGCGACCTTGCCGTATGGTGCACATGGATGGCGGGTATGCATTTGCGCGGGGGCACTGTGTTGCGCCCCTGCTCGCAACAGTGTGATGTCCGATTTCTTCTCCTGTTTTAGGGGGGGGTGTTTGGCATGTAGTGCTTGCTCATGCAATACGAGGATTGGCTGACAAGACAGACTCAACCCAACACGCGCACACCAGCCATCAACACCCCTGCAGCCGCAGGTCCATGCCCCACCCCTGAACTACAGCTGCAATTCCGTGTGCGGCCGAAAAGCACACAGCGCACACGCGGCTCGCTGCGGCAACTGTCACCATTAAATTCCCCCGGCACACTCAACGCGCCACCACAGCACGCTTGCTGCCGGCCTGATGACAGCACAGCATGCACAGCACACGCACCTTGAAGTAGAGCGGCGCGACGACGGCGGCCGGGAGGAGGATGATGATGTAGCGGTACGCGGACTGAAAGAAGTCGAGGTTCCGGGAGGCGGCGACGAGGCCTCGGTAGTTCGAGACGACCTTGCCGAGGCGGCCCGCAAGGAGCCCCACTTCGGAGGAGGCGCCGTTGTAAAAGGCGATCGACTCGGCGTTCTCCCGAACGCGCACGAGGCCGTAGCGCAGGTCGGCCTCCCGCGCCTCTTGCTCAAAGTTCAGGCCCACCAGCTTCTGCACGCACCGGTTGCACGATCGCCGTGCTGTGTGCTGTGCGCTGCGTGCTGTGCCCATTCGCACGTCAGTTGAATGAAGGCATTCCAATGTGTGACAATAGTAGCAGACGACTCCGAACGTATCCAATGGCAGATCTGGCAGCGTCTGGCAACAGCCGCTCGCGGACGAGGTGGTATGGTGGATGCAGGCGACTGAAACAAACCTTGAACGCGCCGCGGCGCGCACGGTTATGTGGCAGTGCCGCCGATGCCGCTGAGGCTGCGTGCTGTGAACATGCATTCAGTACTTTACGGGGCAGTGGCTGGAGGGGGCGCACCCGGCCGATGTAGAAGGACGCGACAGTGCCTCCAATGGCGTAAAAGACGAGGGCGGCAAAGAGGGGGGGGTAGATGCTGAAGAGGATTCCGGAGAAGCTGATGAGATCGACGAGGGAGGTGAGGAGCGTGAAGGAGAGCGAGAGTGAGGTGGAGGTGAAGGCGGAGATGTCCGAGGTGAGGCGCTGGTCGGGGTTGTCGACGGCGGCGCCGCTCGCGATGTTGTAGAAGGTTCTGTCGGCCATGTAGGAGCCGAGCATCTCCTCGGTCATCCAGGCGCGCCAGCGCAGGGAGAGGAGCGACTGCATGCGCGCATGCATGGCGGTCATGCGTGGCGCGCAATTAGATTGCGCGTGAGTGGCTGTGAAGGTGTGGGCAGCAGCAGTGAGACACGTGGACATCCCAGAATCATCACAACGTTACAGACGTGTGCTCCACAAGGTGGTAGAGCAGTCAGGCAGGCAAGCATGGCAATGCATTGAGCAGCGCAGCGCAGACATTGAGCTGTGCCAGTGAAAGTTTACCGAGTAATACAATGACCTGTCAAGGGGGGGAGAGGTGGCGAGCAGGGTCCGCGTGAACTCTGGTGCGGGGTGGAAGGCTGGTGTAGGACTGCGGCTGGAGCGACGGAGCCAGCAGAGGTGGCGACATGAGCACACGTCGTTGCTGGCGACTACATGAGATGTGGTTGCCTGGCGACGACACAACTGCATGAGATGTGGGCAAGAAGAGGCGACTACATGAGATGTGGGCGAAAAGAGCAGGCATGCGGCTGTGCGATCGTGCTATGACTGAGGACTCGGAACGTGGTGAATTGCGTTGTGGCTGCTGGGTCAACTGCTGCAGAAAGTTGCAACCAGGGGCTGACTGCTTTGGGCTGACCACGATCAGACAGGCGTTGACTGTGAGACAAGAAGGGGAGATATGACATAGTAAGTGTACATTTGCACATGTGCGCAACCAGAGGTCCGGTCAGTGAAGGGGCTATTGACATCCACAGTTCGACGTACATAAAGTGGGGCGTACACGATCTCTAGAGCACTTGTGCGAATCCGGGAAGCGTGCCTTCGCACGCATGCAAGGCACTAGCATGAGCTTCATGCAGATTTCACCCACAGTAAGGTCCTTGCAAACGGGATCGCACCAGGAAGTAGTCTCTGAATACAAACACAGGGATGCCGATGGCAAAACCGGTCAGGTACTTCCCCAGCTGCACGTAGAACGTGGCCTCGTCCTTGTTTGAAAGAGCATTGAAAAAGTCCCTGCCGAGAAAGTTAAAGACGACGGAGACGCCGGTGGTCATCAGAGATAGCACCACCACTCCGCCCAGTGCGAGCAAAGGCTGTTTGCGCTCGGGGTTGTCAATCCAGAATGGGCGAGCCAGCTACAAACGGATGAATTTATTAGGTACCTCTCACGCCATGTTTAGCAGAGTATCAACTCCTGACAGCTCTGTGTGTCCGCAACTAGGATCCCAATGGGACAGCCGCGCAGCAGAAGTATGGACAGCGTTCGCTTCGGAATACAGAAATGCACGCAGTAGGTACAGGTAAACAGAGGTCATGTTGATAATAGAGTGCGCAAACGTACTCTTCCCACGCGATCGGCGATAACGCGAACGTTCGTGGATGCTCCTTCGGGCGGTGTGGTTGCAGATGAGGCATCGTAATCAGATGAGGCCGCGCACGGCACGACAGACTTGATCAATTTACGTGCCATTGTTGACCTTTTGATAGCTGTGCACGGCAATCCTCCCTTCCTGGAGTGATGTATCGATACTTTGTCGACATACACCATCTTTCAGTCTGCGAGCGAGAAGATGCTGGCTAGGCCTGCTGTTTTACAGTCAGCGTATAATGTAGCTGTATACAATATACTAGCTAGCAAGCAAGTCTTCAGTTCCAGTTTGGCGAACTCTCAAAAGTCTCTTGAGGTGTGCCCGAGAATTTGTCGCAGTCACACTAGTCCTGCACTTTGCATCTACATCTTGCATGAACTTGACATCACCCCTACATCACCGTTCTGATATTGCCAAAGCCTTCCCGATGTTCACCACTTCCCTACAGGGTCAAACCTGGGATGTCTCTCGGTGCCAGTGGCTGGGCTGCCAACGACCGCTACTTCACTTGTAGACACCCGTTCGTGTTGTCGACAGAATTCACATCCGCAGCTTATTGCGCTTATGCAATCTGCACTGCATGTTCAATCTGCCACTAGCAAGCTTTGATCTCCAGTTTCCCTGGATACTGTATGTTGACTAAAGCCAATTTGTTATACAGTGGCATGCGCTCGTGGCCATGTCAGATGCACTTTCTGTATGACTATCGCAGTTTACTACTTGTCTGTTGCCCGAGAGCTCAGCTCAGACGAATGCTTTCCCTCGGAAACGACCCGACAGCTTTTCAAGTCGAGCTGGAGTGCCCAGATTCCTGGCAGCATCGTTGACATGGCCAGTCTGTAGACTCTGGCCCAACCATGCGATTACAGATGTCCTTCCAGCTTGCCCTCAGCTCCAGCAGGATGTCAGGAGGCTGCAATCGCCCGGTTTTGCACTAGCATACACACACGCATCGACCTCACATGGCATGCACCACACAAGCACATGCTGCTTCTTCTCCAGCCCCTCCTGGGCTATCCGGCTCGCACTGCTGGGCAACACAACACATCACCCCATGTGTCCCTCACACCTACTCCACACACCTCGCACGTATCTCGACTCCACACACCTCGAAACACCACCACAAATCTCGCATCAGCGTACAGCCGTGTATACATGTACGCATGCTAAAAAACACCCTCGCTGCTGGTCTGGTCAAACATATGCATCTGGTCAATTGGTCTGGGTCAACATATGCATCAGTCGTGCTGCCAGTCGCTCTGCCTAATCGTAATATCCACACGCATCCATCACATAGCCTCAAATGCACACAGCCATACAGTCTGCAGTCCGGACTCCAGAAGATTCCGGACTTTGATCTGAACTCCAGAAGGTTCTGGAATTCCGTCTGGACTGCCATACAGCCTGAACTGGTCTGCAGGCACATGCTGCCATGATTCATACTGCACGAATGAACGTCAATCTTCATACCCGCACGCATGAACGTCAATCTTCATACCCGCACGCATGCTGAACCTCGACCGATGCCCCTCCGGGCCCCAACTGTACATCAACCACATGCATAATATACCCTGGTCCATTCTGCAAAATTCAAAGACGCCACAAGTCCGCAGGGCACGGCTGGCGAAACCGCTGCGCCGCAACAGATTAGCGGTCCGGGAGTCCTCTCTTCTGTACACTGCTGCTTCCAGCTGGCAAACCGGCCCCGCGTCACACCACAGGATGTCTGGGAATGGGACACTCAATTGAGCTCGACCCATTCGAGCGTCTGCTTGCCTGGTACAGGACTACGCCTCCCAGCCACTGCTGGTGTGCTTCACACCGCCTGCGGCAGCTGCACCCCCGGCGCTGGCATCGGTGTGGTTCTGTTGCAGTTATCAAACCGCGACAGCACCCCCGGACTTGCCCAGCGCGCTGACGCCGTTGCGGCTACGCAGAGGCGGTCTTTTGAGCCAGCTGCAGAGCCGGCACCGCTGCAGAGCTGGCACCGGCACGGCTAGACCTTTTGAGCGTGCGGCCGCGCCCATGCCCGTGCAGCACTGGACAGCGGCACGGCATACCCGCGCACCACCGACGACACCGTCTTGCCAAACTCCCGTACCATCAGCACGCCCCAGCACAGCGCCGACACCCACATGCATGTCAGCCACGCCGACACGCCGAACACAACACACGCGCCGGACTGGGCCACCTTCGCTGTGCGCACACACGCTCCGCCGACCCACGCCACGCAGCACGCCGCACAGCGCACCACAGCGGCCGCGGCAGCCGCACATGTGTCGCGGATCTGGACCGCCACAGCGCGGACGCGCTCTGCTGCCACCGCAACCGCGCTCGCCAGGTCATCATACCATGACTGTGCAGTCGTCGCGCCGGTGTTGGCTGCGCAGCGAATCCCGGCCCAGCATGTGCACAGCACGCTGGACATGATTGCGGTGGTGAGCTTGTAGGAGATGCTGGGGATTTGGAACGCTGTGCTGACCGCGCCGAGTAAGAGCGCAGCGCAGCCGTGGCGGACGCGCACGACCGCATACCGAGCGGCGGCGACCGCCGCCCACTTGGACAGCAGCCATGCTGCGGCAAACATGAGCCACCCCAGCATCGCCCCCCACAGCCACAGCGTGGCGGTGGCGACAGCGACCCACAGCATCGCACGGCAGGTCGCATGCGTTGCGCGCAGAACACGCAGGACGGACGGCCGCTTGACGGCGGCATCTGTCAGCATGCTGCGCACGCTGCGCGTGTACTGGTGGAAGCATGAGGCGGCGGGGGGTGGGGCCGGGGGGGACCTCGAGCCGATGGCGCTGCCCGCTGTGGGGCCTTTGGGGGAGATGAGTGGAGCGTAGGACATGGGGTGCCTGCGCGGTCGACCCCCGGTGGAAGCGGGGCTGCGGGGCAAGGGGGATGACTGTGCTTTGTGCGGCGGAACTGCCGCTTCCCGCGTGCTGATCTTGACTGTGTTGGTCGGTGAGGAGAGGGGCGAGCGAATGGGCGATCGCTCTGGTTGGACGGGGACGGAGTCTGTTTTGTGCCGACGGGGTGCTGGGCGCTGCTGGAAGACATCTGCTGAGCCAGTTGGAGAAACGCTGTGGGAGGGAATTGGGGAGGGAGCCTGTGCGGACGAGTCTGATGAATGCTGTCTTGCTCTGAGCTCTGTTGGCTGCTCTGGTGGGCTGACAACAGGTGCCTCGACTTCATCACAGATGGAGGAGCTCGATACATGCTGGTCTGCTCTAGGCTCTTTGTTGCACTCTCCCGCTTCAGTGGTGCGGAGCACGGGCACTTCTTCGTCCTGTTCAGAAACAGTGCCTTCTTCATCGTCATCAGACACTGTGCCATACAGATGCTGGTTTGGGCCAGGCTCTGTTTTACGCTCTGCTGCGTCTTCGGAGCTGAACCTGTGCACTTGCACGTCACCAGAGGCACATGAGACCCGCGAACACTCAGCTTCCTGCTGTTGGGGGTCAGATCCATCTAGCAGCTCCGGAAGGTCCTCGGGCGCCGAAGACGGGGCCGCAAGGCTGGCTTCGCCTCGTGACGACGTCTCAGCGGAAGGCGAATGAAATGACTCCAGCTCAGTAGATGGTCCAATTGAGATTTCGGGGGCCATTTCAAAGCTGCGAGGCGCCGAAAATTCGCCCTCTGAAGCGGTGTGTGGAGTATCAGCACTGCTTCCGTCGTCTGGAGGTAGCAAAGACGCTTCGGCGGGTGGTGACAGCTGCACACACGTTGCACATAAACACAACATACTGTGGCTAGCACCGGTGTTGACAGAAGAGATATGATGCACGACAAGTCTGCTGTTTGCATTCCGCCTGCATGTTTGCGAGCTCCTTGGGACAAGGGGCAATACAACAGAAGCACACCTCATGAGTGCTGAATGTCTCTTCCCCTGATTCTGCAGATAAGTAGCCTGGATTGGTGGGTAGCATGCGCGATGCCGCGACGTCGCAATCGACAAATTGCATCCACGCTGCACGGTGATGCTGCCGTCGATATGGTACATATACTCGGGCATACATTGTTAACAAACATCAAGTGTCCCTCTATTGCCAACGCGGGTCGAAAACATACCGGGGCGAGTGCCTTGCTGGGTAAAATCGATTCCCGCTGCCGTGGCGCTCTCCTGCAGCCGACTGTTACCTCATGCCGATGAATCATTGCAGACCACATCTAGCTATGTCAAGAAACAGCGAGGTCGTTGTTGATATGGACACGATGCTAGCGAATACCAAGCTCACGACGCCCGTGCGACAGCTTTCGGGGTGCATCGAGACACTGACACTGTGGCTCAGCCACACGGAGCACACAAAGAGGATCATTGTCTGCACATTGGTTCGGTGCTGCGGTCTCAACAGTGCGCGGATCTCACCATGAAAGCAGCTAGCTCCTCCGTGCTCAGATAAGTGTAGCTTGCCGGGCAGTAACTCCCGGTGGCCATATGCACAGACACTGGATAGAAAAGAAACGGTAAGAGCGACTCTTATCAGTTGGATTAGAAAGGCTGATACGGATATTCTCAAACGCAGACAGCCAAGGAACAATTGCGGTCTCACGTGCAGAAGTTCTGACAGATGCTCGCCGACTGGAAGAGGCGCAGACAATTATACTGAATGCAGATCGCGGTGCCTTAAGCTCATGTTCATGCGGCAGGTACTTGCTGTACGTTTTGCTCGGTATCAGAGCCAGAGATCCATCCTGCAAGTGAAGATGCATGGCAGAACTCCGGCCCAATACAGGGAGTTCGCGGCTGCGTGGAAATGTCGCATGATTTTTCGGCATGCATGCGTTACAACTCTATGATCATGCGCCATGGCACGTCATGGCTCGACAATATCACACGTGGCGCATGCCGTCTATGCATTGTGACATCTAGTCGTCCAAGGTACATGGTGTCGCGATATCTCGTCCTGTGCCGAAGACTCTTGTAGACCCCAGACGCACGAGGATATTCTGACAAGGAATACAAAAGTTGATAGAAGATGTACGCACCCGTCATGCCTCTCGTTTGATGGGCATCTCATCCTCTACATACCTGTAGATCGGGACCTTAGGAAACTTCGACAGCCTTTTGTTGGGTACCCACCGCAGGACTGCTCTATACGTACTCACCCATTCACTTCGCTTAAGCTGTCTAAGAACATGTGTAGCCACAATCGCTGTCTGCTTCTGCACACGCATGCAGAGCCTGCGCGGAGTCCATCCCGATCTCGGTGCATTCGCAGCGAATCCCAACGTTGGGTTAACTGACGTACTGAGCGAGGCGGATGTGGTATATTTTGACTAGTGGCATGCGGTTTCGAGAAGGAGCATGATTATTTGACTTACACGATGACTCTTGTCCGGGCTGTCTTCTGTAACGTATCTCACTCTTGTCCGGGCTGGAGCAAATCGCACCCACGCCACTTGTTGCCTGTCCAGTTGCGGAGGCCTGCTCGCACGCGCTGCCGTACTTAATCTCGCGTCAGACAATCCCAGCAAGCATATAATTTTCTCTAATCTATACCTCTGATCACGGCCACGTCGGCTGCTCCTCCTGCTCTGCCGGTCGGATCTGTACACTGCTGTTTTCGAACTTACACGCACCCTGTTCATCCTGTGCTGTGATTCGCCAAACAGTATGCCTAATGACGTCGTAAAGAAGGATATTGTGAACGTGATTCCGCGTCTGCATCATCGAGTGGCGTGATCACCCATGATGCACAGGCCCCGAGATATAAATCCGGCATTGCACGCCACCCTTCAGCAGTATCTAAGAGATCATGATAAACTACATCAGAAGGGACGGGAGATCTTCCTACGCACGCGTGTTCAAGATTTTGTAGGCGCAAGCTATACACTCACCATGTCCAGAGACAAGGGCAATGATGCCCCTACGTACATCGAGGTTGACTCCACCTGGCCTCGCAGTCTACAAGTAGATGCTTTTGTTGTTGCCAGACTATTAATGCAGAACTCGCCCTCAAGCCTGTCCGTTGCTGGCTCCGATGATAGCATTTCTGTCTCTTGGGTGCTGTCATCTGAACCATACCTGGTGCAACCGCACACACAGAGATCGATGGAGAAGGTCAAATGGATGTCAAAGCTGCGGTGCGTCTCTGACCAACCACAGGCCATTCTACACGTGTGCAAAACTGTACGCGTGCTTGTTGACCGCCCAGCACCTACAAACACAACCCATGAACCAGCTGGCCATAACGTTGCCCAAATGCCAGGTTCAGGCATCTGAAATGCCACATCAGCCACACCTTATCTGCCATGCTCATGACTGTCACCACGGGCATGCTGTTGAGGTGGAACACCAGCCAGGTCTGGCTCCGCTCCATACACCCCCAGACCTGCCCACAGGGCGACAGCGTCGTGTCCTCAGAAGGTCTGCTCACAGTCACCTCACCGCTGCATCTACGCCACCTGCGCCACCTGCACGTGCGCCACCTGCGCCACCTGCAGCTGCCTGCAGGTTCTGGGTCCTCTCAGCTCGGCTGCAGCAGAGCCTCGGCGTCTGGGTGCACACGCCCCAGGCTGCCCGTCCAACCGAGCTGTTTGTACACCCACGGCTGCCAATTGTGACCGTGCCAGAGGCTGATGAGTTTCACACCTTCTTGCCCGTGGAGACCACAGCAGAGGATGCCCCGGTGCAGCATTGCCTCGTGGAAGCGTTGACTCAGCACATGGGAGCACCCCTCTCCTGCTCCCTCGCCACGAGGCAGGTGTGGTCTCAGCTGCATGCCTCCGGGCAGGCGAGCAACGCAACCGCATCCACGGCCGATGCCCGTTTGGGTTTGGCGTGATGCCCGATCGGGCATTGTTGTTTCCATGCTGGCACGCAACGCAACTGCCGCACTCTCAATGACAGGACTGACTGATCAGGATGACCTTATGACCTCTCTCATGGCACCCCCATGTCAATCATGCTGGCTCCTCAATCAGTCTCTCATGGCATCCCCATGTCAATCATGCTGGCTCCCTCCTCAATCAGTCTCTCATGGCAATCCCATGTCATGCATCCTGGCTTCTCAATCAGTCTCTCATGGCATTCCCATGTCAATCATTCTGGCTCCTCAATCCGTCTCTCATGCCAATCCCATGTCATGCATCCTGGCATCTCAATCAGTCTCTCATGGGGCCTCATGGCATCTTCATGCATGTCATGCATGTCATGCATGCTGGCTTGTGGTGCAGGACGTGCCTCCAGACATGGCCATGGTGGCCGGCGCAGACGTCCCGCTGCTGCGGGTGGTGCTCCCCCGCGCCTACAGCTGCAACGCAGATGTGGTGGCGACCTATGTCCGGTTCATCGTGTTCTTTCCGGACATCATGCACAGGTGGTTGGTCGACAGCAAGATGGTCGTCAAGCGCAGCATGCGTGAGTTCCTGGAGCGCATGAGGCGGAGCCTGGAGCCGTGACCGCCGCCCCCCGCTCGCCGCGCCGCAGTCGCGGCCCCAGTCACCAAGCATATGCACAGTCTCTGCGGCCCGTCGTGCCACCTTTCATGTAGACTTGTTGTGGCAGCATGCACAACCCCTGGAGAGCTGGTTTCGGCCGGCATGCAGTGGGGTGGACACATACGCCCCGGTGGACACATACGCCCCGGTTGCGGTGTGTGGAGAGGGCTTCGGGGGGATTCCGGTGCGTGGTCGCTGACTCAGGCGCAGCCCCGGTCCCGGAACCAGCTGCCCCAGACAGGAGCCAAGTGCAAGAGAGCTGAGTGCAAACTCGCAGGAGATCAGTGCGCTACTGATGAGAGCTGCAGGTGTCTCCAAATGACGAGTGCTGCCGTGTGGCGGAAGGCAGACTGTTGTTTGCAGACTGCAACGCGCCGTCATGCCTGCCAGTGATGTTTTGTGAGGGGTACGGGCTGTGCGGTGTTGGGCAGAGAGTCCACATCTTCACGTAGCACCAGTGGCACACTGGTCTGCAGCATGCATGGTCAGTGTGCAGTATATCGTGTGGTTGTGTTACACAGTGATAGATCTAGGGCCCAGCAGCGCCAAGGCAACAGAGCAGTCAACAGGCAAACAGACAAACCATCACAAGCCCCAAAGCCACTCTTCGCACGAGCAAATGCCAGAACGGACCAGCACCGGCACGAAAGCAAACACACACACACACACACACACACACACACACACACACACACACACACACACACACACACACACACACACACACACACACACACACACACACACACACACACACATCACGCAGGAAGCGAGCGCAGCATGCATGGTCAGTGTTTTACGCAGTAATAGATCTGGGACCCAGCAGCGCCGAGGCAACAGAGCAGGCAACAGGCAGCATACATGGTCAGTATACCGCGTGTGGTGTGGTTGGCCGTGTGGTCGGCCACGTGGCCTTGTGTACCTCTGTGACTCTATCTTGAGTACACAAGACTGTGGTGCTCCAGACTTCTGGGATGACCCAGGAGGTCTGCAATGTGAGATTCTGCATGGCATGTCCAGACTTCTGAGATGTGCCCAGAGCATCTGCAATGTGAGATTCTGCATGGCATGTCTAGATCTCTGAGATGTGCCCAGGGGATCTGCAATGTGAGATCCTGTATGGCATGTGCTGTGAGGAACACATAGGTGGGCAGGCCGAGCAGCTTGGCCCGAGCCAGGCGCCATGGCGTGCCATGCAGGCCTGATGCAGCCAGGCAAGTGCAGCACAGGAGCATTTGCTGCAGTTTTGTTTCGTGCTCTGTCGCCGCTCCCGAATACATTTGTAACATCCGCTGCTGTGGCTGTGATTTCCAGCTGGCTTTCATGCGCATGCACAGTCTGGAGCCACTGAAGCCGTGCCTTGTCTATTGCAACAGACAGACATGGGCAACATGTTGCCACCGTGTTGTCAATTGTGTTGTCAGTTATGCAATTCTGCCGCGTCCAACAGGATCATGCCAGCCAACCCAGCTCGCAGGTGCCGCATCCAAGATGATCGTACCAGCCAACCCAGCTGGCAGCAACTATGGTCAGATTTCCAGGAGCTCCCAGCCTGGGCCCAGGCATGGTACAACAACATGACGTTTCATGGAGGAAGATTGAATTGGATTCAACTCCATGAATTGATTGGAAATCCATGCGTCATAATCTGATACACCTGCCACTGAATGTGCATGCGTGGTTGCCTGTTCTAAGCTCAGGGAGAGGCATGGCACAGACCTGCATGCTGCAAGCTCGAGTAGCTGCAGGCTTTGGTCCCAAGCGTGGCCATGGGCTGCACCATTGTACACTTATATCGAGGGGCTCTGAGCCAGTGCACCGGAATGTATGTACATGTTGCAACTAGGATCTAGAATCATGTGTTCACATGCTACCCATCAGGTGTGATCCTGCCAGGCACGCACTACACACATCCGTGCTCGTGCGGAGAGTAGCCTTGGTGCTTGCGGTGGCCTGTCTGTCTGTTTGCGTGTTGCCTGGTCCTGGTCTGTTGCCTCGGCGCTGCTGGGTCTTAGATCTATATATATACCGTTACATCGAGGGGCTCCGATATCGGTCCAGCGCACCAAGCGAACGTACAACTAGAGTCTAGACTCACATGCTACCAATCAGATGCGAGCCGGCCAGGCGATCACCGGGTACGAACTGCGCACCCGTGAGCCTATATATCACTGTGTAACACACACCCGTGAGCTGTGCTAGCTGGACATGGTGTTTCCGATCACAAATTCGTTTCCTTTCCTTTCATTGTTTCACCGGCTCTTTGCCCGTCTGTGGAACGGCACAGCCACTGACTCTATAGATAGCTACCAGCTTGTTGAGGTACTGCATTGCATGTGACCGTTGTCTGCCAGATGCAACGTCCAGATGCAACGTTCGAGACAGGTGCCTAAATGCGTCTCGTGCACAACCAGCAGCACCTTGTACGCTGCTGTACCACTGGCTGCATGTATGATTGTGCCATTGTGCTTGATTCATGTGTTTGATACATTGCCATGCTTGCCTGCATCTATGGTAGAACCCATATGGAAATCGCTCCTCTGTGACGTTTCTCTCCACTGTGCTTGGTCAAAGGTGGCATGACTGTACACCGGTGTACAGGCCTGCTATGGCATTCCTCTGCCATGGCGCCTGTGGCCTGCTCTGAGTCGTTGTTGCCAGTCAGGCCTGCTCTTGCGCAGTGTAACAGTTGTCATTGGTCCACTGTGGCTGGCGTCAATCAATGGTGTCCTTGTTCACATGAACAGTGAGGATGCGATTGGGCCCCGAACCATGGTCCTGCCAGAGCTACTGGTCCTGCCAGAGCTACTGCTTCAGTAGTTCCGACATTAGTACTGTAACGTCCTAGCAGGTGCTACTACTATACTAACAAAAACACCTACTATACTTACAAATATCACTACTGCTGTGTTATCACGGCCTCTGGTACCATTCGCGTTATGGTTGCAACCATGTGCAAGTGCTGCAGACAGCTCGCATGGAGCTCCACGGAGGCAAGTGCTGCAACCAGCATGTTGGCTGTGTGTGTGACACAGCGACAGATCTAAGACCCAGCAGCGCCGAGTCAACAGACCAGGACCAGGCAACACGCAAACAGACAGACAGGCCACGGCAAGCACCAAGGCTACTCTCCGCACGAGCAAATGCCAGAACGAATGCGTTGGTTGTGTGTGCACACATGAGATACGTTGCAGAGGTATGCTCCACAAGGTGGTAGAACACACAGGTACCATTCATGGCAACGCATCGAACACATTCACCATGTGTGCATCGAACACATTCACCATGTGTGCACACCTTGCCAGGCCGCTCTAGATCTGGTAGGTCTGTGTTACACAGTGATAGATCTAGGACTCAGCAGCGCCGAGGCAACAGACCAGGTAGGTCTGTGCACACGCAGTAGCTGTGTAGCATCTGCTCGTGGAAACCTCAATGATCATCACCTGAGGTGAAAACTGGTACATGCCCATTGACCAGCTTGTCAACTGATCACCTTCGCCATTCCTGAACACCATGCCTGAAGGCCTCGAAGGTGGCGTCTGGACAGTGGAAACGAGAGGAAGAGCAGTGCTCGTGCAAGATTCCTCAGGTCGTGAAAGATTCCTACTAGCAGGACTCGGACCTTGAAACTCTGATATCATGATGGAGCACGAGGCATGACTTTTGTTGTCGATCACGTTCCATGTCAGAACCTGTGTCTGCAATTAGATATCGCGGAAAAAAGCGCTAGGTCATTGTCAGCCGCAAAACTGGCCACGTGCGCTGACTGGTCAGCGCGCTGGTGGTACGTGCCTCTCGACCACGCAACCACCCGTGGTCACGCTTTGACCGAGTACTCAGTCAGCCCTTCAAGTTGCTCGCGCGCAAGTGCACGAGCGAGTTCGTGTACATACGACAAACCTGCCCAAAAGCCACTTTACAAGCACTGCCATCTTTGCCAGCGTACACATGCGTGAATTAATTCATCTTCGAGTTCACACATGTGCTTACGAGCACAAGAGTGTACGTACATACGTACAGGTAACATCATTTGCACGCGTCACCCACCCGCATGCGGCCGCAACCGCACTGGTGCACATACACGTGTATACAGCTTGCTGACCGGAGATCGTGCTGGCTTGCGCGCTCGCAGCTGATATGCTGCGCGGGTTTCGTGTTATGACGCTCAACTCGATACACAGATTCAAACGCCCGCAGCCACAATTAGCACGGACGTCATGACAACCGTGTCTGACGTACGTTTTGAACCTCGACATCGCTTCTTTGTGCAAGCGAGCGCGCGCAAATTTATGAACAGGTTTTGAATATCGAGGTCGAGCATGCATGCAGCGCTTGCAGGCGCGGTTTAGATCTGCTTCAACAAAGAGCTGGATCATTCGAGGCGACAGCGAGCGTGCACGCTGAACAACACAGTCTCGAGAAGAAGTGGTGAATGAATACGCAAATTCAGTGTATCTCGGTCAGGCTGGTCAGCTTGGCTGGCCAGTGCACATGCGCCGGTTCCTTGTCATGAGATACGTTACAGATGTATGCTCCACAAGGTGGTAGAACACAGAGGCACGATTCATGGCAAAGCACCAAAAAACCAATCACCATGGCCAAGCGCCGTACACAGACAGGAACACAGCAGCTTCTGTATTGCGCTCAAGTTCCCTCGACACATTCTCACACGCGGTTCCTTGTCACGCTGACGCAGCACAGCAATGGGCCCGATGCTATGGGCCATGGGGTTCCGCACCATTGTTGCTCACGACGTGCCGCGGTAATAGGCATGCGGCGCCGCCACGGACGAATCTGGTTCCCCATGGGCGCGCATGTGCTTATTCGATTTGACCGCGGAAGCACATTCGGTGCATACCCGATACTCTTGTCGAACATCGCCCACAGAGTCGGATTCAAAGTCTCATGTGTAAATGAATTGCGCGTCCGCGGGGTAAGTCGAACGCAGTTGAAGCCGACCACGTCCGCTCACGATTCTGGTGTAATGCGTGCATAACACTTCTTCGCTTTCTGGACGCCACAAAGCTGCAGAACACAAGAGCAACCCCAAGCACATAACGACTGTTAAGACTCCATCGTCTTAGCTATCTCGAGGTATCGTGTGCTGTCACACAGGTTTCAAGAAAGAGGCAGGCTCCTTGGACTGCGCAAGCCGGCCAACATGGCTGCACGTTCACTCATGCCCACCGGCGCATTATGCAACGTGCGATCAGTATGATGCAGTTTAAAATGAAGGCTTTAGCTGGCGAGGACTTGGCAGCAGGTGCGGTGCCGTCGTCCGTTACTGTCCTGGCGTTCGGCGCAAATGACCACTGTTGTCAATGAATTGGACAACGCTATGAAACATGCTTTTTAATATAATAAGTGAAGCTGCTTGGGTTGGGCTTTCGCCTGGCGCTGCCAAGTCAATGACAGCTGCGTGGAGGGCACAGGCTTTCCAGCAAGATGCATCCTGCCTGCTTGTAAGGCAGTAGCAGAAACAAAGGGTATTCAAAATTCATCTTTCGTTGTTCGTGCGTTTGTCGTGTGGTGCTTTCTTGTATGCCGCACTGTTTCTGACAATCTGCATCATGATGCGACCGTAGCTCCGCTTGTGACAGATGGACAGTAATGCCACCACGAGGAATTTTCGATGAACTTGGTGTAAGCTCGGTGCTGAATTATGTGTTGACCTGCGTCTCTGGAGAACGACTCGCCCGATCGGAGTCACAACAGTTGAACCCGGCAGAATAAGCCGTGGATAGCTTGCATGAGTTCGTTCCTATCACATTTTGCACGCTTCGGTGTATATGAGATGAGCCACAGGTGGTCTGCGTCATCGCGGGGACGGCATCATCGTTAATCCGCGCGCATGCCGCATCATTGCTACAACTACTTCGCAACGCTGGACATAAAATCAAACAGTCCACCATTTGGTTTAGTTTAAAAGGATCATGGGCAGAAGTGTCAACTGCTCCTCCGACCGTCCTACTGTGACCCGGTGGTGGGATGCACGTGTTTCATCTGCGCGGCATGGCTTCCCCGCGAAACGTCATTCTCTGACGCATGCAGGTGGCAACAGCGTCTGAGGCGCAAGTCAGGCCAGCCGACCAGTCCGAGCGTCTTAAACCCGGCTCGGCGGATGTCATCGTCAGCCTCGTCCGCAGCCATGCGCCGAACACTCAGCCAGCCAAACTTGGCAGCAGTGTCCCAAACCAACGCAGATCACCCCTTAGCCTCTCCCCGGGACGTCACACTGCTCCTCAGATTCAACAACGACCATGCCGGCCATCCGGCTCATGTCCTCATCCCTCCCACGGCCCCCAGCCCAACCCACGGTCCCCAGCCCCCCCACCCCAGCCGCCATAACTCCGTACCCGACACCAGCTTTGACGGCCCCGGCGGTGCCGCCGCCTATGTACGCTCCACCCGCCGCAGCCAGAGCTTCAAATGCCTCGGCCCCACGACCAGCCTGCACCCCAATAGCCACTGCGCCAAGCCCAACTGCCTGCCCCCCCGCGCCGTCATGCGGTCGTTCCTCTCCGCGCAGGGCCACATGAGCAGCGCGGGCCGCCTCGCCCGGCCGGCGTGCGGCGTCTCCTCGACGTGCCCGTCCCTGATGGCTGGCACCGACACCTCCGCCGGCGCGTCGGACCTCTCGAACGACCTCCGGCATGCCCTCGAGCGGCAGGGCCGCAACTCGGCCGACGTGGCCTCTAGCAGCAACCTCGCGCACTCGCGGCACAGCATGGACACCGACGGGCTGGCCGCGACGCCGCCGCCATGCGCCGGGCTGCCGTCATGCATGCTCACGTTCGCCGCGGCAGCCTCGCTGCACAACAGCTTCGGCTCTTGCACCAGCAGCATCGCGGCGCGCACCGACGACGACCACTCCGGCCCCCTGCACACCCCCTCTGCCGGCGCCGACCGCGGCAGCAGCGAGTGCTGCACGGCGCACGCCCCAGGCTCCGCCGGCCGCGGCTGCGATGACAGCATCTGCAGCGGCGCCGCAGCACCCACCGCGGCTGCGGCAACAGCCGCCGCCGCCGCCGGCACGAGGTCATCGCTGCGCGCCAGCAACCTCCGCCGCGTCCTCGCCGCAGAGGCCGCGCTGGCGGCTCCGGCCGCCGCGCCGGCGGCGGCCGGCGCTCAGCGCGTGCACGATGCGCTCAGGCGGTGCCATCCCGACGTCCGGGCATCAGCGCTGGCAATGGCCATGTCCAGTGCTCTCTTCCGGCCTGTGATGCTATCAGTGCCAGCCGCGTCGAACCTGTCCTCGGACACGGCTGCGCCACCGCCGGCGCCGGCGGGTGATAGCAACAGCAGCTGCGCGGAGAGTGTGCTGGGCGCTGTGCGCTGTGGTTCCGCCGCTGGCATGGACTCGGAGGTGAGCATTATTCCCGTCCCCGACTTGACTCCCTTGACCACGGCGTTAATCTGACATAACAACCCCCGCCCCCCCCGCCCCCCTTCGCTTGCCTCACATGCAAGACTCAGTGCCGATTGAATCCAGCGCAATTGATAAATGTGACAGATGCCCAACAAGGTGGTCATGACATGTGCTGTGCAGGGGCGGCCCTCCATGGACTCGGCGTTTGAAGTGGAGCTGCTCATGCGTGTTGCGCGCGCCCGCCAGACGATGGACTTTGCCGCGCGCCAGCGCGCCAGGTTTGGGTCGCTGCGCATCGCCGAGTTGCCACTGTGGGACGCGCTGCGCCTCCTGGACTCCCTCCCACCGTACGCCCCGCCGTTCTCCCCCCGCGATCCCCAGCATGCACCCATTTGATTAGTCGCCGTGTGGTTGTGGTGATGATGTCGTTGTGTGCCCCTGAGCCAGCGGCGAATCATAATATGGGAGCTCTGACCAGTGCGTGCTGTACCGTGCTCTGCTCTGACCAGAGCATGCTGTGCTGTGCAGATCGCCAGAGACGGCTGATGCTGAGCTCTCGCCGCTGCGGCATGCTCTGCTGTGCGCGCAGTGGTGTGCGCACGAGCTGCCGCAGTTTGACTGGGCGCCTCTCGTCGGCCTCATGCATTCGCTCGGCCGCCTGCTCTCCCACAACCGGTGCGGTTCAACCCCTCCCGCGGGAGAACGAGGGTTCCCGCCCCGCGCATTCGCCTCTAGTCGGCCCATGCATAGGCGTCCCGACACCCACGCCAGCTGCGCTGCCGCACAGCCAGACCGCCGGGCCCCCCCCTCCAACCCCATCATTCCACCACATCGTTCCAACCCCGCCGTTTCAACCCCATCGCCCCTGTAGATTGCATCAGCCCTCCCAACCATGAAAACATATCACATGCGCGCGATGCAGCGAGTTGTGCGTGACATATCTCCTTGGCGGGGGGCCCGCACGCGTGCACGCTATGCGTGGCATGCATCATGCTGTGCATGCTGCGCAGGTTTGGCGGTGAGCCCGCGTGGGCGGTCACCTCAGAGACGTACCCACTCGGCTGCCGTTTCTCGGAGGCCATCTCCGGCCACGACTTTCTCACCGCGTGCCCGGACCGCCGCTGCAGCAGCTACGCGACCCCTAACGGCATCTACGCTGCGCGCTGCGGCTACGACGCGATGCACTTCACGTGGACCGCCGCGGAGTACCTCTCACACGTCGTCGCCGGCAGCGGCACCCGGCTGCCGTTTGCCGCCGCGTTCCTCCTGCGGTACCAGGGTTTCGAGTCCGCGATCGCGGGGGGCGCGTACCTCCACCTCGCGTCGGCCGCCGACGAGGTGTGCATGCCGACGCTGCGCAAGTTTGCGGCGATCAGGCGTGCCGCGACCGCCGGGCTGCTGGAGGAGCCGCCGGGAGGTCCGTCGCAGCAGGAGGTCGCGGAGCGCTGCTCCCGGCTGTTTGAGTACTACTTTCCGGCCGGGGTGCTGCGCTTCTAGCAGACGGAAGCCGGAGGCTGTGGCGCGTGCTCACCGCATGCATGTGCCTCCCTGGACGACGCCCCATGCTGTGTACTGTGAGCGGCAGTGCCGCCGCAGCGGTGTGGTCGGCAGAGACAGGAGGCACGGGGCGCTGTTGTGTGCCGCGCTGCTGTGTGCGGCGCTGTTGTGTGCTGCGCTGTTGTGCGCTGCGCTGCTGTGTGCTGCGCTGTTGTGTGCTGCGCTGCTGTGTGCTGCGCTGCTGTGTGCTGCGTGCTGCGCTGTGTGGAGGCGCCTGTGTGTTCAACCAAGTAATCAAGTGGCCAGCGGGCCGCGATGCTGTGTGCTGCGCTGTGCTATGTGTGTACCACCCTACCGTAAATCAAGTTGTTGCGTCAGCAATGGCAGCTGCGTCCGGCCGCCGCGCGAGAGTGCCAGCCTGCGCTGCAGCTCCCGTGAGGGCGGGGAGCCGCCGCGCCGGCTGAGAGCACAGACAGCCCCGTATTGATAGATGATCTGCATGCATGCATGTACACGGCAGCTGGGAGCTGCGTGGGGAGCCGAGTTTGGGCTGCGCAGGGGGGCGTGGCATGCGTGCTGAGCTCTTCAGCAGCTGGCATTGGGGCCGCTCTGGCGGTGGTTACCATGCAGTGTGCTGTGCTGCGCAGGCCTCCCGCTCGCCCGTGTGTGCTGAAAGGGGCAGAGAGACACTTTGTGAGATCAAACGCCGGTTTGTTGGGTACAGGGTTGTTAGCTGGTGGCGCGTGGCTACGGGCACCGTTGTGCCGCACTCGCGCCACCCAGCAGCAATCACAAGACGGATGGGTGCCGTTGAGCGGGCCCGCGGAAGGGACTGCACATGAGGGAGTGTGCAGGAGAGTGGGAAAAGAAATGAGAGGCAAGGATTTCCTGCAGAGCTTGGGCGCTAGTTTATGTGCCGGGACGGTCGCGTGGCGTGTGCTGGCAGCAGGGCGGCCATCATGAGACCATTGAAGAGAGAACTGGAGAGACCATTATTAAGAGTGAGGCATGCATGTGTGCGAATCCCAGCGAACGAGTCCTCGTCGCGGGGTGATGGAGGTGGCTGCAAGGAAGTTGCTGGACTGCATGTGGGATTAAGTCTAGGCGTGGTCGTGATCGCTGCAGTGACGTCTCTGTTTCTGAGGAGGTGTTCTGGGCTGATGAGATGCAGAGAACATGTGGAGGCAGTTCGTTTCTGGCAGATGTAACGCACTGATGTGGCTTGCATCGACCACATGTGGGATTGGTGTAGAGCAATGTACTTGCGCGCCTTGTGGTTTAGGCTGTGCACTGAACGAAAGTTGCACAGCGCGGACACAATGTCCAGCTGTGTGTAACCATGTATGTTTGCTCGAGCCGCGCCATGAAGCTGTGCATGCAGGTCGGTAGCGGTTGCGCCCATTGCGGGGTGGTATACACATGGACGAGCATGCTCTGACAGTCTGGTACTTGAGCATCCGCCTGAATCATGATTTCTTTACACCAGACACAGCAACCTGCAGCAGTTTAGGCCACATCCCTTTCCTCTTCAAGCATGCTACCATCGCATTCAGTTCTTTCACACACAAGGCATCACTCTTGTAGGTTCTCAATCTGCCTTCTTGTGTCGACTGACTATGGGACATGTGTATACACTTGACATACTTGGCGTGTTGGTCAGGGCACTTTTTTGCCGCTGCACAAGCGATGGCTGCTGCTTCTAGGTTCTTACAGGGCTTCTTGTCAGGTTCATTTGCCCGTAAGCAAGCCTGATATGCGGCAAGAGATAGCTTGCAAGTCTTTCGCAAGGACTGCAATTCCTCGCTAGACGCACCAAACAAGCCAAACATGTATAATTCAGCCTTGTAGATTCTACTGCTAGACAATCACTTTATTTATGGAGCACAAAGACCATGTGGGATCGTCACGTCGTGGCTTGACAGGCGTCGATCGTCCGTATCAGTGCTGTTCCTTCAAGTCTTGCATGACCGTGCTTCGCGCCGGGCACTGTATACTTTCAGTCTCACCTGTGTTGTCGCTTGCACCGCCTAGTTGCAAGGCTCGGGACCACAGCTGTGCATAGCCACAGCGCTACGAACTGCTATGCATAGAACGACGTCCGGCCCCAACATGCATGCTTCAATGATCCCTTCTGTCCAAGCTCTCCAGCTCCCTGGCTCTGGTGTGGGCCTCTTGCAAAAGCTGCAAGAATTCGTACAGCAGGCGTACAGATATACTTGCGCGCTTGGCTTCCTTCTCTGTCATCTGCATTCGCAGAGCTTGGTCACCGTGAGTGCCCAGGCTGCATTTTGTTCAGCGCCAGTATGAAACCTACCGACATGTGAAGAAACGATGCCGCAGGAGAGATAATGCATCTTGTTATGGGGGCGCCTCGTTGCGTGGCCTGGAAAACAGCAGTGGCCGGCTACCCTGATCTCCAACAGAGCAGACTCGTTATGTATGTGGAAGCGTTCTCCATGTAGCTCCGCCATTAAAGCATGCTCCAAGCTAACATTGTAGTATATATCGGCTGCTTGCATCGTATTTGTGGCATCAAAGCCGAGGGCTATGCCTGTGTTCTCGCCAAGTCAACAACAGCAGCCTCCAGCATGTCTCATTGTGGCCGGCTCCAAGCATGCCTGGCACCATCGAATGCGCATGTGCGATAGCGCACACAGGTGATCAAGCATCTCAAGTAGTTGCCCATGCTAATCCAATAGCAATGCACTGGCATCCAATCCTGTGCAGATGTGGCCTGGGTCAGACCCTTGGTCATGGTTGCTTGTACGTGCCACGCTCGTGGTAGTGCGGGAGTCAAGCTCTTCTCACAGCATTCCAACGTACATATACACCTGTTTCCCAAACCAATGTCACAAACTCCTGCGGCGTGGTGTCCAACCGCGCCGATGACCAACAATGACCAACAAACAACCAACAGTAATCAAGTGGGTGTCCAACTGGGTCAACATTGGGTGATGCACAGTGGTGAACAATCCAACCTTTGCAGTGGCCAGCAGCGCAGAGCCAATGTACAGCATACCTCTGTACTAGAGTCTGTGACGTTTCTCATGTACAGCATGGTGTGCAACTCGCTGACCGCCCCGTGCAGCTGTCAGCTGTGCAGCAAGGCGATACCTCATCCAGAGAGGAGCATAGATCCAGAGAGGAGCATAGAGAGTTCTCCCACTGGAAAGTTCTCCGACCAAGCAAATAAACACGCGCACGTCTGGCCCACGCCAATTGCTGCAAGCTCGCGGGGCACCGTGAACATGGTGCAAGTTCCACCACGTCTGGACACTCAGGCTGACTGCTGGTCCCAATGCACCTCAATACCCAGGGTTAAACAGTACAGCGTGTCATGAAACGGTTGCAACCGATGGCACTAGATTGTGGCCAGCTAGCCCACCACGACGGAAATCTCACCGGCGGTGCGTGATGCAAAGGCGAAAGCACCCTGGTTGAGTCCAAACAGAAACTCAGGCCCTAATCGTCAGCCGAGAATTTGGGCTGCCTAGACCAACGCAGTCACTACGAATCAGCTGAAGCCACTTCAACAACGCACTTGTGGATGCACGGCCGCCCATGCAGACCAGTTTTAACAGAAGTTTGTGCTCCAGCTTTGCCATTTATGGGGCCAGCTTGCGGCAAATTATCATTATCTGACGGCCAGAGCGGCGCATGCCCAACCCACCCGTGCGCAGTTGAGAGAATTTATTTATATAATTTATATTGCTTCCAGCATCTCAGCACGACACGCGTGCCTGACACACTCTGTTCCATACCGTGCTCTGCTCCCTATGTTGCAAAGCAGTGTCCGCTCGAGTGACGAAAACAGTGGCACGCGATGTCGCATGCAGCAGCAGATCAGCTGCAGGGATGCATGAGCTCAAACATCTAGACACGAGGGCCACATGCAATGGCACATGTGGCCGCACAGCATGCCGTGCTGTGCTCCCTGGAGGGCGCAGCACATTAGGGCCCTCACGGAATGTGTCACGTGACAGAATGCCAGGCGATGCTGGGGCGGGGCGGCGCCGAGGAGGGAGGGGGGGCGTCACTGGGGAGGGAGGGGTTAGGATACAGCTCCAGGGCTTTGCGCGCGTCATGCAAAAATGCAGAGTTGACATCGATGGCCATTCATGCTATGAACTCCGGCATAGAGCATGCGCAAGGTAGCGTTGAACAGCTTCAAGGGCAGCATGGGGTCAAGCAGGAGCCTGTACTTGAAGGAGGTGGTTGGTTTTGGGACCCCGGCCAAAACCTCCTGGCAACAAGCAGCGGGGCACACATCGTAGCACGCCATGAAGCACAGCACACATCGCAGCACACAGCACATGGCGCATCGAAGCACATGGCGCAGCGCACCCCCTGCAGCAGCTGCTGGCCAGCCTGCAGCCGTGCGGCCGTCTCGTTCGACGTGTCGGCGCCGTCCACGGCGCCGAGGCGCGCGCCGAGGTCCGTGGCCAGCAGCGGCGCGATGCTGACCCAGATTTGCGCGACGTGGTTCTGGTGGCTTGGGAACTGCAGCCCCGCGAGCGCCTGTGCCTGCCACTCTGCGCAGCTCGGCTCGCCACACACCACCATCGTCGCCGTGACCACCTACACCTGGTCGCGCTCAGCTGCCGTTCAGTGTCACCGGTGAGGGTGATGAGCGGTGAGGCTGATGAGTCTTGAACCGCTGGGATGTGGGCCTGATAGTGCATGGCAGCCATACCATACTCCCGCCAAACATTGAACCCGTCATCTCTGAATGCTTGGCTGTGCGTTCCAAAATAAAGCAGCTTTGATGGACACGTTTGGGAGCGATTGTCCGATAAGGCCGTCGAGTACTTTGCGTGTATAGGGTACGAATGTGCACAGCTGTGCGCATCAAGTGGCTGCAAGGGGTCGGGGGGCCCGGAAGGACAAGCGGGCGAGATGGTCACCTGTGCTGCGGCGCGCGGCGGCCGGCGGTACTTGCGCAGCTCCCGCAGCGAGTCCTTCACCGCCTTGGAGTTCATCTTGTGCACGACGTCCTGGCGCAGCTCCTCGAGGCGTGTGAGCTGCGCCTGCAGAGCGTGCCGCCGCGCCGTCGCGTTGAGGCCGACGAGCCGCGCCGCGCCGCGCAGCAGCCGCAGGTGGCTCGCGGTGCGAGACACCGGCTCCTGCGGCAGAGAAGGCTCCCTGTCGAGCATGCTGCCTGCTGTGGCGGAGGCATCGGAGGCGTCGCCGGAGAGCAGCTGCGCAAGCGGGATCGCGCCGTCGAGGCAGGCCTGGATCGTCTTGTGCTCCACAATGATCTGCACATGCACGGTCATCATGCATGGCGCTGTGCGTGTGGGTGCTTTTGTGCGCTTTATCACGTGCGCGCCCTCTCTTGCGTCCTCGCTTGCGCCACTATGCTGGGGGCCCGGGATGGTTGGTGCATGTGGCTGTGTGTGTGCCTGTATCTCCATGGACCACATGCATCTGGTATGTGGCCATGGCAGCTACGTATGCGTATGTGGGCCACCATGCATGCAACCCGCTGTCGTCTGCACACGATTGCACATCTGTCATATGGCTAGTCATCTGTGTTATGGCCAGTCATCAAATCGTCGCCACGTAACAGTAGCAGTACTGCGCCTTGCACGATTAGCATCCAAGTCTGCCAGCAGAAGCCGGAATTGTACAAGCACAGGCGGGAAGCACCTCCATTGCTGCTGCCCCATAGGGTCCCCCCCCACCCCCTGAGCTCATCGGCTGTGTGATCACGATGTTGCCATCTGCTGCCACACGCCCGACTGCCGTGCCGTCCTCGTCCCGCACGGTCCCGTCCGCCTCCCGGATCAGCCCCTCCAGCCGTGCTGTGCGTGCTGTGCCAACAAAGCGCCCAGCAGAGTCCAGAACGCGGCCTGACGGTGTGAGTAGGCCGGCGCGCTTGCCGGTGGTCACGGACACGACGGTGCCGTCGGGCTGAAGGATGCCGAGGGGCACCCCGTTCACAGCGAGAACGGTCTGGTGCGTTGCGGCCTCGCCAAAGTGCATGTGGCCGATGCACTCGTGGGCGCCACTGAGGACCGTGCCGTCAGGCATGATGACACCGACCTGTACACAAAGCACAAAACATGATAAGTAAAAAACATACAACATTTGAGGGCTGCCGCAGCCACGCGTATGCTGTGACCGTACGTACGCCGCACGCATGGCGCAGCCAATGCCCGGCTTTTTGGTGGGCTTGGCGTGATGCTCGCTCGTTTTAGCCGTCACCCTATCGTTGTACTTGACTGCCTGTGAGCAAGTCAGGGACCCGGTATGCTGGTGCTTCTAATGGGGGACAGTTGAGCAGAGCGGCAGAACCCACCGGCAACCCCTGACCATCTTCTGGACTCACAGGGACAGCAGCGGCCGTTCGCTGTTGTGAATATGGCAGGCGGCGTTCCAGCAATTGCTCGTGTAGCATGTAGCATGGCAGGGCCCCCGATCCTTGACAACAGAGCCGCGAACCACCGACAACGTCACCATTTGATTTGGCCTCGCGCCTCATTCCGTGTGAAGGTTTCACAGCATAAGATCAAGGTTTCAAAGCAGCGCGCAGTGAGGATCAACCGCACCTGCACCCCATCGCGCCCGATGACGGCGCGAGACGGCAGCACATGGCCAAGGAACACCCCATGCATGTCCACCGCCTGTGGCAGGTCCTCCGCGGGCCCGTCCTGCGGCAGCGCAAACATGAGCCCCGCCTCCACCTCCGCGCCCCCCTCATCAACTACCCCCCCCGCGCCGCTGCTCTGCCACCAGCCCACCCACCCGCCGCCCTCCAGCCGCGCACGCTGATCATGCCACTGCACAACCCCTGAGCGCCCATCGGCCGCGGATAGCAGCCCCAGAGGCGGCGGCTGCCCCTGCGCAAAGCCGAGCACGGCTCCGCGGCCGGAGCCGGCGTCGCCGCCGCCCTCCGGCGTGCTCCAGATGGTTCCGTCCTCGCTGACGTGGCACTCTGCGACGGGCTGAAGGTCCACGCCGAGGACGGCACCATCCGGTGTCAGCACGGCCGTCAGGGTGCCGACGAGATCCCGCACCGCGGTGACCGCGGCAACGGCACCGAGGGGCGTGCAGCCAGGGCCATGCCTGAGGAGACCACGCTCGTCCACAGTGCCTAGGATGCTGCCTGAACACGCCACTAGGCTTATACATACCCTGTCTGTGCACCTCGGAGACGACCACTTTATCCCAGGGTCACCCTCAGAAATGGTGGTACTCATGGACAGTCACCCAAAAAGCAAACAGTCGGAGATGTGGCAGTGGCAGTAGACCCAGATTCACTCAATCACCACAAAACCATCCGAGGTGGCTGAATGAAGCCAGGCGAATCTGACGCGCACCGGTCTTGCCGACGACCGTCCCATCCTGCCCAACATCCCCCAGAACCTTGCCAGCCATGGAAACGACCGCCATCCCGGCCGCAACCCACGTGACGCAGCTGCCGACCACCTTCCCATCGCCCTCCCACAGCAGCCCCAGCTTCTCCCGCACCCCCTCCATCACGTCCAGCCCAACCGCTGCAGCCCCCCCCGCGACGCCATGCCGCGTGGCCCCGCCGTTTGCCGCACCGCTCTCGCTGCGCACCGGAACAGTGCCCAGCACCCGGCCGTCTCCGTCCAGCAGCGCACGCACGCTCTGGTCAAGCTTCCACCCAGCACACAGCGCAGCAGCCGCACCGTCATCGTCGTCGTCAGTGGTGGCCGGAAAGCTGACGATGTCACCGTCAGCGCCAACGTAGCCGACTGCTGTGCCGCTCAGCGTGCGGACCACGCCCGACGCGCCCTCTGCTCCAACCACCACTCCAGCGGAATCCCTGAAGCAACACGGACAGCACCCGTCTGAAGCTACGAACTCATGCACCACCTACGCCACTTTCCATACGATCACACATGCATGGCCGACTTGCATGCCTCGGGCACGCCCAGCCACTGACAGAGGCTCTAAACAACAACACTGCTTGAACTCCGGCATCGTCCGGCGGAACACAAGGCCGATGCCGTACCGCCAGGCAGAGGACGGAAAAAAGGTCAATTGTGTTCACCTAGCATCCCGGCAGCGGGCTAGCCTCCAGGCACGACTGGAGGTGCGGAGGTAGCTGCGAGCAGATGAGGTTTGCAGCGTACCGGACGACCGCGTCAGGAACCGGGGCGCGCGCCACAGCCACCCCGATGACCTTTCCATCCGAACCGCGCAGCACGCCATCCGCACTCAGCTCTCCTTCAAATGCCCCCGCCGCTGCCGCACCCGCAGCCCCCCCTGCCACCGCCTTGGCGTACCCCTGCTCGGATACCACGGCGGCGAGCTTGCCATTGGTGCCGCACACGGCCACGCCACGCCGCGCGGACCCGACGCGCACGCCCTCTGCGCTGCGCACGCTGCCATCAGGCTGCACGAAGCCGGCACAGCCTCCAGCGGCGTCGACCACGCGGCCATCGGCGAGGATCTGACCGAGGACACCGCCATCCCGATCCTCCGCGTATGCATAGTCCACTGGTAGACACACCGCCCCTGGTGCTGCTTGTTGCTCTGCATGGCACACAGACGCTCGCGCCCCCGTCCTGACCCAGGCCCATACAGGCATATGCAGCACATCCATCACTCTTGTGGGAACCAACACCCTGTTTCCTAACCCCCCCCCCCCACCTGTGCAGACCGTGTATAGCTGCGGGTGTGTTCCCAGCCGACATCCCCACCGCCGCTCGTAAACAGACACGGCTATTTCCTGTTCTATGTCTTCAGCATCTGAGGTTTCACAAAGCTGTGTATGAGCCGCTACGGACGGAAAGGCCGCTCATTCGCTAGTAAGCACAGCACAGCACAGCACGCGCACCGCAGGCCGCAAGCTTCGGCAGGATGTCGGCAGGGACGTCCGCCACCCGGACTGCCTTCACATCAGACACGGCCGCAACGGCAGCCCCGGCGCGGTCCACAACGCTGTCGTCCTCCAGCGCGCCCAGCACGGTCAGCTGCTCGGCAGCTTCTGTTCCAGGTGCGCCGCGGTCCACGAACACGCTGCCGTCCACGCCGACAAACGCCTCCAGTTGTGCGGCAGCCCGGTCGCCGTCAGCGGTCAGCGGAGTTGCGGTGCATGTGGCCAGGACAGCACCGGCGCACACGGCGGCGGCTGCGGTGGTGGCAAATGCGTCACTGCCGTCAGCAGCTGTCAAGTCCACCTGCATGCAGTTGCATCATACGGCTGTCAGCGACATGCGTGTGCGTGCGGTCCCCACCACTGGGATGCTCAAGCAATGCATGCACATGCACCTGAACCATGGGCACGCAAAATGTGGCTGAAACGGATTGACACTGATCTGTCCATGCTGCGATGCCTGCCGTTTTACCGTGTTGCTGGACTGCCCTCTGCAACAAACGAGAAACTGTACAAGAGTATGCTCCACGAAGTGGCACTCTGACGGGGTTTGTAGATAATTGATACTAAGATTTTGTTGCAAGGAACTCGGAAAATTGCGCTGGTATTTTCAAAATCAGCGGTCGGAAATTGATGCAGGCCGGCTTGGCAAATCTCAAACGCAGGAAAAGGCGTCTGCCACAAATAGCTGTCCCCTGCGCAATGGTATATGTGATTGCATACATTGTTAGCAGTTACAGTCGCTAGAGCCTTCTGCCATGTACCCTCTGTGCGGCAGAAAGTACACAGGCCTCGTGCTCATTTGCAAGGGCCACATGGGCATGAGGTGATGAAGCGACCGCAGGACACAAAGTGCACAGGGTCATAAAGCGGCCACCGAAGCTCAGGCGCACCTCGACCATGTCACACAGCTTGTGCCCGTGGAAGTTCCGGGCCACGAGGCCCTCGTCCACGTACCCCAAAACCTCCCCTGCTGCTCCGAGCGCGACACACCCGACCGCCAGCACCGGCGCCGCATCTAAGGCGCCCGCAGCAGAGCCCGCGGCAACTGCCCGCACCGCCATGCGCGCCGCGGTGTCCACGTCTGCGGTGGAGCCCATGCGCTTGAGCAGCTCGTGCGCGACCTGCCGGCCGGCTGCCTCGCCGCGCAGCTCGCCCCCCTCATCCTGCACTGCCGGCAATGCATCGCGATGTCGCTCCAGCGGCCGAGTCAGATTTTGCTTGAGGAATGGAGGCAGTGCTATGGAACTTGTGAAGACAAAGCGTGAAGTGAATTACTGTGCGCTGCCCTGCCGTCACCTCTACCACATGCATGCATGCACACATCCACACACATGGGGCAGGTGCCTGTTGCAGTTTCATGCGCTGAATCTCAATAACTCCCATTGGGTATGACGTATGCACGCATGCATGCGTATGAATGGCGATCAGTATGGCTCAGAGTGGCGTCAACACATCGCACCTCGGGAGTGACAAAGGCGGTGGCAGACGGCAGGTAGCCGGCAGCCCGTGCCGCCTGTACACGCGCCGCACCGGCGGTCATCGCCGCTGCGACAGCCGCCGAGTCCATGCGCATCCCGCCCGCGTGCCGGTCCTCCCTCGTCCCGCCAAACCCGTCCGCGACAATCGCCACACCGTCCTCCGTAAATCCGACCACAGTGCCCTCTGCAAACACCGGCGTGCCGTCGGCGAGCCGCCCCACCACCGCCTCCGCAGCCACCTCGATCACGGTGCCGTCCGGCGCCCGGCCGGCAGTAAAGCCGACGCTGCCGTCCGCCCGGACCACTTCAGCCACGTCCGGCATCGCGCCGGCGACCAGCGGCGCAGCCGCGCGGCGGCTGGCCTTGCGGCTCAGCGACCGCGTCGCTGCTGCCGTGCGGCGCGAGCCAGCTGCCGGCTGCGCGGCGCCGATCTCCACACCGGCCAGCATTGGCGCGCCGGACTCGCTCCACTCGAGCGGGGTATCCACAGGGACGGTGATCTCTGTGCCATCTGCTGCGTATCTGCACACCAACATGCATGCCCGCCCGAACATCTAAACACACGAACATCGCGGCAGCTGCGATCCCCATCCCAGGAGACCTTCTTCAGCAATCCTAGTGGCGAACGGCGCCACACAACCCCCCCCTCCACCTCCTGTACATTGGTGCTGTACATTGCAAAGCACATGGGAGTGCACCCATAATCGGAATCATGGTGCTGGTGGGGGTGTGTGCCTTGTATCGCGCATTGACAAGACTGTGCAGAAGCCGAGGCACATGCACATCGACAGAACATGCACAGCACGGTTCACGCAGCCGATACCACGCTTCCCGTGTCAGGCAACGCTACGGCATAGTGCATGGTACCAAAGCATGCAGGGCCGCACCCAATGACGAACACCTCTGTCCCGTCCGCTTGAACACGCCGCTCCAGCCCAGCACACGGACCGTCGCCACCGGCGGCAGCCCAGCGCAACCCCGACCCCGCTCGTTCCCGCGCCCCCGACGGTGCAGAGGACAACGCTGATGCCGGCAGCTCCCCATACACCGGCGAGCCATCGGCGTTTGTCCCCACCACCTCCCGGGCTACACAAACGGGCGCTCCGGATGCATCTACCCCCGCAACAACCATCGTTGGGTCGTCCGCGCGCGCATATATCGGCGACCCGTCCGCGCGCTGCCCCACAACCATCACCTCCGTGCCATCTGCCAACAGATACACCTCCTCGCCGCCGGCCGTGAGGCGGCCCGTCGGCGCGGCGGCGGCCGGCGGTGGCTGTGCCGCAAACACCGGCTGCCCGCGGGCATCCACCCCCATCACCGGTTGTCCCCCTGGCAGCGCGGCCAGCACGGGCCGGCCCGCCGAGTCGACCCGCATCACGACTTGGCCGGGGTTGTCTTTGAGTACGAATACTGGCGTGCCGTCAGGGTTCCGGCCGATGACGAGAACCTCTGTGCCATCATTGAGGCGGTGGATCTCATGGCCGTCCGCGCTCGTCCCGCTCGGCGTCGACGCGACGGCCGCGGTGTGCGGCAGTGCGCCGGTCGGCGAGCTGAAGCCGTGTGCTGCGAGGAAGCCGGGGAGGTGGTGCTCAGCTGTGGCGAGGCCGGCCTGGAGGCTGCCAGCGGTGGGGCGGCCGCCGGAGGGGCCTGCGGAGGTGCGGCCCGCAGCAAAGCTCCGGGCCATGGTCTTCATGCGTGTGACGCTGCGGAGGAGGTTCACGCCGGCGCGGGACGGCGGGGCGTTCTCGGGAACGATGACGGCACCGTCACGCGTCCGTGGCACCCCGCCACTCTTCCGGACCTGTTCAGCCACCGCTGCACCGAGACGAATGCGGATTAGCAGGCGTATGAATAACAGGCGATCGCATAACTGAGGCTTCAGCTAACGCACGAATCATGCAGCAGGAAAACATGGCTGAATGTGATGCAGTGCGCTGAAAGCAGTAGTAGTTGGGGGTGTCAGCACACGAGCCATCACTGATCCTGGCCGCCGATCTGCAGTGGGGTCCACATGCATGCATGCATGCATGCATCAGACAGACAGAGGCAGAGACAGAGAGAAAGACACACACACACACACACACACACACACACACACACACACACACACACACACACACACACACACACACACACATGAGTTATCACACATATGAGCTGAGAGGTAGTACGTCGGATGTTCTGGTGGCATGACTAGCGCATAGCAACACCTTGTAACACATGCATGTAGGGAACGACATGGATGGTCACAACATGAATGGAAATCACAAACCAGAAGCAGGGCAGTCTGTGCAGGTTCTGTGCAGGGTAGAGTGACTATCTACCAGAGTCATCACACAGTCACTCAGGGCCGGCACCTGGGTCAGCCATTGGGGTGGGGCACTGGGTGGCGCATCTGGGTACGGGGGAAACAGATAGAATCGGGATTCACACATGAGCAGAATGGGCATCGGCCATTGTGACCCGGCAGACAGGGTGGGGAGAACTGGGTGGGGCGAGCATGCCTTGCAGGTCTTCCTCTTTGTCCTGCAGCTGCTGCTGCAAGCCTTGCAGCTTCCTTTCGAGCTCCGCTGATGCACCTGTGGGCTGCTGCCCCGGGTCATCCACCAAGGCAGACAGAGCATCCACCCGCCGCTGCAGAGCCTGCAGATCACACACTCTGACGCCACACACTCAAGCTGCTCTCCGCACTGTGAGGCACTGTGAGGCTGCAAAACTGTGGCTGTTTGCCATATGTTCCTGTCTGCCTCAACTGCAGATGATGAGTGCATGCTGTGTGGTTGTTGAGGCATGGTACACCCCTGGGTACAGGTGCAAATGTACCATGTTTCTACAGCCGCTCTCTACCAGAAGTGATGGATTGCGAGATACGAGGTTGATCTGAGCTAGGCTCCAGAATTCTGTGATACACACTTCAGAACCGATGAGTGTCACATCAGTGTGAGGCAGTGAGCCATAAGGACATGGCCGGATAAGACTGCGAGAATGCTGTGCATCCTCAGACAGTCTGAACACATGGCTCTGCGCCACTGAGGCCGAGCTGTGATGATTCTGCTCCGTGGATCTCAGTGGAACAACTGTGGCTTTGCTGTGCTGACAGGCAGCAGGCAGTCAGCTGTCTGCACAGGCCTTATGACAGCGAGCTATATGGCAGCGAGGTTGTGGAGCTGCGTCTAGGATGCCCTGGTTGCAGTCTGAGGCATACAAAGCGGAGAGTGTGCAAGCGTGGCCCGAGGGGAGTGTGCAGCACATCGAACATCACACCTGTGCCTGATTTTGATGATCTGCCTGAACAGCCTGGAGCTGCTCCTGGACATCATTTTCCAGTTCGACCTTTGCATCGTCCAGTTGGAGTGAGTAGACATCTGCCACATCCCGCAGCAGTGACTGACAGAGCATGAGCATAGGCTTCAAATCATGGATGGACCTGGGCCTCATTGCCATGGCCCACTTCTTGATGGCTTCGAGATCCACTTTCTCTATTGGGTTGCTACTGAACTGCTGCCAAAGGTCCAACGATGTATGTTTGAGCTTGTCCTGTATCTCAACGTGCGCCTTGGTCATGAACGTGTCAGTGTCAGCTCCTGATTGTGGGCTTCCCTTGGCATCATGGAAGCGAGCTTTTAATCCACGGCCAAGTCTCCATGGCGTCTGGCCTGGTGGACCGGCGCCATAACGAGCGTAGAACATTCGAGTGTATGCTTGCACGTCACCAGCCCAGACTGATGTGTCTATGTCGCCCTGCATCTCGTCATTGCTGTGATCCAGCGCAACCATTGTGGCACTGACTGGAACAGGCATTGCCAGAGGTTGTACCTCTGACCAGTCCAGCTGTACGTCGTAGTGCTTGTATTGTGCTAGTTTGCCATCTCCAGCACCTGGAACCGACGGCCACTCGGGTAGAGATCCAGCACGGCTTGCGCCCTGTGACAAAGAAGGCACGGAAGTTTGACCCCGGCGTTCTTTCGCGATGACGGGTATGCCATCAGGATTGGGCTCGAAAACGTTGCGTGTGGCACTTCCACCGCTGGTTCCTTCGGGGAACAGAAAGCGGGTCGTCTCCATCACGCGCTGATTTATGTACACTAGAGTAACATTGTATCGCGTTCAAGTAGGCGAAGATGGTGGCATGGCATACGTGATCTGCATGTGGTGGCATAGGTTCGAGTGTGAACGCGGAGCTCAGGACACAGCGTTTGCCACACAAGGTGCTTGCGTGCAATTTTCTGCGGTATGCATGCTCTGCAGGCGTCAGCCATTGCCTATCAGCCGCACGATCAATCATCTTCCTACCGCCATGAGACGAACGCGCGCACCTGTCGTGGTTGTGGTGACTGGGGTGTTGCGACCGAACTGTACCGCACGATCGGCCGGGAGTCCAGGATTCGCCTCCAGCGCTACGAGCGTGTACACGCTGTATGTGTGCAGCTACTTTGGTGGTCGGAGCAGTGTACCAAGGAACAACGTTGCAATAGGGAGTGCGCTCAGCCGGCTAACGCAGACCTGTCGCACTTGGGCTCTCAATTAAAACCACCAATTCTTTGTTGCCCGACTCTTTCCAGTATGCGTGTAAGCATAGATGTACTGCCACGGTCGCAGTGCTCCAGAGCTCACAGGAAACGTGCCATATGTAGAGTAGCAGCGCAGAAAGAAGTAGCATCGACGCCGTTGACGAAGGAGCAGCTGGTCGGTTTTTTCGAATCAGGATGTAAGCCCAAATCAAAATGGAGGTGAGCAGATTCTCGCATTGGAGCTGTAAACGTGCGGCAGCAGGTCTGCTCCGCTGCCGTAGCCAGCACACATGGCTGTGGCTGACATAAGCACAGCAGCCACTGCCCTCGTCAACGCACGCACGTGACTCTTCGTTCAAAGTGTTGCTGTCCTGCTATATCTACATGGCAGTACGTGCGCATTTGCTGCGCCTGCACAGCGTGGCACTGGTGACGATTCGCCTCTCGTGAAGGTGACAACTGATGTGATTGCAGCGCAGTCGCAACGCATGTCCCGACAGAAAGCACTCATTTGTACAGGATTGGTACTGAGCATGAAAAGTTTGCGTTTAAGATGGACGACCTGACCCGCGCTGGCTATCCCGAAATTCAGCATGTCCTTGATCGACTCGTCTCACGATTCGGATGGAACCCCATAATGGAGGGTGACAAGATCATCGGGTGTAAGAGAGACGGGCAGAGCGTCACGCTCGAGCCCGGCGGCCAGTTCGAACTGAGTGGCGCACCGCTTGCCAACTTGCACCAGACCTGTGACGAGGTTCAGAGCCACCTGTACCAAGCCAAGACCATCAGCGAAGAGCTCAACGTCGGCTTCCTCGGCGTGGGCTTTGACCCCAAATGGGCCTCCGAGGACATCCCCCGCATGCCCAAAGACCGCTACAACATCATGCGAGACTACATGCCCAAAGTTGGCACCCTCGGCCTCGACATGATGTTCCGCTCCTGCACAATCCAGGTGCCCTCCTCACCTCTCCCACCCTCCCGTGAACTCCAGGTGGCTGTACAGCAGCAATGTGCACAGGCTTCGACTGTGATCTGTGACTGGGGTCATGGCCCACATCAGCACACGACATCAGCACACGACTCCTCCTCCCCGTGTCCCCACCACCTCCGTGCTGCCATGCTCACTGAAGCAGCCCCCACTCGCCGGTGATGCGTGTCAAGCACATGTCACACCTCAGTACATGCGCACGTGAATACCCCCCGAGGCATACCAATTGCGCGTCCCTGCGCATGTGAAGCGCGTGTCTCATTGCCCAGGCATCATCGTGGAACACCCGCTGAGCGCGTGCCCACCTCCGCAGGCCAATCCCTCAGCGTCTCATGCTTTGCATTGCACTCACCCGCGTGCCACGCTGCGCAACTCCCATCTGTTCCCCACGCTACTATACGTCACGGGTGCATGCCATCATCTCGTGTGCTTTCAAGGCACGCTATTCCCCATGTGCATGCCACATGTCCGACGTAGAGCAAGGCGGTGTTGAATGCACCTGTCCATCTTCCTGCGCAGCACCGCCGCCGTGTGTCGTGGCGCATTACGTGACTCACATGCATTGCGCGACTCACATGCATTGCGCGACTCACATGCATTGCGCGACTCACATGCATTGCGCGACTCTCGTGCAACTCACACCCGCGTCGCCGGACCCTGCGGTGCAGCTGTGAGGCTGCCCCCGTGGAACCCGGGAGGTGTGCCACATGCAGCCACGAGGTGGCCCCTGTGGTGAAGTGCTGTCCTGTGGTGTTGGGCTCCTGGTGGGTTGGGAGATGCATCCTGCTGTTGCCCTCGCTGTTGGGCTCCTGCGTCCATCTCTGTAAATCGCCTGCCCACCGATCGCCTGCGCACCTGCCCACCTGCCCACCCAAGCGCCGCCCTGCAGGTGAACCTCGACTTTGAGTCGGAGCAAGACATGATTGAGAAGTTCCGCATCGGAATCGCGCTGCAGCCCATCGCCACCGCGCTCTTCTCCGCCTCCCCCTTCAAGGAGGGCCAGCTCAGCGGCTACAACAGCTGGCGGGGGAACGTGTGGACGGACGTCGACAACGAGCGCTGCGGCAACCTGCCCTTTGTCTTTGACGACTCGTTCAGCTTCGAGTCGTACGCGGACTGGGCGCTCGACGTGCCGATGTACTTTGCGTACCGCAACGGCGAGTACCTTGACGCCACGGGCCAGTCCTTCCGGGATTTCATCAACGGGGAGCTCCCAGCAGCACCCGGTACGCCCCCCCTCTGTCCCCCCCTGTAGGGGCATGCCACATGAGGCCGGCATTTTTCCGGGGACGGTATTGGCTTTTTCGAGGATATACGACATAACTGTTGGCTTCATGTGGCATGCGCCTGACTCTCCCTCATCCGATCCCTAACTTCTCCTCCATTCCCCCTCAACCACTGCCCCATGCTTTCCTCACGACTGCCCTGTGTCAGTGAGAGTCGCGCGACTGCTCCCATGCAGCTGCCCTGCCCCCTGCCCACCTAGCCCGCGCCGCCGCGGTCCTGCTGCCAGTGAACTTGTTTCTTGTGGACTTGCTTCTTGATTATTTCATACAACTCCACCCGGTTCAGCTCTCTGTGCTCTGCTGCCATGACAAGAGTGCGTGGCACGCTAGGCCCAGCACGCTAGGCCCCGCACGCTGGCACGTCAGGCTCCGCGCGCAGCATGCTGGACCCGCTGCTGGCCACGATCCGGGGCGCTAGATCGCTCCGCGCGCTGTCTGCAAGGTGCTGGAGCCACTGCTCGCTGAACCGCACTCGCAGCGCGCAGCACGCAGCGCGCAGCACGCAGCGGCAGTACGTGCGGCGGTGCCGCTGCTGTGCCGTTAGCATGGACGCACAGCTGGCATGCGTGATCCAGTAGCGTACAATGTGATCGCAGTGCAGTGGTGTTGCTAGCTGCATGTGGTCACGCGTGGTCTCATGTCACCGGGGATGCTGCGTGCTGCCGCGAGGGTTGAACGCCCAATGTGTGGCTGCTGCAATTGGGTGTTGTTACACTCATGGCATCTCATTCCTCAACGAATCCCGTCGCGTCGAGCCACAGCATAGCATCGATCTGCTTGCCAGAGCAACTTGCCCCGGTCGCCACAACACGCAACTGTCGTGAATGGTTGTGGCTACATGTGGCCGTGTTTCTCTGTCCACATGCATGTGTGACCGGCCGGCCTCGCCTGCAAAGCACAGCAGACCTCACTCCCCCGCGTGCTCTAACGCTGTCATGCCACACACCTGTGCATGCATGCACATGCATGCAACACAGCCGTTCCAGGCCTGCGGAGACACCCCGAGTGCTCGAAGGCTGGAAGGTTTGAGAAGGTTCCCATGCATGCAGGCGAGGTCGCGACAATGGACGACTGGGAGTCGCATCTATCCACCGTCTTCCCGGACGTGCGGCTCAAAAAGTTTCTGGAGATGCGGGGCGCGGACGGCGGGCCGTGGAGCATGATCTGCGCGCTGCCCGCGCTGTGGGTGGGGCTCATCTACGATGAGCAGGCACAGCGGGAATGCCTTGAGTTGATCGCGGACTGGACGGTCGACGAGATGACGGCGCTTCGGAACGAGGTGCGGCCCTCTTCTAGAAAAGAATTCTGTCCCCCGGCCGTGCTGTCATTCTGGTGGCCGTCCTGCTGTTGTGATTTCCCTATGTGATCTCCCTGTGATATACCCCCCTCCCCACAGCACTGCAATCGAGTTCCCTGAACTTTGTACTGCATCCCAAGCGGTCCTGCTGGCCTAATTAAGAGAAACGGTACAGGGGGGTGCGTCCGTCCCTCTCACCTCATTGTAAGGGGTGCATTGTAAGGGTACATCAGTCTGCTGACCTCATTGCAGGGGGTTTGTTTGGAGCAGCCTCGGAGGGTGCCCCGCAGCGAGTGCACGCATGCATGAATGACTGTTCCTCACTGATCGAGTGCCAAGAGCCCCCGCGATGGCGGCATTCCAGAGCGCCCCTGTGGTACGGCCGCCTGCGGGCGCGGGTCATGTTTTGATTAGGCAATCGCGGGTCGTGCTCCGTCAGCAGCGTCATTCGCAGTCCAACATGGCATGCATGTACCATCATCGCATGCTACGTGCTGCGTGCCCGGGCGCGCACCGATCGCGCCGCCGCTCTTCCGCGGGCTCCGCGACAGTTCGCTCCGCTGTGCACCCGCATGTACCGCTGCAGCATGCTGTTGTGTTTGAGCGTTTCCATGCGTGGCAGGGCACACGGCCGTTTCCATGCAGCTGTTCCATGCAGCCGCGTGCCCTGCCACATGTTGCCGCGTCGGGCCTGGACGGACCCCTTCTTACCATGCCACGGCATGCCAGTCACCCCTTCAATACCATGCCATGGCATGCCAGTCACATCTCCCAGTTCCTTCCAAGGTGCCTTATTGCAAAGTGTCTCACCCGCCGTAGGTGCCGAGGGACGGGCTCCGGACGCAGTTCCGCACCGGCACGGCAGCCGACATCGCGGCGCGCATGATCGCGATTGCGCGCGGCGGCCTCGAGCGGCGCGGCATGGACGAGGCCCCCTTCCTGCGCCGACTCGAGCAGATCGTCGAGGCTGGGGAGTCGCAGGCCGACGTCCTCGTGCGCCTCTACGAGACCGACTGGCAGCGCTCCGTCGACCCCGTGTACGAATACATGGCCTTCTAGCCGTGCTACGCGTGCTGCACGTGCTGGGCGCGCTGGGGATTCGTGTACAGAATGCACATGCTGGCTGCGGCGGGGGGTGTGCTGCGTGCTGCGCGTGCTGTGATTATCGGCGGCAGGGTGGCGGTGGGACCGCGTGTGTGGCTGTGGCATGGTGTTGAGCGCGGTAGGTGTTGGGGGTTGATGCATGGGAAGGGGAGGGTGAGGTGCGTACTGTGTGCTGCGGGGGGGGGGGGGGGGGGCAGCCACATGGCACGCAGCGTGTTCATGCTGGCCCGTGGAACCTGATGATGCAGAGCCTGAAGGGTTATGAAGGTGTGGCAGTCGGTGACGTGTGGGGCATGCGTTGAGGCGGGCACGCCGCGAGAGAGCTTGTGATGCATTGATGTACATGCGACTTTGATTACAGATCCACGTGTTCGTGCGAGGGCGGTTGTCTGAGTGCAGGATCAAACAGGGTTGTGCAAAGCCCTTCCAAAACGCAGTTTTAGGGTGTTGTATGCATGCCGCACATGCGCTATGTTTGTCACAGAACTGTACAATCGTGTATGGCTTCTGGCGCTGTTGCCGGCTGCTGCACGTCCCACATGCATGCAGAGCTGGTGCTGTGTTCTACGTGCCTGAGGGTGCTCCTCGGACAAACTCTGTTTCCAGACTACAGAGTACATGCCAACGTGTCCCTTCCGTGCTGTGCATGCTGTGCGCGCTTTGCGGCCCTAGCAATGCACACTCTTGCACGCGCCGTTCGCATACCTGACCTTGCCTGGCTCACCCAAACGACAGCAGTGGCGCATTCGATACGCCCGGAGGATTGACAAGGTGGCCACCGGTGGCATAGCAAGCAGGCTAGCATGCATGGGAATGCTCATGGAAATGGCCATGGCCGCACCGATACTCCAGCGGCAACATCAGCGACGACGACAGTCAAGCAACAATAACAGTCAGGCAGCAACAACAGTCTCGCAGCGGCGGGCACCCGCTCCGTCACCACGGTAACCTTATGTCTGCCGTTGTGCTCTGCCGCTGCGGTGGTTAGGTCCATGTCATTGTCATCGCTGTGGGGGGCAGACCGTACCCCCCCTTAACTACGGGTCGAAGGCTCTTACATGGCTTTTGAAGCGGCCCTGGGCACGCTCTTAATTAGTGTCCGATTCTAGCCCAGTAATTAAGAGCTGCTTTAAGCGTCGCGTTAAGAGCGTGGCGCTCATGCTTCAGAGCCAATATTAATATTAATCAAGAGCCACCCTGTGCACAGACGCCATCGCACGATTCATGTGTTCCCGAGTCACTGCGGCGGGTACAGTCTGAGTACCGCAGCAGCACCAGCTTCTTCGCAGCATCAGCCGGCCACAGCACACGCAGCGCTGTCAGCGGTGTCCGTTGACAGCACGCCCAGCATGCGCAGCGCTGTCAGATATGTCCGGTGCTTGAGCTACCGGCAGACGCGTCCTCGGCAGCTGCGTCACTGGTTCCGTTTGGCGTATGTCGCCGCCCAGCTGTGCCACACGCTAGTCCTCCCGAGCGGCCTGATTCACTGCTGTCATGAGCGTACAAAGTTGTTGCACCGAGGGGATCTGGAAGGTGCCAGTGCGGTTGTTGCATCGATAAGAGGGCGTGTGTTGGGCGTATGTTGCATCAATAAGAGTATATGATATGTCAAACACCATGGGATGTCATGACCCGGGAGAACGGTGAGCCACGCAGCAGTGGTCCTACACGGATCGCTAAAGCGTGTGGAGCACACACATACGATGGCACCAAACGTCTCTGGAGCCCAGACCTAGTCCGAACTCATCCCCCGTTGAACGAGAGAGCACAGCTTTACCACGCCCTTGCACATGCATGCAAATTTTGCATTTACATCGCATGGACCGCCTCAGTGGGCACGCCGTGCCTTGATCTCTTGCACTTCATTTCTCAGCTATACATACAACTGTTCAGTCTACACGCAAGGTCTGTCAATGAGGCGTATGTGCTCGATGCCAGTTGGGGAAGCTGTGCCATCCCCCCACCCCCACTCCCCCCCCGGCTGCGTCAGCACATGGCCTTGGCCATCCCAGAACATCATGATGCATGTACCTTCAGGCACTCTCGTGGCCACATGTGGGTGGTGGACATACCGCGCCTGCTTGTCCTGGACAACACGTGCAAACACACTGCAGTTGCAACTGCATGCAAGATTCTGCAGCCATCTTGCACCTCCCACCTGAGACGGCTCCAATCTGAACCACTGGCAATTGTCTCTGAATAGGCGGACGTCACAACCAAGACTCTTGCGGTAAGGGCAAGGGCATAGGCCCATTTCATGCGCGGTGCCGGTGTGCTTATGCTTATGACGGTGTTATTGCATACATCGTGATATGTGTCACGCACAGCAGGGATCTTTGTCGTGAAAAAGCATTTACTGTTCCGTCGAGGTATGTGTAGCGGGAGCAAGTCTGATCATGAGTCACGCACATGCATGCATTTCGTGATTCTGTGACAAGATCCTGCAGGATGGGTGCGGAGCTGGCGCTTCCATGGATCATGCATGGACATGGGTACCTCCGAGTCTGTCTAATTGATTTTACGTCACGGTGCCGATGTAGGTCTAATTGATTCATAATACTACATGCAGCCATAGCGGCTGATCAGCTCATGCATATGATACTTGTGTTGGAATCTGCATATGGATATTTACCGCCAAAAGGCTCCGCGCACGCCTTCGGGGACGGCCTGGCCAAGCTCGTCACAGCCATGACCGATGCCCCAGACCACGCCGCAGCCACAGCTGCAACCACAGCCATGTTGTGGTACCCAGCCCAGATCCTGACCGACGACAGCCACAACGGACTCGAACGCCGCATAGCAGCACGGATCCTTGCCCACAGCGAAGGCAGGGATCCCATCCAATACGAAGAACGCCGCAAGAAACCCCGCACCAGCCCAGCCAAGCAGACATCCGACCAGCGCACAGCAGCCCGCATCCACACAAAGCTGACCATGCACAACCTCTCCCGAGCAGCCGGATGCCTCGCCCCCGGCTCCATCGTCCAGCAGCCCACACCAGAAGACCTCGCCAATCTCCAAGACCTCCACCCCCCAGGAGAACCAGCCCAGCCACCTCCCATCGACACAGCCGCACCACACATCACTGTGGACGACCTAGAACGTGTCCTCGGCAACCTTCCCAACTCCTCTGCACCCGGCCTGAGCGGCTGGACGTACGAACACGTCAGATCCGCCGCATCCGCCAGCACCGAGGCCAGAGACGCCATCCTCCACCTCATCAACCAGGTCATCAGCGGCCAGTTCCCGCAGGTGACAGCCCTCCTCAGCACCAGACTCGTTCCCATCCGCAAGCCAGACGGCGGCATCCGCCCCATCGCCGTCCAAGAAGTCTGGGTCCGCATCGCCAGCCTCTGTGCACTCAGAGCATGCAGCGAAGTGGGCCCCAGCCTTGCCCCGCTGCAGGTTGGTGTCGGTATCTCCGGCGGCGCTCAGACCATGGGCCATGCGCTCTCGTCTGCCGCCGTTGGGAATCTCGACACCGTCATCCTGTCGGTGGACTTCAAGAACGCATACAACTCCATCCACACCCAGTCCATGCTCGACGCAGTCCACTAGCGCGCCCCACAGCTCCTCCCATACGCCATATGGGCCAACACAGCACCAACCCAGCACCACGTCATAGGCGCCCCACCAGGCACAGCCCCGATCACATCGACCAGAGGTGTGAAACAGGGCGACCCCCTTGCCAGCCTCCTCTTCTCACTGACTCTCAAGCCGGCTCTCGAAGCCGCCCAAGCCACCGCAGATCCCGCCGACGCAGCCCTCCTTGCCTATGCCGATGACTGCAGCATCCGCGGCACCGGCGCACCCATCATCAAGGCCTTCACCACCCTGGAGGAACACGCCCACCCGATCGGCCTCCGCATCGGCCGTGCGAAGAGTGCAGCCACATCCATCATTGATCGCGACGCGGCCCAGAATGTGGCCGACGCCACAGGCGTGCCGCTGCGCCCACACGGCGTCACCTGCGCAGGCACGCCCATCGGCCACACCCCCTACGTCAAGGACTACTGCAACCGCCGCGCGACAACCGCATGTGCGAAGATTGATCGCCTCCTCTCTCTCCCCCTGCCTGCCCAGGACAAGTTCCTGCTGCTCCGCGGCTCTGTGCAGCTTGCCCTCACCCACCTAGTCCGTGTCGTCGCGTGGGACTCGGTCAAAGACGCGGTGCAGCGGCTGCAAGACAGGGTAATGGCGGCGGCGCGGGAGATCATGCACCACCTGCAGATGCCCACCGTCGCCGAGGAGCAACTCCGCCTACCGCTGCGCCACGGCGGATTTGGCCTCATGGACGTCACGGAGCACGAGGCAGATGCAGCCTATCTGTCCAGCGCCGCGCTGGCGCATGACGCCATGCGCGATGGCCCCCCCGACTTCCGCCCATTCGCCGAAGGCGACGTTGCCACAGGCCTACAAGAAAAATGGACAGCGCTGCGTGCAGCAATGCCGCCGGAGGCAGACTGGGGGCCAGAGGAGCTCGACAACGTCTTCATCGCCACTGGCCTTCCCGGTGTGAGCAGAAAAGTGACCAGGGCAGTAGCGCAGACACGGCACGACGCGCTGCTGCAACAGCTGGGCAGCACCCCTGGTGGTGCAAAGGACCTTGCACGCATGCGCAGCTGCGCCTGTCGTGTTGCCTCACTGTTCCTGGATTCCCTCCCAACCAACCGCATGCTGACTCTGAATGATGGGGATTTTGTGCATGGGATGCGGTTCAGGGGCGGACTTCCCCCCTGCCGCCGTTAGATGGGGAAGTGATATGTGATTGCAATGCTCGGGTGAAGCCCGGCGACGTAGATCATGCCATGACATGTCGACACAATGCCGACTGCTGGACGTTGCGCCACAACATTGCCGTTACGGCTTGGCGCCGTCGAGTAAGAGCGGCAGGGGTGTCCACATCAATTGAGCCTGTGATGCGCAGCCTGGACAGACGCTACAGGGACGACAGTAGGGGGGACATCCTAGCAAATGGTCCGGACGTGGACGTGTATGTACTAGATGTCAGCTTCATCCACCCATCTGGGATGGCTGTGGTGGGGAAAGCATCGGGGGCACAGGGGCACGCGGCCGCCGTACGCGAACAGTTCAAACTCAACAAGTACAAAGAGAGTGTGCAGGGATCGTACAAGGTGGTGCCGGTTGTGCACGAGACATATGGCAGACTAGGGTCGCATGCCATGCAGTACCTCAACACGCTGGCAGTGTCGTTGGTTGGGCCGTTCGACAAAAGAGCAAAGGCTCGCTGGATTGAGAACTCCTTGCGGGAGTTCAGTGCGGCGACAGTGAAAGGAAACGGGTTTGTGATCAGAAAGACCATGTCCAGGGTAGCACGGCTCACGGGTGCGCAGTTTGTGCCAGGTGATCGCCTTGCCGGCTTGCATCTGCTGGGTAGCATGTGAGTCTAGAATCTAGTTGTACGTTCGCTTGGTGCACTGGATCGGAGCCCCTCGATGTAACTGGATATTTACCGCTGCGTTGCTAGCGCTCGTCGTACCGGTACGCCGACACAACCAGCTGCAGGCTGAGGCGCGCGTGCGCACGCGCGTGCCGTGATATCATATGATTGCAAAACGTGCCTCGCATCTCCGAAGCAGGGGCTCGTATTCCAAGTCAGTGCCGCATCTTCCACACCGCTAGGCCTCACAAGTGATTCGCACGGCAGTGCATCAGTGATACATAAGCCACAGATTGGATTTGCTCAGTTTTGACGGCGTCCGAAAACAGTCATCTGTCCCAACGCATATGCATGGCACAGGTTTTCGATGTCCAGCCCATGCGCGCGTCGGCGAGTCGCATGTACAATCGTACATCGATATCGCATCGAATCCGAGTCGCTTTGATGCCATTCACGTTTAAGCTGTACAGTCGTGAACACGCTGTATAGAGCTCACAAGCGCGCCGGCCATATATATATATATGCAGCTGCAGGACAAGCGATGACGGATGGCCAGCCTCGCGAGGAGCGTGATGCTGACGTGTCGTGCATGACAGTGTCGTTGCTGACGTCATATTGTTGGACTCAAGCGTCGCCACGGCGGCGGAGTCAAGCGTCATCGATCGCCGGCGGCGCGCCCGCCGAGCGTTGACCGTCACATTCGTGGCTCGCTGGATCCACGGACCACCTTGTATGTGGCGCCAGTGAACATCACATACACTTGCCAACGACGGCTGTGCGTACACTCGTTCTGACAGCGGTCTTGGCGCACCGGTTCCCTCGGTGCCGGTGCGACGAGTATCCCCGGAGCATGCGGCATCACAGAGATTCCGAAATCTCGGAAATCAGTCGTAACTGGAAGTGATGGAAGCCGCCGCGGTCACGGTCAGCCCCTGTCATGAACCGTGCACAGGATCATGAGAGAGCACAATGATCGTACAGTCGCTCACCGAGCTCTGCCGGGCGTGGCTTTGGTGGAGGCGCACGCATGGAGCCCATGCACTTGCAGCCAGCGCACATGTCGCTGCGAGAATGGGGAGCGGCATGCTCCGGATCCAGGGCTTCCGGAATGGGGACCGGCCAAGATTCAGCTGCAGGATGGCGCTGTTGACTTCGGCAGCAGCTGCCGCAATCAGCATATATATATATACACATTCTCGCTGCTTGCCAAGGGATCTTAGAATTAAAACACGACTTCGCTGCTGCCTCTTGTGCGCACTCCGTTTCCGCGCGCAGTGCCGTACCCGTGCCTGCGCGGTCCAGTGCTTCGACTCCGGAGTCGCGCGCGTTGCTTTGTGCAGAGCACCATTTGAAGGTTTCGGGCAAGCGCAGCACCACAGGTCCCCTGAATTCACAACTGGCGAGCAGAGTCATGACATTCACGATGCCGAGCCGCTCTGCAGATGTGGGTGTGGTGAGACGCCCAACGCTGAGCCCGGCGCCAATGAAACCTTCACCAGTCTTCATTCCAGCGCCCTCTCGACCAGAGCCTCTCTGCATGGACCAGCTAGTCGACTTTTTCATGTCCGGATGCACACCAGAAGAAGACTGGAGGTGCGTCCGTCCCAAAATTCTGCCGTTGCCCTGGGCTTGTGCCCCTGCGCCCGCCAGCAGTGTTTGCGTTGTCCCCGGCAGCTCGTTGCTCGCGATCGCCACCTCTTCCGCTCCGATGTCTCAAGATAGCTTGAAATCCCATCGTTCCAGCCGTGTGATGGCATGACGCCCTGTCCGGCTGCATTGCTGCTTATGAAGCCCTGCACGTTTGAACGTTGCGAAGCAAGCGCGCGCGGTGGACGGGGCTGCATGACTCTTCGTGAAATTCTTGGACCGGCCGTTTCCGACACCTCGCGACGCAGGCCTCCGAGACTGCCACCGAAAGTTTACGCCACCCGCATACGGCTGTACTCAACCACTGCGCTTTGCAACTCCGCGTAGCTGCAATCACGGACTCGTTCGCTATGTGCCAGGTCTGTGTTCAATCCTCCACACCTGCGCGCAAGCACTGCACCAACACATCGGCTCACCACGACTTGCACGTGGAAACATGCGAAACATTGAGAGCGAGTGTACCAGCACGTACGAACGTATAGAAATTTTGGCATACAATGTTATGTGTGGGCGACGTAAAACACTCATGACGCGCTTGCGATACCACAAATTACTGCAGCATAGTATAAATGGTGAACAGCCGCATGGTCAGTCTGGCATTTGCTTGACGAGATCTAGAGCAAATCTTCAAGCCTACCACAGATCTGGGCAGTGTTCTCCGGGTCACATGCCATCTGGCACAATGAGCTGGCATTTTGCTCTGGGCTCCTGGGTGAGATACGTTACAGATTTTGCTCTGGGCTCCTGGGTTGATCTCCGTGCAACACACAACAGCCTGGCACTGCAGCCATTGCAACCACCGTGATCATGTAACTTGTCCAACGGCAACGTCCCCGTCCCTGTCCGTCCCTGCCAGCCCTCACTTGGCTACTATCGTGTGCTATATATCGTGTGCTATATATCGTGTGCTATATATCGTGTGCTATATATCGTGTGCGATATATCGTGTGCTATATATCGTGTGCGCAAGCAATGGCACACATGCTCTGTATAGAGCACTTGGGCCACGAGCCAAGCACGGACCCCCAGCCTGAGGTGGGCATTCTGGGTAGGTACCAGACTCACTAGAGGCAAGCCAGCGCTGGTAGCTAGCCATAGTTGCCGAGCTGATAGAATTCCCTGCCTGCCCGCTGCTGTGCCAGCTCGGTTGTCCATGCACTTCACGCCCTATCATCAGTCTCTTGTTCCCCATGCCCCATGCACATCCATGGGATCCCCCACGCACACCCGTCCCATGGGACTGTCTGTTGGAATGCTCATGCATGAGCGTAACGTGATTGCTTAGAGTGAATGGCATTGCATGCCGTGTCCGATATCGTCTCGAATATGCATCCCTCACTTGCCATCTCCGTGTAACACTGGCCATCTCTCATACCAGTACTGCTGCATGCATGTCCACTGTGCCACCTCAGCACACGCAGTGCAGTCACTTCAGACAACTTCAGACAATTCAGACTCTGAAGCGGCCTAGCTGCTGCAGGATTGGGACCGAGCATGAGAAGCTCGCCTTTCGGAGAGACGACCTCTCAAGGGCCACGTACCAGGACATCAAACACATCCTGCAGAGGATGGTGACCGACTACGGCTGGGAGCCAATGCATGAGGTGCCCCTCTGCCCGTTTTCACTTGGCTGGAGGCGCATTTGATTTTATGTTTTTAATCTGATTTCATGTGAATTGTACAGGTACAATGTCGTACTGTTACTAATAAAACATATTGCAATGCCCACCCTGCAGTTCATGCACATGTGCAATGCATGCGAAACCTGGGACATGTCATTGATCATCGCCCGTGCTCATGAGTACTGTAGGACGTGCTACAAAACCCGGCCATCAACGGCCATGAATTCAATTAATGTACACATGGCGGCCACTGACAGTCGCATGCGCACGCTTGGTGCAGTTGGACGGAGCCTCTCTGGACAGAGCCCCCCCCCATCCCCCCGGCCCCCCGATGTAATTCATACGATTACAACCTACGGAAATTACTAGTAAGTTACAGCTTACATTCACACTGGCCGGTTACATGCATGCAGGGCGGCAACATCATTGGCTGCAAAGCCAACGGCCAGAGCATCACGATCGAGACCGGCGGCCAGCTGGAACTCTCGGGCGCGCCTGTGCACAACCTCCACCAGATGCGCGCGGAGCTCTCGGAGCACCTGCGGCAGGCTCGCGCCGCGGCTGCCGACATCGGCGTGCAGTTCCTCGGCCTCGGCTACGACCCCCGCTCCCGCGCCGCCGACCTCGAGTACATGCCGCGTGACCGCTACAAACTCCTCGGCTCCTACCTCGGCGCACACAACGATTTCGGCCAGGAGCTGCTCTTCAACACAACCACCACCCAGGCACCCCCCCCCTCTGTCGCAAACATCTGCCGCGCTGCCGTGGCGTGCCGACACAGCGGATCTGCTGCGTGCTGCGTGCTGTGCCCACCCGCAGCGTCTGATGTGCTGCGCGCTGTGCAGGTGAACCTGGACTTCAGCTCAGAGCAGGACATGATCGACAAGCTGCGCATCAGCCTCGCGCTACAGCCGGCGGTGATCGCGCTGTTCTCCAACACTCCGCTGCGGCACGGCCGCGACACCGGCCTCAGCGGCTGGCGGTCGAGTATCTACCTGCAGATCGACCCCGACCGCAGCGGCATGATGCCGTTTGTCTTTTCGCCGGACTTTTGCTTCGAGTCGTACATCGACTGGGCGCTGGACGCACGCATGATCTTCACGTGCCGGGGGGGGACTTACCAAGACTGCCGGGGAGATTCGTTCCGGGACTTTATTAACGGAAACCTCGCGTCGGTGCCGGGTGCGCTTGTAGGAGGCGGTGGACATGCCGCGACATGCGAGTGCATTTCTGTATGCAATGCATGTGAGCGTAATACACATTGTAGCGTGTGGTGCGGAATCGCTAGCAACTTGAAGTGTTACCTCCGTAGCTTTGTGTTTCACCTCTCTAGATCTGCACACGCAGTTGCGCTTCTGCGTGCGCTTCTGCACGTGCCGGATGCAATCTTATGAGACCACACAACTGGCAACGCAGTGTGCATGGCTGGCATGCATGCAGGTGAGTACGCGACAGTAGATGACTTTGAGGTGCACCTGTCAACAATGTGGCCAGAGGTGCGGCTCAAAAAATTCCTGGAGATGCGGGGGGCGGATTGCGGCAGTGAGGCGATGATCGCCGCGCTGCCCGCGCTGTGGGTGGGCCTTCTGTATGACGCCACAGCACGCCGCGAGTGCCTGAGCCTCATCTCCGACTGGACCGTGGACGACATGGCCCAACAACGGCAACAGGCGCGATCCACCCGTCCACGTTGCACCGCTGATCACCCCTCTGACCACTTGCCTCCGGGAGAATTCCTCCCCAAAATCACATGCACAGTCGGCCCTGCAAGAGCTGCCCGCCACGTGCTCGCACGACAGCACACAGAGTTGTGCAGTCGTATTTTTGGCATGTTTACCCAATCCAATCCAGCCCACACACCCAAAGGTCATATGATTGAGCTCAATTGCATCATACAATGGATGGATGCAAGCAAGATAGTCTGGATGAATTCAGCTGCAGCTGGCCGCGGCCACGGGGCGTGGTGTGAGACACATGCATGTGCTGCAGACGTCGGTTGCTTGCTTGCCTGTTGTTGCCCTTGTCGTTGGGCGCCTGTGTCGGTCTCCATGTAAATACTTGCACGTGTAAGTCATTTAGCCCCTTGAGACACTTGTGTGTGGCTGCAGCTGGCTGCGGTCGTGAGGTGTTGTGTGAGACACATGCATGTGCTGCAGGTGTCGGTGAGCGGCCTCCGCGCTTGCGCGCCTGGTGGCACGGTGGCTGATGTGGCTGCGGAATTGGTGCGCATTGCGCGCGACGGCCTCCGCCGCCGCGGTCTCGGGGAGGCCATGTATCTCTTCCCCCTAGATGAAATTGTGGCCACCGGGGAGTCCCATGCGGACGCCCTCGCGCGCCGATTCCGCAACGAATGGCGCGGCCGCATGGAGCCCGTATTTGAGCACATGGAGCTCTAGTGTGCGCATGCATGTGCTGCATGCGTAGCAGGACTTGGAGCCTCAGGCTTACCGTGCGAATAAGTACCTTGGCGTACATATATATGAACCCTGTGTGCCGGGCCGCACACATATACGTGTATATATGCATGCATGCAGCGGCGAGTACGGCAGTGTGCCCATGCTGCGCTGCTGTGGGTGCTGTGCAGGAGGGCCCGGGTAAGCAGATGGGAGGTACAGGGTTTGTCCTGAGTGGGAGGGTTGTCGGTGGTCTGGTCTGGTGCCGAATGAATGGGTGTTGTGTTTTGGTACTGTTGCATTGATTGTGTACAACATAGGGTTCCTGTGATAGGATGAATTAGGGTCCAGCATGATTTGGGGGCTCAGGGCGAGCAGAGGGTCCCCTAAATCTGATTTAGATTTGCATTTGTTACGGTTCATGCTCTTCGAGTCTGGCCATGGGCTGCAGGCCTGGGCTGCCGAGTGTCTGCAGGGGGCCTGAGACGTTTGCGGCTGCCACTGTTGGGATGTAGCGAGGCTGACAGTGACATAGCGAGGGAGAATGCGGCGTTGGCACCGCTAGGGCACAGGTCAACACGACAGGACAATGACCGAGACTGCGGAGCAGGCAGCAGCGCTGGCGTGCGTAGCAAGCAGAGAGCCTGCCGATAGACCTGCCGATAGACCTGCCGATAGACCTGCCGATAGATATGATCAACCGAAAGAGACCTGGTTTTGGTCCATGCCCATGCCTAGTCTCCGTTAGTCGCAAGAGTCGTACTTGGCGCGAAGCAAGCCTTCCTTATGTGCCCCCTTGCAGGCGACATGGCCCCAAAACTTGTAGCACACCATTCCTGAGTAACTTGCATTCAGTTCGTATATTTAGATGCTCTCATGCCACCGGGGAATCGGTTCCCACGTACCAGGTATCAGAACCATACCTCTTTCCTCTTGTTACTAGTACTCTTGTTCCTGGCCATCCTTCTTGCCAGCTTTGTGCAGAGATCACCGTGTACATGTGGTAGAGATCATCACACATGGAAGCCTGTCTTCACTGCAGATCGAATTGTTGACCGTGTACAGTGTACACCAGTGGCGTGGCACTGCAATGGTCTAACCACCATTGCATGGCTGTTTGACAAGTATGCACTCTGTGATGCTATGTCGTGAAACCGGGAAGTCAGTGAGCACTCGACAAAATTACACAGAGGTGCGACATTGACATGCAGTGAGCCAGCAAACACACCTGTCGTGAAACCGGGAAGTCAGTGAGCACTCGATGATGCTCACCAACCACAGCTAGACTATATACATTCAACGTCCCGGAATCACAACTCCGATCATCAACTAGCATGGACTGGTACGTCATGCATTAGCCACTCGCACTATCCACTCAGCACTAGACTAGACAGCTTCTCTCAACACTCCCACGTAGTCTAGGGCACAACACCAAGCGTCTGGCGATGCCGTTCAAACAACAGTTGGGGCAATGGCTTTGTAAACACATCTGCTGGGTTCTCGGCCGTTGGCACCGGAACAAATCTCATCTGATGTCGCTGGACCTTCTCTCTCACATGATGATACACAATCTCTATGTGCTTCGTACGTGCAGCTGACAAAGGGTCCTCAATTAAGCACTTCGCTGCTCGATTGTCAATACCCACTGGTATACATGTAGACCCCAATCCCACTTGTGGAGCCAAATCAAAGAAGTATTGGACTTCCTTAGCAACTTCTCCCGCTGCTATATACTCTGCCTCAGATGACGAGCGGCTCAATGTTGGCTGCTTTGAGGACTTCCATGACACACTTCCTAGACCGCATTTAATCACAAAACCTGTGGTCGATTTGCGAGTCTGAACACAACCAGCCCAGTCAGAGTCACAATAAGCATGCAAGGCACATTCAGAACCACCTAAGCACAAGCTGTAGGAGACAGTGCCATGCAGATAAAGCAGAACATCTCTCAGCCGAGCGAAGTTGCTGCATGTTGGCTGAGCGGTGGACCTGGCCAGAAATGACACAGCAAAGGCAATATCTGGCCTGGTGTAGTTGGCAATGTGCAACAGTGCTCCCACAATGGACTTGTACTGTGAGACTGCTGCAACATCTGTGACATCTGACCCTGGTGGATCCTTGTAGACATTGGAGATCATGGGAATGGAAACAGGCCAGGCGTCTTTGAGCTCATGCTTATCAATCAACTTCTCAATGTGACGCTGCTGCTTCAAACAAATGGTCCTCTGGAGGCGGTTCCGTTGGATTGACATTTGGAGGAAGTACTTCGACTCTCCTAAATCCTTGCCGGGGAATTTGGACAGAATTGCCTTCTTGACGGACTGAACGCTGGACAACTTCTTGGCTGCGATCTGAATGTCGTCAACGTAGCACAAGATGAGCATGAAGCCAAGCTGCTCTGAGAACAACATGAACAATGCGCCGTCACTCTTGTTCTGGACGAACCCGAGGAAGACAATGTGGGCTGAGAGTGTCTTATTCCAGACACGAGGAGCCTGCTTGAGCCCGTAGAGGCTCTTGTTGAGGAGACAGGCACGGCCGGTGCTGTCAGCAAAGCCAGCTGGCTGTTGCATGAAGATCTGCTCCTCAAGGTCTCCTTGGATGAACGCATTCTTAATGTCAATCGCATGACAAACAAGATCGTAGCTGGCCACGATAGAGAAGAACAGGCGCACTGTGCTTGCGCGCACCACGGGCGCAAACACTGCATTGTAATCAATCCCTTCTTTCTGGTAGAAGCCTTTGATCACAAGCCGAGCTTTGTATCGCTCGATGGAGCCATCTGCGTTGAGCTTTCGCTTGAAAACCCACTTGCATGGAATGACTTTGTAGCCTAGGGGAGCCATCATGAGCTCCCACGCATTCATGGACACCAGAGAGTTGAACTCTTCTTCAGCTGCTGTGCACCAAAATGGCGCTTCTGGACCAGCAAGTGCTTCTTGCATTGTCTTGGGCTCCGGAGGGAGCCCTACAGCTGAAAATGTACCTGTGCATTGTGCGGCAGGCCATGAAGGTACCTCTGGTACAGCTCCTGAGGTGGTTGTCTGTTGCGCGCTGGGTTGCGCCGAGGCGTGGTTGGCTGGGAGCTGGGCTGCGGCGCTGCTGGCGCGGGCGCCTGATCCGCTGCTTCATCAACATCGAACAGTGGATTGCTCGCCATGAGCTGCTGCATCTGCTGTGGCTGCAGTGCATGCTGCTGTGGAGCCGGCTGCAGCACGGGCTGCTGAGTCGGCTGTGTAGGCTGTGGTGACTGCTGCTGTTGCGCGACATGGTCCATCAGATCTGAAAGCTCTTCAAGGCGTGCATCACTCGCTGGAGCTGCTGACTCATCAAATCTGACATCTCTGGAGATCTCAACTTTGCCGCTGGGCAAGAGGACTCTATAGGCTTTGAAATTGGGCTGATCGTACCCAAGAAACTTGCCTGCTGTCGCTTTGGCCGGGAGCTGGCCTTTCTTGCGCTTCTCTGTTGGAATGCGCATGTGGCAGGTGCAACCCCAGACGTGCAGGTTGCTGATGTCCGGCTTCTTGCCCTTCATGAGCTCCCACGGGGACGCACTACCGTCACTGCTCATGATGTTGGACAGGTAAGCTGCATGCCTCACAGCTTCTACCCAATACATTCTGTTCAACCCTGCATCAGCAAGCAGGGCGCCACGAAGGTCTGACAATGTGCCGATGGCACGCTCAGCATGCCCATTCTCCTGTGGGCTGTACCCTGACGTCGGCTGGGAATCAATTCCTCGCTCCTCAAGATATTTCTGCACCTTCTGGGAGAGAAAAACTGTGTCGCGGTCATACCGGACAGCACCGACGTCTGCTTTGTACTTCTTCTCAAGATGCGGAATGGCCTTCAGCAGCACATCAGCCGCATCAGACTTGTTGGTCAGTGGAAGCACAATCTTGTAACCGCTGAAATCATCAACGATCACCAGGTAGTAGTGAGACCCGCTGGGCGATCTCACGAATGGACCTGCCATGTCGACATGCAAGCGCTCCAACTTGGAGGTCGCTCGCTCATGCGTGCTGGGAAAGGGAGCTCTCTTCATCTTCCCTTCCGCACATGGCGTGCAAACAGCTGTGGACTTCAGCTGCTTCTCAAATTCGTGCGCAGGAGGCAGTCCTTGCACGGTTTCGCCTCGAGACATCTTGGCAAGGGTGCTGAAGCCGGCATGACCATACCGGCGGTGCCACAGCACAGCATCTTGGACTTGTGACGCAAGTGCCGTCTCGGGCATCTGATCTGAGACCTGTGGCTCACAGTCGACTTCGTAGAGGCCATTGACATTGGTGGCAATCAACAGCTGTTTGGATTTCTTACGAAGGATGATTCTGCCTCCTCTGCCGGTGTAGGACATGCCCGCATCATCAGCGCGGCTGAGGGAGATCAGATTGTGCTGCAACTTCGGAACGAGCAATACATTCTTGAGCGTGACACGATCACCATAATGGTTGATGACCTTGACGGTGCCGATGGCAGTGACTTCTGTCGTGATCCAGCCATGCACAGGACTACGGTGACCATGCATGGTGGCATACACAGGACTACGGTGACCATGTGTGCCAGGATACACGGTGCTGATCCGGAGTGGCTATGGGGCAGCCATGCACCGATGGCTGACCATATGCACGAGCAATGCATGCAGATTGCGTGCCAGCAGACATTGATTCTGATCGTATCCGTATGAGTCGTTTAGAGAACGCTTATATAGGCTCTGTCGATCGTAGTGTAATCACTCTTTCTCTACTGTCCGAAGTCTCACGTGTCGTCGCCTCCAACGAAGATACAGTGCTGTCACCGGCAGATACCTAGACAGCAAGGTATGTGACAGTACCCTACCCCTGCGCATAGCTACGGCATGCTCAGGATCCCACAGGCCTTAGGCCGCGGTCCAATGGATTACAACATGGTATCGATGATGATTGTGGGTGTTCTTGTGATGTCTATTAGCATGCGAGAGAGTCCAGGGGGAACCTGCGGTTGCGGCTGTGCGTTTCGATGAGCGAGTCACACCGCTCTAGCGTATAGCTGACCGTAGAGAGATTAGATACGGCTGATGCAGAATGCTACGGCGGAGCTGCATTATGCTGGTGTGCTGGTCTCGCAAAGAGGCCTACGGGTCTGCGTGTCCTGCGACGTACAGTGATCGTTGCAGGACTCCACCATTCCGAGACGATTCAATGGCATCTCGCCAAGGATCTATCGGATCTGACGGTGTGGAGGGAGCTGTTAACCCTCCGCACCACCGCACTCGCTCCACAGTGCGCCGCGAGCAGGCCGCGGAGGGTCAGTTCATGCCCCACGGGGAAGGACAAGACGCTGGGACCTACGGGTATCTCAGTGTAAACCCTCTGCAGGCCGCCATGCCGAGCAACGCTGATCCTACGGGGAATGCGAGTGAGGCAGCGGTGCACGGAGCGAAGCACGCGCAGCAAGTGGCTCAGGCTGCACACTGGGATGCACACTGGGTTGCACACTGGGATGCACACTGGGAGAGAGTAGCTTGCTGGTGAACGATCCACTAGCACAGAATAGCCAGGCCCATGAGTCGGTCAAGCATTGGCTGTTTATTACTCTGCCAAAGGAGGATAGGGATTTCGTGTCCAACTGTAGCTTTGTCCATGAGTTGTGGTCATTGCTTCATGCCAAGTACATGCCTTCAGTCGAGGTAGAGATTCAGAAGCTGTACCAACAGCTTAGTGGTGCTAGACAAGCAGGCAAACCACTAGAAAGGCATGTCAATGAAGTAGTGGGCATAGTGAACCAGATGAGGGGTCTGGGGGAGAATGTGCCTGACCAGTGGTACCGCTCTAGGCTACTGGCAGTAGACAGAGAATATGCGTTGTTGCAGCCGATGCTGCAGCAGCTGCCAGTGCAGCAGATAGTGTCCACATTGCTGACACACGCTCAGACTAGCAGCCAACCTGCTCCATCGCGGTTCCCACGGGAAGATCGCGGTGGTCAGCAGCGTTATGGGGGACGAGGGTATCGTGGTGGACGCCACGGTGGTCGCCATGGTACACCCCCACAGGTTGCTGCAGTGGGAGCGGGGGGAGCAGACAACCGTAAGTGCTTCAACTGCAATAAGCCTGGTCATTTGCAGAAAGAGTGTCCCTTGCTCTCAGCAGAAGTCAAGCAGTTTCTGCAGAAGCAAGCAGCTGCAGGGCGAGGCCGTGGCAGAGGCCGCGGTGGCCCGCAGGTGGCTGTAGTTGATCTAGCTGAACTGCGAGCTGAATGTGGTGATGGGCCAGCGCCCAATATGCCATACACGTTTCTGGTGGATAGCGGGTCTGATCTGAACATCTGCTTTGACTATAGCATATTCAGTGAGATCAAACCACCGGATATCACAGAATGCCAGCCTCTAGATCAGGGCAGGCTAAAGATATATGGCATGGGCACTATCAGGGCGAATGTGGGGAAGTACGTGACAATGAAGGGTGAGCTGGTGCCTGTGGACATTGAGCTAGATCATGTTTACAGGTTGCCAGCGAGCCCGATAAACATCCTATCAACGACTGTGCTGAAGCGGTCGAACATATTCTTGCACACAGGCAAGGCAAATACAGTAGAAATGCCTGGCTTTCATGATCAAGCCCAGATGTTTGTGGGCAACTGTGAGCAGGGTGTGGATAGTGAGGACAACCCCACACCGAGCTGGTATTGCGGGACAGGCAGACCAATATGGGAACTGCGCCCTGTAGATTCAGGGACAGACTGGACCAGTGCTAACAATCTTTTCCACAGAAATAGGAAATGGGTTGGTGAGCAGGCGAGAGTCGCTGCAGTGGATGGTGTACCTATTGGTCAGAGATCTTCCTTCCAGGTTGATCCATTTTTCCTGGTGCATATCGCGTTTCACCGTGCTGGCAACCGGTTTCTCAAACTGATGCGAGATAATCCAGACCTGTTCGACCTCAAGCTGCCTGAACCTACGGGAGTAGCACTTGAGTGTCATGGTTGCCATGTGGCGGAACAGAGAAGTGGTGACAGAGCACAGCATGGGGGCAAAGTGACAGAGAATGCCACGTATGCTGGAGAAGTGTTGCATGCGGATCTGGCTGGACAGATAAAGCCAGTGGGCATAGGAGGAATGAACTTCATCCTGGTAGTGGTGGATGAGTACAGCAGGTACTCGCATGTGATCCCGCTGAAGTCGAAAAGCGGTGCTGCTGAAATGATATGCCTTCTGCTAGAACGCATCCGCACTCAGACTGTCTATGACAAGGAGATAGGGGTGCGGAGGCTGCATACGGACCAGGGACGTGAGTTCAGCTCTAACCACCTGGCTCAGTACCTTGAGTGGCGGGGAATAGTACACACGTTCACTGACACCGCCCAGCATGAGTCTAATGGGTTGGTAGAGCGAAAGATCGGTGTGCTGAACACGTCAGTGCGGGCAAGCCTGCTGCAGGCAGCAGTCCCTGCATTCCTGTGGCCGGAGGCATACATGTGCGTGAACCATGCACACAACCTGACGTCGAGTACAGCACTGGAAGGTGTTCGGCGGAGGGAGGCGAAGCAGAGGCTGGAAGAGAGGTTAGTTGCCACCAGCCATGAGCCATGGTCCACGAATGAGCAGCAGCGGGCTAAGCAGCTGAGGGTCCGGAAGGCGGGAGCGCTTGCGCTGAGCCTGAAGGAGCTCTGTGAGCAGCTGAATGCCAGGAGAGATGCGGCATTTGTGGAAAGGTGCATAGAGAAATGTGGATGTCAGGGAGATAGTGCCATACTTGTTGTGGTTTCGGAAAGTCAGTGAAGATGACTTCCGTCTCGTGGTGGCACAGGTGAAGCCTTTCGGGTGCCCAATGTATGTGTATCCGCGGAGGGAGCACTTCAGGCACCTGGAGGAGCGAGGAATCCTCGGTGCCTATATGGGACCGGTTGGAGGTCCTCATATGGACAGGGTGTATGTGAAGCGTGGGAATGGGGGAGCAGTGCGGATGTACAGGCACACGGCTGCTCCACCTGCTCTGGTGAAGGATTTCGCGCAGCGATTTCACATGGCTGGGGAACCTACGGCGGACCCAGTTGTGCTAGAGAACTATGAGCAGGGTGAATTTGAGATCCTGCCAGATCAGTTCACCAGTGTAGTGCCAGAGGCTGAGTTCTTGCCCAACATGAAGAAGTGGGTGAAGAGCACCAGTGTGCGGGCAGTGCGTCCACCAGCCAGTCGTGAACACATGATGCCAGAGAGGGGTAGAAATGTGGATTGGGCTGAGGGGGAGCATCCGGGTCTGGGCCATCAGCACTGAGAACCAAGCAGAACGTTGCATAGGCGTTTCAAACCACGAGAGGAGCTACCTGAGGGTGAGCCTGAGTTCTCTCCTAGAGTGTTGGGTGCAGAGCTGCTGGCGCGCCATGAGCGCTGGCGCACACCGGAGATCAGTGATGCAGTGGTTGCAGCGCGCTGTGATCTTGCAGCGGCTGACAGTGCTGCAGCTGTGCCGCACTGGGAATATGATGCAGCAGACCAGCCGTCTGGGCCACTGAACTGCGAGTTCAGGCCTGCAGAGACAATCCCTACGCGGGATAGACCTGTGCTGCACATGGGAGACTGTGACATCTATCCGCTTCCAACTGATGAGGAGGCGGATGAAGATGCATCTGGTAGTGAGGATGACTCTGAGCCTGAGTCTAGATCCCGCTCACGCTCAGCGGAGCCAGTCCAGCGGTTGATGGGCAAGGAGCTGAGTGAGCCACCCCCATCTGTGCGAGCTGACGGTCACGGCGGCAGCCGAAGTTACCGCGGGTCCACGTTGTCAGGGCGTGATGACCGGGACAGATATGATAAGCCACGGCATATATCTGGGTCTGAGGGCCAGGGGCAAGGCGAGCTACGGCATGTGCCTAGGGGAATAGCGACAGGCGGTGATGGCTCAGGGGGAGAGTCAGCACCAAGTGCCGCGAGGGGCAGCGGAGAACGTCTGGATCCGCCACATGAGGTGGGGATTCGATGGGTTCCAAAGCCTTTTCATTTGATTCGCAAAGTCTTGAGACCTGCTGTCCATGCTGTGGGAGCCATTATGAGTGATGTTGCTGTTGAGCGCATCTCCCCGGAGGGTGCACGTGAGCATGATGCTGGGAGCTCCACAGTGTTCAATGGTGAGAATGACGTCGGTGACTTAGCTGAAGGAGTGTCTGCGACGGCTGACAGTGTGACTCCTGATGCAGAAAAGCCGACGGGGCAGGAGGTGACTCCGAACGGTGGCCCTACTGCTAGCCTTTGTGAGTCCAGGCGTGCAGCTACCGTGAGGAAGAAGGTCGAGGTCGTAGTAGATGATCCAACGGTGCAGCAGGCCATGCGTGGCACTCACCGTGAGCAGTGGATCACGGCCATGCTCGATGAGCTGACCTCCTTGAGAGAACATGACGTGTTTGAGCTGGTCGAGTGCCCATTAGGAGCGAAGCCTGTGACAGGCAAGTGGGTGCTTAAGATCAAGCGAGGAGCACAGGGTGAAATTGAGCGTTTCAAAGCCAGATATGTAGCCAGGGGGTTTACGCAAGTGGAGGGCGTAGATTTCTTTGAGACATGGGCACCTGTGGGCAGTTATGCTACCTTCAGGGCTCTGTTATCGGTCTGTGCAGTAGAGGATCTAGAGACGAGGCATATAGACATAAAATGTGCTTTCCTGAATGGTGTTCTGGAGGAGGAAGTGTATGTGGCACAACCTCCTGTACTAGATGATGGGTCTGGTATGGTGTGGCGTCTGAAGAAGGCGTTGTATGGTCTGAAGCAGGCTGCCAGGGAGTGGCACAAAGCGCTTGCAGAGCTCTTGTTGAGTATGGGCTTTGTGAGATCAGCCAGTGACCCCGCACTGTTTATCTGCAAAGTAGGACGTTGTCTTATTTTTCTGTGGGTCGATGATCTGTTGATTTTCGGTCTGGTAGAGCAGATGGATGATGCCATCAGAAAGAGCCTTGAGGCATTTGAGGGTCGTGACCTGGGGGAGCTGGGATATGTGCTGGGCATGGAGGTCATACGTGATCGCGCTGCTCGCACTATCACCATCACACACAGAAAGAGCATCAGGGACATGCTGGAGAGATTCAGCATGAGTGAGTGCAGACGGGCGCCAACTCCTTTGGTGCCAAAGCAGAAAATGTTTAGCCTGAAGGAAGATCCTAGCCAGGAGAAGGCTACAGGCACAGAGCATAAGAGGTTTATGCAAGCCGTAGGAAGCATCCAGTATGTGGCAGTTGTGTCGCGTCCAGACATCGCGTTTCCGGCTAATGTCTTGGCCAGGCATATGGCTGGGAGTGCCAAATGTCATTGGAATGGTGTCCTTCACGTACTGAGATACCTGCGAGGGACCATAGACTTTGGCTTGACCTTTAGTGGCTCCAATGGGGGATGTGAGGTGTTGGCAGGACCAGCACTGGGAAACTTTCGAGATAGACTGCAGCTTGCGGTAGTACAAGCTTAGTCTAGGGGGAGTGTCGTGATCCAGCCATGCACAGGACTACGGTGACCATGCATGGTGGCATACACAGGACTACGGTGACCATGTGTGCCAGGATACACGGTGCTGATCCGGAGTGGCTATGGGGCAGCCATGCACCGATGGCTGACCATATGCACGAGCAATGCATGCAGATTGCGTGCCAGCAGACATTGATTCTGATCGTATCCGTATGAGTCGTTTAGAGAACGCTTATATAGGCTCTGTCGATCGTAGTGTAATCACTCTTTCTCTACTGTCCGAAGTCTCACGTGTCGTCGCCTCCAACGAAGATACAGTGCTGTCACCGGCAGATACCTAGACAGCAAGGTATGTGACAGTACCCTACCCCTGCGCATAGCTACGGCATGCTCAGGATCCCACAGGCCTTAGGCCGCGGTCCAATGGATTACAACAACTTCTTCCGTCTGCTCATTTGCCACAGTGCATGTGGTCTTCAGCGGCTGCGCATCATGGAGATACTCAGGCCGGTTCACCATGTGGTCAGTGGTGGCGGAGTCAAACAGCCATTTGTCTCTGGCTGTAGACACTTTGCTGGTGGAAACGAATGCACTAGCTGAGCTGGAGGTCTGGTTGGCGTTGGATCCTCGGCCACGACCTCTGCCGCCACGGCCACGGCCACGGCCTCTGCCACGGCCTCTGCCACGGCTGGAGTCATTGCTGTATGACTTCTGATCGTTTTGCAGCTTGAAACACTGCAAGATCTGATGGCCTGACTTGTGGCAATATTCACATTTTATCCGTTGCTGACTGGAATCAACTTGATATGCTCCAGAATGTGACGTGGCACCTGAGCTGTCATGCAGCTTCTGATAGAAGGTGCCACGTAGATTCTCAGTGATGTCGGCAAATGAAGGCAGCGATTTTTGGGCCGAAATCGCCTGCGCCCAGGCCATGTAGTCTGTTTCATCTAGAGCGGCAAGGAACATTAGACTGAATTCTGCTTCCTTGAACAGCTGTGCTGAAATGAGCTCAGCGCGGAGCTGCTCTGCTCTGGTCAGAAACTGATCAAGCGACTCATCCGGTATCATGCGAAAGCAAGCTTGGCTGCGTGAGATAGCCATCTTTCTCGCATTGCTTACCCCACTGAACTGTTTCTTCAGCGCTTCCCACGAGTCTTTGGGAGGCTTTAAGGGGTCTATGACATGTATTAAATCATCGCCGACATTGCATGAAATTGCAAGTCGGGTGTCATTCAACTTTTGGTCATCCCCAGCACCAGTCGTAACGGCGTCCCAGCACTCGACACTGCGAAGCAGTATCTCCATGCGCTGAAACCACTGAACGGCATTGGCCTGGGTCAGCTCAAGGCCTAATTTAATATCCTTGGGGTGCATGATAACGCAGTGGAGTCGTTAAAAGCCCATAACCTGTCGTGAAACCGGGAAGTCAGTGAGCACTCGACAAAATTACACAGAGGTGCGACATTGACATGCAGTGAGCCAGCAAACACACCTGTCGTGAAACCGGGAAGTCAGTGAGCACTCGATGATGCTCACCAACCACAGCTAGACTATATACATTCAACGTCCCGGAATCACAACTCCGATCATCAACTAGCATGGACTGGTACGTCATGCATTAGCCACTCGCACTATCCACTCAGCACTAGACTAGACAGCTTCTCTCAACATGCTATCATGTGGACCAGCCTCCGAAGCCCCCTCACCCTGCACGCTGTTGGCAAACAGGCCAATTGGCAAAGAAGCAAACAGGCCCGCTTGTTTGCCAACAGCCGATGCGCAATATGCAGTATGTGAGTTACGCATGAATGAGGATGGATGCTGTCATGGCAGTGTTCTGCAGCACACAGCATGGCACAGCATGCAGAACACTCGCAATGAGGATGGATGCTGTCATGGCGGCTGACATTGGTCTGAGATTGGGTTCCCGACCGGGATCTGCGGTTATGTCAGAGGTGGCTGTAGAGCCCTGCTACTTAAGCTTGCTCCGAGCAAGCAGAGTCTGCCATGGAGACTGTGTTCCATCACCATGAATCTTGCCTGTGTGTTCTACCATCCTGCAGCTGTGGAGCATGCCCCTGTAATGTATCTCACTTGCTCTGCAACCGGTGGCCACCTGATGCTTGTGGCGCATACTCCTGTAACGCCATAGTATCGAATGCTGCTGACTTGGCCAGGTCTACTTAGTGGGGCAAAAGCATTGTGTGAGGCAGCATGGCTTGCTCCGTGTGCTCGCGGTGCCCGTAATATTGCGTGTAAACGACGGTTACGCGCATGTGCACACAAGAGAACCATTGTGCACTATAGGTGTAGCTACACCTGACACTTGGCATGAAATACATGTTAAATTGTAATCGTTTTGGCACTCCGGAGGTGCAACCGCGAGCGTTGATTGAGCAGTGCCATCAAGAGGCACATCGCTGCAGCCCAGCAGCAGGCTGGACGTGATGCTGAACTTCTTGATTGAATCCTTAACGTGCACCTACTAGTAGGTGGTGAACCCGGGCCCAACCTGATCAATCCCGCTGCCTCGAGATTTTCAGTCACGATTTTGTGTCGGGCCCGCGGGAAAGATTTCATGACTCTGCAGCTGGCGGCTCAGGAGCCTCAAAGCGGCTTTCGGCTGCAGGGAAAGCAGCTTGAGCTAGCTCATAAACAGGGCCAGGAAATTCAATGATTGCCCAACCACTGGCATACCGCGTATACGGCCGTAAGCCAATACTCAACGGTGCGCATGTGACCGGTAATCGACCACAGCTACAACGATCGATCATGTCGCGGAACACAGCATGCATGCGCTACATGCTTGATTGCGACCACCTTTCGCTTCCGAAACGCGGCCCGCACGTTTCCTGACATGCATGTTCCGATGCATCATGATGTAGAACGCGCAGCAGCGAGGCCATGGCCATCTCATCTCAGTGCTCATGCACGTAAAGGCATCACGAGGCGGACATTTTCATGACAGCATCTGCATGACTCTTGATTCGCACGACGTCGATCGACCCATGGGTCTGCAGCGTACGGACGTCGACGCCGAACGTGGCAACGGAGCGCTCTGACTGAGCATTGTAAGCGCTTGTCTGGACACGCGCACGCATACCGTCGTGGCATGACAGGACCCAAATTAGCGCGCTGATAGGCTTCGGAATAGATTTCTCGATTGGTATAATATTAGTCATTAATGACTTACACAGTGCCCAGTCGCTTCCGTCCGCACACCCGCTCGCTCATGTGATCGTAACTACTAGTACTCTACGACTCGTATATATGCACTCTTACATCGAGGGGCTCCAGGGGGTCACATTTGTTTAGGTCACATTTGTAGTGACGATGTTTCCGTGTCGTGGCCGACCAGCGTCAACCCGACCCGGCTCAGTAGGACCGCACGATGTAACTGTACATCGAGGGGCTCCGATCCAGTGCACCAAGCGAATGCACAACTAGAATCTAGACTCACACGCACTACTATACTACTATAGTATGCATAACTATGCATAGGTCGCGTAACCCGTAATCCAGGCCCAAAACAACAGCCGCACACGATGTTTGATCCCAGGCTGTGCCAGCCAGTCGCGACTAGTCATACCAGGCCCGCTTTGGCCAAATCACATGCATGGTCGTGCCACCCAAGCCACTATAGCCACCATGTGTGACATTATATCACTCATATCCCATGCAAGGCGATCGCCCTCGAGCACCTCATTGGCTGCAAGGCGAATGGCCAGAGCGTCACGCTCGAGCCCGGCGGCCAGATAGAACTCTCGGGGGCGCCTGTGCACAACCTCCACCAGAGGCGCGGAGCTCTCGGAGAACCTGCGGCAGGCTCGCGCCGTGGCCGCCGACATCGGCGTGCAGTTCCTCGGCCTCGGTCACGGCCCCCGCTCCCGCGCCACCGACCTCGAGTACGTGCCGAAGCCGCGCTATAGGCTGATCGGAGAGTACCTCGCAGCGTGCGGCAACCCCGACGATGCCAGAGAGGTTCTAGAATTCTGTTCAACACGACGACCACCCAGGCGCGCCCCGCGCTGCGCGCCTCTCAGTGCCGTGCCTGCCACGGCTGGTGAGAGTGACAGCCGCCGCCAGTGGAGCCGTTGTGAACAGGGGTGTGATCTGGTGTGACCGGCGGTGTCATGCATGTGCCATGCATGTGGTGGGCACTTCTGGGCACGCTGCAGACGGGTGCTCAATGGTGCGCCCTGCTGGACGTGCATGCTGCGCGAGTGGCATGCTGTGGTCAAGCGGAGAATTTCGAGCATGCAAAGCGTGCGGAGCGTTGGTGGTAGTGCCAGCTAAGTGGTTGCATGAGGGCACCGCACGTCACGGTGCGCTGCTGCAGTGATGCTGCGTGCTAGGCGCAACAATGGTCACACATGCATGCCCCCTCCCCCCTCCCCCCCGCAGATGTAGCCACAGCGATGGCTTTCACAGCGATGGCTTTCACAGCGCACCCGCGCCACTTTGTCCGCCACTGCATGCACCATCAGCAAATACGACCGAGGCCTGCTTTGGCCCACACTCAACCAATCTCAGCCGCACGCGAACAGCCCTTCATCATCCATCGCCAGTTGGGCCGCTACACTTTGAGCTGCAAAGCGTGTGCTTGCAGAGCGGCTGCGCACCAGATCACATCTCCACGGACAGGTGTGATGTGTGCTGTGCAGGTCATGCTGCGCGCTATGCAGGTCATGATGCGTGCTGTGCAGGTCAACCTGGACTACGGGTCTGAGCAGGACACGATTGATAAGCTGCGCATCGGCGTCGCGCGCAGCCTGCGGCCATGGCGCTCTTCCCCAACTCCGTGCTGAGCTACGACCGCCTCAGTGGTGTCAATGGCTGCCGCACGCAGCGCTGACTCGGCTTGGACTCCCGCCGCAGCGGCATGATGCCGTTTGTATTTTTCCCGGACTTCTGCTTCGAATCGTACGCCGCGTGCATGCTGTGTGGGCGTAGACGCTGTGTGGGCGCTGGACGCGCCGATGATCTTCACGTTCCGGGGCGCCTCGCATGTCGACTGTCGTGGGGAGTCCTTCTGGGACTTCATGCACGGCAATATCGCGTCGGTGCCTGGTGCGCGCTGCGCCTGACAGATGCATATTTGTTGGCTGCGCGTCATATTTGTTGGCTGCGCGCCCCCACGCAAACCGGACAGCGCGCGAGCCAGCCCACGACTGAACCTCTTGTGTATCTGGAGACTGTAATTACATGCAACACTGTGTGCATGAACGGCATGCATGCAGGTGAGTACGACGATAGACGACATTTCAGTGGCACTTACCGACGGTGTGGCCCGAGGTGTGCATGAAGAGGTATCTGGAGATGCGGGGGGCGGATTGCGGCAACGAGGGCATGATCGCCGCGCTGCCCGCGCTGTGGGTGGGCCTTCTGTATGACGCCACAGCGCGCCGTGAGTGCCTGAGCCTCATCTCTGACTGGACCGTGGACTACATGGCCCAACAACGGCAACAGGTGTGTGCTTGTCATGAGCCATACTGTGCGCTCAAAGAGTCCAGTGACAAATATATACGATGTCCGAATATATACGATGTCCTACAAACTATCAGTAATGCACGTTCCTCGGGTTGGGCACTTTTCTGGTCCTTGGCAGCGCGGCATCTCTGGAGGCCATGCCCGCACTAGTGGTTTCTGTCATGGCGCGGCAACATGACATGCAAGGTCATGTCATGCTTTATGAATGCTCACGAGGCCCCGCACGCACGCGGGTGCTCTGATATCAGGACGCTGACATGCATGGTCAGACAGCCTGAAGATCTGGCTAGGCCTAGACGCCTGTGGGCACCCTCTGGGACGACGTGTGCTGGGGCTGCTGTGTGCTGCGCTATGCTCTAATGCGACCTCAGGCTGCCCCTGCCACGCTAGGCCTACACAAACGCGAATGCATGCACCAGGTACATCCGCACACTGTACACTCGGCGCTGCTGAGTCCTAGATCTATCACTGTGTAACACACTGTCTACTGCCACCAGTGCCAACGATGTCTACACCTTGCCATGCTAGATGTGATGGCTGCACTGGATGTGAGAGTCATGCATGCATGTGCTGCAAGTTCCCCACGACGGCTTCCGGACACGCACACCAGATGGCACGGTGGCTGAGGTGACAGCAGAGCTTGTCCGCATCGCGCGCAACAGCCGCCGCCGCCGCGGCCTCGGGGAGGCCCTGTACCTGTTCCCCCTTGAAGAGAGCATCGCATCTGGAGAGTCACCCGCGGAAACCCTCGCGCGCCGCTTCCGCAGTGAGTGGGGCGGCCGCATGGAGCCCGTGTTTGAGCACATGGAGCTGTGATCTGTGCAGGGTGAGCTGCATGCACAAGACTAAATGCATGGCACACATGCATGTGCTAGGATTCACCCGTGCTGTGCCTGATATCAGTGATGTGTGCTGCACGCTGCGTGTGCTGCGTGTGCTGCGCGTGCTGTGCCTGCTGTGCCTGCTGTGCCTGCTGTGCCTGTTGTGTGCTGCGCGCTGCGCGTGCTGTGCGGCAGCGGTGTGCTGTAGTTCAGGGCCGGATAGATGCATCGGTGGGAGATGCTCGTTGACTGTGCTGTGTGCCGGGTCCAGATGCATGTCAAGGGCACCGCCCTTGCCTTTGCACATACCCCATGGTAGACAGAGTACATATACAGGGCCTGCGGGGTCACGAGAGACTTGGGCCCTGAATCACGTGAGGCCTTTGGTCAGGGTACCTCGGCGGGACAGCATGCCCAGGCTGCCTGGTGAGTTGAGCTGTGATAGGGTACCGCGGCCCCTGTGGCCAAATGAACGCTACTGCCATCCTATAGTGACTTATCCCGGTGTGCGTTACATGAGGTGCCTGATTCAGAACTTATTGGGCATTATCACGATGGAAACGTCGTCATTGTGCCAACTTCTCAAACGACTGACTACTTGGCGAACAAACTTCTTGACTGAATTAATACTTTCTCCGTAACTTTGAGGTAAGATACGAGGGCTCATACCCATTTGCTTATACTTAAATGGAACGATCTTTTGAGCTTTAAGGATACCTTTCTCGATTTGAGTTTGAACATCTCTTAGATATTCCGGGGAAGGCTTGCCAAAATCAATGTCTTCAAGACCTGGTACTTTTATTCCCTTAAGACCTGAAAGTAAATCAGCATGATTATGGAGAAGCTCCTTAGGGTCCGGTTTAAACTGTTTAGATAATTTATTAAGCTCCTGTTTAAATGGAGTTTTACCTAAAGCTTCAATATATTGGAAATATAATTCAGGATTCCGAGTTTCCCATCTTAAACTATTGGACTCTGTACTGAATACTGATGGCCTGCTTAATGAGGGCTCATTTTGGGCCTTTTCCTCCAGGCATAGGGTCAGAGTATTATTAGAGGCAGCAGTGTCCAATTTTGGGCTTTTCTGAGCCTGTGGAGGTGAACCTAAAAAGTCATCTAGGGTAATATTACGATTTACCCCAAGACCTTGTATGAAATTACCATACCGATCCCTTCCTTTCCATATATCAATACATAAGGCTTTACATGCCATCTCTAGCTCTGTACTAAACTTAACGTGACTAATAGGTCTTATGGAACGTTTCATACAGTAAATCAGATAAGATGGGTATAACGTTCCTTTGTCTCTCACCAGATTTATAAGAAAATCTAAATTGCTTTTAGCAGGGGTGTAGCCTATGTAGGATTTTACATTTGGATCGATCTTCATCTCCTCAATCCACTCCTTTAAAGGGTTTGTCATAGATACAATACACCGTGCGCGAGAGAACGTGCAAAAGAAAAGAGAGCGCGCGGAACAAGAGAGAGCGGCGGCATCGTCATGCATGCAGAGATCGTATGTGAGACGAGTCCCGGATGATCATAAGAGTCTCGAAGCCCCGCACAGGGCGTGCTGCCTGCTGCGCGCTGTGCCATGACCGCCCGTGGGCTGCAGCCTGGCATGTTGTGCATGCACAGCGCGCATGCTGGACATCCATGTCCAGCACATGTGGAGGCTTGGGATGAGTGGGGCGGTGGGAACACTGATGGAACACGGTGGGAACACTGGGAACACACGGTGGGAACACTGAGATGCGTTTCCACAAAATGATTAATTTTCCCCGCGCCTGGGAGTCATAGTGATGGATCTGTGGTGACGGTGATAGATCTGTGGTGACGGTGACGGTGTGGACCAGGTGTTGACCAGTTGAGGCCACGCTTGTTGTCTGTATTTAGTTCTGCGGCAGCTGAGGGTCGATGTGAGTCGGCGGTGAACTCTCAAGGGCTGCAGTAGTAGTGAGCATCTGAGCAGGATGCTGAGTCGGCAATGGAGGTGCTTCAAAGAGCAGGCAGTGAGTTTTGGGGCGATGCTGAGCCGCTGCTTGAGTGTCAGGACAGGGGGAAAAAACTATGCATGGAGTCTGAGTCGAGACAAGTGGTTCGTAAGGTCGACAGGGATTGGTTGGGCACATGGTATATCCATGTATGGGTAGACTTGTAGAGTAGATTCGGCCTGTCTGCTTAGTTAGAAGTAGACTGAATGAACAGAGGTAGATTGCATTTCATTGCTGCTTGCGAACAGAAGTGAATTGGATCGTGGTTTGCGAGTAGAGATGAGCACTGCTGTTTGCGAACAGAGGTGAAGTAATTAATAAGTATTGCACTCTTGTGAGCGTGCTTTTTGGCATGCTTTCTGGCCTCCATGGCATCGACCGAGCCCCAACGTCTGTGCTTAAGAATTCGCACATTTCAACGTTCAGAATAGCAAGGTTCCCCACTGTTGCACATCCTAGTGGCCACAGAGTATGGCATTTACTTGCGCCAGAAGCTAGGTGACAGTTCCACACTTGCTTGCGAGATCATACTCGTGTTTTCCTGGCCTGCTCTAGCTCAGGGCCATGCCACGTGACTCATATAACATGAGGTCCTTGCTTCTGGACCGTGCTGCACATGCATCAGACACATGCATCAGACACATGCATGAACACAACTGATGTCACATAATGCACATTTTCGAAACGTCACATGCCCCTCAGTGCATGGCAGGTGAGATCGCCTGCCCGCGATGCACTCCAGACTGCAGGCCTCGTGTGGATGCACACGCTGTCGGGCTGTTGCTTTTTGCTGGTGTCTACCTTCGGGGGGTTTTGGCCGTCTGCTTTCCTTCTGTTGCCCTCGCTGCCGGGCTATTGCGTTCATCTCCGTGTAACACACTGACATCCCCACACGCTGTCGGGCTGTCATAGCCACGGAATGCCTCCATGCAGGCGCGCACGCGGCAAGATCGATCGACACGAGTTCACCAAAAAAGTTTCCTTTGGTAATGTGGTAATGTAATGCATGGGTTTCCTGAGGTCACGAACACGCCATCGTCATCGTCTGCGCGGAAACGCGCGCAATGTATGCATCCATCAAAGCGGCTGTGTATGCGGCATACCCAGCCGGCATGGTCTGCGAGGAGACCGCCGACGGCAATGTCATCGGCATCCTTCCGCACCGCATCATCATCGATCCACAGCACATCCACCACTGCTTCCGCCCCAAGAATTTCCCTGCCCTTCTGACCAACACAGAGCCGCCTCGAGTGACGTTTTTCCCGCGCACGTCGCGGGTCGGCCGCCTCTACTTCCGCGCCTGGATCATGGGCGCCTGTGCCCGCCTCCGCGACAACACCTCCGCTACAATGGACGGCCTCCTCCATGCTGTGGGATTCTAGGCTGTGTGGCTCGAAGCCGCGTACCTTGGGTACAGCGCGCCCGCCACGCGCCATGCTCTTCTCTCCTTCCAACCAGGTTTGTTTGAGGATGGGTTCCATCGGGCCAGGGATGCCTTTCTGCGCTTGCTTGCAGCTGCCACGTGATGGCCGGGGCTTGGGTTTGGGTGCAACTTGTCTGCCTGTTGCTAACTGTACATATTGGGTCCTGCTAGCGCATTTGTGCCCAAGGCTTGTTTTATTTGTGCCCCGCTGAGGCCGCCGTGTGCTGGCTCCAGATTCTCCAGCGCCCGCCGCTCACGTCTGCGCGGTGGGTCAGGCACTGCTGTTTTCATGACTGAGACTCTCTGTGCGCTTGCCAAGTGACCTCTGGGCCTGGCCGTTATTCATGTAGCTGCGGCTGCGTGTTTCGTAGGATGAGATGCTGCTATGCATGCATGCCGTGCATGCGCGTTGCGCGCATTGCTCACGCCTGTGGGCCATGTGGACACGCCGATCCCGTCATCCGGACTCATGTTGTTTCTCAATCTAGTGATGGACAAAAGCTGGTTGAGACAGCTACACCCTCGAGGACTACATTAGGAGCCCTACGCTCGTGATCGCCGTTGACTGCTGGACTGCACACCATCCGTCTGATGAGGCCATTGGCACTGGCCGAAACTAGTCACGGTAGCCTGTGTTAGTCCTGTAACCAGCAGCATCCAGTGTATCTTCTACCTCATTGATAGTGCATGGCAGATGGCATGACTGCATTGCCACTACACAATGGCGCTGCTGTCGTGATCCAGCCATGCACAGGACTACGGTGACCATGTATGCGTGGATGCATGGTGCTGATCCAGAGTGGCTGTGGGGAAGCCATGCACCGATAGCTGACCATATGCACGAGCAATGCATGCAGATTGCGTGCCAGCAGATTATGATTCTGATCGTATCCGTATGAGTCGTTTAGAGAACGCTTATATAGGCTCTGCTGACCATAGTGTAATCACTCTTCTCGTCTGTCAAAGTCTCACGTGTACTCATCCTCCACTGAAGACAGAGGCGCTGTCACGGACAGATACCTATAGCTAGACAGCAAGGTATGTGACAGCACCAGTCCCCTGCGCATGGCTACGACATGCTCAGGATCCCACAGGCCTTAGGCCGCGGTCCACTCAATCACGTCAGCTGCTGGGTCCTAGATCTAGGTCCTAGATCTATCACCGTGTCACACAATGGTACCTAGCTAGCTAGGCCTAGCTGTGCGTGCCCACAATCACTGCAGCGGAATGCTGTGCTATCAACATCACATGTTTGATGGGGGAGGACGCAGTGGAATGCTGTGCTATCAGTATCACCTGTTGGCAGGCCCGCATGCGTTCCTGGGACCGCTTGGGGTGAGCTACAGAGATTGTACAAGAGATGTCAAAATCATTCTTGTCCTCACTGTTGCGATTTGATTGCAGCCACCAGACAGAGCGCTGGTGGTGGGCTTGAGCTGGCTGCCGCTGCAGGATGCTGCCAGACACCATGGCCATGGCCATGGACAAGACCCATGGACGGCTGCACATGGTAGACACATGCGAGCATGCATGGCTTGGATTAGACGGGTGTGGCCGTGGTTTTGTGCTGGCAGGTGGTTGTGCACAGAGTGGCCCTGCAGCAGTCCTGCAAACTGCCTCAGGCTTTCCCTAACCGTATTCGGCTTGCAGCAGTCCTGCTGACTGCTGCAAGCGAGTCCTCAGCTGCGGGGTTCTTGAAAAGTTTGAGGGGGGTGAACGTTCAGGCAGACAAGAGACATTCGCAGTGGCAAGCATGGCAAGGAACACACTTCTTACCTACAGCTGCACAGAGTGGCCCGGTGGAGAGCATGAGGGGGGCCCTCACTCAGCTCAGCCCTATGGGACATCCAGTCCGGTCGCAGACAGTAGAAACATCCCAGACCAAGGTTGGGAACACAACAAGCCATGTCTAGGTGCTTTGGGAAGGACTATGGGCTCATTTCTCAAGTTTGGGGAAAGTGGTACATTGGAGCGTGAACCGGATCAAAGTCTGGGGAGAACAGAGTGACTATCTACCAGAATCATCACAGAACAAGACAATGTTTCCCAAACTCTCCGAGAGCACTGCACAAGGTCCCAAACTACGCACAGCAATCCCAAACTTGTTTGAAGGTCACCTGCATGACCTGATTAGAGCGGATGTGATTCATGCATGGAGCGCCTCAGGCAACCAGGGATCCTAGGGCCCTATAGGGCCCCAGGTAGACGTTCGCTGCAATGCATGAATGCATGAAGTCGTGTACATTCGTTCGCATGCACAGCTTCGGCATGTAGCACTGTACAGCAGGTAGTCCATATCATGCCTTAGTTCTTGTCTTGGCATGCCATTATTGATAGGGCAGCGTGCCTATCGGCTGCACCTTCCACATTTACTTGTGCATGGCATTGGCATCGGTGCGGTGGTGTACGTTTGGGTGGCGGTGCATTGCGATTGATGGCTTTTTGACAGTCGCTGCTTGCTGCCAGCCACATGCTGGAATTGGGTTGCTTGCTTGCTTGCATGTTGTTGCCCTCGCTGTTTAGCTCCTGCGTCGATCTCCGTGTAACAACAACATGGCAGACACATACATGCATGCATCACATGCACCCACATCCCTGCTACATTACAATGTCTACACCTGACCTCTGCTCACTGCGGCGCCTCAACAAGCCACGCGCAGGCTACAGAGTTTCTGCAATTCAATTCTGCACTTGCCTGCAAGACTCACATCAAATCATGAAGCAAGCCCAGAGCCAGAATCGGTCCCTGCTACCTGCTTGACAACCCGACCACCGCCCAAAAAAACCAGCTGCTGCTTTGATTCCCCCATGCAGCCGTCTGCAGCCAATATCCCTAGCTGTAGCCCGTGTCCCCAGCTACAGCGGTGCCTGGCCACACCTGCTATCACCTGCAAGTCACTGTGGTGACCGGACCACCCCCGTTTTTGCACCAAGGCATCTCACAACCACCTGCCACTGACACCCCAGCCGCCCCGCGCCTGAGCAGACCCAGAGATGAGGCTGGAGGCATCGCAGCGGCGATGGTCGTGCCTCCCGCCACTGCCCTGCCAGCTCACAGAGCCCCGCGGCTCACCGTGCTGCGGTTGCTCATGGATCGAGAGGCTACCACCACACCAGGCTCTGCACAAATGTTCATGAGGCTGTGCATGCATGCAGGCAGCGCAGTGTGCCGCACTCGCTGATTCGTACGCGGGTCAGAGCAGTTGGAGTCTCAGTTGGAGTCAGAGCAGTTGGAGTCTGCTGGAGTCTGCGTTTGATGCGCCACGTGCATCTGCCGCCATACCCTTTGTCTACTCATGCCGCTCCCAGAGGGAAATCTGGCGAGGCAGTCGGCAGAGGCGCATAGTGATTTTCTAGACTCTTTTTGCACTGCAACATGGCTCACAAGCCCTGAGCTGACCTCAGCAAAGATGTTCGCTGATAAGCAACCGGACTTCAACCTACCAAGGATCCAGCCAGGACTTCTTGCGCGGTTGCTTTGATGACGCCTCGGTGGTGCCACCACCGAACGGAAGTTTGATGCCGAGTGGAGTGCCTTGCACTCCTCCGTCAAACCTCTCCAGGAGGGCCGGAAAATTTGTCGAGGAGCGTAAGAACTGCAAGTCTGGGTCCGCACGTAGTGTTGCAAAGTCATCAAAACCATCTTCGAGGAGGCCACGGACACATGCCAGGCCTGATTCTTCTTCTTGGAGCTGGCTGTAGCAACACGCCATATTGTATAGTGCGGACCGCTCTTCTTGCTCTGAAGGGCATGCGTACTCCCGGGGACTTCCTGCAAACAAATGGCCTGGTTGTGTCGGCTGTGTCGGTTCGTTGTGGCTGTTCACCTGAGACAGTTGCTGCTTGTTGCTGTTGTCTGCTTTCCTGCTGTTGCCCTCGCTGCCGGGCTATTGCGTTCATCTTGAGCTGTCTGTTGAGTTCCAGACGGGGACTCGGGGGATCAAGTGACAGGGATAGAGGCTATGGGACACGGAGGTACACTGTTGAGCTTCCGTTAGGTTACACGGGGGTTCTCAGAGGTACTTAAGACTAACGAGGATCACTCACGGAGGAATATCTGTAGCTCGGTACTGGCGGGCATCCCTGGGAGGCACAGGGCAGTACAACGACACAAAGCAGAGTCACTGGTGCAGGCAGCACACGGGTAGACACATCTGGGCAGTGACTACAGGTGACTTCCTGGTGGCAGACTGTTCACATCTCCGTGTAACACAAACAAATGTCATGCGTGTGCGAACGTGGCCGCACTGCTGACCGGGCATGGAGCATCTTGCGCACGGGCGCCCCCCTGTCAGGATTTCTGTAGCTGTGGAACCATACTGGGCGCTGGCGTTCGTTCCTCGGGGATGGCTATTTGATGCACGCAGCGACGATGCCATGCAAACAAAACTTCGAAACTCGACCGCAATGCGTCTCAGCGCGATCGAAACGGCAGGGCGCCCGCGTCCGCGATGTGTTCTCGTGCAGTACTGCGCGCGTGTGGGTGAAAGGATTCTACAGAAGCGCGCGTGTTGTCGGGCGCAGTCAAGGCACTTGTACGGCTTTGCTTGTGTGATGCTGTACCTGACAGGCGCATGAAGCCTTTCCCGGGAAGCTCCAAGGCGCTGGTGAACAGGTCCAGAGCCTTGTCGTAGTTGCCGCTGTTGAATTGCTCTAGGCCTTGCTGAATGGCATCACCGCACATCTTGGGCTTGACAGCGGAGGAAGAGTCGGAAGTCGAGTCCTGCATAGCAAGCTCGAGTGAGGGAGGTCGGCAGCACGCAGGGGCTTGCAGAACCACAGTCTATCCTGAGCTAGCGCTTTGTACGGATATGCGTCACGGGACGGCTGCAGAATTGTGCTTATGGGGGATGTTCTCACATCCAAAAGACTAGGCTCTTTTTGCTGTCGGTCATAAACTAGGGTGCGTGTCTACGAGGGAAGGCGCTCGCCCGGCTTGCGCCAGACAACACGGCCAGAAACAACGGCTACGCACGATGCTTCCAACAGAAGCCGGCGCAGAGTACTTCAAAGTTGCAATAAATGTATATTGAAGGCGTTCTACGGTGTTTGGATGCCTCAAGGAGCCTGAATTTTAAATTGTGCGATGGTTCCGAGCACCGCTGGGCTGGCCGACCACAAACCGCGCTGGCATCATCCCGGCCCTTGATGTCGCCATGAGCACTAATTTGAAACATGTTTTGCGATGCAGCGCAAAGTGTGACATATGGGCTCAGGCGGTGATGAGCAAAGCTGAAGCTTCTCACGCGAGGCTGTCGTTGGAAGGCGCACCATATCCATGTCGCCGCCCATATCGACTGAGGAGGCAGCTGGAACTGTCAGCTCACGGCGGACATCGACTCCGTTGCGCAGGAGGTGTGAGGTGTGGACGTGGAAAGCCGTCCTGGGCTTGCACGAATACAACGTCGGCATCATGAAAGCGGCCATTACGTGGCCTGCCGCACTAAAGGCGGAACGTATGATAATCTATGCTATATCACGATGTATTGCGTTGCTGGAGATGTGCAATCGCGGGGGCGATTTGTTGCTGAAGACTGCGAGTGTCGCCAGAAAGAGTCGGACTGTGTGATTCGCGCATGCAGATAGTTTGCGACGCTTCAGAGTCCAGCATATGTGTAGCGCACAAACCAATGCCGTGCGCGCGAAGCGCTGCAGACGCTGCGTGTCGAACGTACATGCGCCGGCCACTTTCGTGTGCCGTGCCATGAATGCGCGTTGGGATTCTGCTTTCCGCCGCGTCGCGATTCTGCAGATCGCTTGCCGATTGCGCCACGTGTTACGGCGCCGACACATGTTGCGCCAGCTCGGGCTCCGCTCTACCGCTTCTTTCCTATGTGGTGTCGCACGATCGCAATATTCGCGCAATTTATTCTACGAGTCTGTGTTTGCAACGCGGATTGTCCGCTCGTCAAGCGAGCTTGACTATCCCAAAATCACATATTTCACGTTCAATCGATGTATGCTCGCCGCACGTTTCCCATTCCAGGCTGAAAACAAGTAACAGATGTATTCACAGCTTGGCAATGCACAAATGGATGTACCTTCGCGACTGGGCCAGTCCGACAAGGATTCATGATCGGTGTGCACAGGGCAGGCCATCATGAACGATTGCTCGTCAACGCAGCCACAGTAACGGCTATCTACAGGCGCTTCTGGAACTTACATATGAAACACCAGCTACGACCATAGGCTTCATTACTGCATGTTAGGCGGGGCGTTCGCTGTACAGTACTTGAGCAATCGTCTTGTGCAGCACGCAGCACGAGAAACAGTGGTTACCCGCAGTCTAGCTAAATCTGTTGCACGCCCTGGGAGCTTGAATGCAATGCTAAAGTTCACCGCCCGCACAGTTCACAGATCGCAAATCAAAGTGAATCTCACGCATGCCTCGCCTCCCGCCACAGTGGTATCCCGACGGCATGCAGAGCCCTGCTTGGCAAGTTGCCGTCCCTGGGCTGTAAAGTGCAGGATCTATAACCGCTTGGAGCTGCTGAACGCCGTGCGGGCCGGCGTGCTGCGCACCAGACGTCTAGACGTCGCACGTCTGCCTGCCGTGCCCACACAATGGCAACTGAGGTCCATCGACAGTTTCTAATTCTAGATGGATACGCAATAGCGTCTGAGCTTCGTCCCGTCGACAACACGTTGCGGTCGAAGCATGTTTGTGGTCATCGCAAGCTAGCTCGAGTGGCACGTCCGGATGAGCCACTTATGTTATAACGTTGTGATCAATCACAGGCAGAACAGTCACGCGGGCTCCCAAATCTGCCGTTTGCAGTTGTAACTCTCGAGCTGGGCCCACCTGTGATGCTGCAGCGCTGACTCTCGAGCTGGGCTGAGCTGGGATGCTGCCCCGTGAAGGTTGTACACGGAGCACGTGCGGCCACTGCTGTCCACATCGTGCAGATGGCACCACCAGGTGCTGGCATCCGCAGCATGTATTCACACTTTGAACGTGTAAATTGCAAATCGAATCACTTGTCGTATCGAATCACTTGCCTTACTAGCCACTAGCTAGCTAGCACTGGAGAGCCGGTAAGTACAGCAGTGGCAGCACGGGTGCTGGCATCCAGCTTCCTTGTGTGCGCATATGCATGTCTTGGCCTGAGCTTCAGAGTCCCGAGTCCCTGCCACTCTTCGCTCCTGTCCAAGGTCCAGTGCTTGCAACCACTTCGCATCTGCAGCGCTCACACAGGCCTATGTCAGCCGGGGGTGGAGGCCTGTCTTGAGCGTCAGACAGATGACTGGAGAACTCGAAGGACATGTCCGTGGCCCAAATGGACAGGAAGCAACATGGACAGGAAGCAACGATCCAGGAAGCAACATGGCCCAACAGGACACGTCCATGTTGCTTCCTCAGGGACAGGCTGTCCCTGTCAGGTCGCATGTGCCGCGGCGTGCAAGCCAGTGCACTACTACCGTAGATTTTGGTGTTGATGCTGCACAGGCTGCACTGTGATATTGCACATGCTGCACTGGGTCGGCGTCTTGTGTGTTTGAGCTGCCGTTTGTTTGTGCATGTTGGTGGTGTTCCTTGTGTGTGCGACGTAAATGTAAATGTAAATTGAATTACTTGCTGTGTGCCAGGGCTGCTTTTGGTTAGTTGTTTTCTCTGTGCTGTCTTTCCACACCCCTACAAATCGTCAGTGTGTTTCATGCGCAGAGCCCCCAAGGGGTGGTGTGGCCTACCCCTCCGCCACCCCGCCCACTTTCCTGCATATATCGCCCTCCAGCTGCGCGTGCTTGCAGAGGCACCGGCTCTGCTGCCTGTGCCTCCGGCTCTGCTGCCTGTGCCTCCGGCTCTGCTGCCTGTGCCTCCGGCTCTGCTGCCGGTGCCTCCGGCTCTGCTGCCGGTGCCTCTGCAAGCACGCGCAGCTGGAGGGCGATATTGTCCCAACACTGCCAACGCCAGGCATGGCATGCAGCACACACAGCACAAACAGCACGCGCAGCAGGCGCAGCACACACAGCGCACACAGCACGCACAGCAGTTGCGCAGGGACATCGATCGAGCGAGCGGCCGGTGGTGGCAGCATGCAGCATGCATTCTAGCCTGTGCTGACTGCCTTGGAACCCTGGAACCCCGCTTGATTTTCTTCATTGGCAAGAGTAAGAGTAAGAAAGAAAAGAGTAAGGTCGGACCCGGCAACAAAACCATGCAGGATGAAACTCAGTTCATGACCCCGCGGTGGATTTTCAGCCGGGGTGCAACGCTTCACAAGGCCAGAAGAAAGATGTTCTTGGCATCATGGATGTTCTGGCATTTCATCTTCCTTCACATGGCCTGCTGGCGGGTCCAGCGGGCCCACACGACGCTGGCAAGACTAACTGCACAGGGAGGGGGTTACTGGAGCCATTTGAATCTGTTTCAGCTTGTGTACGGCATTCGGCCATGATTCATATGTTTCATGCATTGCCATGCTTGCATGCATCTATGTACTACCACTTTGTGGAGCATACTCATGTACTCCTGCACATAGCGTTCCTCGTAATGCACAGGAAGTAGGAGCCTGGTAGCTACGCGTGCATTGTACCCGTAGTTGGTACCCGCCAAGTGCCAAATAGCACCAAACAGCATAGCTTGGATCCCAACTCGGCGCACAAGCAGCAGGTGCACTGGCAAACCACATGTGCGGGCACCGCAGGCTGTGATCGCATGCGAGCACTGGCACTGAACTCCATGCATCAGGCGCAGGGAGCTCCCCTCAGCCCAGGTCTTTCTAATCCAGCAATGGCTGCACGGCAACTGGCTGTCCGCGCCACTTGCAACAGCAGGTGACCAGGAGCACGCAGGGCTGCTCCCTGTATGAGGCCTGAGCGCAGCAGGCACAGCAGGCAGCAAACATGTCATGCACGGCGCCCGCCCATGTGGCCCCTCGGCACTGACCGGGCAAGGCCTGCCTGCTTTGCCCGCTGCCTGCTGTGCCTGCTGTGCTCAGATCTCGTACAGGGAGCAGCCCTGCGTGCTCCTGGTCGCCTGCTGTGGCATGTGGCCCCTCAACACTGAAAGTCCATCACCAACTCGCTTGGTGGGCGGACGCAGAGTCAGCAGCATGCTGACTGACACATCCTATCAGGCATAAGCCTGTGTCAGCAATGACAGGGGTGAGTGGATGTAACACATTACAGGGAACATCCACTTGAACAGAAGGCCAAAAGACAATGGCTAGGAGTTAGCCTGGCCATATATGGCACCGAGCGCTAGTAGCAAGGTGCCTCTGCACAAGACGGTTTGACTAAAGCTGGTCACAGCCTGTGCACCTTTGGTGTCTAGAGGTGCACATGTGCATGTCAAGGATGCATGCGCTAACACATCCAATTCAGATCTACCTTGTGTGTACAGAGGCAGCAGAGTGTCGAGTCTGAACAGTGCACGCCATGCTGCAATTAATTACTGGGTACATCTGTTACATGCCTCTGTTACATGCCTTATGGCCACCTGTCTAGCTAACACGCATGGGGCGCTCCATGCACGTAAGAGGTGCGGAACCAGGCAGCTTGTGCGATGCTCTGTCCCGCTGTTTGCAAAACTGATGCATATAGCAGCCTGAACACCTAGGCCTGGCGTCTGCGCAGAGCAACGGGCTCCTCAACAGGGCAGGCTCGTACGAGCATTGCGCCCACAGAAGAGCAACAGGGTGGGCGCTTGTGACCACTGGTGACGCACATGCGGCCATGGCCATGCATGGTAGTCAATACTGGCAGCTCATGCATTCCGGGTGACCTTGTGCATTGATGCTGGTACATGCCGCGGCATGAACCGCACATGTCAGACCGGGCACGCCACGTTGAAGCAGCACTTGCCATGCTGAGCATCAGAATGATTTAGACGTGCCAGACATGCGCTTCACACACCAATGTCCACGATTTCTCTCCTTTGCAATGACGATCGATGACGTGGTCACCCACCAATGACGACGCGGCAGAGGCGCATTTCACACAACCATCTGTATGTGATCTGGGTGCCCACCCTCACAGTCCGCGACGCTCACACGAGCACCGCGCAAGTGGAGTGCGCTCCACTTGACCACCCCGCGGGTGTCAAAAGTTGACTACTGCACCCGAGGGCGTGACAGTCATCGGCGGAGCGGCGCTACTTGCTGAGGGAGAATCCCCCAGCGCTTCCAAGCACAGGCGCGCCTCCGCGCCCCGTTCCTTGCACCCAATTCCGCAGGAACGCCTCATCCATCCCCGCTGTCGCGTCCCCCGCCATCTCCCGCCGCGCTTCCCCCCGCCCCGGCGCGAGGCCAACCAGCGTGTCGTCTAGGACCTTGTCTCCCAGCAGCGGCTTCTTCTCCGCCTCTGCCTTCGCGGCCGCCTGCTCCCCACCCCCACCCCCGCTGCTGCCGCCGCCCACGGCACCGCCGCCATCGCCGCCGCTGCTGCCGCCGTCCGTTGCGGCGGCCTCCGTTGCGGTGCTGCCGCGGAACACCCCGGCGGCGGTCGCGACCATGCTCGCGACGTTGCCGGCGTCGGCCGGAATGATCATCGTGTTGCCGGCGCGCGCGATGTTGCCAAACGCGTCGACGTACTGCTGCGCAAGATGCATGGACACCGCATCGCGGCCCCCCTGTGCTGTGATGGCCTCGGCGATGACCTTCACGCCAGTCGCCGTTGCCTCCGACCGCCGCATGATCGACTGCGCCTCTCCCAGAGCTGCATTGATCGCTGCCTCCTGCATCACCACCACTCTCTCAGCTACTCGCACACAGGTTTTGTAGAATTGCATTGGTCACAGCCTCCTGCAATGACATGTGATAGGCTGCACAACTTGATACTCGACCACAGCAAACAGGATTCATAAAACAGCGTCGATCACGGCCGTCCTGTAATCGCATGTGATAGGCTGCCCGATTGATCGCGACAAGTGTTCTCAAAACAAACGCATGCAGCCAGCGCTGACCGCAAGTGCACCAATGCATGCTGCTGCTAGCTGTGACCGCAAGTGCACCAATGCATGCTGCTGCCAGCTGTGACCGCAAGTGCACCAATGCATGCTGCTGCCAGCTGTGACCGCTGCTGCCAGCTGTGACCGCAAGTGCACCAATGCATGCTGCTGCCAGCTGTGACCGCAAGTGCACCAATGCATGCTGCTGCTAGCTGTGACCGCAAGTGCACCAATGCATGCTGCTGCCAGCTGTGACCGCAAGTGCACCAATGCATGCTGCTGCCAGCTGTGACCGCTGCTGCCAGCTGTGACCACAAGTGCACCAATGCATGCTGCTGCCAGCTGTGACCGCTGCTGCCAGCTGTGACCACAAGTGCACCAATGCATGCTGCTGCCAGCTGTGCCCGCTGCTGCCAGCATGTGCCGCACCCGCACCCTGTGTCACGAAAGGCGCATACGACAGAGCTGTGCCATCACACTAGTAGTTTGACGCCCGACGACGACTCTTGTTGCACGATGAGTGTCAAAAGTGGTGCGCGGGGGAGCGAGGGGGCTCTCGGCAAGCAGCTGCTGCGGGGGGCGCACTCGCTTGGCCTCAGACTCGTTGATGGTGGCTTGCCGTACGCCCTCCGACTCTAGCACCTGCGCGCGCTTCCGCCGCTCCGCCTCCGCCTGCAGCTCCATCGCCTTGACGATCCCCGGTGGCGGCAGGATGTCCTTGATCTCGTACCGCAAGCACTCCAGACCCCACGTCTTGGCCGCGCCGTTGATCACCTGTGCGTCTGCCGCTATGTCGGTGCCATTGCGGCGATGCAAGTCACGGCTGTGCCGTAAATGCAGGTACAAATACAGATGCCAAATGAAGTACTTTCCGTAGCCGAGTACGCCATTGACATGTCCGGCGAGCCAGGACCCAGGAGCTGCAGGGGTCAACCAACCGGAAACCCCCTCGGACGCACGCATGCAATTCACAGGGCGTATTCCTGTGCTATGTGACTTGGTCACATGCGCACATGTTGGACCACCAGGTGCGCACGCATGATCGAACCGGCTGTGCTGTGCACACATGCCCGTGCTGTGCAGGGCATGATCGACAGCGCATGAGCTTCATGGAGCGCCTGAGTCCAGCTGCCCGGCTCGACGACGTCTGTCCAGACAACAGCCGGCACTGGACGCTGTGACATGCATGTGCCACACGCCACCGCCGCCATGCATGGCAATGGCGCAGCATTGCACGGGGCTTCGCAGCAGGACGAGGCGGAGCGCGGGCCACAATGCATGCTGCGCCATAGGGGTGCGCCCGGGCATGCGTTGCGGGCCAAATCGCACATGCACATGCCCAGCACCCTGTGCCGATGTTCCACCACGGGCCGAAGAGGGGTCGCGGAGGGCAAACCATCTCGGCACTCATAGCGGACCATCTCCGCACTCACAGCGGAGCACTCACAGCACAACACCCGGCCAGCCCGCTCACCTTCCGGCACAAAGATGGTCCCTGGTGCACAACAAGGATGGAGGACGCATCGCAACGCAAAGTGGGAACTGCGCTCTCGAACAAGACCGGCTGCAAAGCCGACAAGACGGACTGCAAAGCGCAACAGACGCACCGAGAGGTACGACACGGCTGCACCTTTGCCGCAGCTACATGCAGCACTTGGTGCAGTGAAAAACATAAACACCCAAAACGCAAAAAAAACCCCAAACCCCCCAAAAACAAATGAGTACCTGTACAATCTTCTCGTTGAGGGTGTCCCGCTCCTCGAAAGTGTTGTCGAGGGTCATCTTGCCGAGCTCGCTGCGCATGCTCGTCTGCGCGAGCTGCATGACGGCGTACAGCGGCCGGTCGACGCCGTAGCTCGCCTTGAAGGCGTCGACGATGCGGATGTAGAGCACGCCGTCGATGCGGATGGTGACGTTGTCGCGCGTGATCGCCTGCTGCGTGTTGACGTTCAGCGCGAGCTCCTTCAGGGTGTGCGTATACGCCACCGACTCAATCTGCATGCATGCGTGCGCACATTCAGCACGAGCATGCTCGAGCACTCTCAGCTCGTGCGTGTATGCACATGTGCGAGACCGACTCAAGTTGCATGCATGCACCTAATGCACTGAACGTCGCACTTGCAGGGGCGCCCGGCGTCTCGCTGGCAGGGGCTCCGCACGGAGGGGTACAGCTGAGGCCTCATGCGGGGTGCCGGCATGCGCGGCAGCAAGCCACCAGGGCAGCATGCATCAAGCACCGAAATTGCCCAACACTTGCGAGGCACTCAATCGAACGGCGGGCATGATTCGAGTTGGCGATCGCCAGACTAGCATGTCGCATGCTCAGCGGTTTTGCCGCATCTGTGTTCCGCAGGATCTTGCTAGGAGCCATGAAATAAAGCACAACAAACACGCTGCCTCACAGCTCAGCGACCGGGCAGACTCTGCCCGCCATGACTGCCTTTCCAGACACACAGCAGCAGTTGTGTTGCAGCTATGTGCATGCGTGTGTGTGGTACATGGGGGGCCATGGCCATGCACGAATCACGGCAGAATCACGGCTGTGGAGGACACGGCCATGGCAACACGTTGACATAGAGCAGCCAGTAGGTAGCTGTGTGCGCATGGGTACGGGCGAACAACACTGCTTGCATGCATGGGTAGCTGAGGGGCAGGCGCAGGTGCAGATGCTATACATGTGCACACGAGCGCCGGCGATGCACAGCACCGGGCCATGAAAGTCTGCAATGCGATTGAGCGGGAGAGAGCAGTGGGTACCGTACTCCCGCCAGATATTGAACCCGCAATCTCTGATTTATTGGCTGAGCATTCCCAAAAATCGCAGCTTTGATGAACGCAATGCGGGCGCTGGGGAGAGCAGTGGGTATCCAGGAGTGCAGTTTTTTCTACAACCACACGGGACTGACACGGAATTCAACCACCTGGGACTTGTCTGGAAAGGCAGCCGTGGCGGGCAGAGTCCGCCCGGTTGCTGAGTGGTGAGTTAGTGCGTCGGATGGGCTACTGGCATGAGTAGTGCATAACAACACTCTGTAACCACACGGGACTGACACTGTAACGAGGCCTCGACACCCACCCCAATCGGCCGAAATGCAGACGGACAGCGGTATTGTTTCACAGACTGCGGCAGAAACGCTCGGTGCACGGTCGCAAGAGCGTGCATCGATAAGAGAGTGTTAAGCAAGTTGGTATTTACTCACGCAAGTAGTTAGTGATACTGTGCAAGGAGCTATGCAACCTCAGAGCGCCGTTTGGAGATGAGGCATCAATGAGAAGAGCTGCTGGCGGAGGTCGGTGAGGTGCATGTGTCCGCAGTGACCGCATCTACAATTCTGACATCCCTTGGCACATGTGCACGCATGTGTGAAGTAGTAGCCACGTCTACAACTCCAATACCCCTCAACACATTTGCACGCATGTGTGTTGTGTTGGTGCGCAAGTTTGACGGCAAGGCGATGGTGTAGGATAGCCAAGCTGCAGCATTGGCAAGTTAATCCCACAACCTGAACTGTGGAACTGCAGCGGGCAAAACTGCCATGTTCAAATCAGGTTCAGCCTGGTTATAATGACAGCAGCCCGCGGAGTGCACTCGACACAGTTGACGCACTGCACTTGTAGTTTCAGTGGCGCACCAGTGGAATTGTTGTGTTCAGCCCTGGATGTAGGACCCGGCTGAACCTGCAGATCCCAACACGCCATTGCTTGTGATGACGGCCATGAACACCGAAGATCAGGAAGTTCACAATGCTGTCAGTGCGCACGCGCCATATGCGCACATCATGCGGAGTGCCTGAGTTGGCAGCATTAGCAGGCGGTGCAATCAGAAGATGGGACTGCGCGCTTTCAAGCGCTGACAACGGACCTTCCGAATCTTTCGACGACACACGCCTGTTTCTCTGGCACGAATCTGCATGGGACTACATGTTCGCCAGAGACATGGACAGACAGTCTTGGTGACGCTGATTGACCGAGTGTGCGCGTCACCTGAAGAAGCCCAGGTGAGGAAACGGAGCTCTGAGCTTAATGGGGTTTCCTTGGACATCGGATGCGTCGTAGTGCCGGCGCTGATGCACCAAACCGCCTGGGGCTAGTGCGCTGTTCAATGCCGGAGATCGGTGTTGGAATGGGCCTGCACCGCGTGCATAGCAAATGCCGACATCGCCAGTAGGCTTCAAGTAGTCCGCGATGACTCTTGTGCAGGATGATCGCAGCATGGCTACCTATTACCCGCACTTTCGAAACACACGCGACAAGATTGCAGCACTGCGCTAAGCCAGCATGATGGCGCTGCTCGAGTCTTTGGCCAAATGCGATTTATGACATGTTCATGAGCATGGAATGATAAAAACGTGTACAGAGCTCACGGCGCAGGTGTGTCAACCTCAACGGGACCCACAAGCGAGCGAGGTACACAAAAGAAATACCACCTCAACATTGTGATGTCCTACATTTTGTTGTTAGAGTAATCAGCGGGGACTCACATTCTTGCCCTTTACCTGCTCTCCGACTGGCCGGAGAACGCACGCTTGTGGCTGGTGGTCAGCAAGAACATTCGCATGTGAAGGCCCTTTCCAGAGCACGTACATCCGTGCCAGCTGCGTGGTGCCGCTCTTGCAACGGCCATACACGTGCTGCATGGCATTGCGGAGCTCATCTTTCTACCGTCAGCCCACAATTGAGTGCCATGTGTTTCGTGCGGTTCGGCAGCGCGGTGGACCCCCGGAATCCTTCGCATTTGCCGTTCAATTCTCCATAGTAATGTTTACGTTGCTTTTATGCAGTAAAATCTAGATCGGAGCGCCCCTGCGTTCGTTTCGATTTCGTTCGTGTCCGTGGCTCACTTCGAATATGCAGCCAGGCTGCCTTCGCGGGGCGGGCCTGCATGCTGCTCAATACAGGCCCAACTCATGCCTAAGACAGTCTAGATTGTGCCAGAATGGAAATTTTGGCTTCTATCTGTGCGGTCCTCTCGATTATGCGTGCGTGTAGTTGCCTGTAACGCAGCAGACACTTTGATGCCATGTCGTCGGCACCAGTGTGCAAATCAGTTCGTGATCCGAGGCATGCACTAGCTGAGTCGAAATGTGGCTGCTACATAGTCGGCCTTCCTGACTGCATCTATTTCTGGTTGCCCTGCCAAGATGAAGCGTCTCCTCGTTGGCATTCTTATCCTGTGCTTGCTGAACATTCGCTTGTTTATCGATATATAACTTTGTATGTGAGCCTTTTTTTCTCCAATTTGACTCACCGTGTTCATGGGAATCGTCTTGGGCAGCCGGCCTGACAATCCGACATTTCGGCCGCGTTGGCGCGCAGTCCATTTCACCGATGTCTGCGATTGTTAGAGGCAACGCCGAAGGAATTTTTGCAGACAGAGCCGAGATAGAACAACGTTACGGCTGCCACAGACACGCTGTGAACCGTCCGAACACCGCAAGGCGTCACCAGATGTTGGTAGTGCACCAAGTGGAAAAGAGGGCGTGTCTGGAACTGACGCAGTACCCGATGATCCGATTGAATCACTGGCTCAAGGCCAAATCAAACAGGTGCTGCCTTTTGCGCTTGTGTGGAAACAGACCCCATGAGATTAGTTCAGTTGACAATCACCCACTGCATTTTTGAAGCAGCACAGACAAAGACCACGTCCTCTCAGATCGCATTGACAGGCGATCACCGTCTCCAGTACGGTCACAAATTCGTCAACATGCCGATGGCGTTGCATCACAGTCCGTCCTGCTGTTGATGAGAGCAGTTGTTGTAGAATGTCACGGGCAGCCACCCCATCGTCGAATGTTTAGCAACACCGAGGTGTGCTAAACATTGGCCTGCAACCAAAACTTTGAAAACATCGCTTGGCACTCTTTGCTGCTTCACATGTCCGTGTGCTTGGCCATGCTGCCTGAGTGATGCCGAAGATTCCATTGGTCATCCTCATACCACTACTGGCGCGTCAATCCAGTGGCATCCAACGTGTCACAAGACCATCTAGCGCGAAGGCTGGCCGGCATGGCACAACTGCAGCTGGTTTTCCCTGAGTTTGTGCCATTGTGAGGTGTAGCGTGGACTGCGGGTGAATGCTTCAGGAGCAACTTTTCCCTGCCTGGCTTTGCCAGTTGCATGCCCTGCTCGTACTTGTGATAGTATCTGTCTCAAGTACTCGTTTCTGTCACTGCAGCAAGCCAGTTGCCTCAGACATGCTATAACACTTCTGAACTGTGGCCACGCTCGAGGAATACTTTCATCGAAGGTCTCCGCTTGTGGAGTCCAATGCCTCATCCGTTCAACGATCCCACACAGGCTCCCTGGTATTGAGCAGGAACGTGGCGGCAACATGGAACCGTAGCTCCTGTTGCCGTCGTCCACCGCTGCACACAGGCCAACTGCAGGCATGAGGGACCAGAAAACTCACTTCTGCGCCCACATCACCAGCCTATCTGCTTCGTTCTGCAGCATGGCAGTTTTAGTCTGCCGCAGCCTGTGTCATGAGCCATACAGTACGCTCAAGAGTCCAGTGACACAAACATCCGACGTGTCCTACAAACCAGAAGTAGTACAACCCCGTGGGTCGGGCGCGTTTCTGGTTCTTGACCGTCTAGCACAACAAACTGTGGCACGTACAGGAGATCGACCTGTGGTCCTGCATGTCTGCAGCAGCCTGTGGCATGTGAAGGCAACTGAATCGTGCTACCCCATGCCCTCATTAAAGCTCTCATGTCCTCACCAAAGCTCTGATGTCCTCATCAAAGCTCTCATGTCCTTCTCATGTCCTCAGCAAAGCTCCCATGTCCTCTTCAAAGCTGCCATGCCCTCGTCACAGTTCTCATGTCCTCGTCAATGTTCTTGTGTCCTCATCCAAGTTCAGTCCTCAATGTCTCTGGTATGCACGTGCAGGCAATTGACCTGGGAGAGGAGGACGACATGGAGCCGTTGCTGGCAGCCCTCTCCAAGGCTCAGGCCCGGGCGGAGAAGATGACCAACATCCGGCAGGCCAATGAGGCCGAGGCGCTGGACATCGCAGGCATGGCCATCGCGATGCAGGACAAACTCAAGAGCACGGAGGTGCGGCTCCACCTGTGTCAGGATTGCAGTACTGCACCACCCAGTGTGGCTCCACGTGTGTGTCAGGATTGCAATACTGCAACATCCAGTGTGGCTCCACCTGTGTATTCGGATTGCATTACTGCACCATCCAGAATTGCAGTGCTAGACCATGCTAAAATTACAGCTCTGCACCATCCAGGATTTTAGTGCTAGACCACGTTAGGATTGCAGTGCTACACCATAATCATACGTACAGTACATACGCAGCATGTGAGTCTAGAATCTAGTTGTACGTTCGCTTGGTGCACTGGATCGGAGCCCCTCGATGTAACAGTACATACACCACTGCCTGATAGAATATGAGTCTAGCATCTAGTTGTACATCCGCTTGTTGCACTGGATCGGAGCCCCTCGATGTAAGAGTACATACACACCTGATGGATCGCATGTCAGTCTAGGACCTAGTTGTACATTCGCTTGGTGCACTTGCTCGGAGCCCCTCGATGTAAGAGTCCATACACTAGCAGTGCGGCGACGGTGAAAGGAAACGGGTTTTTGATCATTTTCATCATAATGGAAAGACCATGTCCAGTGTGGCACAACTCGAGGCTGTGAGATTCGTGCCAGGTGATCGCCTGGCCGGACCACACCTGATGGGTAGCATGTGAGTCTAGGACCTAGTTGTACATCCGCTTGTTGCACTGGCTCGGAGCTCCTCGGTGTAAGAGCACATACCAGTGGCACGAGTTTGTCAATGGTGACACATGTGCAGCATGCCAATGGTGACACCATATGGTGTGACGCGTGCAGGCGGCCGTTGTGGAGACGCAGAAGCTCATCAAGCGGCGGGAGGAGCAGATGCGCAAGCTCGAGGCCTCACGGGATGAGCTCCAAGTGGAGGAGGCGCGCCTCTCGCAGAGCGACAGCCTCGCGAGCGTCGACGCGCCGATGGACTCCGATGCCGCATCTGTCGGTGCGCGCCTGCATTCGTGCGCATGCCCCTTGCGCGGCTCTGCGGCCGCATTAGGTAATGAGCTGATCGTGTGTGGAGGGGGGGACAGCTCGTGTGGCAGGGATGCCCAACCCCCCCCCCCCCCCCCCCCCGGTGCTTGCAAGGCAATGCATGGGATCTGTGTCCTGGGCCAGTCGACTGCAGTCAGCTGCTGGGTCCTGGGACGCTACAATGGCATGCTGTGCTTTCATGCTGTGCTTCTGCATGCGGCCTCATGCGGCCATGCGTGTGATCAGCGTGCTGCGCATGAGTGTCTTCCACTGGCCGCGCTCTCCGCTGGCCTCGCTGCACAGCCCTCACAAGTGGCAACTGTCGATCCTGCTGGTGTCCGCCTGCCACACTGCAGCGGCCCGTGACACTACTGTCACGCTTTCACTACAACTGCAGGCAGCATTGCCCCACACGGCCTGCGCCGTCAGACCAGTGTTTCCACACAGCTGTGTCACGGCGCCGGACAGCACGGGCGCTGGCTCCGGCAGTTTGGCCCGACGGGGTAGCCCGCACGCCATGCACATGTACATTCCAATTGAATTACATGCCGCCACACTCTCGCCACGGCGTGCAACTCGCGAGTACTTGTCAGCAGTGCTCGTCAGCCCCGGTGAGCTCATGAGGCCTCACCGGCCAGAGTGTGGCTGCTGCAGGGGACTGGGACATTGGGCCGGTGAAGCCGCAGGCGCTGGGCGCGTCGCGGGACGACACGGAGCTGACGGCCGACGCCAAGGCGCTTACGGAGATCCAGGCGGCCAACATGATAATCAAGGAGCGCATGAGCGCGTACACGCGTGAGCTCACGGGCCTGCAGGCCAAGCTGGAGGGCCTGCACGAGCGGGTGGCCGAGGCGGAGAAACAGTACGCGGTGCGCCCCTGCGGCGCTGTAGCTGCCTCCCAGAACCTAAACGTGGTCACAATGTGGTCACCCCTGCCTCCCAGAACCTAAACGTGGTCACAATGTGGTCACAATGGGGTGTTTTGTTGCGTGCACTATTTGTGATACAAATAGTGCACGGAACAAAACAACCCCTAGACGTGATGTGATAATCACGGTAGTCAGACACGCCACCAGGAATCCCATGTACATCGCGATGTACCTGAGGCTCGTGGTAGCGTGTCTAACTACCAGAGTCGTCACATGCGATTACTGGTGGGATTGCAGTACTGTACCACCAGACTAGAATAGTGCGTCGCGAATAGTATGTTGCTGCTTGCATCCCCGCCACAGCATCCAGTGTTGCTCACCGTGTATTGTTCAGGTGCCATGCACATGCAACGAAGACTGACAGCTGCCTTGGTCTCATGTGCACCACTGTATTGGTCAAAATGGTTGTGTTCAAAATGATGTTCACAGTAGATCGTGCTGCCTTGGTCTCCTGTGCACACACTCCTAGGTGCTGATTGCTCGGCTCGGAATCCCGGCGATCAAATAGTAGGGTGTTGGTGAGCGCGGGGTGATGGTGCACGTGTGCAGTTGCACAGCATGCATGGGCCGGTGTCCATCGCCTGCCCGTCTGCCTCGTGACTGGCTGCCTGCTTGACAGTGTATGTTGAAGTGAGTACAAGAGATATGTTGAAGTGAGTGGATGGAGTGCATGCTGTATGTGGTGCGCATGCTGTCTGTGGTGCGCATGCAGACATGTGGTTGACAGCGCATGTTGAAGTGATGGTGCGCATGCAGGAAGCGGACGCGGCGGCCGCGGCGGCGATGCGCGCGACGGAGGGCGCGGTCAAGGGCGAGATGGAGGCCGAGGCGGTGTACGAGCAGGTCAAGCTCGCGGTGAGCGCGGCGCAGGCAAGTATGCAGTCCCTGATGGACGAGGAGGAGGCCGACGCGGAGGTCGCCGAGGCCGCCGCCGCCGAGAAGGACAAGGCGAGCGACGGCGAGAGCAAGGTGCCGTGCTGCGTGCTGTGATGTGTGCTGTGCTGCATTGCGTGCTGTGGAGGCTGCATGGTCGTGGCTGTGTATGGATTGGCTGTGTGTCGATTGTGTGTGGTCGTTGAGATGTTGGGGCTGTGCTCGGCTGTGCTGCTGTTCACTGGGGTGCGGCACTGGGTGCGGCGGCAGCGTGCCTGGCCGTGCGGACCGCCAATGCCCCAAGGCCATGTGTCGGGTGTTGCAGCTATGTGCCTGGTTGACTTGCGTCTGTGCTGTGTTTTTGTGGCTGTAGGAGAGACTCGGGCGTATCTGTGTGAGGCATGTTCGGTGCCTGTATCGCTGCCTTGCCGCTTGCTTCAGAACAACTGGGGGGACTCCATACTCTGCAGAATGTCCAGCATGCATGTCTAGTGCAACCCGGGCAAGGGCTTGCTGCCATGCAGAGCGTGGCCAAGGCGGCGACCGAGGAAGTCGCGAAGTTTGACATCGAGCATGTCCTGGAAGAGGAGGCGGAAGGGGAGGCCGCGGCCAAAGAGGGCCTGCCAGAGCCGCTCATGCGTGCCGCGGCTGCCGCCGTCGCGATCGCTGCTGCAGTCACGCTCGCGGCGATCACCCCGGTGGGGCCGTGGATCGCGCGGGAGGTCGAGATCGTGGGCGCGACGGTGGCCAAGGTGACGCAGGTCATGGCCGCCATCGTCGAGAAGATCCCCTGGCCGCAGCCCGTGCACGGGGAGGAGGGACTGTGGGAGACGATCACCATCCTCTTCACCTCTGTCATCGTGTGGCCCCACATGCATGCCTTTTGCCTCCCACATGGATGATTTTTGCCTCCCACATGGATTATTTTTGCCTCCCAGGTCACTCTGTGCCAGCCTGCATCCCAGTGCCCGTGCCGTGAGCCAGCAGCTGCTATGACATGGTGATGTGGTACGATGTGCTGTGCTGATGTCGATGGCTTGGTGAGGAGTTTGCGCCTTGGTTTGGAGCCCCACCATCTTCACCTCTGTCACGCTGCAGCCCCGCGTGCATGTACATTGCTCTTTGTGACCCAGTGCAGCCAGCTGCGGCTGCGCAGGCCTGCATCCCTGCTGGGCTGGAGCACGGCAGCCCGTGACATGTCGCGTGACATCACCCGTGACATGTCAGCACCTGCTGCTGCGCCACCGCAGCGTTTGGTCAGTCACTGAGGTGCTGCACCGGAAACACAGACGAATGTCGCATCATTCTTGGTCAACATCAGCCTGGGTGGTGCTGCCCGTGCACCGCTGCACGCGCACCGCACCGCTGCATACGCACCGCTGCACGCGCACCGCACCGCTGCATACGCACCGCACCGCTGCATACGCACCGCACCGCTGCATACGCACCGCACCGCTGCATACGCACCGCTGCACGCGCACCGCACCGCTGCATACGCACAGCACCAATGCATACGCACCGCACCGCTGCATACGCACCGCTGCACGCGCACCGCACCGCTGCATACGCACCGCACCAATGCATACGCACCGCACCGCTGCATACGCACCGCACCGCTGCATACGCACCGCTGCACGCGCACCGCACCGCTGCATACGCACCGCTGCATACGCACAGCACCAATGCATACGCACCGCACCGCTGCATACGCACCGCTGCACGCGCACCGCACCGCTGCATACGCACCGCACCAATGCATACGCACCGCACCGCTGCATACGCACCGCTGCATACGCACCGCACCGCTGCATACGCACCGCTGCACGCGCACCGCACCGCTGCATACGCACCGCACCGCTGCATACGCACCGCACCGCTGCATACGCACCGCACCGCTGCATACGCACCGCACCGCTGCATACGCACCGCACCGCTGCATACGCACCGCTGCACGCGCACCGCACCGCTGCATACGCACCGCACCAATGCATACGCACCGCACCGCTGCATACGCACCGCTGCACGCGCACCGCACCGCTGCATACGCACCGCACCAATGCCCCGGCCACATGCAGGCGGTGCCCGCGGTTATCAAGCTCATCCCCGGAGGCTCCGCCGTGCTCGGCTTCCTCGTTGGCGGCGCCGTTATCGGCCCGTACGGCCTCGGCCTCATCCGGGACATCACCATCGTGAAGCACCTCGCCGAGATGGGCGTCGTCTTCCTCCTCTTCAACATCGGCCTCGAGCTCTCCCTCGAGCGCCTGCAGACGCTCGCGCGCGCCGTCTTTGGCATGGGCCTCCTGCACTTTGTCAGCAGCACGCTCGCCATCGCCGGCGTCGCGCACCTCGTCAGTGGCTACGGCGCCCCCTGCTCCATCGTCGTCGGCGGCGCCCTCGCCCTTTCCTCCACCGCCGTGGCCATGCAGGTGGGCCCCCGTGCTGCGCATGCTGTGTATGCTATGCGTGCTGTGGGTATTGCACATCCTGTACATTTTGTGCGTATTGCGTATGCTGTGTGTGTGTGTGTGTGTGTGTGTGTGTGTGTGTGTGTGTGTGTGTGACCCACACCCACACCCACACCCACACAGCTGACGCACACATGTGGTGGTGCAGGTGCTACAGGAGCGCGGGGAGAGCGGCACGCGGCACGGCCGTGCCACGTTTGCGGTTCTGCTGCTGCAGGACCTTGCTGTTGTAGTGCTCCTCATGCTTGTGCCCCTCCTCGCCAACGGCTCCTCTGGTGCGCGCCCCCTCGTTCCATCACAAAATGCACACGTTGCACAGTTCCAGCTTCACCATGGAGAGAAGGTAATCTATGCCATCAGTACCCACTGTCCCGCAATCCAACGACCCCACCACACCAAGCATCAACCCACACATGCCGACACAACACCCTGAAACACACCCTGAAACACAACCTGAAACGCCTGATCGAACTGCCCCCCCCCCCGCGCACCGCAGGCGGCTTCCTCGCGATCGCCAAGGCGCTCGGGCTGGCCGCCGTGAAGGCCGTCGTCTGCATCTCCGCCATCATCCTCGCCGGCCGTACGCTGCTGCGGCCCGTCATGCGCCGCATCGCGTCCCTCGAGAACGCCGAGATGTTTGCGGCCACGACGCTCCTTGTCATCCTCGGCTCCTCCGCGCTGACGCAGCTCTCCGGCCTCAGCCAGGCGCTCGGCGCGTTCCTCGCCGGCCTCCTCATGGCCGAAACCGAATACGTCCTTCAGGTGCCCCCCCAGCCTCTTTTCGCATACCAACCCCGGCCATGGTAGTATGTGCGATGTCCCTTGCAGGCTCTCACACTTACATTTGTTGCACATCTCCATTCAGAACTCATGAGCGCCTGCCAGTTTTACTCGACCACGTCGTAACGTCTGCTCCTATAGGTGGACAGCTCCACACTGTGTCGTTTGTAGCGTCGTCTGCTACAGGCCCCAGCCTTTTGCCCCACCCTAACCCCAACCATGGATTTATGCGTGGAAACTGCCACGCTTGAAACGTACGCCCCTGCAGGTGGAGAGCGACATCGCGCCCTTCAAGGGCCTCCTCCTCGGCCTGTTCTTCATCTCCGCCGGCATGGAGGTCTCCTTCGCCACCTTCTTCGCCAACGCGCCCCTCATCATCGGCTCCCTCGCCGCCCTCATTGCCGGCAAGACCGCCCTCATGTTTGCCGCCGGCCTGCCCTTCGGCCTCTCCAAGGTGTCCGCGCTGCGTTCCGGCCTCTACATCGCGCCCGGCGGCGAGTTTGCGTTTGTCGTGCTCGCTGAGGCAGTGCAAGCCGGCTTGCTGCCCGCCGGCGACATGCGCGCCATCTTCTTCATGGTCGTCCTCTCCATGGCCATCACGCCCTACCTCGCGGTGCGCCTCCCCCCCTCCCCCCTCCACCTGCCGCTCCAGCCCAGCACACTGCACTCCCGCCAAGTATACACCCACTCACTTGGTTTTTTGTCTGAGTATTCCCAAATACAGACGCTTTGATGGACGCTTTTGAGAGCACTTGTCCGATAAGGCGGTCCATTAAAGTGCCAGTATAGCGTATCCAACACCTGCTGCACCAACACACAGAGTAACTCAAACAATTCCTGACACCCCGAAGCCACCTCGTCCAACGCCCGCTGCATCGGCACTGACGGCGGCGGTCCGCGCGCATGTGCAGCAGCTCGGCGGCCACATCGGCAAGATCTTCGAGAAGAAGGATGTCGCGTCGCTGCAGCCGACAGAGAGCGAGACAGCGGAGCTCAAGGACCATGTCATCATCATGGGCTTCGGCCGTGTCGGCCAGACGATCGCGCAGCTCCTCTCGGAGCGCCTCATCCCCTACGTCGCCCTCGACGTCCGCGCTGACCGCGTCCTCGCAGGCAAAGCCGCCGACCTGCCGATCTACTTTGGCGACGCGGGGAGCCCTGCGGTGCTCGAGCACGTAGGGGCGGCGCGCGCGCGCTGCGCGGTCATCACGCTCAACACGCCCGGCGCGAACTACCGCTCGGTGTGGGCCGTGAACAAGAACTTCCCGCACATCCAGATCTTTGTGCGCGCGCACGACGTCGAGCACGGGCTCAACCTCGAGAAGGCCGGCGCAACCGCGGGTGCGCGCCTGCTGTGTGTGCTGTGAATATTGGCAACGAGCAGCGATCTGCTTGACTAAAAACCAAGGCTGCCATCCACAGGGTTGACACGCACAAGCATGTGCAATCTCCGTGATATTCTCATCGGTTTGGTCTGCATCCATGACTATCAGGCTAGTGATGTGTTAGCTGTTTTCCATGGTTTATCACCAAGGGAACATTGGTGCGGAGTGTTGGGGATCCGCATTGCCCGGGCGGCGCCGTTGACCCGGGCTGTGCCTTTTCTCTAGCCCTCTAGCCCTCTAGACACCTGCAGCCCCTGCACAGCACAGCATGCGCCACACGTGTTATCCGCCACTCCTTCCCACAGCTCCGGTGCCCCAGCGTATGCAACACCCGCTTTGTGGCGCATGCCGCATGCTCATGCCCCCTCCTCCGACTCTGCATGGCGAATCATCCCTGATTGCATGGCAGTCGCATGTGTAGCTGCGGCAGTTGATCATCGCATGCGCGGCCGCAGCTGTGCCTGCCTGCTGCGTACATCTGAAGTCGTCTGCTTGCTCACGCGTTACCCCCGCTCCTGGGCCGCCACACCGACCCGATCCAAGATGCCGACTCGTCTCGCCCTTGTGTGCCTCCCTCTCCGCACCCCTCACAACGACACGGCTTGGTGAGTCAGAGTGTGGATGCCTGACGCAGCGTGCTCTGCAGTCGTGCCGGAGATCCTGGAGCCGTCGCTGCAGCTCTCCGCCGCCGTCCTCGGCAGCATGAACCTCAAGCCGGAGGAGGTCTCGGACATCATCGACGACTTCCGCCGTTCGCACATGGCGGAGCTGCGCCTGCTCACCTCCCTCTCCGGCGGCAGCCTCGGGTACGGCCTGCGCAAGGACGAGTCGTCGACGACGATGACGCTCGACATGCCGGCAGAAGACGGCGAGGAGATGGACGACATCATCCCGGCCAAGCCGGCGCCCGCGTGAGCTGCGGCGAGCGGCGTGCTGCGTGCTGCGCGTGCGAACCGCTGTGTGGCTGCATCAGCAGGGCTGCGTGGATGTCCGCTTGGAACTGCAACGCGCCAAGCCGTGTGGTCCGCATGCCGGGCGTGATATACCCAACTAGTGGTGCTGTGTGCGCGCGCGCAGCTGGCGCATGGTCGTGCCGGTGCATCACGCCAGAAGCATAGTTTGACGATTTGCAGCAGGGTGGGGGACATGTGCGGTGTGCTGCGTGCGGCACATGCACAGGTGTGGCAGTGCAGCTGGAAATGCTGCAGGGTGGTTGGGGGGGGGGGGGTTTGGGGGGGAGGGGCTCAGCGGCTGCTTCACAGGGAGGTGCTCTGAGCTACAATCACTCTCTCACAAGATCTCAGGTAGGCAGCAGGTGTTCGGGCTACCGATGCCGTCTGCACTACAGTTGGCAGGATGCTGCAGCCCAAAGCCTCACACCCACGGCAACTGCCACAGTAAGCAGTGCAGGAGATGCACGGTGTCCTCCTCCGCTGTCGTCTGTACGCAGAGATGAGACAGGTATTTTCCTGAAGTTCTGCACGTGTGGACCATTGCACGCAGCGACTCTACCGCAGTCGCTACCGACGCCCTCGTGTCTGCATCGTGCTGCAAGGCATGGGAGGTGCCTTGCGGACTTCTGTGCATGACACAATCGAGGGTGTTCGTGTTGGGGGTATCCTGGGAAATGAGCGTGCTCTTGCTAAGGAATGCGTGTCCGTGGTCTCGTCACAACTGTGCGCTTGCGACACTTGGCCACATGTAACCCATTTGCACTCCGGCCGATTTGCAACCGATTGAAGTGGCACCGTTTGTAAGTTCACCTCACACAGGTTACAAAGCCTTTTTGATTGTTCAGCTTCGAGGGCTGGCATGTCTTCCTCGAAGTAACGACTGGGACTGCATGACCATTGATACATACAGTCACCAGCGTACGTTCGCTTGGTGCACTGGATCGGAGCCCCTCGATGTAACAGTACATACAGTCACCAGCTTCAACAAACGTCCATGAAGGCACCACTGCGAACGAAGCAAGTTTCCAGTTGCTAAAGCAGCATCGAGTGATGCTTGAGTGATAATATATGCACATCTCGGCTATCATAGATAAGAATCCTGTGTTCAGACTGTAGTCTGCTTGGCATTGCATGCCCAATCACACGCAGGTATTGATATAAGTGTAACACATGCCTCCACAGTGCCTGCAGTTCTCTGGCGGAACATCACGGCGCAGAGGAGGTCCGAAGACGGTGTAGACATCTGAAAATCCCAAGAAACTGCCATCATGTCTGCGAGGGTGCCTCCGGCGTGTCTGTTGAGTACAGGCGCCTGAACTCCCCTCTCACATGACGAATCAGCGCCTTGAGTTGGTGTCGATCCGTGTTTGTATCGTCTATTCGCTGTTGTAGCTCTGGAGTATGTGGCAGTTCCGGGACTGTTTCTAGAACTGCACAAACGGTATTTGACTGTGATGCTTCCATGCTTGCCACCAGCTGCGCCGCAGCACACGAATGGTAAACTCGCGGCAGCAGTAGGAAATAATACCTCTGAATTTGGCGTCTTTGATCGTCAGCCTGAGAGTAAATGGTCGCTGTGGATCTGATTCCATAATGTTGTTAAACGAAAAGCTCAAGATCTTCTGCCCATCATCTGCACAGGTACCACCGTGCTCCATCACATGGAGTACGGCTTTCATACTTGGGTATCAGAAGATCGTACCGTTGTGCTCCGTGCCAATATTCAAGCCGAGATGCCGCTTCGTTAGGTCACGCACACGGCTCACTTGATCCAGTTCCGCCCTTTGCTCCAGCACTTGTCGTTCCAAATCTGCATTGAAGAACTATCATGTATGTAGAGCACTTCAATGTGATTGCTTTACGCAGCGTGACAGCGTGCAGTGTAGGCGTGCCTGGAATTTGCGACCTGCAGGCTGCAGCCTGTGTTCGCAGCTGTTCAAGTTCTGCGGACGGTTCATCTGATGGCGCTTTCAGATCATGAAGCTGCTGTGTCAGTTCATTCATCTCGTCATCATAGCCTTCTGCTTTGCTCTTGAGCGCATCCCGCTCTTTCCTCAGACTAGCGCGCTCCTTGTACAGCGAAACCAGATTACCTGCGACGATGATTGAGCTGATGACATAGCGCAGTAACATATACAACGACAGGCAGATGCGACTATTATGTACCTCCGTCCGCTTCAAGGGCAGTTTTAAGAGCCTTGTCACTCCTCCGCACTTGTCTGAGTTTGAAATCCGCAAACTCATCTACTATCCCAAGCAGATTCTGCAGAACACTTTCTACGCGATCCGATCGCTGTCGCAATGCCTGCACGCGCGTTGTCTCCATGGATTCGTGCCTCTGCTCGTATCACTGATGCTCATGTACGGCGATGTGCCTTTATAGGTCACAACCGAACGGTGCCAAATTGAGAATTTTGGGTCACGCCTCAGACACTCGTGACGCGCATGTGCTGGTGATCGTCCTCCTGGACAGAGTGCACCATTTGGCTCAGCGTGGAGCTCCATGGCGGTTCGCGACAGACGTTGTCGCGATATATCAAGTCAAAGCTGTCCGCATGCATCAGCTTGCACCCTGCGCGCAGGCCTGCAAGCCAGCTGCTGGTAGACGGAGTGCAAATCAACAGTATACACATACTGAACTGGCCGCAGCACCTGGACGTGTGTGTTATATTTCAGAGAGTCTGCCTCAGTTTGTTGTCACCTTGCGTGCTTTGATCCCAACGCAATCCATGGCATCGTGTACAGCATTGACAGCCGCACCGATGTCTGCCAGGATACCTCGGACGCACGCTCTGCGAGCTCCGAGAAGACCTGAAAATTCGTGTCGTAGAGTCGTAGCCTATGCTGGTGAGCCTGTGTTGGAAGTGAAGGACCTACGAGCCACCATCAGATCCAACGAGTCGGAGGTTCTCAAGGGCGTCAACCTGACCATCAAACGGGGCGAGGTCACAGCCATCATGGGAAAGAACGGCTGCGGAAAGTCGACATTGAGTAAGGTTCTCGTTGGGCACCCAGACTATGAGATCACAGGCGGCACAGCCACGTACAAAGGCGAAAATTTGCTCGACATGGAGCCCGAGGAACGTGCCCGGGCAGGCCTCTTCCTCAGCTTCCAATCCCCGATCGAGGTGCCAGGCGTCAATAACGTTGACTTTCTGCGCATGGCCGCGAATGCACGCCGGAAATCCCTGGGCGAGCCAGAGCTGGAGCCACTGGAGTTCTATATGCACGTGCAGCCGAAGGTGTGCCCTGAGCGACAAGCCTGAGGCTAGCATCAGCGCTGCGTACAGCGAGTATCTTGTGTCTTGTTTGACTGTCACTGCGTTTGTGGCCGCCCGAAAGATAGCTGCTTGCAGCTTGAGGCCATGAAGATGGACCCAACCTTCCTCAACAGAAACGTGAACGAAGGATTCTCAGGAGGCGAAAAGAAACGCAACGAGATGCTGCAGCTCGCAGTGCTTGACCCAGATGTCGCGATCCTAGACGAAATTGACTCGGGTCTCGATGTGGATGCGCTCAGGGACGTGTCAAACGCAGTCAATGGCCTCAGGTATGCATCAGTCCGCACGCTGGCGACCACCTGCTCATCGTCATCATGGGATAGGTGTGCATGGCGTTATCAACATATCAAATTTGTGCATTGTGCTCTTCCCAACATAGTCTGGTCCTCCCTCACGAAGCAGAACTGTCACTCACCACCCACAAATCCTTTGCAAAATTGCACACATTCAAAGTGTGTTAACGGCAGAAGGAATGTCCGTATTCTACCAGCGGTGCAGTTGGACCACTCACAGTTCAGGTCTGGCCTCCGTCAGCCAGCACCATTTCCACACGCCCGCCCACACAGCACCAGCTTGCCTTGACGTCGACAAAAGCAACTCGCCCAATGAGAAGCTCGTCCGCTCTTACAACGTAGAGACTACTGAAGATGCTGCACATGTGGTCAGCGTCCACCATGTCAATCACTAAACCACCACACTCGATGCAGTGCACTGCCCGTTACTGCTGAATGCTGTTCTAGCCATTGTATCGGGGATCACAGGGCTTGTTGGCCATCAAGGTTGTAGACATCGCAGACAGTGATGCTGGTGGGTGCCTATGACAGTCACTGCTCGTCACACATGCTCAAGTGAGTCGCACACATGTGACAACGTGTTTTTGCAAATGTTTTTATGTGAATCAACACGGCTTGGCACATGACATTTCACCAGGTGTGTTCTACCACCTTGTGGCGCATACCTCTGTAACGTATCTCACTTTCACCAGGACAGCTGCCCCACATCTTGGCTGCCCATCTTGGTACGTTGTTCAGGACGCACCCATGAGTCTGCCCTCTGCAGCAGCTTTCGCAGAACCGTGCCATCATGTTCCGAGCTGGGGCTGGAATAAAAGCCTGAGCTGCGACCTGTTTTAACGGGCTCCAAGCCCGCGCCTGAGTTACGACGGTGCCTTTTCAACGTGTTCCAAGCCAGGCCAGCGCTCAGTGCCCGGGGCCCCTCTCGTTTCAGCAGTGATGGCTGCTTCTTGACCTCACAGCTAAATGCTTCAGGTCTGCAGTGTGTTGCACACGTACAAGTAAGGGCACAGGCCAAGTAATGCCACACATTGCCCACCACGCGCGCTCCCATTCACATCCCGACTCTGTCTGTCTCTCCCGGCAACTTTGGGCAGCCACTCTCATCAACACAGAGGCAAGCAAGCGTGGCGATGCTTCAGACACATGAAAAATAGCTGCCAGTCAGCAACAGCAAGCAGCGCGCAGCATCAGTCTTGTTTCGTTGATCCAGAAAACCCGCACAGCACAGCTCACCTAGCACCTACCTCGCACCTGCCTCGCCCCGGCTGCACCCATCCTGCCACTATGTCACGGCTCTCCTTGCAGCACCAGCTGCTCGCCCCAGCACTACCTCGCCGTCGCAGCGGTGCATCGTGAGCCGTGTCTCGCGCCCGCACCATCCACCCCGCCTTGTCCCGCCTCCCCTGCTCGCGGTGCATCGTGAGCTGTGTTCGGTTCAGCTCTAGCTCTAGCTTGCCTGCGCAACGCTGCATGCGGCCGCCCTCCCTCCCTCACGGCGGCGCATGCGTGCGCACACACGTAGTGGCATACCGCACACAAGTATCGGCGTACAATACCATGGCAAGCGGTGCGCGCGGCCGTGCAGGTCGCCAGAGAAGGCGCTGGTGCTGATCACGCACTACAAGCGGCTGCTGGAGTACATCGAGCCGGACGTGGTACACGTCATGGCCGACGGCGTCATCACCAAGACCGGCGGCATGGAGATCGTCGAGCAGCTTGAGGCCGGCGGCTACGCCACCGTGGCGTAGGCGCACGCCGTCGCCGTGTCGCGTGTGGCTGCGCATGCGTGTGAGTGCAGTGTGGGCAGGTTCAGAGCCAACAGGTAGGCGATATGGCTGCGCGGCGCGGGGGGACCGACGCTGCGTCGGTGGACGGGCTGTGTGGCGGCGGCGGTGCGGTGGCTGCGTGGCTGCGGGCGATGAGGTGGTAGGCGCAGACGGCAGTGGTGGGGGACAGCATGGCTGTGCACACAGGATGTGCACAGCACACAGCATCGCCGCAGAGCGCGCACATCGGTCCACCGGCTGCGCTGCTGCGCTGGTGCTGGGCTAGTGGGCGCCGCTGCGACCTCCCGCGACATGCATGAGCTACGGGCATGCATGCATGTAGACCACCTGCAGCGCATGGTGTTCAGCTGCGCGTGGGCTAGAAGCCTCAACGGCCCCTGCCGCGGCATAGCGCTTGCACCGGCGGAGCCGGGATGCACGTTGCGGCCCTAGTGTCCACCACAGCACGCAGCATGCCGTGCAGGATGTGCGTGCCGGCACACGGGATGTGTGGCTGCGCTAGTGCTGGGAAATATGCGCCGGCGCCGGTGCGGCCGAGCCGGAGTGGGGGCAGCACGACCGCAGCATGCATGTGTACTGATGGGGCAGCATGCATGTGTACTGATGGGGCAGCACAACCGGGATGGGTGCTGTCAGTCGGTGGGGGTGGTGACGCTGGCATTGCCTGGGGACGGGTCGTGTGGGGATGGCGTCGCTAGCGCGGGGAGCTGCTGGGTCCCATTGCCGGCGAGGACAGTCCGGCTGTAGAGGGGGAAGGGCATTGCCCTGAATTGCCCCCCTGCTGCTGGGCCGGCTATGCCGCGTGGGCAACGCCCATGACGAACGTAGGTGAGAGTGCTGTGCCGTGCTGTGAGGCTGGCCTGGAAAGCTGGTCACCGCTGAGGCCGGTAGCATGGAGATCTAGGGTTTGATCTGGCCGTGGCAGGCTGCCTGGGGGCGCTTCCTGTTATGGGCACCGTGGGGACGGATGAAAACCGAAGACATGCATGCGGGCCTCTGCCGGGCCTGCGCGGTCTGTAACTCGCAGCGGGGGGCCAATCCGCAGCACGCAGCGTGAGTCCAGGCACAAAGCGGTGGCGCAGATTGGGGAGGGTGGGTGTTGGGAGGGTGCCACAGCGGCGAGTGGGTGTTGGGGGTGTTGGGAGGGTGCCACAGCGGCGAGTGGGTGTTGGGGGTGTTGGGAGGGTGCCACAGCGGCGAGTGGGTGTTGGGAGGGTGCCACAGCGGCGAGTGGGTGTTGGGAGGGTGCCACAGCGGCGAGTGGGTGTTGGGAGGGTGCCACAGCGGCGAGTGGGTGTTGGGAGGATGCCACAGCGGCGAGCACGTCGACGTTTTTCCTGGGGTGTGGCCATGGTCCGGACGCAGTACGGAGGAACGCATGTGTACAGATTGGATGGCTCTGACTAGTTCTACGCGACGTGTTACTGTGCTTGTTGCCATTTTTGTGTTGCTGTTTGCTGCTTGTTTTATGTGTTTTACTGGCAATGCCGTGCTTCTGGCTGATGTGTGTAGGAGCACACACGAAACGCTCCGCCAGCGCACATGGGACACACCCCAAAGTGGGACACCGGACACAAAACCACCAGTAGCACACATGAGATACACGAGGAGCATTCCCAGTCTGCGTGCCTCACAGTCAGCGGCATGCCAAATCAGGCTGAGCCACCGAGCCTCGCGTCCCTCAAAACGGGCCTCATGTCCCTGTAACACGTGCCTCGTGTGCATGTACCTGTAGATGTGCCCCCCACCTTCTCCAGCTGGTGCACCGCACATGACCTCCACGGCCGTATCCCACGTCACGCTGCAAAACCGCACCTACCCTGGGGCCCCACGCTGTCTTCACGGCCTTCAAGTTCATGCAGCAGCGGCAGAGGTGCCCGGCGGTCAAAGAGGACGGCACCTGCACGCCCCGCTGCGAAACCCTGCTGCGCTGCTGCTCACACGCAGCACGGTCACCACCGTGACCATATAGCCCAGGGCCCAAGATGTGCTTGGCCGCGTGCAGCACGCAGCACGGCCATGATGGTGACCATGCGCTTTGCTCGTGCATATGCTGAGTCAGCAGCAAAACGGGGAGGCCGGGGTTGTGCCCTGCTGGTGTCATTCCCATGGTAGCTGGAGGTGGCGCGACGGAGGGTGATCTTAGATATCATAGATCACTGATCTATGACATCGCTCGCAGAGGTGTCGGGACGGGGCCAGGAGCTTGTTTGCGCGGCGCACGAGCGGCTGCGGCATGGGCCGCAGGAGGGGCGGTGACGGCCGGGCGAGCGGCGCGGCCGCCGCGGCGACGGCAGCGGTGCTAGCCGGTGGGGGCCGGTACGGCACGCCTCGCCCGCTCAGAGTTTGGCAGTCCAGAGTTTGGCAGTCCACTGTGGGATCGGCAGGCTGCGGCCGAGGGTGAAGTGGGTGGTGGTTGTGTCGGCGTAGATATACTTTTGGTGCATTCCCGTGGCTGCAAGAGCGCCGGTGCTCTTGCTCCGCACACGTACCTGCGCCAGTGCAGCCGCAGATTCAGTAGCATGATTTAGCAGCGTCTGTCCAACAACAGCAGCGTTCGCTGCGCTGCAAATGGCGGAGGCATGTGCACAGGCCGAGTCCGGAGGGCCGCCGGCGGCCACGAAGCACAGCATGCATGGCACAGTTTGCATGGCACGAGAGGATCTGCCAGATGGGGTGCACGATGAAGCAGCAAGCATCTGAGCAGCATGCATGTGAGCAGTAAGCATTGAGCAGCTTGAGCAGCGTTTGAGCAGCTGTGCAGGTCGTGATGGGGATGCTTAGCAGACTGGGGATACTTAGCACATGGGGATACTTAGTATAGCTAGGAGGGAGGAGGGGCAGGGGACATGCAGTGATGTGAAGTGTAGAGTGGGTGCCAGTGGTATCATTCCATCAGTTCGTGTCATGTGAGGTGCAATCAAGGCAACATGTGGCTGTGTGGACCAGGGTGGTTACTGTAAAACAGGTAAAGCAGGTAAGTTCAGCCACATGTACAACGGGAATGCTCCCTGTCAGACTGGGGATGTTCACTGTGCACAGCCCAATGTGTATGGTCCAATATAATGTGGCCCAATGAAATGTGGCCCACCTCGGCGTAGTGCCCAGTGGCATGTTGCCCACCTCGAACTGCTGCCCAATGAAATGTGATCCGCCTCGAACTGCTGCCATGCAGAGCTCCAGGCAGCCTGTTGCAGTGCTGTCTGTGACACCCTGCCACACCCTGGCTAGCACCAACAGCACAGTAACAGCTGTGTTGGTCAGGATTGCAGGTCCGTACCACTAGACTGCACTAGACTGCAACCGTACTATACTATTGCAGTCTAGTTGTGTAGTACTGCAATCCAAGCTGTGGTAGGCTGGGATGTAGACCTGCACTGTGTCAGGTGCAAGGAGCAAGGTGGGAGATAGTGCTGTGGCTGTACGGCATCCGCAGGCAAACTGCAGGGAGGCTGTACGGAGTGGGGCGTGTTCGGCGCACCTCGATGGTGCAGAGGCGCTTGCTGCGCTGCAGGACCGCCGCCTCGACCACGGCGGTGTCTCCCTTTGCGACGGGGGCCAGGTACTCGGTGCTGATGTGTACCGAGACGCTGGGATTGTCGCTGATGGTGGCGATGGCAGCTGACCCGACGGTGTCAACGAGGGTGGCTGCACCGTACGAGAGGACTGAAAACGCTTGGTGAAGCTGGCCGCCTTGGCGTCGTGCGCGCTGGGTACGCACGCTCCCATCTCCGGTGCCAAACGCGGTGACCAGCTGTGGGTGCAACATGTTGACCAGAAAATTCGCAGCTACATTGCTAACATGCAGTACTGTGATACTTTGCAAGTTTGAGCCGAGACACATGACGACGACAGCTCGCGAAATTTATGGGGACCGACGCTGACGGCAGCAACGCTCATGGCCACGGCTCGCTGGTAGTGCTGCAGCCGCCAGCTGTTGTACAAACCCGTCCACAAGTGCAGAAATGCTGCAGTCGTCATTGCTCCGGAACTGCGGGCGTCCAAGGTGGTTCTGGCGATGCCCGAGACACTCGTCAACAGCGACATCACACTAATCGGGCCTGGCCGTTGCGCACCGTGCTTTTCGTGTTTGCACAGAGAACGCAATGAGAACACTTTTTGACATATAAAAATATACATTGTTGTACGTGATATTCCGGTAGTGACACATCTGTTACAACACTCCATTCAGAGTGACAGTAGCAGTCATGCAGTGACATTGATGCCCCACAAAAGCGGCTTTCGGGCAGACACCGGTTCATCACGATGCCAACAAAAGCTTAAAACTTACCTGTACACCCGCCATGGAGATTGCCCATCCAATTGCAAACCTTTGTTGTGACTGGCACGTCAACTGTGCACTGCCCAGGACCGTCGCATCTGACATTTGCTACATCTGCAAGTGCCACGCTGTCATACGGCTCACTGACCTCTGCAGATGGGTCTACTCGAGTGACTGCCTCAAAGAATGCCTGGGCTCTCGCCTCAGCCAAGCGCTGGCTGTCCGCAGCAAATGACGCCATGCCACAAGGACAGTCGGATGCGGATGGCGGTCAAAGCGACCTGCGTCACGACGGTTTCAAGAGTGCCTCAGTGAGCTCAGCCACTCGCAAAGCTCTCTGTCGTCGCGCGTGAGTACATCCACGGTCGCAATTGCTTATCCGCTCTTGCTCAGACCACTCGCTTACACCACTCTTGCTCAGACCACTCGCTTACACACATATGTCACCGCAGCGACATCCGAACTAGATAATCGTCAACGATACACGCCAGTGTGCCATCCTGGCCGTAGAAGCCACCCGCCACGACCCGGAGTGTGTCATACATCGCCTGTTCCTCGTCATCACCCCTCACGCCACTAGCCCTCCCATCTTCGTCATCACCCCCCAGCACCGCGTCATCGCCTGCGCCCACCCCACCGCGTTCCCGCTCCGCACAGACGCCGCCCTCATCGCAGTCCATCGCGCCCGCACCATCCACCCCGCCTTGTCCCGCCTCCCCTGCTCCGCATGACGAGCCCGCGTTCGAGCCCCCATCCGCAGCCCCCCCGTCACCGCCCTCCCTGCGCCGCCTCTGTGCGTCCTCTGCTGCCACGACCACCTGCCGCAGCGCCGCGGCCACATCCCCAGTGATCGGCAGCTCCAGCCGCACCATCAGCCCATACAGCCACAGCCCCAAGTGTGACGGCAGGGCCCCCACTTCCCCCTGGTCAACCTCACAACCTCCCGTCACACCCCCCGGCCCCGCCCGCGCCGCTGCTGCCGCACCGCCGAAGCTCCGCGCGACATCATCAGCGAGAGCGCAGAGGCAGGTGGCTGCGAGCGCGTTGTCCATGCGTGCGAGTGTGTGTGCGTACGGCTGGAACTCCGGGTCATGCATGCTGCGCTGCCACGCCCGCCAGTCTGACGCTGCGGGCAGCCGCTGCTCATCTGCTGGCGCCGCCGCCTCCGAGCACGTGCGGCCCCGGCCGAACTCCGCCTGCAGCACCAGACTCTGTCTCAGGGCTACACAACCACTATGCATGACTATCATCCCTCACAAACCCCAAATCGGGAGAGGGCAGGGCCCAATACCGTTCTGGACTATCCAGCACGAAGCGAGCAGGTGAATCGTGGCTGCGCATGTGCTGGAGTCGGCAATGTGGGATGTTGCCAGAGGGTTGTGCCGGGAATGGTGATGAAACCAGCATTTCTCTTGATGTGGTGAGGTCAGCTGTGTGACAGAAAGCATTCTGGCGCGATTCGACATGCTGTTTTTGCGTCCCGAATTTCCGCATGTATCTGTGTGCTGTGCGTTCGGTCAGGAGCAACGGAAACACCAATACAGACGCATGCCACCATCCGTACGTGCGCAGTGCATGTCATGCACCGGGCAGTGCACGTCATGCCTTGCAGTGCATCGCTCGAAGAGACACAATACAATGCACAATACACCGTGAGCAAAATACTATGGCATTCCGACGCGGCGTCTCTTACCACGGCTCTTGCAGCGGGCGCACCGCAGCATGCGCCGCAGCCAGTGTCTGATCCAGCACGAGGCAAATGAGGAGCGTGTGCGATGCGAGTGCCCAGCCTGGTGCCCAGCATGCATGGTGCACCTGCTCGCATCGTCACCCCGCGCCCGACTAGGCACAACGGTCCGAGCGGACAACGGCGCACGGCCATGCTGCGTGCTGTGGCAGCCTGTGGCAGAGCAGAATGCAGCATGCGCGCGAATTGTCACAGGTGACCACAGCCATACTTCACAGAGCGCGATCGCGAATCCAGAAACGCCTCCCCAGGTCCACTTGCCTGGTGGAGTTGGGTGGTTGTCAGGATCGCCTAGTTCAGGATGGGAGGTGGGAGAGCAATGTATGCTGGGCAAGGGATGTGTGTGTGCAGACCGGTGCTCACATTACGCATCGCACTGCATATGCTGCAGCAGCTGCTGACATTGCTGGCAGTTGTTTGAAAGGATGATCTGTGGCCTGGGGGGCTCTGAGATTGGCATCTGCAGCGGCATCAATGCGAGACGGTGGCAATACGTGCGAGTTGATCTGGCTGGCGTGAGGCGTGTGGCTCAGCGAGGCATCGTGGGGTCATCGTGACCGAGCAGAAAATGGCTGGCGGTTCATACAGAACAGGATGGATGTGCAGCATTTATGATGGAATAGAGTATGGCTGAGGTGCATGCGAAACCAGCTTGGGCACTGGCCAGGTGACTCCGTTGGCAGAGGCTGTATGAGGGGCACACCACGTGCTGAACTTGACCTCTTGCGTCCATGAAGCCTCGGATGACGCCGTATGTCCACTCGGTCAGCGGCGGAGGCAGCTTGGGTGGGTCTGGCGCTGCTGGTTCATTCTGCGCGCTCGGCGAGGCGTCAGCTTGATCTGGTGCCCGACGCTGCGAGGCGCAAACATGTGGAATTTTCGAAGCCTCTTCTCTCACGGCTCTTAGATAACGCGCCGCTTCGGCGTCGATTCCTTCGGCCTGCACTTGCGCTGCACTGTCAGCAGCGAGCATCTACTTGCGCTGGACACAACACGAGGCAGAGATGTACAGTAATCACATGCCTCAGCAGTTGTAGGTGAATGAAGTTGGCATGGTGTGGTACAAGTAGCGTTGAGGACATCTGCGTGCGCAGTGACGAGGATGTGTTCCGCGCGATCGCGACACCAACGGACAACAGTGATCCTGATAGAACACAGCAGGATATAGCATTGGCATGTCTCATGCCCTGTCTGAGATAGGGCTGCGGTCCGTGTACAGGGCGCAAAGACACGATCATACACTCACATCCAGCGGCAACGCTTGTCCGACGCCGTAGTGTCGCATATCCTCCACAAATCCCTCAGAGTCCACGTCACTGTATACATCGTCAACGTTCATGATTTAAATAATGCAGGAAAGCGTCGCTACGAGAGACCGATATCGCTGTGGCCGGAGCACAGGTGTACTCAGACGTTTTTCTCAGTGTAGGCGCACATAAAACCCAAGCTCACGCTGCGCACTCTCAAAGTTGGTTGCGTTTGCACACACCAGGTCCACATCCCTCCCAGCTGTCAGTCCAGATTCCCCTCGTGAGCGGCGACGAGGAACCCTTGACGACACACCAAGACGGATGTGCACTGAGCGAAGCACCGAGCCACTCGGGACCGAAAACACGATTAATCTGGCGGCATGGAGCTCCATCCATGACATCCTTGTACTCAAGACAAGATGTATACCATGCTGGCGATCACTCGAGCCCTAATCAACCGCTGGGCACGGTGCCCAGGTGAGACTCAGAGGGCTAAAGGAGCTCCTCAACCTGAAGGCTGGCCTGCTTAGGGCTGGCATCACTGACCAGCTTGCCGAACTGCTTGCCTCAGAGCAGCGTTCATCCACAGTCGATGATTCCACCACGCCCTGATTGCTACTTGGCCACGCTGCTGCATGCATGCGAATGCCTTACATACGTTTTGTGGCCATACGCTACCCAGATACACCTGTAAATGTAAATGTAATTGTAAATTGATCTACATTGTCAGCCTCCGCGCTGCGTGTCGCGCCATCCACTGGCAGGCAATGCACGCAAGCACCTCTCGCTGGCCCAATTGAGCGGTCAAAGAATGCATTTCTGGTCCGCCAGAAGTACGCTGCGCCTTTCGCAGGCCCAAACAGTCAACGTATATGCATGTATGATTACATTGCCGCAACCGCACTGCACAAACGCAACCCGTGGCTGCAACAGGCCGCGGCGGCTGCGGCCATTGTGGCCGAGCATCTCCCCAGCGGTGATCCGCACCAGCCGCTCGGGCCTAGCCCTGCCTCCGCCCTCGACCCTGCTGACCCAGCCAGACTCAGCAATGGTGACATACGCGCGAGCATCACTGCTCGAACCCGCCTGAGTCGTGGCGTAGGGGTGGCCGACGCGTTGCGTCGTGCCGTGGGCCTGTTGCGAGGTAGACTTCGCAAACGCACGTGGACCCAGGCCTGTGTCTGCATGCATGTGTGTGACGATTCTGGCAGATAGCCGCTCTACCACGAATCCCATGCACTTCGCGATGTACATGGGATTCGTGGTGGAGTGACTATCTACCAGAGTCGTCACACTGTGCCCTGGAATGCGTTGGCCACCGGCAGGGGACTCAGCCTACAGGGCTCCGGTACGCGCGTTAAACCTCTTTGGTGATTTATCCCATTATGTCGCTCTGCTCGTCGCGCCTTCCGGGGAATTGCGCTGTTTGTTATGCATGCACTACAATAAGGGGGGGTTATGGTTTGGTCTGCCGTGCGCTTTGGTTGTCCTAAACTACACTGGAAGGGCTGTGTCCACGATGGATGCATCGGCTCTAAGAGTGCCTGCTGTTTGCGCCACCGTGTGACACTGGTGTGGGGCCTGGCCCGAAGCGCACTCATGGCTGACCATACCCCCTCCCTTTGTGTAGTGATGGGGCACACGGGCCCCGTGCCATTGCTTGCTGTGCGAGCAGGATGTGCATGAGGCCCATGCATACATATGCGGTGTTCCCGAGCGACCCCTCTGCATCTGTTGAGCACAGGTGGCGCCACAGTGAGCACCTGCTCGCACGTGTGCGAACGTGCAGGGCTTGTCGGGCTGGCCTGCCTGCGCGCGACAGTGTCAGTCTCGGCTGCGCATGCGGTTGTGCGTCGCTCATTCTGTCATGGGGGGGCCTTTGCGATGTAGCTGCAACGGCCTGTTTAGTCCCATTTCTGTCGGATCGCGTTGTCGCGCTGCGCTACCGCCTCTGCTCTCTGTGTGTGCGCTTGGTGGCGGCGTTCGTTGCTGGTGCGGTTACGCGAGTGTCTGAGATCTGTCCGTCCGCACCGACGGCGGTGGGGGTGGTGTGTGCCTGCAGCTGCCCGCCTGGTCGCGGTTGCGGTCTTGGCGTGCTGGCTCGGGTGCCTGCGTTCCTGGTGCTCCCGCCCCTGTTACCGTTTCATGCATTGCGCATGTTGTCCCCTCTCCCGCCCATAACCGCAGGGGTGCTGTGGCCGACGCCCGACCTGGTGTGGCATGATATCCGATTTTTTTTACTCCCCATGAGGACATTGATACCTCCGACCAGTGCGACCGATGTCCGCCTCGAGGGACTTTAGGGGAGGAACGCAGGCACCCGAGCCAGCACGCCAAGCCCGCAACCGCGACCAGGAGGGCAGCTGCAGGCACACACCACCCCCACCGCCGTCGGTGCAGACGGACAGATGTCAGACACTCGCGCAGCCGCACCAGCAACACAATGCCATTCGTGCCTGCAAGCCTCGGTCGATCGCGAGACCAAGGTGCGCAACGACACAACCTAGTATTCGATTCCCCCAGCGAACTGGACGAGCAACCACATCAGCCACACGGACACTGGCCACCAGTACCAGCGGCCACCAGTACCAGCGATCAGAACACGCATGCCTTGCTGGTCCAACAGATGTGGAAGCCTGAGGCGGGTGCCCTCTGTGATGGAATGCAATGGCCCTATTTCCGAAGCTTCTGAATTAATCTGAATTAATCTCCTGCCCGGAATGCCCCACACTTCGTGAGCTGGGCTGCCCAGACACAACTTGCCAGCCAAACCTGCCAGCAGCCACCTTTCATGTTAACATGGACCATAGTCAACGTTGGTGGTCGCAGTACATGGGGCAGCACATGGGCAGCCATGGATGGTAGACCAGGGTGATGTAAGATTGATAGGAGCAAAATGACGGGAGAGTAAACGTATTTAGGAGCACTGCAGTGTCAGAGGACTGCACAAGCAGAATGACAGGAGCAAAATGACAGGAGTGTCAACGTATTTAGGAGCACTGCAGTGTCAGAGGATTGCACAAGCAGAATGGCAGGAGCAAAATGACAGGAGTGTAGACGTATTTAGGAGCACTGCAGTGTCAGAGGATTGCAGGCAGCCCCATTCACACTCCATGCAGCATGACTAAGCTGCAGTCCAGGCAGCCAACTCTTCTTTTTCTGACAGTCAGTGCAGCATGAGTCAGGGAGGCATGAACTGACAAGTTTTTACTCATGCATCCAGGGGCCATGGGGGGGGGGGGGGTGGGTGCACCTCTTCAGTGACTCAATCAAGCTTCAAGCTCAATCAAGTTGATGGTGTCACTGATCATGAAGATGCATGTGCAACTGCCAAGCCAAGCAAGAGTAACATAATGTGGTGTGCCTGGCCCCCACTGTGTACCTACCATGAACTGTACTGGCACTTGATAAAGTGCCAGTCCGAAGCATGGTGCGTATACTACTACTGTGTAGTGCACAGTGCGGGCAGCCCACAATGACACAGGCATGACACACCAACACCATGGACTCCCACGATTTGACTCCCACAATTGCAATGACACATGTGTGTGACACAGCCCAGAAGCAGACTTCACAGTGCTCTCAAGTTGACTGAAACATGGGTCAAGCTGGACAAGGCGGCCAGAGGTCTATCTGCTGAGACTCTGCCCACCCGGCTACATGTACCATCATGATCAGCCGTATTAGACCAGGACGAGGTGGCCACAAGTTGGTGGGCCAGGAGCTAGAGGCCACTATTGCGTGATCATGGGCTGTACCCATATCCTTGCGCATGAATGGATCCATTCGACCAGCTTCAAATTATCACTAATGGCACACGTGCTGCAGTACATGTACTTGGGAATGCTCAGCCTAAATCAGAATCTAGGGATTCAATACTTGGTGGCAGTATGCTATATCCTGGGCCAGGACAGGACGAGCTGCCTGTGGGCAGGAATTGGGGCCGCCGCCGGAACATGATCCGAGTCAGTACACCATGAGCCCCCACTCAAGTTGGACAGGGCTTGGGCGAGGGCACTGGGGCCCGGATGCCGTTGTGGTCCATCGTGGTGCAGTCCAGATTGCAGTGGCGGCAGGCGACAAGCCCATGGTGCTTACGGTGGCCGGTCTGTCTGTTTGCTTGTTGCCTGGCCTGTTGCCTCGGCGCTGCTGAGTCCTAGAACTATCATTGTGTAACACAGTGGCGGCAGGTGACAAGCCCATGCACTTTGAAATGCTGATGCACTTTGAATCCACGTGCAGCCTCACTGGCAGGCAACGTGTGGCTCAGTGGTTCTGAAGCTTGTGCGTCGTCTTCTATTAGTCACCTTTTCCGTCTCATGCGTCTTCTACTAGTCACCTTTTCCGTCTCATGCGATGCACTCTGCAGCTGTGCCTCCGTGCGTGACGCATGTGGGAACTGCATGCGGGAACTGCGGCATGCAGCATGGATGCAGCATGGTCGCATGGTGCAATAAATACCTTGTGCAGGCTTGAATCCAAAGGTTCCCTGTGTTTGCAGGCGCGCATGCTGCACGTTGTCCTATGTGACAAGGTGCCCACATTGTCTCCACTGGCACTTGGGTAGGTCCGAAGCACACAGACAGATCATGACAACATATCCCCTGCCAAATTCCGCACCTTCTGCCAGAGATCCCCTCCACAGCATGTGCCACCTACAGCCTACAGTGCTGCATTATTATTTACATTGATGTAATTTCTGCAGCTTCGATGGCCAGGCCAGGGTGGGTGGGACCTCGGCCCTCCTCTGCATCACCCTGGGAGCCTCACAGTGGCACTGGCTGGTCCGTTTCAGTTCCAATTGGACCCACCCTTGTGAATATTTTTTGTTGCATTGCCATGAATCGTGCCTCTGTGTTCTATCACCTTGTGGAGCATACATCTGTAACGTATCTCATTGGTCCCACCCTGTGTTTTGAACTCCAAGCAGCTCCAAGCCCATCACCTGGTGCAGCCGCGGCGGCACCCCGGCCTGGACACACGACCTGGACACACGCAGTAGCCTTCTACACATGCTTTACAGAGAAACCGGACTGACAGAGGAGCAATGTGTGTGGGGTGTCAGCAGTATGGGCTGGCCCGACCATATCGCGAGTATGACGAGAGTGGGGCCTTCGGGCCCTGCAGGGCATGCGGGCCATCACACAGTCATCCATTATGCCAGACTGGCAGGGACTGGTAGGTGCTTGGTGACACAGAGTGCAGAATGATTCGATAGGGATGGTGTCACAGGCTGTCACTGTGTGGCAGATCTAGGCTTTAGGCAACTGAGTGCAAGCTAGTCGTTGGTGTGGCCGCAGGTGCAGTGCAGCAATGCATGCATGAGACTGCGGGAGTAGGATGTTGATGCATAGATTTGCATGGTGATCAGCAAGTTCGCTGTCACATATAGGACTGACTGCCAGTTCACCAGTCGTTGTGTTTGACTGGCTGAATGGCAGGTACGTGTCTCTTGGACTTTGTTTGCATACTGCTGTGAGTTGGCATTGATACCTAGGACATTGATTGTGCTGTGTGCGAAGTGCAGGCTGTGACGTTGCATGTTGCTGCGGGCGAACATCGTAGACTCACAGTGCACATTCTGCCACAGGTGAGATCCATACAGCTTAAGTAGTGTACAATATGTGAAGCTGTAACAGTTGTGTTTGACTGGCTGAATGGCAGGCTGTGACGTTGCATGTTGCTGCGGGCGAACATCGTAGACTCACAGTGCACATTCTGCCACAGGTTATGGGGCCCGTCACGAGAGTGTGAACCCGCTGCAGACAAATTCCGTAGTTGTGCCGTAACTGGGCAACAAATCCCGACGCAATTCGTAACTGTTTGCGTGGCCAGGCCGTAACTGGGTGGCAATATGGGGGATGTCGGATTTGGCAGTGGCGTGGGTCGGATCCAGCAGTTGGGGCGGGACGGTAACTTCCGTCAGTGGTTCGCCCACATGGAGGCAGCCCTCACCATGAAGGGGTGGGAAAGATGGCTGACCGAGGAGCCAGCTGAGGATGATGACGCCGGGGTAGCCGAGGACAGGAAGGCTAGGGCGGTCATTAAGTTCGGTCTGAAAGAAGCGTTGTTGAGAACGGTTCAGGGCGCGCAAACAACGATGGCGGCGTGGCAGGCGCTGCATCATGAGCATGAAGGGAACCAATACATGCGCAGACACGCCCTGTTGCAGAAAGCAAACGACCTGCGACAAGGAGATAAGAGTGTCCAAAAGTACATTGATGAGGTCTTGATGCTCCGCGAGGACTTCGAGGACGCGGGCATGCAGGGTCAGGAAACTCTTCTTGTCAGTCAGTTTGTCAAGGGCATAAGACCGACATTGGGAAGTGTGGTTGGGCCACAACTGGGCGCGGATGTGCGGCGTGGAGCGTCATTGGAGGTCATCTGCGATACCTTCAAGGATCTCGTAACATTTCTGCCAGAGCGAAAGTTAACAGGGCATGCGGCCGCGGCGCGGGCTCCGACGCAGGGGCCATGCCACTACTGTGGTAAGGATGGCCACAGATGGCGAGCATGCAGAAAGAGGAAAGATGACATGTCTGCGGGTCGGGAAATGAAGTGGTTCCGGGATCAGCAGCGTGAAGGGGCAGGTGGTAAGGAGAGTTCTCAGCCCGGAAAAGCACTGTCGGTCAGGGCAGATGCAAGAGTCGCAGCGGCGACTGTAACGGTCCGTGCAGATAGGCCGGACATGCTAGTGTTCGACACAGGCGCGACTCACAACTTTGTGAGTGACCTGAGCTTGGTCCACGACAAGGAGGACACGCCGGTTGACATTGTGACTCTAGCCGGGAAGGAAGAGCACGTGGTGGCATGCGCGGGCAAGGCGTTGCTGGAGATGGAAAATGGGTCAACTGTGACGCTGAAGCATGTGCTATGCGTGCCGAGCATGGACATGAATCTGCTGTCAGGTGGCTACGTGAACTCCGTCAACGGTTCATGGGAAGGCAGACGAGGTCAGCTGACAGTTCGTGATTCCGATGAAGATGTGGTGCTGACGGGAACACTGCGGGACGGGCTGTACTATATGAACTGTCACATGGTACCAGAAACGTCAGCCAATCGTCATCCAGCCCACGCGTACGTGGCCAAGCAGGCGGAGCTGTGGCACAGACGCTACAGCCATGTGGGCATGCAGAATCTGCGACGCGCCGAGAAGGTGGTGACCGGCATGGGCGAGGTGAAGTGGCCAGCCGATGATGCCAAGGCATGTGAGATTTGTCCTCTGGCGAAGCAGCCGCGGGCACACTACCCCCGCTCAGACTCAGAGGCAGAGGCGCCGCTACAGCTTGTGCACACGGATATGATGGAGATCCGGGTGCCGGGGCTGAAAGGAGAGAGATATGCAGTGACGCTGCTGGACGACTACAGCCGCTATGCTGAAGTCATCTGTGTGCGCACAAAGGATCAGGTCGCAGAAGCATTGGTGACGCGCCTGAAAGAGTGGGAGAGGCAGCTGCAGACACCGCAGAAGCCTGTAATGTGGGTGAAAATTATTCGCTCGGACAACGGCACTGAGTTCAAGGGCGAGCTGAAGTGGTGGTGCAGCAAGCGGGGCATCATCATGCAGCACAGTGTGGCAAGAAGACCGCAGCAGAACGGCAGAGCAGAGCGGATCAACCGAACGCTGTCTGAGAGGACGCGTGCGATGCTGAAGGATGCGGGTCTGCCGAAGCGGCTTTGGCCACAAGCAATGGACACGGCAGCATATACTCGCAACCTGGTGCCGACAGAAGGCCAGAACAAGACTCCGCATGAGCTGTTCTGGGAGAAGGTGCCAGATGTGTCACACCTGAGGGTGTTCGGGAGCAAGGCGACGGAGCACATTCCGTCAGAGCTGCGCAGCAAGCTGGACGATGTCAGCAGAGACGTGATCTTCGTCGGCTACCCCAGACACATGAAGGCCTGGACAGTGATGCACAAAGCGAAGGGTGTGTGGAAGCTGTCGGACAGTGCGGATGTCTCGTTCCGTGAGGACGAGAAGCTGCAGCAGCCCAGAGAGCCAGAAGAGGCGCTGCCGGAGACAGAGTACGATGAACTCATCCTGTTTGATGACGAAGCAGGTGATGAGGACGCAGACCACGTGACTCTGGAGGACAGTGATGAGTGGTCACTGAGTGACGATGATTCAGATGCAGCATGGGACGGCCAGGGTGAGGACCCGGGGGCCGGTGCTGATGCTGAGGGGAACCCTGATGATGGTTCCGGTGACGATGGGCAGGATGAGCCCATGCATGATGATGGAGGCGGAGGGGCCGCTGGGGCAGGTGGCCAGAGGCGCTACCCGGCGCGTGCCAGAAATCCGCCGAATCTGCCGTACCAGGCTCAGCTGTTTGTGGCTGAGGGGGTGCAGACTGCAAGTGATGAAGACCTGCTGGTCGCACCGAAGTCGTATCAGGAGGCGATGAAGCGACCAGACAGGGAGGTCTGGGTGAGTGCCAAAGATGAAGAGTATGGCTCACTCAGGGGCAAGGGCGTGATCGAGGAATGTGATCTGCCGCCCGGTCAGAAGGCGCTCCCGTCGAAGGGGGTGTGCGATCTGAAGTTTGATGAGAAAGGCAACCTTGTGAGGCACAAGTACCGGCTCGTCGCAATGGGCAACCTTCAGCAGGAGGGGGAGTACGGCGATCTGTTCGCGCCGACGGCCCAGAGCGCAACCTTCAGGCTGATGCTGGCTCTGAAAGCGGCAGATCCCAAGCTGAAGCTGCGGCAGGTGGACGTGAAGACAGCGTTTCTGCATGCGGACCTGAAGGAGGTGGTGTACGTGCGCCCGCCGCCCGAGCTGCGGCAAGGCAACAAGGTGTGGAGGCTGCGGAAAGCTCTGTATGGGCTGAAGCAGGCGCCGCGAGCCTGGAATGAAGAGCTGACAAAGGCGATGATCAGCGACAAGTACACGGAGTCAGATCATGATCCGTGCTTGTTCATTCGAGGGACTGGACGCGACAGGGTGTATTTCCTGGTCCATGTCGACGATGCTGCCATCCTGGCAGCTGAGGGGGAAGATGACAAGGCAGTTGCGGACCTCAGCAAGCACTTTGAAGTGAAAGACCTGGGCGAGCTGAGCTACTTTCTGGGGCAGGAGGTGGCAGAAGTGAAGGGCCAGGGGGTGATGCTGAGTCAGGGGCAGTACGCCAAGCGCATGCTGGAGAAGGCAGGCATGTGGGACTGCAAGCCCAAGGCGACGCCGATGGAGGAAAGACACAAACTGCAGAAGACGTCTGGCTCGCCACTGACGGATGATGACCAGCGCAAGGCGGGCTACTCAGAATCGGTGGGTGCACTGCTGTACCTCTCCACTCACACACGGCCAGATCTCGCATATCCTGTGGGGGTGCTGAGTCGATTCATGTCGAGCCCCACAGATGTGCATTTCGCGGCAATGAAACGTGTGCTTAGATACGTGCGAGGGACCTGGGACTGGGGGCTGATGTACCAGTACAGTCCTCCACGTGGAGAGCAGGGGGTGCGGGCATACACTGAGGCGGACTTCAAGGAGCTGGGCATGCCAAGAGAGGCGGTGATGCGGCTCTACTCAGATGCAGACCTGGCAGGAGAGCTTGATGGTCGGAAGAGCACTTCAGGGATGCTGATGACGATGAACGGAGGGCCGATTCTGTGGGCATCCAAGCTGCAGACGGTGGTGGCGACGTCTACGAGTGAAGCGGAGTACATCTCAGCAGCAATGGCTGTGAAGGAAGCACTGTGGGTGAGGAAGCTGCTGAGTGATGTCTACGGTAAGGTTCAGTGCATGCCATTGTACTGTGACAACCAGAGTGCGCTTCAGCTGATGAAGCAGAGGACTGCTGGAGTAGCTGGCAGGTCCAAGCACATTGATGTGCAGTACCATTTCATTAGGAACAGGTACTTGCGTGGTGAGGTGTCGGTGGAATTTGTGTCTACTGAGGAGCAGAAGGCTGACATGCTGACAAAGGCATTGTCCGGGCCTATGCTGACCAATGCAATTGCTGGATATTTGAAGCCACCACCAAGCGACAGTGCTTGAGGGGGTGTGTGGCAGATCTAGGCTTTAGGCAACTGAGTGCAAGCTAGTCGTTGGTGTGGCCGCAGGTGCAGTGCAGCAATGCATGCATGAGACTGCGGGAGTAGGATGTTGATGCATAGATTTGCATGGTGATCAGCAAGTTCGCTGTCACATATAGGACTGACTGCCAGTTCACCAGTCGTTGTGTTTGACTGGCTGAATGGCAGGTACGTGTCTCTTGGACTTTGTTTGCATACTGCTGTGAGTTGGCATTGATACCTAGGACATTGATTGTGCTGTGTGCGAAGTGCAGGCTGTGACGTTGCATGTTGCTGCGGGCGAACATCGTAGACTCACAGTGCACATTCTGCCACAGGTGAGATCCATACAGCTTAAGTAGTGTACAATATGTGAAGCTGTAACAGTTGTGTTTGACTGGCTGAATGGCAGGCTGTGACGTTGCATGTTGCTGCGGGCGAACATCGTAGACTCACAGTGCACATTCTGCCACACACTGGCTGGTCGGGATGGCCATGTGTGTTTCCGCCTATGTTTATTCAATCTGTGTCAGGACGACATGCAGCACAAGCAGGACAAACAGGAACGCATGTATGGGCTCGAACACAGAAGAGTCAAACGTGGATGAGCACGAACAGGGCTGTAAAACTTGGACTCTGGGTGCCACCCTGTTGAGCCTCTGGCTGAGCTCTGCTGGTACTTAGCCCTTGCATGTTGACCTGACATTCCGGATTGACTGGCAGCCCGTCCCCGCCGACACGCTTTGAGAGCCGCATGTGGCGCATGTCAGGTGCAGTGTGCTCCAAACGCCGTTAACGTTGGCGGCACTGTGGACGGCCATGAGCTTGTTGTTTCGACCTGTGCGAAACGTGCCGCAGAGTCTAGGGAGTGCACAGTGCACTAACAGCTGAGATGTGAGACAGAGATGCGACGTAGCCGAAGAATAGAAGTCACCGCCGCGGTCGCAGAGCCTGCGGTCAACGTGTCGGACGCGCGAACCATCACAGCATCGAATGGACTTGCGCTACAGACCACCGAGGCTTCAAACTAGAAGTAGACAAACCCTTGAATAAAATTGTATCCATGCATAGCAATTATACTGGCTTTGTAGCATCGACTGAAATCCTCAGCAGCTGGCTACATTTCGAGCAAACGCAAGGTCTGACCATCACGGCGCGACGTGTTGGCCATGGCCGCCGATACCAGACGTACGTTGCAAGTGACAGGCTCAAAAAGACTGCCGCACGCGCTTTTCGACACTGACGGCGCGCTGGGCCATGCAATGGTTGTTCGTTGAAGGAGCCCCATGTGGTCTCGACGGCACAGTTTTGCAGCCTCGACATGTACATGTGCACTCGTGCTACCACGTAGTACGTGGTGACCTGGCTTGACACCGTGACGTACAACTCACACATGCGAACGTGAAAATTTTCTCGGAGCCAGTTGCTCCTCTCGCAGCACTGCACGCGCGAGTGCACCGCGGTGCAGAGCTCCTGGCGGATCGTGGCTAAGGTGCCGTCGGCCAGTGGTGTCTAGAGGAGCACTGATGTAGCATGGCCACAGGCCTAGGCATGCCGATGCGCGCCACCAAGCACGGCCCAACTGCAACAGCTGCCCACACGGCGATGCAGCACCTCGGCATAACATCCTTACCCCGCGTGCAGAAGTCAATGCGCAGCCGTGCATCACGCAGTATTAATTGCCATTGCATCTACTTTTGGCGTGGCCAGCGACCCTTGGTGTGGCTCCTCAGCCAACTCACGCGCCAGACGGCCGCGATACTGTTCACAGATACATGTAGATACCCTCTTACGGCACTTGCTGCTGCCTTCGCGCCCGCAACACCAAGGTATGCGCTGCCTCGCCGTCGTACGTGTCATTGGATAGCCATACCAACGCCCGTCCGCAGCACAGCACGACGCTTCGACTGCCGCAGCACAGTGCATCAATGCTCATACAACACTAGAGTCCGTAGAGAGCAGAGCGCTGCGGTCATGCGTCTGCGCTGCGTGCCGCGTCCAGGCACTGCCACAGGACGTCTGCGAGCTCGTACGGCAGGCTACGGGCGCAAAGCAACGCCGTTCCCGACCAGTTGTATCCAAATCACAAAATATTGTGTATTCAGCGGCAGCGGCAGCCGATGTGATATCGTTCTTCACGGACTACTGCTCCGTTGAACCACATCATGATGTGTGGCATCCAGTATACTGCAGTAGCCATTTTTCACCACGTCACATATGTGTATCATCACTGCGCCCGGATTGTGATTACGCCAAACACTCCCGCATCGACACCAGCATCCGATGAGTCACTGCGCGTTGCGAGACATCGCAGGCGCAGCATGGGGCAGCCCTGCCGCCACAGTTCCACAGCACGCGTTCCACGGTACCCCCAGGCGCCGCCTGCAGCAACACAGCCTATCCTCTGTGCCTCGGCGCCGCTGGGTCCTAGATCTGTCACCGTGCAACACAGCCTATCCTCCCGCTCATTCCCAACACCGCATGCAGGGCATGGCGCAGCTCCGCAGCACAGGTCCCACCGCTCCCATTCCACAGCACATGCGTTCCACAGCATAATCCCAGGTGTTGCCACAGGCGCTGCGCCGGTACCGTCGTCCCTCCGTGTGCATTGTGCGACCCGGGACGCGCATGCATGCAGGCTCCCGAACAAGCCGCCCGCGCGCCACCCCCCCAAGGTCTATAAGGACGTACAGACTTACAGAATTACAGATTTACAGACTTACAGCCTTTACAAGGCTGGTATTCCCCCGCACGCTGAACCATGGACACACTCCTCGCATCATCCCGCGGCTCCATCACGCCATGCGTGCGCACCTCAGCCATCATGAAGTCCCGCCCCAACCAACTCACCCTCACCTACCCCCCTCTCCCTCCCCCCCCCAGCAGCCTCCACCGCCACCCGGCCCCCTCCCCCGGCAACACCTCCGACCCGGGCCCCTCCGACGGCCTCCACAGCCCCCCCCCGCCCGCCCCCCCCCTCGCGGAACCCCTCGCCGCGCTGCCGATATCCGCCGCGTTGATCGCGGCCGCCGCAAGCGCCGTGCTCGCGATTCAGGCGGAGCCGGCCCTCGCCGAAAGCCTCTCCGGCGCGCCGAGGGTCGTTGACGGCGACACCCTAGAGTTTGGGTCAGAGAGGGTGCGGCTGTATGGCGTAGATGCACCCGAGTCGAAGCAGCTCTGTAAGGACCGCATCGGCAAGGAATTCCCCTGCGGTGTGGACCTCACTCAACCCTGAGTCTCAGCCCTGACTCTCCTCGTATTCATCATGTTGCAACATGCTGCCCGGCTGTTCCCAACTGCATGTATGCAAATGGCCATGTTTTATGTTTTGTACCCAGCTGTTTCAAAGCGCGCTGTGTGTGCTGCGCTGCTGCCCTTGCAGAGGCAAAGGCCAGGTATCCTGTACGTTGACGTTGCCAGAGTCCCAGGCAAGCATGCTACGCGTAGCTGCGTGCCTTGTGAGCGTGCTATGTATGCTGTGTGCTGTGCGAGTATGCTGTGCGAGTATGCTGCGTGCTTTGCAGGCGTGGTGGCGAAGGACGATCTGGTGAAGAAGATCGGCTCGCGTGCTGTGACGTGCGATGTGCGGAACAAGGACATGTACGGCCGCAGCGTGAGCGTGTGCTACGTGGACGGCGGCATTGGCCGGGGCCGTGAGGACCTCAATGCATGGCTCGTGTCGCAGGGGGACGCAGTCGCGTATGAGCAGTACTCGAAGGACTATGTGCCGATGGAACGGCAGGCAAAGGCTGAAGGCAAGGTGTGCGCGCTGTGGTGCATGCTGCCGTCGTGCTTCATTCATGCGTGCTGCCCCTGTTCTTCATGCATGCGTCCCGCCGCTGTGCTGCCGCTGCCCTTCATGCATGCGTGCTTCCGCTGTGCTTCATGCATGCGTGCTGCCGCTGTGCATCATGCGAATGCATGTGCCTTTGGTGATGGAACAGGGCAATGGTGCTGTGCCCATGTCTCTTTCTCCACAGTGTCGGCGTGGTGTGGTGCCGGCAAGCTGTGCTGCGCTGTGCTGCGCTGTGCTGTGTTCCGGTCTGCTTGAGCCTTTCCTAGTCGCAACATGACAACATGATACTGTCAAACGTTGCGGCCTTTTGGTTGTTTGTGCGCAATTGTTCACGTCCCGCTCCGTGGCTGACCTGGCCAAGCAATGATGGTGACCCAGCACTCACTTCAGCCTCGAAGCTTACGAGAAGTGCAGTGTGGTGCTTAACATGTCAGCAGCGCTCTCTAGAACGAGCCATGCTGTGCAGGGAATCTGGGCGGGCGAGTTCCAGAACCCTGCGCAATGGCGCAAGGAGAACCCTAGGGGCGGCAACGTTCAGTACGTCTCGGCCGGAGGCGGCGTGCGCCTCTCTACCGCCCCATCCACCACCCCCCCCGACTCACGCTGCCCGGTAAAGGGCAACATCAGTTCCAGCGGCGAGAAGATCTTCCACGTTCCGGGCGGCCGGTACTATGAGAGCACCGTGATTGATGTCGGCTCTGGAGAGCGGTGGTTCTGCTCCGCAACCGAGGCAGAAAAGGCCGGGTGGCGCGCGTCGCGCATGTGACACATGCTGCGTGCTGCGCATGAAATGCATGCTGTGTGCTGATCGTGAAGTGTATGCTGGGATGTGTGATGTGCATCGCCGAGCTTCGCTGTGGGGTCATTTGCGGTTCAGCATGGGTCGCATTTGCGGCCCATGCTGCGAGCTGCACGTGCGGTGTGAGCACCGTGTGTGCTGTGCGGGCTGGCTGCATGGGTGGGTTTGCAGCTGGCCCTATAATGTCCCGGCTGAGCTGTGGTGCTGGTGCTGTGACATGTGCTGTGCTGCGGGCCTTGCCAGCGACCATCTGGTGCAAGCAGTCCGCATGCGATTGGGCTCTTGTCCAAGCTGAGGGAAGGCGAACCCTTCTGTGGGGCAGCTCCGGGATGGCAGATGTATGGGCAGTGGTGTATCATGCTGCGTGCTGTGGGTCACACCAGAGGCATGCAGCATGCACATCACACTGTGGTATGAAAGGATATGTTCTGGGTAAGGCAGAACAGGGGGAAGTTCGCTGTGATGGCTTGCACCGCGTAATGCAGAAGAGCTTGCCTCAATGGTGTGGTCTGCAAAGCGGACTGCTTTCTGTCATAGCGTCTCCTGGCATAGCGTGCTGGCGTAGCGTTGCTTGGCAGCTGCAGACGCATCACAGCTGCAGATGGGAGAGGCTGAGATGCAAGCATTGGCCTGACGTCCGCACTTGTCTGCCATTTGCTGCAGTGGCGAAGTGGTGGGGCAAAGTGGCGAAGTGGCTGTCTGCTGTCGCAGCCAGCGGCCCCTGGTGCTTCATGACTGATCTATGTATGTCACCAGTATATTGCATGACTATTACGAGAGAGATTTGGGGCCGTGCAGCAAAAATCACAAAGCAGTGTCCGTGTCTGGCTGGAGGCTGGCCGTGTGCATGTGCCAGCCGTAGGGCTGACATATGGAGACACAGATCCGAGGCTAGCAGTGCTGCATACCTTCCAGACGCTTCTGGCTACAGCGGGAGCTCACATTGATGTGTTGACTGATTGATTCATTTCCGAGGGCTGTAGGGCTATTTGTGTAGCAGCCCTGATTGACTTGTCGCACAAGTGATGTATGATGCGCAATGAGTGCTGCACGAGTAACATAACATGCATGCAACTACTGCAGCTTTGGAGACTGCATTGGCGTCGTCGCTTCTTTGGCACTCTATGGCAAAACGCACACCGGGCACACCGTTCCCATGCCCACAATTGGATTGCTCTGGACAGTATTATTTGAGGTGCCAACATGTGCGCCCAATATTAGATCTGTTAATCTAAGTAACCCCACACACATCCTACACAAGAAGCTGAGCACATTGTGGAGCATACCCCTGTAACATATCTCTCACAAGAAGCTGAGCATGCATTCAGAAGCTGAGCATGCATTCAGGACTCTCTGCCACGCCCTCCACGCTCCTTCCATCACATGTACACCTGCTCCTTCCATCACATGTACACCTGGGTTATGTTACCCATTTGGGTTCGGCATGACGCCCGATTTGTTGATTCTTATTTGTATGACATGGCCACCAACTTAGCCTCCAACTTGGGACGGAGTGACCACTGGTGTGGCCAGTAGCAGCCACATGCAGTGTCACCTTTGCACAAAGCGTACATCTGTAATGTATCTCAGTACCTTTGCACAAAATGGTACGTAGAGCACTTGCAATGGGCAATATATTACATCACATGGCCGCCCGCAGACACGTGGCCAAGCATCCATCCAAGCATCTGCCCAAGCGTCCAAGAGTGTCATTGTGTTGACAGCTTTGTCAGCTATCCGAAATCACTAGCGCATAACAACACTCTGTAACCACACATGGAACCAAGGCAACGCTGTTGTTCAGGATGGGCTTGCAGATCATGACTGATGTGGCTGGAAAAGCAGAGTCCGTGGCGGGCAGAGTTGTGAGGTTTTGAGGTTTTGCGTTGGATGTGCCACTGGCATGACTAGCACATAACAACACTCCAGGCTATTGCGTTCATCTCCATGTAAAACATAACAACACTCTGTAACCACATACATGGAACCAGAGCAACCACTACACACGCTGCCTGGTGTGACTCCATAAATCAGTTGGATGGAAACTCAAGAAATGAAGGCAGGCAGGAACACAAGGCATCTGGGGAATACATCCATGCTGATGTACGCATCCACAGCCGTGCAATTGTGGGACGGTTGTGGCTTTACACCATGGGATTGTGCACCATCCAACCGTGTTACATACTCTAGTGATAGATCTAGGACTCAGCAGCGCCGCCCAGGCAACAGACCAGGCAACTGTGCACCAACTGTGTTACACAGTGATAGATCTAGGACTCAACAACTGTGCAATGCTGGAGCTTCACACCTGGTACATGCTAGTGGTATGCTCAAGCTTGGATGGACTGCATCCGTTGCTGATGTCATGAACAGTTGGTGATCAAACATGACATCTGCATTCTGCAATCATGGATGATTGGCCTGGCAGCAATCTCAGTTCACACCTGCACAGATGGACATGCAGTTAGATTAGATCAGGCAAACCAGCACCCACAGGCCACGCTTCTACTCATTATATTCTACTCATTATATCCCTACACATGTTATGTCAGGAGCGCCCGTGGCTACCATGCAGCAACATTGCAGGGGCTGCTCGTCACCTGTCTGACAACATTGCAAACACTGCACATGATTTCGCCTGGTGGTTCAATGAAATGGTTCATGTGCCTGCATGAGTCCTGATGCCCAGATAAGCGTCACAGCAAACACCTCACAAACACCACACTCTATAGAGCTACCTAGGAGAGGTTCAGGCTGTGCATCTATAGGATTGTGAGATTGGATGACTGAACGGTGCACACAACAAGTAGGCACTCAACCAAATGTAAGGTTGCCAAACAGCAAAACTGGAGCTTTGCAAGGTTGCATACCGGTCAGGAGGACGTGTGTACTCTTACATCGAGGGGCTCCGAGCCAGTGCACCAAGCGACTGTACAACTAGATTCTAGACTCACATGCTACCCCGCAGATGCAAGCTGGCCAGGTGATCGCGAACGAACTGGAGGGAACGAACTGGAGGACGTATGTAAGGTTGTGCAAGCAGCTTGCAATTTCCAAGCATCCATGCAACACCATGCACCATGGCCTAAATTGTATCCAAGCATCTTTGACTAACAGTTTCTACTATTTTGCCAATGTGTGAGCGTGTCTGATGCAGGAGCTGCTGACGGTGGTGTGTTACACAGTGATAGATCTAGGACTCAGCAGCGCTGAGGTGTGCCAGCAGTCTTCAAATTTGCATCAGTGGCCTCTGTGGGCACTACCTATCCTATCATTCCCATCAATCCTCACACCAGGCATTCGCCTATACCAGGAATTCAAATCGATCACGAATTCGGTCTGCGTAGAGATCCGTGGATATGGCTGGTTATACAGCGATCAGAAGTTGATCGATATCAATCTCTTGTCGTCGCTTGTGCTAAGCTTGACAGCCCAATACAGGCTCAGCCCGCCGTGAGACTCGCACAGCACCCGTAACGATAAATATGAAATTCAGTCTTGATGGGCAATGATCTTGCGGCGGCAAGAGTAGACTGCCATGTGTGAATGCATGCTGAATGACGGGTACCCACGTGGGCGCCTTACAGTCATCCGATGTTCCGAGTTGAGTTCCGCGGAGCGGACGGTGAGTGCCAGGTGTATACGTAAGGCCAGCCGAGAGAACCGCAGGACCGCTAACCGACCACACACGGACCTTCTGGCGTACTGCACCTTAAAGAGTCTGCGGCCTTCCGAATGATGTGGTTCATACATCTCGCAAACCAGAAGGCGTGCCTCCAGGCCGACGAAACACGACAGTGCACGTCAACACAGTGAAGACACGACCACGTGTCCATCTCGCGGGACCACCAGAGACAACACCGTTCGTTCAAACAGGGAGACCAACGAGTTGCTAGCCACAGTAGCAGGGAGACCAACGAGTTGCTATAGCTAGCCACAGTAGCAGGCCTATAGCTGGGTGCTGAACAGCCGGGACAACAGACAGTGCAGACATTGCGGCACACACCATGAGGTTGCCACAACATGTTTTACGACTTGCTGGTGCTGTGCGCGACCGCAGTGCATCACACAACAGATCTATCACTGTGTAACACAACAACTGTGCCATAAAAGGTGGCACAGAAACCAAGACCCCCCTGGAGGTAGTGTTCATGTGGCCCCCATGTTGTTCCCCCAACATGGGCCCCCCACATGCAGGCCCCCCACAGTGAGAGACCACGCGAATTGCAATGATGCAATTGCGAATTGCATCATTGCACCATCGTGGTCAACACGTGGTCAGTGGTCAGTGGTCAACACAGCCACGATGCCGACATGTATTGCCCTGCCGTTGAGGACATCATGATCACCCATTACATACTTACTACACCCATGTCATCTAGATACCTGAGAGGCTGTCACACTGCTTTCAAATTTGAAAGACCCCAGTGCTGCATGAACCCCTACTGGTGATGACTCTGGTGTACTATCAATGAGGTAGAAGATACACTGGATGCTGCTGGTTAAAGAACTGACACAGCGCAACTCCGAGTTGAGTTTCATTTGCCAGTCAGGAATCTAGACACAGGCTGTCGCAGTCGGGTGTGCATGTACATCATGATGATTATGATTATGAGCCCAGGCTCCAGTCCCAGTGCTGGACGCATGGGACGCTGTTCAGCGCTGTGGTAGCTGCTGGTGCAGTTGGCATTCATTGGTCTGTGGTTTGTGCAGGGCGCGTTTCGTTTCGTGTGGCCCAGGCATGCTTGCTGGCCGCTTGGGTTTGCACTCCTTTGTCCCCTGTGTGTGCCAGGATGACCCACTCTTCTGTAACCACTCACAGCATCATACCCCAGCCTGACTTGAGCTTGTGGGTTGTATGCTGTCCTGCATGCAAACTAGTGAGCTCCATGGTCCCAGACAGGTGTATGCATGCAGTGCATGCATCCATGAGGCTTACTGACTGGTTACAGCACAGCGAGTCAGCTTGATTTCTGCACTCTGTGCAGTCCCCTGTTACTGTTGTATTGTTCCACTACCGTTACAATGGTACCAAATGAATAATCTGGAACTGCTGGGAGCACTACCGTTATAATGATACCAAATGAATAATCTGTAACTGATTGGAGGCTACTCAGCTCCTGTAGCAGGTTGCAGTGCAGTTGCCCTCCTGAGCTGTGTGTTAGTTTGTTGCACTACAGACTTTCGTCCGGTCGGCCTCATAAGCGACTCAGGTCATATAGTACTGAATTTCTGGTGGAGCTGAGCCGACGACCTCCTGCATAAACTTTTTTCCGGTCAGCCAAATATGTTCCCCTAGTAGCCACCCATGCAAAATTTTGTCCTGTGAACCAAGTTTTCGGACCTGTGATTTACTTAACATGCACATTTACATCTACCTTTTTTGTACGGTTCTAATCGTTTGTACTGGTTTAGCAACATGTCACACAGTTGGTGTTACCGAGCTTGCATAAAGTGCAGCTGGCAGTCATCCGTCTGCAGTCCTGGAGGCTTTTTTCCAGGGTAATTGTTCATTTTTCACGGGATATGACACAATTATTGAACCAGGTGCTGCGGTTGCGGCGGCGCAGGCCGGCCCCGCGTCTGGTCGTGCTGGCCCGCCCTGCCTTCCTGCGAGCCGATGTTGGGGGGAGTGATGCGGCGCCGCTAGTGCCCTTCGCACCCCGCCCTCAGGCCCCTGCCGGGCGGCCGGAGGGGGAGGGCTGGTACGCCTCGCACTGTGGGGGGCGTGAGCCCCCGGGCTCTCATGTGCAGGGGGCCCGTGATGGAATGCTCCAGTGGGGCCGGATGGAGTGGGGGTGCTGCTGTTGGGGGGTCGGTGGTGGCTGGTTTTGCTGGGTTGGGCAGTAGTGCGGTGGTGGTGGTTGCTGTGTGCGGTTGTGGCGCGGGTGCCGTGGTGGAGGGGTGCGGGAGTGCGCATGCGTGTGGGTGCGTGGGTGTGGTTGTGTCGGCTGTGTCGGTTCGTTGTGGCTTTTCACCTGGGACAGTGATTGCTTTTTGCTGGTGTCTACCTTCGGGGGTTTTTGGCCGTCTACTTTCCTTCTGTTGCCCTCGCTGCCGGGCTATTGCGTTCATCTCCGTGTAACACAATTATTGAACTCAGTTGGAATGCCCCTGACGCCACCTTGTTCGCGCGATCGCCAGCTGCTTGCGACAACCTGGCACGTTGAGCCTGCCCCGTCTCCTTCACACGCAAGGCCTCACATACTCACACAGGGCCGACACAGGGTGCCAAACGTCTAGTTTCTGGTCGGTCCGGAAACGACGGAGTGTGGTCAGATACGTAATTCCAGGTCGGCTTGGCATCCGACCAAACCCCCACAAAACATTATTTTATGAGCGACGAGAGAAAAAAACATGAATTTCAAAGTGCTTAATTAAATTGCGACCAGTCGGCTGTAGCTAACACACTTCCCCTGAGGTTTGCCAATCAAAAAAAAGGGGGGGATCCCGCCAATTGGCGGGATCCCCAACCTGTTTGGGTTTGGGTTTGCAAACCCAAACCCAAACGGGCATCAGCCGCAGCACACCTGCAAGCAGGGGCCCAACAGAAGACCTGCAGTGCTGCCAACCTGTCGTCACTGGTGGACCTGCAATCGCTTCTAACCTGGTCAACAACCTGGTCAATGACAGGCTTCACCGTACGTCATATAAGTTGTCAGGAGAAGGCAGGTAGTCAGGAGAAGGCAGGCACATGTCAGGAGAACGTCATATGAGTTGTCAGGAGAAGGCAGGTGCGTACCGGTGCTGATGCTGCAGATGATATTGGTCCATCATGATGGCCAGGTCCATGTCCTACTAGTAGTACCCAAAAAAAGGGGTCTGTGTGTGAAACAAGTGCAACTTGCATTGGAGGGACGTGTCTGGGGCAGGAGTTACATGCATGCAGGGGTGTGGATGATGTGGGCTCGACCTGTAGCTATGCATGATGTGGGCGCCAGTTGCAGGCTTGAGCAGTTCTGAGTGTGTTGTGAGCCGTGCTGTGAGCAGCACTAGTGAATCGGTGTGAGAATGCATCGAGGGAACTTGAGCGCAATACACAAGCTGCTGTGCTTCTGTCTGTGTACGGCGCTTGGCCATGGTGATTGATTTTTGGTGCATTGCCATGAATCGTGCCTCTGTGTTCTTCCACCTTGTGGTGCGTACATCTGTAACGTATCACAGTTGCAGGCTGGCAGATCTCCCAGAATCACCCATGCCGCAATGCATGCTACCGTCATGCGGCTGGCGCCTGACCTCCTCGCACCGGGCTGCTGCGACGCTGACAGGACTTCGAAGTGTGCAGGTCTCGACTTCAACTGTTATTACCATACGCGCTTTTTGCCGGCCGACCGTGGCCAATTTTGCGCGCTTGACCGCGCGCTAACTGCATGCATACGGCATCACCAGTTTGCTGCACGCGTATACGTGTACGTGCGTATCCCGATCTCGAAGAGTTTCTGAAGAATGCCTGCAGCATTCATACGCGCGCAATGCCATCAACTGCGGCTGAATTGTAGTACATCGATCAGGATGCATAGCTGCGGCACAACGGCGCGGCGAGAGTGACGCACTGCCCAAATTTCTCGAGATCCGAATCGTGACCCTGCACCGTCAGTAGATATAAATTTGTTTAAATAGCGCTGCGCATGCAGCGCGCTGCGTTTGGGTCACGCGATCGCAGGCGGCCGGGCCAGGCCCTCGGAGCGCAAACTCATACAGGCGCAATTGCATGCGCGCAAGATGGTAGCATGTGAGTCTAGACTCTAGTTGTACGTTCGCTTGGTGCACTGGATCGGAGCCCCTCGATGTAACAGTGCATGCGCGCAAGATTCTCATGCCATTGCCGTTGCAAGCATGTGTTGTGGAACTGGTTACCCATCACCGCGGCCGCACATGCATGTTCATGTGCACTGGTCGTAACTCGCATTCAGCCGTTGAAGCATGCTGTGCACATGCACAGCTCAGCTCAGCTGAGCTCGGCATGCGCAGCGGCTAGGAGCGCTCCTCCAACTGCGCGCTTCAGCCGGGCTGTGTTACACGCAGGTGAACAGCATGCCCTGCAGCCCCGCATGCGCAGCGAGGGCAACAGCAGGGAAGCAAAGAAGTCGAATCCCAGCCGAGGCGGCAGCAAGCAGAATTACGCAAGACACAAGAATAAGATCTTAGCCCTGATCTTCAGCCAAGATCCACTGCCACCATCGCACACCAGCGCACACCATCACGCCTTCCACGCGCTACGTATGTGCCGCGCGCTGTCATGATTAACGGCAAGGCACAGGCCCGTCGCCCGTCCGTCACAGCAGCCACGGACCCGCGTCGCAGTCTCGCAACTCTTTTGACGCTTTCGCTTCAAGCGTCAAGCGTCAAGCCCAACGCCCAGCGCACTCTGCACGGCTGAGGCCACTGCCACGCGCTGCGCCGTCGCGCAAGTGTGATCGCGTGTGCACAGCACGGATCCCGGACGCATGGTAAGGCGCTCCCCGTGCACCGCGGCGCTCACGTCGCACATCGCACATCGCACATCGCACATCGCACATGTGCTACGCAGTGCTGCTCAGCATATGATATTACAGTACCGCCGTGTACACATTCTTGTTGGAGGTGTCAAGATTAACTTTGAATAGCAATATTAATGTCGATATGTCATCATGGATCGCCACATGAGTGGGTGCGGGATGCAATCATACATATGTACGGATGCCATGCAGTACCTCAACATGCTGGCAGTGTCGTTGGTTGGGCCGTTCAACAAGAGAGCAAAGGCTCGCTGGATTGAGAACTCCTTGCGGGAGTTCAGTGCGGCGACAGTGAAAGGAAACGGGTTTGTGATCAGAAAGACCATGTCCAGGGTAGCACGGCTCACGGGTGCGCAGTTCGTGCCAGGTGATCGCCTGGCCGGCTCGCATCTGCTGGGTAGCATGTGAGTCTAGACTCTAGTTGTATGTTCGCTTGGTGCACTGGATCGGAGCCCCTCGATGTAACGGTACATATGTACGGATAGCACGAGATCTACAGGGACTGTGAGGGAGTCAGTTTTGCCGTCCGAGAGCCTCACGACAAGCTCATCAGTGCAGAAATATAAATAAAGAAATAAATATCCAAGCATGCAACACGCAGCACGCAGCATGTTGCAGATGGGAGCTGCAGGACCGTCGTGCATAAGCACCATTTATGCAATGTTTCAGGGATGCCTTACCGGGCATCCAGCCGCTTGCAAGTCATATACGTTTGACAGAAACGGCGCTCATATGATGCATGCATGGCTGGCATGTTCATGCAGAAGGTCAGCCAGCGCATGTGCGATCCTGCTGCCCCTGCTGCCCCTGCTGCCCCTGCTGCCCCTGCTGCCCCTGCTGCCCCTGCTGCCCCTGCTGCCCCTGCTGCCCCTGCTGCCCCTGCTGCCCCTGCTGCCCCTGCTGCCCCTGCTGCCCCTGCTGCCCCTGCTGCCCCTGCTGCCCCTGCTGCCCCTGCTGCCCCTGCTGCCCCTGCTGCCCCTGCTGCCCCTGCTGCCCCTGCTGCCCCTGCTGCCCCTGCTGCCCCTGCTGCCCCTGCTGCCCCTGCTGCCCCTGCTGCCCCTGCTGCCCCTGCTGCCCCTGCTGCCCCTGCTGCCCCTGCTGCCCCTGCTGCCCCTGCTGCCCCTGCTGCCCCTGCTGCCCCTGCTGCCCCTGCTGCCCCTGCTGCCCCTGCTGCCCCTGCTGCCCCTGCTGCCCCTGCTGCCCCTGCTGCCCCTGCTGCCCCTGCACAGCACCTACCGAGAATTTGCCCACCCAGGTGGGCAAGTTGACAGCGTGGGCAGGTCGAGGGTGGGCAGGACACTATCTCACTCATTAAAGCTCGGAATTGCTTGAAAACACGTGCCAGCATGTTTTTTCGAGGTTTTAATATGTATAGTATGATTAAATACTCTTTTCAGACCATTCTCAGTGTCCTGATGAGATGCTGGGGTTGTAGTTGCCCATCCACCGGGTGGGCAGCAGCTCAAGGTGGGCAAGTACAGGGTGGGCCATCACCTCCAAAAATCTGAAATGGCGCTTTTGAGTGTTATAATTGTGCTATATATGATCGGTGATGTGTACGAGATGCTTTGGATTATGGTTAAATTGAAAACTGAGGCTATGGCTCCGCTTGAGTCAATGATGCTCACCGCCTTGCCCATGCCATGGGTGGGCAGCAGTGCAAGGTGGGCAAGGGGAGGGAAGGCAACGCTGGGATGCTGGAGGCATCTAGCTTTTAGGTGATGCATTGGGACCATAGATGCTTAATATTGTGTCTGTAAATGTATACATGTACTGTGGCCACGTACATGTGGCTGCTTGCGGGCTGATGTCTTGCAAGCCTGCTGGATTGCCCACGCGCCGGTAGGCAAGGCTTGTATGTGGGCAGGTCGCGGGTAGGCAACCCCCCCGTAGAGGCTCGCTTGCAGGTGCTCGTCCAGGCCGCACAGCCGTCCGAGTTCCTACTTCTGTAGTCAGTAATTGATGAATTATACAATTGTAATAGACTGTACATATGCAATTGTAATAGACTGTACATATCCGAGGCCATATGGCCTCGGATAGGCGTCGGATCGGCTGCTCATACAATCCGATGTAAACGGCTCGATATTAGCTATGTCGTAGATCCGTGCATATCAAACAGATGTCCATGTTAATGTTGTGATCTTAGTTTCGACGCTTCCCGCGTGCAATGTATATCTGGCTGAGTGTGCCACCTTCAGACAGTACTGTACACATGTGTCCGTGGCCACCTGTGACGTAGTCCACGAAAAGGTCTCATGATCGGACGGATGCATAGCTCGACTATGTACCGTCACACCACCCGGGTGCTTCAGCACGTACGCCATTACGCAAGTACGGCACTTGGAGCAACACGGATCCTCCGACATGACCTGTACCATATAATGCCAAGTATACAACATTATCTCTACCACTCTGCTTACGCTGGTGACCTTGTTGCCGTTCCTGTATTTGTTCGCGGGGTTGCTGGTGCCCGGTCCCAGCAGCCCCGTTGCTAGGATGGCCATCCCGGGTACATCGAACATCCTGAGGACAATTAATGACGTTTTTGTCGAGTATGATGATTTCAAAGCGTGCTGTCTTGTGTGTCCCAAAGACCTGGGCTCTACCAACGCAATCCCGCGCCACTCGCGGTCACGGCAACACGTTGCGCGGCTGGCCCTGTACGACATGCAGAAACGTGCTGGTGCAATCGATGCCGCGGAATTTCCGCGTATGCCGGTGGATGGACCGGCTGAAGGTGAAGGCGATGCCGCTGGCAGTGTCGCTCAGTCGCCAGAACCTGATGCCGGTCGTCCGGAGAGTCCTCCTGCAGCACCGCTGGGAGAGCTCCCCGTCGTAACGGACACTGACATCCAACAGAACCTTGATCTTCATCATGGGGGGGTCCGCGGCACTGGCGAAGCCACACCCGGAGCAGCTGGGGGTGTTGGAAGAGACAGTGGGTCAGCCTCAGAGTCTGATCCTGCGACTGACTCGATGGCTCTGTCTCAGTTATTAAAGGCAGTGCATGGAGCACATTTACCTGCAGTTGATGCCCGGGCCAGCCTGTTATCTACACCTGCTGTGGAAATGCCTGTCACTGTCAAGGCCAGTATTCTCACTGCCACGGGCGCTACAGCTGCTGACTTTGAATCCGATGAAGAATATGCCCCACCATATCTTGAGGACATGCCCGAGCCTGGCCCGGAGCCTCGTCCTTCTTCCACCACAGCATTTCAGCCCGAGGATCTGGTATGGGCCATTTCTCTAGACTTGCCTGTGGCAATCCCGCACCGCGTGTTCATGTGTCTGTCAGAATCCATGCGCAGTCTTATGAGGCCAAGTTCGAGTACCTCAGGCATCTGGTTGAAGACAACTTTGAGAGGTTCAGAGGCGGCGTCGAGGAAGGGCTAGAAGCCTTTCGTCTCCATGCCCTCCGGGATGGTGTCCAGTGGGAAGAAGAAGACGTGTATGCAACACTGATGGCTGAAATGGAGGGGCTGATCGAGGCGAAGCTGAACCCCCATGCTGATGCAGACGATCGGCAGCCGCGCAAGCACTCGGTGGCCTGGTACATCCAGAGACATCACGAGCCAGTTGCTAACCGGCTGGATATGACAGTGCTGCAGGTCTGCTACTGTTTGATGTACACAAAGCATTACCGAGGCCTTAATGAGCTGGGTATGGATGAGCTGTGTGGCATGATCTCTGAGGGGGGGCTGCTGCACGAAGACAACAACATGCCAAAGTATGTCTTCCGTCCGCATGCTCTATATGTGGTAGCTGTTGTGTTCTGTATGTTCGATGGATTCAGCAAATGTCTTGGCTTTCTGTTTCTGCAGGTCCCATCACATGGTGAAGGGCGTTTTGGGTGTCCCATCTGTAGAGACCTACACCATCGACATGTGCAGCACTGGTAGCTGTCCACATGTCTATGGCCTGCCACTGCCGGTCCACGAGAGGAAGCGTCACATGGGCCAAAGATGTCCCATTTGTGGTGCTCATCGGTACGAGAAGCGCAACCGGCAGCTGAAGGCGGTCCGACGGTGTGTCCACTCAATCAAGTTTGATGCAATTGATCCGGCGGCATTATTCAAACATGACGTAACGGCTTTATTGCGCACTAGGGTCCCTGACCCATGCAGATCTGCATGAATCCCTGTTATGTTAACCCCCGGTTGTCATGCATTGGGCGATGTGGCTCCTGTTTAATATCCGTACCGTTCTGTTTTTGGTGCAGCGCTTTCATTCTGCCATTGGCAGATGTCATCAATCACCTCTTCGGTGAACCGATGTTTGCGAGGTATGCCGGCACCCGGACTGTGGCAATGCTCCAGTGCGAGGTGTACGGCCGTCTTGACCGGGCACATGGCGGCGCCCTCACAGCATTGTCAGAGCCTGAGCCGGAGGACGCGCTGATGGGGGATGGCGGGGCTTCTGGCTCAGCCGACCTAGGCCCCGACTCTCCTGCTGCGGCGCACGCCGATGGAGTCGTTGCTACTCCATCCGGTGACCGCGGTGTCGCCTCGCCAGCTGCAGCCACAATAGACCAGCCTCCCCCCAGTGCAGGGCGTGCCCCTGACCAGGTGCCCGATACCCCTGATACAGACCCTACTGCAGACTTCCTCGCTGATGCTGACCCAAGAGACGAGGTCATGACAGCGTACGGTACAGACATGGTCCTCTTATTTGGGCTGTTCGTGGATGGCGTGCAGTTGCATCAGCATGGCAGGTCCACAACCACTGTGTTCTGCCTCAAGTGCCTGGACCTGCCAGGGTTCCTGGCAAACACCGACCTGGCCACATATACCCTTGCGTTCGTCGAAGGTCCCAAAGAGCCCACCTGCATGACAACATTGCTGATGGCCATTCTGAGGCAGTTCAAGATTTTCGAACCCACAGGCGTTGAGACTGCCGATGGTGCGTTGCACATCACTGTTCATACGTATACGCTGCGGTGCTCTACAGTTGGGTCATCGGGCCCGGATAGATAGAACACATATTATTTTCTCTATCTAATATTTACAATTATACCCCCAAGAATCCATGCTTATAACCCAACCCTGGTGTGCATACTGTGAATATGCCTGTATTGAGTTGAATCTGCAGCTCAATCATGAGCTTTCGCGTTTGCATGCGCAGGGAATATCACTGTGACAGGGGCGCCGGTTACGGTCCATGATTCCTATCGCAATGTCATGCGTCGGGTCTTCCCAGTGCTGGTATTTGCATACGCTGACACTCCTGCAAGACGAGGCTGGGCCCTCACTTGTGGAGCATCCGGGCGCAGCGGGTGCGACAAGTGTGGGATCCGGGGAGTCAAGCTGCTGTGGGATGGGACGCCGTTGTCGACAATTCGATTTCTGGGCTACCGAGGGCCGACTGCAGCACTCAAGCTTTGCCCCAAGCCAGGCGAGCCGGGCTCACAGGTGGAGATGGATACTGTTCTTGCATGTTGTTGACTGACACTTGCATGTTATATCCTGTCAACGCAGCGGCCGATCTCCCTGACATGCAGTTTCTGCCGTCCACACGTTAGCCCGCCTAGCCTGTATTCGATTTACAGGAATGGTTAGTTCAGCAAGCCAGCTTCGTCAGGAAGTCTCGTCGAGGAGTCACCTCATTCGAAGACACCACCCTGAAGTCCATTGAGATAACGGACGACATGCATCGTCATCGCAGCGAGCTGGCCGAGCAGGAGACCGCCAGGGGGCTCATTTCGAATCCCCTGCCTGCAGGGGCGGCTGATGGTGGCCGGCATGGTGCCGACCCCAACTCCAAGACCGAGAGGATACTGTCCTGGGGTATGTCATGCTCAGCCCAAGACAAATGCTCATGCAACAGGGGTCTGCGGCAGCTGCGCGCAGCCATCCAGGGTCTGCGCATGCAGGGGGGGGGGTCTCGCTCAGCTGCGCGCATCCCTCCTGTGTCTGCGCATGCAGGGGGTGGGTCTGCGGAAGCTGCGCGCAGCCATCTTGTGTGATGCTAGTACTGGTCTCAAGTCGATGGTGCTTGTGTTCACGTAATGCAATGGCGGATGGTTGCAGAATGTGAACAGAAGTACAAGACGCGGCATGACAAAGTCAATGAGGCGCACAAGGATGTTGGCTGCAGGGGCATCAACGCGTTCCAGGCATCTGGCCTGAAGTCGTACGAGTGTGTTCCGATTACTCAGCACCATTGGCTTAAGCGGTTCGATTGTGGTGTATGGCCTGACTTCAGTGATTATCTTCCGCAGGTGCGGTCGGGCACATCAGGTGTCGCGGCACAGCAGGTGTCTACTATGACACCGCATTGCTTTGCAGGTTTCAGTCTACATTCGTTGAGCCCATGTCCCATACGATCCTGTATGGGATTGTCAAGGCGTTCATTGACCTTATTTGCGACAGTGGCAATGGAGTGTTTGTGAATGGCAGGCCATGGCATCTTTCAACCAACAAAGACGGCCTGATGGCCCGCATGAACAACATCTTGAAGCGCATCCATCTCACCAGTGCGTACAATCGGGGCGTCCGACTGCTATCGGGACCATCAGACACGTGTGTCCGAGCAAATCCCTACGATGCCTGATACTCCCCATGTCTAGACATCCTGTGCCTCTCTCTCACGTACCTGCTTCCTTGCAGGGAACTTGCTGTGTCTAGATGGTACTTCGAAGAAGTTGCGACATTTCTGGAGGTGTCCGGGGCGATTGCCTTCTGGACGTGCAAGGATGACCCTCGCATGCCACCTCGGATGGTGGAGATGTGGGAGCACATCCGAACATTTGCCATGTATTTTATGTACTACAGTCCTGGCCAACACACATACTTGCAGATCCGTACAGCGCAGAACCACCTATTCATGTTTGCCGAATTTGCTGAGGAGTACTTGCAGGGTAAGATGTGCACCCTACTGTTGCACAGGGCACTGGTGCATATTCCTGAGATGATCCTCAGAGCTGGCCCCGGCGCATTCCTGAGAGAGGACTTTGGCGAGCGCGGCATTCGGGAAACGAAGCACAAGATCACCCATCACGCCTGCAGCAACATGGCACAGGCTTCAGCGCAATGTTGTGTGCTGGAGATGTGCCTGCGCCGACACAAGAGGAAGTACAACGACGTTGACGCCCCGAGGAGGAAGCTGAAGCTCAAGAAGAGGCGGAGGAAGACTGATCAGGGAGGCTCTGATGGTGTACAGCTGCACGAGTTGAAGGAATCGTACACTGGAGAAGAGGACGATGAGGTGCGGTATCCGCACCACCATGATACTGCATGACTGCAGTCAACTCTGAATGCTGAGTCCCTCCTTGGAATGTACAGCGAGTGTGTTGACAGTAACTCCTGTTTTGTCTCGGGCATATTTTCTACCTTTGTCGCTGCAGGGATACCACGAACTCGTGTGCATGCAGTTGAGCAAACTCGTCGAGTCGCTGGACAGCATGGAAGCTAGAGTCAAGAATGGCGCCCACCAGGTGGAGGGGGAGCTGGGTATTGCTGGGCGACTGCTGCGGCAGCACGTCTTGGGGGTTGCGAATGGGGCAGAATTCAAGGGGGCTGCTGAGGCCTTTTGCGCAGACTCAGCCTCCATTCAGCGCGGAGCTTCCATCATCCGCACTGAGACTGGTTCAGGGGCTCACGGACGGACACGGTGTGACCACTTTGCTTATGTCCCGTTCCTGTCTGGCAGGACACAGAATCCGTGCGTGATGCACGTTGAACAGATTCTGCTTGTCAGGCAGGCAGGGATGGGCTGGCAGAATGATGAGGCCAGGATTGCGGTAGGCATCTTGTATGACAGGCTACCAGTGCATCGGGGTGCAGGGCTGCAGTCTGCATACAATGATGATCCAGCACAGGGTGCCTGTGTGGTCCCCAGTGCACTGTTTTTGAGTGCAAGTGACAGGAAACGTGGGGTATAAATGGGCTGTGCATCTCAGCCAAGTTCATTGCAGTTGCTCCTGCATTTATGGTGTCACTGGGGACACATTCCTGACTAGCCATAAGATGGGATTCCATGGGAGGAAGGATTTGCAGTACGTAGATGATTGAGCGTTTGCAGATTTTCTGTTGCAGTTTCCATAGCGAGATACAGTCTGCAGGGGTAGAGTGTGTACGTGTAAATATAAGTGCAGGTACAGACAGCTGAGGCCCCAGCAGCAACGAATCGTTCCTGCGACGTTCTCGTGATATTGCATTGAAGTTTTGGTGCTGTTTTAGCTCCGCTACAGAGCTGCATCACATTGAATGCACTAGTCAAATTTTAATTTAGTGCAAACCAGAACTTGTTCTCGTGCCATTCAGTATCAACTGACTCGCTCACAAAAATTCTTTTCATTCATGCCATGCGAAATAAAGACTGCCTGCGTTCTGCTTTTGGAGAGACGGGGAGGACAGAGTAAAAAAAATGCGTTTCTGGTGTTGTCTGTTTCCCCCTGCAGCTACCTGCCACAATACACCTGCGCCCCGCATAAACAACGATGTCGGCCGTTGTGCTTAACCTGGCCAGTCAATCGACACCGCTAATTTTTCCCATTGTCGATTCGAGAAACGTACGTCACCACTAGAGCTATGCGTGTCCGAGAACTCCACTCTCTTCTTGTTAGCACGCCTGGAGGGCCATTCACCGTAGCCGTCCGCAAAAGAGAGGGCATTTCCATAGCAGATCATTTGAATAACATTGCTAAAACCTTCGTCCACAAACTGTTGCAGCGCCGGGCGTGTGATTGCTACAGCGTTTATGGCAGTACCACCATTAGAGAAGAATCCGCTGATCAAATTTTCGCCGAAGTATTCGGCATCCCGTATGAACAAGACGAAGATTGGGCATTCGCGCTGGACAATCATACGGGCTGTTTCGGTGTAGTGTTGCCGGACACCTCGGCTGTTAACACCGCCAGCTCCGGTGCCGGTATGCGCTCCGCGACTACAGTTTCAGGGACGCCCAGGCGGACCAGGGATGAGGTACGGTTGTCAATGCTGACATTTCAGCTATCCCGGTGCCAAATGCGTGGTGTGAAAGCTGTCGGTGTCGCTGCCTGTAGACTGCAAATTGATTTCTGGCTATCCGCGAACTATATGGTACCATCCAGTGGCCTTGAATGTAGGCAGAGTTGTAGTTTTAGCCTACTTTGCAGGCTGAAAATCTCATGCTCGCACGGCTACACCGTTGTTGCCCATACATAACCAGGCCAGGTTTTCTGTACCTGGCCACATGCTTGCCTGCAACAACTATTTTAGCAGAACCAGGATTGACAGTAGGTTCAATGACATCGGCAAATGTCAGGAGCAGCCTGAAAGCTAAACGAGCCTGGAGCAATACCACCAGGCCTGTTGGCCATACAACGGTAACGTCCGCGGCTGTTAGTACTGGTCAACTTGCCTGAGCCTATTATACTCAATGAAAAAAGTTTCTGATTAGTGCCAGGCTCATCTCATCGGTGTGCTGACGAAGATGTGTTGCAGGACATGGCAGGCCTATGTTCACTGTAGCATGGGTACAGCCTTAGGAATGGGCTAACAGAGATTGTCGGACTGTGCAAAGATTACGTGGTCGCAGTCGCTGACAAGGAGGGCTCCACCGCCCAGGGCAGCAGCATTGTCAAAGCCCTGGATGCAATCGGTAAGCTAGGGAACCGCAATGCCAGGAATAAAAGCCAGCCTACCATGCAGGCTTGGGTTATGTCTTGGGCAAAAAGTAAGGATGCAGCTGGTGAGCTCGAGGTAATCCTCAGAGACGACCGATGGGCGTTGACTGGTGATGATATCACCAGGTTCCTAGCAGAGCTGAGGCCTGTGCTGCAGCGCCTTGCGGATCCCTCAAGGCATCACCAGGCTCTCAACTTCCGCAAGGATGTCCATACAGCCATGGTACTCCTATCTTCCGATTCACACTTCCCCCAGGTGTGCCTGCCCTGAGTGCATGCTCAGCCCTGAGTGCTCACCTACGGTTGCAATGACCAGTATTGGTCCACAGTCTGACGCACGCTGTATCTGCTGTCTAGCTATGCACGTACTTGCAGGGCATGCGGGCACTGCTGCTTGCTTGGGCAGCTGAACAAGTAGATAACATGCCAGCTCCCCTGCCACCGACAAGCAGGTCTTCGACCGATGTAGCAGCAGCGACTGCTGAACCTGGTGATGCTACAGCAGGACCAGCTGGTGCCTCTGATGCGGCTGACGCAGCTGCAGCAGCTGAAGCAGCAGACGGTGCCCCAGCAGCAGGCCCAGCTGAGGCCGCAGCTGATGCACAAGGGGTGAGTGCATGGCCTCTGGCATGGGGTACGGCTGGAGAGCCGGCAGCTGCCTCGCCTTTTCAGATTGTTATACCGGATGAGCTACCCAACACATGGGCCGGTGCAGCTCAGCGGGGGGCTCAGCTATGTAGCCCCCCACCAACAGACTTCTTGAAGACTGCCTTTGCAGCCATTGGGTACGACCACTTGAGTGGATTTTCCAACTTTGAGCGGTACCATGAATTTATGTTGTGGCGAGTGCCAGTGCCAGAGTTTGACCAGACTGAGGACCAGGTTGGCAGTTCATCCCGGGTGCCGGTTGGGAAGCTGCACAGGGATTTCATCACTGTCGGTCAGATTCTCATGCTCCGATGCATTTTGGCCTTTGTGGTGTGTTCACCTCCTGCTGATATTAATCAAACGTTCCAATACTGCCTATGTTCATGCAATCCTGCAGGTGAGGTGCCTGCAGGAACATTGCTTCAGAGAGGCTGGGATCAGGGATCCACGTGAACTCAGCCAGTTTTTTGAAAATGTTGCCAGTGTCGTCCCACAGCCACCAAGAAATTTAGTACATTCTGAAGAAGCGTCGGATACTCCAGCTGACGATGCAGACGAGCAGCCAGTGTTTGATGAAGCAGCCGATGAACAGACGGATGCAGTGGCAGATGCGGGAGGCCTAACTAAACGACAGAAGAGAGCTGCAACACGTGCAGCAAAGCAGCCCAAGAGCAAGCGACCGAAGAAGGGCAAGCAGCTATCGGATGCGTCCGGATCTACTCAGGTGTGTCGCCCTTCATCGCAGCTCGGCGCTTATCTAAGGTAGTGTTGACATCAAGGCCTACGAGCATGAAACGTATTTGATAGCAGTGCATGACAGGATGCGCTCGTGCAGGACAATCAACCGTCTAATCGTACGAATGCTGCGAGAGGGAAGCGCACAACAGCGAGGCGTCCTGCCAACAGGTGAGTGCCTTCGCGGTAATATGCTAGTACTGAAATACCAGCACGTGATATTGTTAATGTTCCGGACTTGGGAGTCCTGACCATGGTCAGCATGCTGCCCCTGACCATGGTCAGCATGCTGCCCCTGCTGCCCCTGCTGCCCCTGCTGCCCCTGCTGCCCCTGCTGCCCCTGCTGCCCCTGCTGCCCCTGCTGCCCCTGCTGCCGGCAGTGTCCAACAGGGAGGAGCCGGCAGTGTCCAACAGGGAGGAGCGTGGCCAGGCAATTGCAAGGAAACACCCCAGGAGGGCGCCACACCGTGTGACAGTGTGACAGTGAATGCGGCCTGTGGCAATTCTGGCGCCCGCAGCATGTGCCGCATGCATGCGTACCCCGGTCGCGTCACTTGATGAAGCTTCACTGATGACATGAAGCATGGCTAGGGCGAGGTGCATGGCCGCGTCGAGCACAATTATAATTCAAACCAGCTCATCCAGCTGTCGAAACAGGGACTTGCCATGGTGGTACACTGAGACAGATCAAGGCCCCAGCAGTGCCGAGCTCGAGGAAAGAAACCACGGAAACACATGTACACACACACAATCACAAGCAGCATGGTCACCCTGCGCATCGGCATCAGCCGCACTCACAAGGAACACAGCCGGCAGCATAAACACAACGCACACAGAACACCGACCCAGCGCAACATCGCGCTGCATCGCGCAGTCCATGCCATGGTCATATGCCACAGTGTACAGGCCATGCACAGACACCAGAAGGTGGGGACTGCGGCGCCTAGCCGGCGCAAAGCCGGTCACAGCATGGTCAGCATGGTCACGCCGCGCGTAGGTCGCATCAGGCAATTTCAGGCCCGCGTGTGGTTACGGGGATGCCATGATGCCGCGCAGGTTCGCGGCCTCGCGCGACGGCCGTGGCCCCCGGCCCGAGACCACATGGTGGCGGAGTTACTGCCATATGCATGGAACGCCGCGATCCGAGCAGTGGTTGGGGATTAGCGGGGGCGGGAGAAGGCGGAGCGGGGCCGGGGAGAGGCAAGCTGCAATGCGTGCCAAGGCTCGAAGGGTATGTTAATAGGCCATGGAATGAGGTCTACGCGCGATGCCACGTCAGCGCTGCCAGCGATCCTCTGATATCCGCAATCCTCTGACATGCATATGGAGGCCGTCTGCGGTGCCCGGCCGTCTGTTGGGACTGCCAGGCCCGGCAGGGGCGCCCTCCCAGGTAGCCTGGCGCGCGCTGGCGCGACGCAACGTCGGGACGCGTCGTAGACAGATCGCGCATGGAATGAGCACAGGCGATGCACTGCCGCATGCATGTATGTGCGGTGCTCTCCCGCCCCAGGCGCCTACAGGCCTGCGGTGCCGCGGCCGATATATATCCCAGTGGCGTATGGCCAGGATATCCCAGTGGCATATGGCCATCCAGGTGTGGGGGGGGGGGGGTTGGTGGAGGGGGCTGGGACAGAAAAAACAATTATGTCGCATTTTGAGTGGTTTTGGGTGGGGTTGGGGTTGGTGTGGGGGTCAGGGTCCGCGGGGGCTGCAACGCGGCTGTGGGCAGGCTGGACAAGCTTGACACTGGCTGGCTGCTGTTGGCAGGATTGCTGGTGGTGTGGGTAATCTGGCCCGGAGCAGTTGGGAGCAGTTGCGACGGAAGGCCGAGGTCCTTCAGGTCCTCCCTCGATGTAGCGCGGCGGCGGCTAGGTGACGTCATTGCTGGGCACCGTAGCTGCGCGTAGGCAGGCAGGGCAGCTGAACGTTCGACAATCACCAGCCTGAGGCTCGTGATATGAAAACGCGCTGCGCACTGGGACATGTTACGTTGTCGATGGTAGGGCTTACGAGGGGAGAGCTGAAGAACCGGCCGCCGTCGGCGGCAATTAATATTACTTCAGCACCGTGACAAATGCTCCAAGTAGTGACTATAGTCAGTAGCTACCGATCAGCGATGCGTCAAGATGTGGTGCGATCGCGACACTCGAACACCAACTGCAGCTGGCCATCACGAGAAATGAATCATGCTGCGCAGGCCATCACGCGAACTGAATAATGGCGCGACTCATGCCGTCACCCTGTGAATTGTGTGCAACTCTGTGGTGTACATTTGAGAGTCACGCCTGGCTGCCACATGTGCACAAAGGGCCTGTACATGTGCGTCATTGTGCGGAACAACAGGACGAGAACTCTCGAGTGGGAGGCCGCGGAACAGCAGGAGCCCAGCAAACTGGAGCCAGAGACGAAGCAGCTGCAGTGCATGTCTGGAATTGCGTCAAATGAGCCGAATAATGTGCACATCTCGCGGGCTCCTGATTAGTGGTGCTTCTCGAATGTCATGATCAGCGAGCGCTGGCTGGCTGCTTGGGGCAACTTGTACACGTGAAGCGTGCGTTCACACTCGTGCATGCATGCGTGTCATCATATGTGTTCCAGATCTGGCCAGAGTCCGGTGCACAGAGTGGCGCTCTGGTGCACTGAAAGTGGCTCTGGTGCACTGAAAGTGGATATGATGCACCTCAAGTGGCTCTGGCACGAGCTCGAGGGTGAGGATTTTAAGGTGTGTCGAAACACGGTGATGTGTACAATGTTGCAAAGAGATAGATGCAGGCCCCATGCTGCAGCAGCACTGCTCCGAGGGGTGGAAGCAAGTAACAGAGCAGTTAACACTCGAGTGGAGTTAACACTCCACTGGGGACACGTCCGGCAGCACCAACACACAGTGTGTGGCAGATCTAGGCTTTAGGCAACTGAGTGCAAGCTAGTCGTTGGTGTGGCCGCAGGTGCAGTGCAGCAATGCATGCATGAGACTGCGGGAGTAGGACGTTGATGCATAGATTTGCATGGTGATCAGCAAGTTCGCTGTCACATATAGGACTGACTGCCAGTTCACCAGTCGTTGTGTTTGACTGGCTGAATGGCAGGTACGTGTCTCTTGGACTTTGTTTGCATACTGCTGTGAGTTGGCACTGATACCTAGGACAATGCATTGATTGTGCTGTGTGCGAAGTGCAGGCTGTGACGTTGCATGTTGCTGCGGGCGAACATCGTAGACTCACAGTGCACATTCTGCCACAGGTGAGATCCATACAGCTTAAGTAGTGTACAATATGTGAAGCTGTAACAGTTGTGTTTGACTGGCTGAATGGCAGGCTGTGACGTTGCATGTTGCTGCGGGCGAACATCGTAGACTCACAGTGCACATTCTGCCACAGGTTATGGGGCCCGTCACGAGAGTGTGAACCCGCTGCAGACAAATTCCGTAGTTGTGCCGTAACTGGGCAACAAATCCCGACGCAATACGTAACTGTTTGCGTGGCCAGGCCGTAACTGGGTGGCAATATGGGGGATGTCGGATTTGGCAGTGGCGTGGGTCGGATCCAGCAGTTGGGGCGGGACGGTAACTTCCGTCAGTGGTTCGCCCACATGGAGGCAGCCCTCACCATGAAGGGGTGGGAAAGATGGCTGACCGAGGAGCCAGCTGAGGATGATGACGCCGAGGTAGCCGAGAACAGGAAGGCTAGGGCGGTCATTAAGTTCGGTCTGAAAGAAGCGTTGTTGAGAACGGTTCAGGGCGCGCAAACAACGATGGCGGCGTGGCAAGCGCTGCATCATGAGCATGAAGGGAACCAATACATGCGCAGACACTCCCTGTTGCAGAAAGCAAACGACCTGCGACAAGGAGATAAGAGTGTCCAAAAGTACATTGATGAGGTCTTGATGCTCCGCGAGGACTTCGAGGACGCGGGCATGGAGGGTCAGGAAACTCTTCTTGTCAGTCAGTTTGTCAAGGGCATAAGACCGACATTGGGAAGTGTGGTTGGGCCACAACTGGGCGCGGATGTGCGGCGTGGAGCGTCATTGGAGGTCATCTGCGATACCTTCAAGGATCTCGTAACATTTCTGCCAGAACGAAAGTTAACAGGGCATGCGGCCGCGGCGCGGGCTCCGACGCAGGGGCCATGCCACTACTGTGGTAAGGATGGCCACAGATGGCGAGCATGCAGAAAGAGGAAAGATGACATGTCTGCGGGTCGGGAAATGAAGTGGTTCCGGGATCAGCAGCGTGAAGGGGCAGGTGGCAAGGAGAGTTCTCAGCCCGGAAAAGCACTGTCGGTCAGGGCAGATGCAAGAGTCGCAGCGGCGACTGTAACGGTCCGTGCAGATAGGCCGGACATGCTAGTGTTCGACACAGGCGCGACTCACAACTTTGTGAGTGACCTGAGCTTGGTCCACGACAAGGAGGACACGCCGGTTGACATTGTGACTCTAGCCGGGAAGGAAGAGCACGTGGTGGCATGCGCGGGCAAGGCGTTGCTGGAGATGGAGAATGGGTCAACTGTGACGCTGAAGCATGTGCTATGCGTGCCGAGCATGGACATGAATCTGCTGTCAGGTGGCTACGTGAACTCCGTCAACGGTTCATGGGAAGGCAGACGAGGTCAGCTGACAGTTCGTGATTCCGATGAAGATGTGGTGCTGACGGGAACACTGCGGGACGGGCTGTACTATATGAACTGTCAGATGGTACCAGAAACGTCAGCCAATCGTCATCCAGCCCACGCGTACGTGGCCAAGCAGGCGGAGCTGTGGCACAGACGCTACAGCCATGTGGGCATGCAGAATCTGCGACGCGCCGAGAAGGTGGTGACCGGCATGGGCGAGGTGAAGTGGCCAGCCGATGATGCCAAGGCATGTGAGATTTGTCCTCTGGCGAAGCAGCCGCGGGCACACTACCCCCGCTCAGACTCAGAGGCAGAGGCGCCGCTACAGCTTGTGCACACGGATATGATGGAGATCCGGGTGCCGGGGCTGAAAGGAGAGAGATATGCGGTGACGCTGCTGGACGACTACAGCCGCTATGCTGAAGTCATCTGTGTGCGCACAAAGGATCAGGTCGCAGAAGCATTGGTGACGCGCCTGAAAGAGTGGGAGAGGCAGCTGCAGACACCGCAGAAGCCTGTAATGTGGGTGAAAAATATTCGCTCGGACAACGGCACTGAGTTCAAGGGCGAGCTGAAGTGGTGGTGCAGCAAGCGGGGCATCATCATGCAGCACAGTGTGGCAAGAAGACCGCAGCAGAACGGCAGAGCAGAGCGGATCAACCGAACGCTGTCTGAGAGGACGCGTGCGATGCTGAAGGATGCGGGTCTGCCGAAGCGGCTTTGGCCACAAGCAATGGACACGGCAGCATATACTCGCAACCTGGTGCCGACAGAAGGCCAGAACAAGACTCCGTATGAGCTGTTCTGGGAGAAGGTGCCAGATGTGTCACACCTGAGGGTGTTCGGGAGCAAGGCGACGGAGCACATTCCGTCAGAGCTGCGCAGCAAGCTGGACGATGTCAGCAGAGACGTGATCTTCGTCGGCTACCCCAGACACATGAAGGCCTGGACAGTGATGCACAAAGCGAAGGGTGTGTGGAAGCTGTCGGACAGTGCGGATGTCTCGTTCCGTGAGGACGAGAAGCTGCAGCAGCCCAGAGAGCCAGAAGAGGCGCTGCCGGAGACAGAGTACGATGAACTCATCCTGTTTGATGACGAAGCAGGTGATGAGGACGCAGACCACGTGACTCTGGAGGACAGTGATGAGTGGTCACTGAGTGACGATGATTCAGATGCAGCATGGGACGGCCAGGGTGAGGACCCGGGGACCGGTGCTGATGCTGAGGGGAACCCTGATGATGGTTCCGGTGACGATGGGCAGGATGAGCCCATGCATGATGATGGAGGCGGAGGGGCCGCTGGGGCAGGTGGCCAGAGGCGCTACCCGGCGCGTGCCAGAAATCCGCCGAATCTGCCGTACCAGGCTCAGCTGTTTGTGGCTGAGGGGGTGCGGACTGCAAGTGATGAAGACCTGCTGGTCGCACCGAAGTCGTATCAGGAGGCGATGAAGCGACCAGACAGGGAGGTCTGGGTGAGTGCCAAAGATGAAGAGTATGGCTCACTCAGGGGCAAGGGCGTGATCGAGGAATGTGATCTGCCGCCCGGTCAGAAGGCGCTCCCGTCGAAGGGGGTGTGCGATCTGAAGTTTGATGAGAAAGGCAACCTTGTGAGGCACAAGTACCGGCTCGTCGCAATGGGCAACCTTCAGCAGGAAGGGGAGTACGGCGATCTGTTCGCGCCTACGGCCCAGAGCGCAACCTTCAGGCTGATGCTGGCTCTGAAAGCGGCAGATCCCAAGCTGAAGCTGCGGCAGGTGGACGTGAAGACAGCGTTTCTGCATGCGGACCTGAAGGAGGTGGTGTACGTGCGCCCGCCGCCCGAGCTGCGGCAAGGCAACAAGGTGTGGAGGCTGCGGAAAGCTCTGTATGGGCTGAAGCAGGCACCGCGAGCCTGGAATGAAGAGCTGACAAAGGCGATGATCAGCGACAAGTACACGGAGTCAGAGCATGATCCGTGCTTGTTCATTCGAGGGACTGGACGCGACAGGGTGTATTTCCTGGTCCATGTCGACGATGCTGCCATCCTGGCAGCTGAGGGGGACGATGACAAGGCAGTTGCGGACCTCAGCAAGCACTTTGAAGTGAAAGACCTGGGCGAGCTGAGCTACTTTCTGGGGCAGGAGGTGGCAGAAGTGAAGGGCCAGGGGGTGATGCTGAGTCAGGGGCAGTACGCCAAGCGCATGCTGGAGAAGGCAGGCATGTGGGACTGCAAGCCCAAGGCGACGCCGATGGAGGAAAGACACAAACTGCAGAAGACGTCTGGCTCGCCACTGAAGGATGATGACCAGCGGAAGGCGGGCTACTCAGAATCGGTGGGTGCACTGCTGTACCTCTCCACTCACACACGGCCAGATCTCGCATATCCTGTGGGACAAGGAGGACACGCCGGTTGACATTGTGACTCTAGCCGGGAAGGAAGAGCACGTGGTGGCATGCGCGGGCAAGGCGTTGCTGGAGATGGAGAATGGGTCAACTGTGACGCTGAAGCATGTGCTATGCGTGCCGAGCATGGACATGAATCTGCTGTCAGGTGGCTACGTGAACTCCGTCAACGGTTCATGGGAAGGCAGACGAGGTCAGCTGACAGTTCGTGATTCCGATGAAGATGTGGTGCTGACGGGAACACTGCGGGACGGGCTGTACTATATGAACTGTCAGATGGTACCAGAAACGTCAGCCAATCGTCATCCAGCCCACGCGTACGTGGCCAAGCAGGCGGAGCTGTGGCACAGACGCTACAGCCATGTGGGCATGCAGAATCTGCGACGCGCCGAGAAGGTGGTGACCGGCATGGGCGAGGTGAAGTGGCCAGCCGATGATGCCAAGGCATGTGAGATTTGTCCTCTGGCGAAGCAGCCGCGGGCACACTACCCCCGCTCAGACTCAGAGGCAGAGGCGCCGCTACAGCTTGTGCACACGGATATGATGGAGATCCGGGTGCCGGGGCTGAAAGGAGAGAGATATGCGGTGACGCTGCTGGACGACTACAGCCGCTATGCTGAAGTCATCTGTGTGCGCACAAAGGATCAGGTCGCAGAAGCATTGGTGACGCGCCTGAAAGAGTGGGAGAGGCAGCTGCAGACACCGCAGAAGCCTGTGATGTGGGTGAAAAATATTCGCTCGGACAACGGCACTGAGTTCAAGGGCGAGCTGAAGTGGTGGTGCAGCAAGCGGGGCATCATCATGCAGCACAGTGTGGCAAGAAGACCGCAGCAGAACGGCAGAGCAGAGCGGATCAACCGAACGCTGTCTGAGAGGACGCGTGCGATGCTGAAGGATGCGGGTCTGCCGAAGCGGCTTTGGCCACAAGCAATGGACACGGCAGCATATACTCGCAACCTGGTGCCGACAGAAGGCCAGAACAAGACTCCGTATGAGCTGTTCTGGGAGAAGGTGCCAGATGTGTCACACCTGAGGGTGTTCGGGAGCAAGGCGACGGAGCACATTCCGTCAGAGCTGCGCAGCAAGCTGGACGATGTCAGCAGAGACGTGATCTTCGTCGGCTACCCCAGACACATGAAGGCCTGGACAGTGATGCACAAAGCGAAGGGTGTGTGGAAGCTGTCGGACAGTGCGGATGTCTCGTTCCGTGAGGACGAGAAGCTGCAGCAGCCCAGAGAGCCAGAAGAGGCGCTGCCGGAGACAGAGTACGATGAACTCATCCTGTTTGATGACGAAGCAGGTGATGAGGACGCAGACCACGTGACTCTGGAGGACAGTGATGAGTGGTCACTGAGTGACGATGATTCAGATGCAGCATGGGACGGCCAGGGTGAGGACCCGGGGGCTGGTGCTGATGCTGAGGGGAACCCTGATGATGGTTCCGGTGACGATGGGCAGGATGAGCCCATGCATGATGATGGAGGCGGAGGGGCCGCTGGGGCAGGTGGCCAGAGGCGCTACCCGGCGCGTGCCAGAAATCCGCCGAATCTGCCGTACCAGGCTCAGCTGTTTGTGGCTGAGGGGGTGCAGACTGCAAGTGATGAAGACCTGCTGGTCGCACCGAAGTCGTATCAGGAGGCGATGAAGCGACCAGACAGGGAGGTCTGGGTGAGTGCCAAAGATGAAGAGTATGGCTCACTCAGGGGCAAGGGCGTGATCGAGGAATGTGATCTGCCGCCCGGTCAGAAGGCGCTCCCGTCGAAGGGGGTGTGCGATCTGAAGTTTGATGAGAAAGGCAACCTTGTGAGGCACAAGTACCGGCTCGTCGCAATGGGCAACCTTCAGCAGGAGGGGGAGTACGGCGATCTGTTCGCGCCTACGGCCCAGAGCGCAACCTTCAGGCTGATGCTGGCTCTGAAAGCGGCAGATCCCAAGCTGAAGCTGCGGCAGGTGGACGTGAAGACAGCGTTTCTGCATGCGGACCTGAAGGAGGTGGTGTACGTGCGCCCGCCGCCCGAGCTGCGGCAAGGCAACAAGGTGTGGAGGCTGCGGAAAGCTCTGTATGGGCTGAAGCAGGCGCCGCGAGCCTGGAATGAAGAGCTGACAAAGGCGATGATCAGCGACAAGTACACGGAGTCAGAGCATGATCCGTGCTTGTTCATTCGAGGGACTGGACGCGACAGGGTGTATTTCCTGGTCCATGTCGACGATGCTGCCATCCTGGCAGCTGAGGGGGAAGATGACAAGGCAGTTGCGGACCTCAGCAAGCACTTTGAAGTGAAAGACCTGGGCGAGCTGAGCTACTTTCTGGGGCAGGAGGTGGCAGAAGTGAAGGGCCAGGGGGTGATGCTGAGTCAGGGGCAGTACGCCAAGCGCATGCTGGAGAAGGCAGGCATGTGGGACTGCAAGCCCAAGGCGACGCCGATGGAGGAAAGACACAAACTGCAGAAGACGTCTGGCTCGCCACTGAAGGATGATGACCAGCGGAAGGCGGGCTACTCAGAATCGGTGGGTGCACTGCTGTACCTCTCCACTCACACACGGCCAGATCTCGCATATCCTGTGGGGGTGCTGAGTCGATTCATGTCGAGCCCCACAGATGTGCATTTCGCGGCAATGAAACGTGTGCTTAGATACGTGCGAGGGACCTGGGACTGGGGGCTGATGTACCAGTACAGTCCTCCACGTGGAGAGCAGGGGGTGCGGGCATACACTGAGGCGGACTTCAAGGAGCTGGGCATGCCACGAGAGGCGGTGATGCGGCTCTACTCAGATGCAGACCTGGCAGGAGAGCTTGATGGTCGGAAGAGCACTTCAGGGATGCTGATGACGATGAACGGAGGGCCGATTCTGTGGGCATCCAAGCTGCAGACGGTGGTGGCGACGTCTACGAGTGAAGCGGAGTACATCTCAGCAGCAATGGCTGTGAAGGAAGCACTGTGGGTGAGGAAGCTGCTGAGTGATGTCTACGGTAAGGTTCAGTGCATGCCATTGTACTGTGACAACCAGAGTGCGCTTCAGCTGATGAAGCAGAGGACTGCTGGAGTAGCTGGCAGGTCCAAGCACATTGATGTGCAGTACCATTTCATTAGGAACAGGTACTTGCGTGGTGAGGTGTCGGTGGAATTTGTGTCTACTGAGGAGCAGAAGGCTGACATGCTGACAAAGGCATTGTCCGGGCCTATGCTGACCAATGCGATTGCTGGATATTTGAAGCCACCACCAAGCGACAGTGCTTGAGGGGGTGTGTGGCAGATCTAGGCTTTAGGCAACTGAGTGCAAGCTAGTCGTTGGTGTGGCCGCAGGTGCAGTGCAGCAATGCATGCATGAGACTGCGGGAGTAGGACGTTGATGCATAGATTTGCATGGTGATCAGCAAGTTCGCTGTCACATATAGGACTGACTGCCAGTTCACCAGTCGTTGTGTTTGACTGGCTGAATGGCAGGTACGTGTCTCTTGGACTTTGTTTGCATACTGCTGTGAGTTGGCACTGATACCTAGGACAATGCATTGATTGTGCTGTGTGCGAAGTGCAGGCTGTGACGTTGCATGTTGCTGCGGGCGAACATCGTAGACTCACAGTGCACATTCTGCCACAGGTGAGATCCATACAGCTTAAGTAGTGTACAATATGTGAAGCTGTAACAGTTGTGTTTGACTGGCTGAATGGCAGGCTGTGACGTTGCATGTTGCTGCGGGCGAACATCGTAGACTCACAGTGCACATTCTGCCACACAGTGTTCTGATCATGGTCGACTTACTAGCTATAGTGGTAGTATAGCTATAGTAGTAGTATAGCTAGTGCAACAAGCTCGTCTCATGATCAGTGCATGCGTGGTACCATGAAAGTACATATATACAGTTATATATACGCTTGGTGCACTGGATCGGAGCCCCTCGATGTAACAGTATATACAGTTATATATACGATACGCGGCCGCCGTACGCGCACAGTTCAAACTCAACAAGTACAAAGAGAGTGTGCAGGGATCGTACAAGGTGGTGCCGGTTGTGCACGAGACATATGGCAGACTAGGGTCGCATGCCATGCAGTACCTCAACACGCTGGCAGTGTCGTTGGTTGGGCCGTTCGACAAGAGAGCAAAGGCTCGCTGGATTGAGAACTCCTTGCGGGAGTTCAGTGCGGCGACAGTGAAAGGAAACGGGTTTGTGATCAGAAAGACCATGTCCAGGGTAGCACGGCTCACGGGTGCGCAGTTTGTGCCAGGTGATCGCCTGGCCGGCTTGCATCTGCTGGGTAGCATGTGAGTCTAGAATCTAGTTGTACGTTCGCTTGGTGCACTGGATCGGAGCCCCTCGATGTAACAGTATATACGATACAGTTATATACTTCATTTGCATGAGAAGCTGCTGCATGCAGCACAGACTTGGTTTTTGCAGCGACAGTGGCAAAGGCGGATCAGCACATGATATGGCTCCATGCTAACGGCCAATAGAACTTGTGTGACAAGGAGGTGAACGCAATTGCCCGGCAGCGAGGGCAACAGCAGGAAAGTAGACGGCCAAAACCCCCGAAAGCATACAATAGCAACAAGCAACAACTGCCTCAGGTGAAAAGCCACAACGAACCGACACAGCCGACACAACCGCATCCACACACATGCGCACTCCCGCACCCCACCACCACGGCACCCGCGCCACAGCCGCACACAGCAACCACCAGCCACACTGCGCACTACCGCCCACCCCAGCAAACCCGGCCACCACCGACCCCCCCCAACAGCAGCACCCCCACTCCAGCCGGCCCCACTCGAGCACTCCATCACGGGCCCCCCGCACATGAGAGCCCGGGGGCTCACGCCCCCCACAGTGCAGGGTGCACCACCCCTCCCCCTCCGGCTGCCCGGCAGGGGCCTGAGGGCGGGGCGCAACGGGCACTGGCGGCGCCGCATCACTCTCCCCGCGGCAGCCCACGGGAAGTCAGGGCGGGCCAGCGCGACAAGACGCGGGGCCGGCCTGCGCCGCTGCTACCGCAGCCCCCGGTCCATCACGGCGGCCAGCGGCCGCCTACAGTACGTCCGACGGGACAGCGTGGCCAGGAACCACCGCCCGGCCTGCCAGCCGCGTGCGCAGCAGAGCCGCAGCGAGGACCTGACGCATCACACCACGGCACAGAGTGGTGGAGAATTCGCACATGGCATTCTGCAAGAACGCTCGCCTGGACACGGCCCTCGAAGCCGCAGCGAAGTCAGCAATCTTATTCAGGAAGGCGAACGCACCCGTACCCACACGGCCAAACGTCTCATGCGACAGGGACACAAAGCGACACGCGCCCGTGCCGGAGCGGCCGTACTTGTCTCGCTTCCGGTCGTCCATCAGCTGGGCGGCAGCGCCTGGCGTGTTTGCCGCGGCGACGACCCGGGAGGGGGCCACCGGACAGGTCATGCACACATCGGCCACGATGGTATCGCAGGGCAACATCACAAGCAGATCACCCCGTTCCGGGTCGCGCTGCGAGCGGGAGGGCAGCAGCCGGGCGCAAGCCGCGGCCGCGCGGCCCTGGCGACCCTCGGGCAGGCGCTGCGTCGGACCAGTGGCCGCCGGGCCCACCTGCGGCAGGTGCTCACACCGCACTGTGCACTGGCCGGCCGGGGCGGCCGCCTTCAAGTCCATGTCGGCGGCGGCGGCAGCTGCCGCGCTGAGCTCCCGCGCCACTGCGGCCGATGGCCGCCTCGCCGGGGACGTCGACGTCCATGGCGTCGGCCGTGTCGGCCGCGGAAGCCATGTCCTCGGACGAGACAGCGACGGCTGAGGTGGCAGCAGCGGCGAGCGCGGCCGCGGCGGCTGGTCCCTCTGAGGTGCCGGCGGCCGTGGCGGCGTCGCCGAGCGGGGTAGCGTTGTCCGCCGGTCCGGAGGGGCGCAAGGGGGCAGGCGGGGAACGCGCCAGCGTCTGGGTGCCACAGGAGGGGCCGGGCGGCTGCGCGGGCGGCCGCGCGCCCGGCACATCCGGGAACTGCGGAATGGAACTTGTGACACTCCAGGGGCATGCCACATGAGGCACTGTTCTTCGGACGTGGCAGGCTTTGTCGGGGACATCTGCCACATTTTTGGGCTCTATTTGGCACTCCCCTTAGAGTGTGCCACATGAGGCACTTTTCCGGGGGAATAATTGGCTTTTAGCTTTATGTGGCATACCCCTCAGGCTCCCTGCCAAGCCTGGTATATCCTCTCATTGCTGGAGCACTGGCACCACCATCATAGCATGCAGCAACATCAGTTGTGGAGCAGTTCTGAGGTTCTAGTGGGCCGTGCTCAGCTGGCGGTGGAGCAGCACAGTGGAAGGTGAAACATTTCCAGGTGACGTCGACGTGAGCTGTTTCAGCGTGTATACAGCTTTGGCCATGGCATGTGTTTGATGCATTGCCATGCTTGCCTGCCTCAGTGCTCTAGCTACCACCTTACCGATTGTGGACTGTGCAATGCTCTACCACCTTCTGCTCCATGGAGCATACTAGTGTGGAGCTCCTGCAACGCCAAAGTAAGAAATGCAGTAAGAAATGCTTCTGATCACCCAGATGGCAGGATTACTCAGATCACTGAGCATGACAGATGACAGATCTGTAGATTGCCACTGGTGATGCCTGGGCAGGTGCAAAATCCCAGTGTGCAGTCTGGCTGTTTTTGGGGTGTCACAGAGATAGGAGTTGATGTTCAGGTAACCGTGATAGGGGTTTGGTGAAGTGCTGATAGGAACCTTTCCATGCTGCAGGGTGCATGTGCGTCACAAATTTGGTGTCCATGACAGCCACAACGTCTTCAGGGTGGCCAGGCCAGGCCAGGTCAAACTGCATGACCCCCTCCCCCTGGAGGCTAGCCCCCCATCCCCTTGACATAAGGAGGGAATGATCTGAAAAGCAACAGGCAGTCCCGCGTGGCCGTGCTGACACAAGTCATACTGCGTGCATAAACGTTGTAGCACAGACATCAGCTACCGCGCACACACAGGTGCCGACAAGACACGGGCCAAAGATACATGCCAAAGGTACATGCGTGCGTCATGTGACCGGTACCTGGATCGTTGAGGCAGTGGTAACTTGCGCTGGCATTGTTCGAGCGCTGTGACCGGTACCTGGATCGTTGAGGCAGTGGTAACTTGCGCTGGCATTGTTCGAGCGCTGTCAGTGCCATCCTATTCCACCTGCCCAGTGCGGCCGCGGAAAGTAGTGCTCATGGCGGTGACGGCTGTGTTTGCACGGCGGCAGCCTATAGCCAGCCGGTATTCTGTATCTCGAGATACATGTGCCAGCGCCCATGGGCCATGCGACGCTGACCAATTGCCGCAGTGCGGTCACGAGTCATACTAGACTGCAGCACGACCGAGTCTTATGTGACCGTCGCAGCAGATTGACCGCTGCGTAGTCGGCTGCAGCGCTGCACATCCGCAACTATGAGATACGCAGCCGCAACCATTGACCAGTGCACCACGACGCTTTGCGCTCGTTTGTGTTCATGCTGTGATGCGACGTAACGATGGCGCTGATGCCGAGACGTACGCGTAGGTAGGTACCTGCTTACAACTAGCCCTGACCCTTCGCCGATGCAGACTCGCCAAGAGTCGGAAATTTAAATACAAACCCCAATTCTACGCTTTCCGCCACGTTTGCGTCGGAGAGTGTACATCCACGAGAAGGGGTAGCAGGCGAAGAGCCTGTTCAGCTGCAGGTGAGCACACAATCGTGGCGACCGGCATCACGCCGTCCTCGCGAGCGCCGCACGTACCGTGTGTGTACATGGGCATGCTTACATATATGGGCATGCTTGCGACCATGTTGACACATTACTGTAGTCCAGCGCTGGCATCTCCTCCAGCAAGCTTTGATCAAAGTTGTGCACGTCGAGCTCGAGGTGACCAGCGTCTACGGTGTACGAGCTGAGCCAGGACGCCCATGGCCACTGGCAGGCCCGCCGGCACGCTTACGTGGAGCACCGCAAAAGCGTCTGCAGACGCCGCACGCCCGGCCATCTGGCGAGCGATCGCGATGTGGCCAGTGCTGCGTAGAATATTAGTGAAGAACTAGCGACATCCCGCTCTCTGGCTGCGCAGCATGCACGCACAAGCGCACCACACAGCAGAGGTTTGCGTGTTGCCTGGTCCTGGTCTGTTGCCTCGGCGCTGCTGGGTCCTATGTTTTTTGGTGCATTGCCATGAATCGTGCCTCTGCGTTCTACCACCTTGTGGAGCATGCATCTCTAACGTATCTCGGCGCTGCTGGGTCCTAGATCTATCACTGTGTAATACACAGCAGAGTTGTTCTTGCGGAGGCTCCACAAGGCCGGCCAGGTCCATGCTCGCCACAGCACCGCAAGACACCACTGGCACGCTCGCTCACGTGCACCGGAGATGATTGCTGCCTGCCCGCGTGATCGGGCCAGCTTCACTATTGCTGGAAAGTGAGATAGACTCAGTCAACGTGTACTTATGCCCAGTTTTGTAAGTATGAACATCCGCCGTTAACGTTGCTGCAGCGCGCGCAGCGAGCCCTGCGCATCACCTTGCATGCAATCCCTAGGCCAATGGCAGCATGCTGTGCCATGCTGTGAGCCGAAGCGGGCTACAAACACGCTCGAAGGCCCGCGCAGCCGTAACGAGCCTAGACGTCGATGTGAATTGGCAAGCTTGTCCGCCTTTTGTCCGCAAATTTGCTTCCCCACGAGGACTGCGTAGGGGCAGCTGTGAACGCGTGTGGCCAGTACTAGTACAAGGCTGAGGCTTCGCGAGGCCGGCGTGGCGCGAGCTGCCTGTGGACACAAACAATCGGCAAGGAGCTATGCCGCTTGCGGGCAGTGCCAAGATGTGACGCCTGCCACAGCACGGTCTCGTGTGGGATGGGCTGTGCTGGGCGGCGTGACTGTGCTCCGGGAAAATGAGCACGTTCGTGATGCCGCGGTGCACAGGGTCGCGGCGTCGACCATTGACGGGAGCGAAGTTCATGCATACAAGTGTGACAGGATCACGATGTCACCAGCTATACATTCAACACGGGAGATGGCATGCCGAGCTCGGCGACGCCTGGGCTGACGTGACTGACATTGCGGCGCCGGACGAACCTCACTATAGGTCGGGTCGAGCTAGCCGATTCCATTTACAGGGAAAGACGACATCACGCCACGCACAGAGGGCGAGAACTTGCTGCGGTAGGGAAAAGCTGAGCGTGGAATAAGCCGCGGCTGCGCACGGCCGTGCTGGAATGCTGCACAGCCGCAAGGCCCGATGCAGGCTCGCAGCAGCCGCAGCAGGCTAGCTGGCGCCTTGGGCAATGCTGGCATGCATACGTCACATGTAAGTGCGACTACGTCACGATCATGTTTGGGCACGCTTGCGCACTTTCCAGAATGTCAACATATTCGAACTGATGGATGATGAATCGATGGCTCCAACGCCAGGGTGCGACCGTCATCTGGTGCCTATACATTCAAACGGTTCGGTCTTCCCATGTTCAGGCAGGCGGCCACCTCTGCCTGCTGGCCGGGCCCGTTGTTCCCGCACAGCAGCAAGGCCGCGATATTGATTTAGCTGCTGCTTCACAGCAGATCCACACTGGCTAGAGCTTGACATCTGCACACGTGGGGCACAGGGCCGCACACACATGCGCGCGGCTGTGGATGCAAGCGATTGGAGCACTCGACCATGCACATGCATATCTACCCGGTGGCGCGGATATATTGTGGCGCGCCGATCAGGTGTCCCAACTGACTAGAGCGCAAACTAGAAGCAGAACCAAAGTGGACTCACTGTGAGAACTATCCTGCGTGGAGTATGCCCAGAGCTCTATTGGTGACCTTAGGCGCGCGGCCTGACGGGGGCGCTGTCTGCCAACGATACCATTGTTTAAGCCGAACTGGCCGTGATGCTCATAGATGATTCACCTGCGTCTTGTGCCCTGCACGAACGCAGCCTGTTGAACTCCGAACTATAGTGTGACAAATCGACCGTACGTCAGTTCAGGCTCCCCACCGCTCACCACGTAGCTAACGAACCGGCTCTAAACTGCCATCGGCGCGCTGCTGACCGGTCACGAGGAGGCTCTATGCATGGCAAAATTCAGCGCATCACGGCCAAAGTCCTGAACAGGGAGAGAGCTGGCCGGCCTCAAACACGGCAGAACGGCGCCAAGGGTGGCACTATACATTGTGACACGGCCGTATCGCCTACGCCAGACCCCTGATATCTGCCGCTGGGCGCACCACGCCAACTCCCGTCGTGGTGTCTTCAACTCAGCACGCAGTCTCACACACTGCTCCACCGAAACGCACATCAGACTCGCAGGTATGTCCTAAGCCTTGATTCTGTCGCCTGAATGGCCGTCGTGCTGCGCTCTCGCAGCACGGATGTCTCGAAGTCCAGTCCTTGCACTGAACGCTGGCCTGCACACGATGCCGTCGCACCGGGCACGCCGTTTCGCAGCAACACCGCCAATTGTGATGTCTACAGTGAGATGCAGCGGCTAGATTTGTGTCTGAGGTGTGCTGCGCAGCAGGAGTTCCACTGTCACCGGACTTGAGGCAGCACGGGCGAGCACACGCGATGGATCCAAAGGCACCAGGCACCACCGCCATAGCCGGACAGAGGCAATGGCGCGATTATCTTGCCCAGCAATGCGACAGCAGCTCGAGCAGTTTCCTGCGGATGCCCACCGCGCTCACGCCGGGAGAGGATTCATCAGTGCGGGTACGTACACGAGGGCTCGCGAGGGCTGCGAAAATTTGGCTGCCCATGGGGTGACTTGCTGCTCCGAATGTCTAGAGCCTCCGCCGCCTCAGCACTCAACAGTCAGTTTGATTGCGCAGATACGCGCCGCGGTTGACTCATTGGCCACCCTGAGCGGCAAAGCGCGACCCATACTCTTGTGTCATCCGCGTTCGGGCCTACGTGTACCCTCGGTCTTCCACGACGCGACCCCCGTGTTCCTGGCTAGCATGCCACGCCATGCACGCATCCTTCATGGATCGTGCATGCATGCGTCGTGCTCCTCCTCGATGCGGCCGCATGCGGCGCGAAATCTTGCCGGCTCTCCGCAACATGTGCATGTGATCTGGACACCCACGACTGATCCTGACCCGCCAATACTTTTCGCAGGTCATGGTTCGCCATCAGGGCAGCCTCTCACACCGCGTGACGCTCTTCAGCACCAACGACTACCTGGGGCTCAGTGCGCACCCGCATGTTCGACAGGCCGTGGCGGAAGCGGCTACCGTCTTCGGCATGGGGCCCCGCACGGCCCCGCTAGTCTCCGGCCATACCACGCTGCACGCGCGCCTTGAGCGCGAGATCGCAAACCTGAAGCACGCGGAAACGTGTCTGCTCTTCCCGACGGGCTTCGCTGCATGCATCGCGGCTGTGTCATCGCTCGCCGCCGACAACCGCGCCGCAGTCTTCTCCGACGCGCTCAACCACGCCTCGCTCATCGACGGCTGCCGCCTCGCAGCACGCCGCGGCGCACAGACGTTCATCTTCCGCCATATGGACTACCAGCATCTGGAAGAGCTGCTCGAAGAGCATAAAGACGTACCCAACAAACTGGTGCTGACAGACGGAGTGTTCAGCATGGACGGCTACACAGCGGACATGGCGGTGTGCTGCCGAGCCCCTGCGCTGCGATGCGCTGCTGTGGCCCTTCCCTGCGCTACGCTGCTGTGCTCCTGTGCTGCGCTGCGACGCCACCCTGTAGCAGCCTGCCGGACTGGTGACGGGCTCCCAGCACTCAGTGTGCTTGTCACCAATATTGGGGAGGCCGGATTCCATTTCCTCCTATCAAGTCCTGTTTGTCTCCTGCCTCCTGCTATCGGTGGTGCGCCATGTGTATAAGCTATGGTGTGTACGTCCGAGGTGCCCCCTGTGGGGGTTGTGGCATGACCACATCCTCAACTATCTGCTATTGTGGTTGCTATCGTGGTTGCTATTGTGGTTGCTATTGCTGCTGCTATTGCGGTGACCATGCTGCTATGCCAGCTCTACACCTGCCGCACCAGAGCATGCATGTGCCAAACGGTGTCAAGTGATTGCACAAAATCGACTGCCGGGCGGGCAGTGCTGTGACGGAATGCAGCACTGTGTGGCTGACCAGCAGCAGCGATGCTGCACAGCATAAGGCTGACCAGCATGTGAGCGTGCACAGCATGTGAGCGTGCGTGCACCTTGCTCTTTGCTCTTTGTGTATGCTTCCAGCCCTGGGATCCGTGCTGCGGGCCATGTCAGATCTGCTCCATGCCCTGTGCTCCCGTGTCCTGTGCTGTGTGCCCCGTGGTGAGCGCTTTGTGTGCCGTGCGCATCTTTGCATGCCGTGCGCATCTTTGCGTGCCGTGCGCATCTTTGTGTGCCGTGCGCATCTTTGCGTGCCGTGCGCATCTTTGCGTGCCGTGCGCATCTTTGCGGTCCGTGCTGCAGTCTGTGCTCTGCTGCCTGTACCAGCAGCACTCTGGGTATACGTCACTGGTGGCCTGCTGCATGCATGCCTTGTGGCTCATGGTGGCCTCACCCTGCCCCCAGACAGCACGCACAGCACGCATGCAGGAGTTGAATCGCCTTAAAGCAAAGCACGGCTTCCTGCTGGCAGTGGACGACGCACACGGCACGCTGGTTGTGGGGCAGTCGGGGGGAGGGGTGTCTGACCTAAATGGTGGCGACTGTGTGGACGTGCACATCGGAACCCTGAGTAAAGCGATCGGCTGCCATGGTGGCTTCATAGCGTGCACAGAAGAGATCAAGATGCTCCTTGTCAACTTTGGCCGGACCTATATCTTCTCAACTGCCCTGCCGGCCCCCACTGTCGCCGGCGCCCTGGCAGCCCTGGAGGTCATCCGCAAGTGCGTATTCGATGTCCGTGCTGCGTGCTGTGTTCCATGATATGCGTGCTACGCATGCTGTGCGTGCTATGCATGAATTCTTTGTTGGATCGGCGCCGCGCCCCTAGTGCCGTCTGTTTGTGGTGCCGTCTGTCCACACATATGCATGATATTTCACCCGCCGGGGGCAGCTGAGCTTGCTGTCATGGCGGGGGGAGTGTGAAGTGAGGTGCTGAGACGTGCTGGCTGGGATGAGTGAGCGTGGCACAGCACACACAGCAAGGGCGGATCTGGACAGGGGGTCAGAAACGGCCGGGGCAATCGTTGCACGTTTCTTGGCCAATTTGACACGTGTCTTGGCCAAATTGCAGAATCGTAGTGCGGCAGGCAGCCGCACATGCCTGGGGTGGGGGGGGGGTGCAGCCTGGGACAGTGGGGTGTGCTGCCGCGCGCTTCGCAGTTCGGGAGTTCTGCTGAGCTGCGGCATACGCCCGGCCATGCAGCTGTTGTGCTGACGCCCGGCTTGTCTCCCTACTGCAGGACCACTAGTGGCCTTGTATATTCCAAATGTTGCATGCTGCAGGCTTGTGCCAATTGAGCTGTGACAATTGTGCCGTTTTTTCAGCTTTGCCAATTGCAGCTGCAGTGTGAGCACGCAGTCACTGTCCACTCCAAGAGCATTCCATCATGCACAGCACACAGCACACATCTGCAGCTGGCACTTGTTGAGGCACATGAGCATTACAAGAGGATTACAGGAGGATTACAAGAGGGGTGCAAGAGGGGAGTCCCCCAGCTGCACACCCCACATTGCATGCATCAGCTGTGTAGGTGGACAAGTTAGTGTGTCCAACACTGCTGGCTGCTGGCTGCCTCCGGGCACTGTGGACTGTGGCAAGCATGCTGAGGCCTCTTGAGGTGGTGTGGTTGTGTGCCTGCTCTGGTGCCTGCTCTGGTGCTGCAGCCCCTGCTAGCTTCCTGCTCCTAGCTTCCAGGCAGTAGCAGCAAGCTTTCACGTGCTGCTAAAAGCGCAGCATGGCCGCCTGGGCACCCCACGCTGAGGTGGTATGGCTCGATCAGATTCCACAGCGAGTGCTCCCGATGTGTCACACTGTCCGAGGGTCTGTATCGCGCATGCATTAGTAATGTCGCGAGGATACGATACCACGGTCTATCCACGAATGCATGCCCTGGCACTTTCGCTGAAAGGTGGTACGATCTCGCACTGGAGGCAGAGCTGTTATGTACGTCTGTGCGGTGATGGGATGCGAAGCGTTGATTCGCAGCACACCATCACGCTCAGTGATGCATGATATGCAGTGCCGGGCCGTGTGGCACCCGCGGTGGGCAACACGTGCGCGTCGGGTGGAGCGCTCGTCCACTGTGTTGGAGGCATACCGCACAGGACAGCAATTATTTGCTCGAGCGTGAGGCACGCCTCACGCCCGCCTATGTCTGTGTATGAAACAACAGCTCCCTCGCCGTGCGAAGCGTGCTGCGGGCGTTGACACAGTGGCAAGCATATTTTCGGTAATGTAGACGTCTACAGTCGACGTCAGGCGTTGTTACTCACAAGGCGAGTATACTGCGGCGTTGCGTCCTATCCCAGAGTATATAGCGTGAATCTGCAATGCACATCTGCGGATGAATTCTGCAGCCGCTACGTGCTGCGTGCTGCGCGCTGCGCCCATCCGCAGTACTAGTGCTCGCTGTCCGCGATCTGGCAATCTGTAACGAGTCGCTCTTCTGACCATCCGAGTCCTCGCCTCCTCTGCGACGTTCCTGCCACGCTGTACATCAGGTGACACCTTCCCTTAGCATTCCTATTGGCCAGCGCGAGCGTTCCGCGCTCTCGAGTCGCCAGCGTTCAGGGTGCAGGCGGCAAACGGTCGATCAGTGGCACCCGTCTCTGCCTCCTGCCCCAACACCCTACCTGTCCCACAGTCTATGCATGCCATGAAACTTGCAGCAATGCCCTGTTTCCTGTATGCATGACTCTACAATAGCACACGTTCATGATTACTTATCCTACTGTGTATTGCCTGTGCAGTTGTACTGCCTGTGTAGTTGTGGATGTTGCAACGTCCATCGTTGTGGGGTGCTTGTATCCACTGTGATGGTGTGTTACACAGTGATAGATCTAGGACTCAGCAGCGCTGACGCAACAGACCAGGCAACAAGCAAACCACTGTGATGGTGTGCTGTGGCAGAGGCTGCACACACGTCACTGTCATTGCAGTGATGGTAGTACAATCAGCTTCGTGAGGCATCAGCTGCGCTGAAGAATAAACAATAAACGGTGCACCACTTTTGTGTCTTGGCAGATATGTACCAGCACTTGTACTCTTACATTGAGGGGCTCTGAGCCAGAGCGCCCGTCACCCGTGAGCTCACCCGTGAGCCCCCGCCAGCCCCCGCCGTGCTACCCTGGACATGGTCTTTCTGATCGCAACCCGTTCCAGCACTTGTATATGTATGTATGATTACATCGCCGATGTATACCAGCAGTCGTGTACGGCCATGCACAAGCTACTGTATGCACCTGTACACTCTACTTCATCTGTAAAATCCTTTCAGCCACTGCTCAGTTCTGCTGTCCAGCAGAGGATGAGAAACGTATTCAGCACAGCCACAACGTATTCAGCACAGCCACAGCCACAGCGGCTCCAGCAGCATCCAGCAGCATGCACCCAACACTGCCACAGCTGCAGCTGCACATCAGCCATCCATTTGTTTTCGATTCGCCTTGGGGGTGTTGTTGGATCCGGAGTGGTATTTGGTATTGGACTGGTGTGCCGTGATCTGATCTGTCATCTGATATGTCAGCTGCTGTGGAGGTGAGTGCCACAGGTAGTTGCTCAGGGTCATGGTCTGGGTGCATGGGGTGGGGGTTGGTCTGAGTGGCATAGTCATGTGTTGTCACCATCCATTCTTGTAGAGCAGTTCTGGAGCCTGGTACACAGGCAACTCTGCACTCCACCACTGTGCATTATTGGGTAGGCAAACCCACACCCTGCGTCACCCAAGCCAACCACCCAAGCCAGTCACCCAAGCCAATCACCCAAGCCAATGTGTGTGCATGCATGAGTGTGGGTTTTCACTGTGATACGGCACACAGGTGGTTCTGCACTGTGAGTGGAACAGCATCAGGGGTGTGGCTGAGAGTGGAGCAGTATCAGGGGTGTGGCCACATGTGGATGCCAACTACAACTATGACCATGTCCATTGTGTCCAGCCCATCTGCTCTCTGGCCATGTGCATGTTACGCATGTTACAGCCTGACAGTGTTGCTGTTCTGGGTTGGGTCAGTCATCCTCTGTCATTTGTAGTAGTACCAGTTCTGGGTAGGGTCAATTGTAGTAGGACCAGGCAGTTGTTCTGGGTAGGGTGCAGGGTGCATGTGCAGCATAGCACTATGCAGAGCACTGCCAGCACATGGGGCCCTCCTTGCTCCTAGCTGCTGGGCTCCTGCTGTAGTAATGCTGTAGTAACACTGCTGGCACCGGCTGTGCGGCTAGATCTATTTGTGGTGCAAACATGATCAGGCATGGCCAGAGTCTTCCTATTTGGTTACATACTGCGTCTGACTGCCTTGCTGCTCTCAGGTGGGAAACACGGAGGTGTGTACAGGCAGCCACAGGCAGACTGCTCTCATAACTGGCACACGTAACTGTCAAGCACGTGTAACTGTCAAGCAGGCAACGTGCAAGGATCCAAGGATCCATAAGCCACAACGCACTGCCACAACTGCACACCGGTGCTCAACAAAACCACCACACACATGCCATCACCCCGCTTTGTCACCTGCCTTGTCATGCCACCCTGCTGTGTCATGGCTGCAGCATTGGTGTTTGCTGTCTGCATGCATACTGTGGTGCTCCTGGTGGGGCATGAGGTAGAGCAAGCTCTCTTCTCTCATTGGGCAGGCAAGCTGCATGCTGCTGGTGAGCTGTTTGGTTGTGTCTCTCATGCCTTATACCGTATCATGCCCCACTCTCTGCCAAGCCGGCAGGCTGTCCCCACCTGTCAGCCTGCCCAGCCTTTTGCCTGTTCGTTTTTCAACCCACCTATGTGCTATGCATGCTGGCTCGCGCTGTGCTATGTGCGCTGTGCTATGCGCACTGTGCTATGTGCGCTGTGCTATGCGCACTGGCTTGCTCGCGTGCTCTGAGGCGTCCGCTGAGGCTGTGAAGGTGCTTGCAGTGAGCCGTGGAGGACAGAGCGGCTTCGGGAGTTGCAGGGGATAGTTTCAAAGCACCTGAAGCAGGACGTTAACACGCCGATTGTCCGGATCATCATCGGCAGCGTCGACGAATCTGTCCGCCTCTCCGCCGCGCTCTGGGCCAAGGGCTTCCACGTGCCTGCCATACAGCCGCCGATCGTGCCCAACGGCACAAGCCGCCTGCGAGTGTCCCTGTCGGCCGAGCACACGCCTGATGAGGTGATGTCGGTTCTCAAGTGCCTCGACGAATTGGGGCTGCGCGCGACCATGGAGAAGGAGATTCCGAAGATCACGATGGCCGCGACACCCATGTAGCCACAGAGTTGTGGACATGTCCATGATCCGGATATAGGTGGCGATGGTCGTGCGAGGGGCCGGGGGCGAAGGTGGGCGGGTGGACGGGTGGGGATTTTGTGTACAACCGAACGCGGACTGGGGGGCATTTTGCGGACAGTTGGGTGGGGCCAGGGTGTCTGAAACTATGTGGATAGCTCGCACATGACTTTGCTTTTTGACGGGGGAAGAGGGTCATGGGGTACGGGAAGGGAGGGTGAGCAAGGGCGGGGCTGCATTTGTGTTTGTAGCGGCTGTGATGAACGGTTGCCGATGATGCCATCATCCTGTGCCCAAGCTGCAGCCTGTGCGGGTGTGCCATAGAAGAAACCTAATGGTGAGAGTTAGACAAACAGAATGCGGTGCTATGATGGTCCACGAGGGGGGGACGGCTCGGGGGTAGGCGAGACAGGGTGGGGTTGATTGCTGGGGCTTGGGCTGCGGTGGTGATTTGAAACGATGTGACTGTCATGAACGTACCATGCAGTGTGTGGTTAATTCAGGCGGGCCAGGGCGATCTGTTTCTCGGGGCGCTGCAGTCGAAGATGCGCCTGCGAGCCGCTATGTACCCCAACCCATTGGCCTGGGTTGTTTCCGTCTCTGAACGACCCACGGCCCGCTGGCTGTGTCCCAGTTGGGTTGTGTGAGGACTGCGAGTGGTCAGGTGCAGCACCCGCTGGGGTGCCACCTTCCCAGCTGTGACTCTTTTTGGTGGTGTGCAGCATGCATGTGGTTTTGCATGCCTGCGCATCACCTGACACACAGTTCACAGTCCCCATGCTTGTATGTTGGGGAGGTTTCAGGGCATGGCGTGGAGAGGGGTTGTACTGTACCCGTATGGTGCCTCCTGTTGATTGGGTGATGCCTGTGCCATTGTGGGATTCCGTGTGCACCATGGAATTGGCATGCAGGCAGGGCTTTGTGACAGTGTAACCAAATGATGCAGGCACACGATGCATTCCGCTGTGTGTTACCACTGTGATAGATGAAGAACCCAGCAGCGCCGAGGCAACAGACCAGGACCCCCCTGTGTGTGGGAGAGTTGTGTGGCACAGTACACATTGCTTGCCTGCTCTCTTCTTGAGTGTTGTTCCTAATGCAATGCACCCGTGTGCACAACGGTTGAACATTAGTACTGGATGACATCGTGCATGAGTTACACGGTCCTCAACGCACCTCGTGCATGTGTTAGAGGCACGATGCCTGTGTCGCGGACAGGGAAGCTGCTGCAGCTGTCTGTGCGAGGCCCCAGGCTGCCATGCTTGTCACGCCAGCCTGCGCTGATGTTATCACAGGTGAAGCCACTCCACAGGCATATTATCTTCGGCAGTCATACCCCGCGGGCTGTCGCCAGATTGCTGAAAGCAAGACGCAGCTGAACACGTCGACTCAATTATGGTCATGGCTCTGTGTTGGACAACGGAATAAACGTCGTCACAACTGGCGCACATTCCGCACCTGGTCATGCATCCCACAACCGAATGTAGGCAGTAGTCTGCGACTCAGCCACACAATCTGGAAGCGCATCACGATGTCGTCGCCCGGAATGTGGTCTTGGCAGCTCGGCGCTACCAGGGAGCAGCACCAAGGTGTCGTCACGCTCCGAGACAACCCGCTGGAGTCATCGCTGCAGCTTCAATACCGACAGCTTGCTCAGGTGTGCCAGCGAACGGCCACCGGTCACTGCAGCTGTGAGGGAAGTCCTACGAGAATGCGTTGCAGGTAACGCCGCTGTACGAGCCGGAATTGTCGCTGTGGACCACGCGATTGAACGATCCACCGCATCATGCTCGATCACGGCTTAACTACGGCGGCGTATGTGATGCCACCACCAGTGTGGCCGATTTCATCGACGGCATCGACCACCGAGTAACGTCAAATCAAAATGCTGTTGCTGCGGAGGTTAGCCATGCAGCCCAGCGTATGGAGGCAGCTCTGCGTATAATTGAGACGTAAGAATCACCAGCAGATCCCATGACGTGCACACTGCTCGCGTGGGGTGTACCCCGCTCTTGCAACGACGTCCTGATCCAGTCGCCTTCCTGCAGTGCACGGTGGCAGATCGGCGGAATTAACCAACATATGGAACGAGACTCTGACCTGAAAGGCCGTGTGCGTGCCTTGACGGATCGTGTTGCAAGTGCGCACCCGCCACGCATGGCCTGTGCATCCGGCCCAAACCAAACCAGCCAGACAAGAATAGCGTGTGAGAATGTGTCGAGGGAACTTTAGCGCAATACAGAAGCTGCTGTGTTTCTGTCTGTGTACGGCGCTTGGCCATGGGGATTGATTTTTGGTGCATTGCCATGAATCGAGACTCTGTGTTCTACCACCTTGTGGAGCATACATCTGTAACGTATCTCACGACAAGCCATGCTCCCGCTGACGGCCCTCAAGGAGAGCTCAACGTCCTACTTTGCATGCTGACTCACGTGTTCGTTCTCTAGGGCTCCGGGAAGGTGTGCAAGCGCTCAAGGCAAGCCAAGTCATACAGTCATTCAGTCTGAAGGGCGACCAGACTGATGCTGCAGCATCATCACCATGCCTACCAGTGTCCACCGTCATGCGCCCCGAAGGACGTCAGTTTAGTGGCACACCAGAGTGGCCTAGTTGATGCCCTGCAGCTGCCTCCACAGCTGGTTTGCAAGCATGCACCAGCCCTCAAAGCGTCAATCATCATGCAGCATACTAGAGCGAAGCCATTACAAGTGTGGGTCTTCGGATAAGACATCGTGCCATGTGCAGTGCCACAACTGCATGTGTGGCAGTCTGCACTGCACCCAGCATGTTTCACTGCCTTCTGCGGCAACACAAGTGCAGGAGCAGTACAAGTGTGAAGAACTCCATTTTGCCACGCCTGTTCACGCATGTTCACATTTGCTCTCTCTAAATCCACAGGAAATACCCTGGCGACGCCCTCAAGCCCCACCGCCTGAAATCAGCAGCGGCTCACACCCACTCCACTCTCCTCTCTTCACTCTACGGCTCACTCTACGGCTCACACCCACAGCCATGCCTGCCAACGCCAGCTTGATACGGCTGTGGTCAAGCCTCAGACGCCGCAATAGCCATCTCTCAACTTGAGGCATGCGAGTCTCAGGCATCGCAGCTGATCTGCCACGTGCTCTCTGCGCCTGTCCTGTCAAGAGGATGGCGTGTTGAGCAAAACATCCAAACGACGGTGGCCTGTTGAGTGACGATGTCAGTTCTGGCAGACGAGCGTTGTTTGAGGGGCAGCTGGCGTTGGACACTGTTCAACGGTCAGTGTTAACCGGCCAATATTCAAGTAGGCATGCTATGATGATTTTACAGATTGCGGTTGAGTCAGTATGCGCGGCAGTATAAAACTGCAGTGTCGCTGTAAAGCATCTGCCAAGGCCCACATTCAAGCGTGTCATGGCACCGCACTGCCATGACTGCAGTTTCTGTGCAGCGTCCCCAACTCCGCATGCCATTAGTGAATGAAGTCGGCCATAATGATCTGTCACATTGGGCAGCTATCTCAGAGAGATAGGCCGTGGCATCAGGCAGCGTCGAGCTCTATAAAAGGGACTGTGCAGAGTCCATTGTCTGCTGTCGACCAGTATCTGTTCTCTGTACTATGATTTAAGAATATTTTGTTGTGTTGTCAGCTGTTGCCCGGCACCTGTTCTCCATGCAATACGACGCTTTACTCTGCACCAACGATCTAGTGGATTTTTTGTTGTTGTGACCTGTGGAACACAATTACGCAGCATCAGTTCACCCCGCTAAGATTTATGCTTTAAGCCTGACTCCATTCGGATGGTGGTGAGCACCTGAACTCTGCGAACACAATGGAAAGCAACAGATACTATTAGCTTGCCAGATGGGCCGTGTAGCGATCGCAAGCCATGCATGCGGCTTCCTCGCAGGACTGCAGGGTGCGGCCGTGTCGTGAAACCGGGAAGTTAGTGAGCACTCGATGAAATTACACAGAGGTGCGACATTGACATGCAGTGAGCCAGCAAACACACCTGTCGTGAAACCGGGAAGTCAGTGAGCACTCGATGATGCTCACCAACCACAGCTAGACTATATACATTCAACGTCCCGGAATCACAACTCTGATCATCAACTAGCATGGACTGGTACGTCATGCATTAGCCACTCGCACTATCCACTCAGCACTAGACTAGACAGCTTCTCTCAACACTCCCACGTAGTCTAGGGCACAACACCAAGCGTCTGGCGATGCCGTTCAAACAACAGTTGGGGCAATGGCTTTGTAAACACATCTGCTGGGTTCTCGGCCGTTGGCACCGGAACAAATCTCATCTGATGTCGCTGGACCTTCTCTCTCACATGATGATACACAATCTCTATGTGCTTCGTACGTGCAGCTGACAAAGGGTCCTCAATTAAGCACTTCGCTGCTCGATTGTCAATACCCACTGGTATACATGTAGACCCCAATCCCACTTGTGGAGCCAAATCAAAGAAGTATTGGACTTCCTTAGCAACTTCTCCCGCTGCTATATACTCTGCCTCAGATGACGAGCGGCTCAATGTTGGCTGCTTTGAGGACTTCCATGACACACTTCCTAGACCGCATTTAATCACAAAACCTGTGGTCGATTTGCGAGTCTGAACACAACCAGCCCAGTCAGAGTCACAATAAGCATGCAAGGCACATTCAGAACCACCTAAGCACAAGCTGTAGGAGACAGTGCCATGCAGATAAAGCAGAACATCTCTCAGCCGAGCGAAGTTGCTGCATGTTGGCTGAGCGGTGGACCTGGCCAGAAATGACACAGCAAAGGCAATATCTGGCCTGGTGTAGTTGGCAATGTGCAACAGTGCTCCCACAATGGACTTGTACTGTGAGACTGCTGCAACATCTGTGACATCTGACCCTGGTGGATCCTTGTAGACATTGGAGATCATGGGAATGGAAACAGGCCATTCCGCATCTTGAGAAGAAGTACAAAGCAGACGTCGGTGCTGTCCGGTACGACCGCGACACAGTTTTTCTCTCCCAGAAGGTGCAGAAATATCTTGAGGAGCGAGGAATTGATTCCCAGCCGACTTCAGGGTACAGCCCACAGGAGAATGGGCATGCTGAGCGTGCCATCGGCACATTGTCAGACCTTCGTGGCGCCCTGCTTGCTGATGCAGGGTTGAACAGAATGTATTGGGTAGAAGCTGTGAGGCATGCAGCTTACCTGTCCAACATCATGAGCAGTGACGGTAGTGCGTCCCCGTGGGAGCTCATGAAGGGCAAGAAGCCGGACATCAGCAACCTGCACGTCTGGGGTTGCACCTGCCACATGCGCATTCCAACAGAGAAGCGCAAGAAAGGCCAGCTCCCGGCCAAAGCGACAGCAGGCAAGTTTCTTGGGTACGATCAGCCCAATTTCAAAGCCTATAGAGTCCTCTTGCCCAGCGGCAAAGTTGAGATCTCCAGAGATGTCAGATTTGATGAGTCAGCAGCTCCAGCGAGTGATGCACGCCTTGAAGCGCTTTCAGATCTGATGGACCATGTCGCGCAACAGCAGCAGTCACCACAGCCTACACAGCCGACTCAGCAGCCCGTGCTGCAGCCGGCTCCACAGCAGCATGCACTGCAGCCACAGCAGATGCAGCAGCTCATGGCGAGCAATCCACTGTTCGATGTTGATGAAGCAGCGGATCAGGCGCCCGCGCCAGCAGCGCCGCAGCCCAGCTCCCAGCCAACCACGCCTCGGCGCAACCCAGCGCGCAACAGACAACCACCTCAGGAGCTGTACCAGAGGTACCTTCATGGCCTGCCGCACAATGCACAGGTAAATTTTCAGCTGTAGGGCTCCCTCCGGAGCCCAAGACAATGCAAGAAGCACTTGCTGGTCCAGAAGCGCCATTTTGGCGCACAGCAGCTGAAGAAGAGTTCAACTCTCTGGTGTCCATGAATGCGTGGGAGCTCATGATGGCTCCCCTAGGCTACAGAGTCATTCCATGCAAGTGGGTTTTCAAGCGAAAGCTCAACGCAGATGGCTCCATCGAGCGATACAAAGCTCGGCTTGTGATCAAAGGCTTCTACCAGAAAGAAGGGATTGATTACAATGCAGTGTTTGCGCCCGTGGTGCGCGCAAGCACAGTGCGCCTGTTCTTCTCTATCGTGGCCAGCTACGATCTTGTTTGTCATGCGATTGACATTAAGAATGCGTTCATCCAAGGAGACCTTGAGGAGCAGATCTTCATGCAACAGCCAGCTGGCTTTGCTGACAGCACCGGCCGTGCCTGTCTCCTCAACAAGAGCCTCTACGGGCTCAAGCAGGCTCCTCGTGTCTGGAATAAGACACTCTCAGCCCACATTGTCTTCCTCGGGTTCGTCCAGAACAAGAGTGACGGCGCATTGTTCATGTTGTTCTCAGAGCAGCTTGGCTTCATGCTCATCTTGTGCTACGTTGACGATATTCAGATCGCAGCCAAGAAGTTGTCCAGCGTTCAGTCCGTCAAGAAGGCAATTCTGTCCAAATTCCCCGGCAAGGATTTAGGAGAGTCGAAGTACTTCCTCCAAATGTCAATCCAACGGAACCGCCTCCAGAGGACCATTTGTTTGAAGCAGCAGCGTCACATTGAGAAGTTGATTGATAAGCATGAGCTCAAAGACGCCTGGCCTGTTTCCATTCCCATGATCTCCAATGTCTACAAGGATCCACCAGGGTCAGATGTCACAGATGTTGCAGCAGTCTCACAGTACAAGTCCATTGTGGGAGCACTGTTGCACATTGCCAACTACACCAGGCCAGATATTGCCTTTGCTGTGTCATTTCTGGCCAGGTCCACCGCTCAGCCAACATGCAGCAACTTCGCTCGGCTGAGAGATGTTCTGCTTTATCTGCATGGCACTGTCTCCTACAGCTTGTGCTTAGGTGGTTCTGAATGTGCCTTGCATGCTTATTGTGACTCTGACTGGGCTGGTTGTGTTCAGACTCGCAAATCGACCACAGGTTTTGTGATTAAATGCGGTCTAGGAAGTGTGTCATGGAAGTCCTCAAAGCAGCCAACATTGAGCCGCTCGTCATCTGAGGCAGAGTATATAGCAGCGGGAGAAGTTGCTAAGGAAGTCCAATACTTCTTTGATTTGGCTCCACAAGTGGGATTGGGGTCTACATGTATACCAGTGGGTATTGACAATCGAGCAGCGAAGTGCTTAATTGAGGACCCTTTGTCAGCTGCACGTACGAAGCACATAGAGATTGTGTATCATCATGTGAGAGAGAAGGTCCAGCGACATCAGATGAGATTTGTTCCGGTGCCAACGGCCGAGAACCCAGCAGATGTGTTTACAAAGCCATTGCCCCAACTGTTGTTTGAACGGCATCGCCAGACGCTTGGTGTTGTGCCCTAGACTACGTGGGAGTGTTGAGAGAAGCTGTCTAGTCTAGTGCTGAGTGGATAGTGCGAGTGGCTAATGCATGACGTACCAGTCCATGCTAGTTGATGATCAGAGTTGTGATTCCGGGACGTTGAATGTATATAGTCTAGCTGTGGTTGGTGAGCATCATCGAGTGCTCACTGACTTCCCGGTTTCACGACAGGTGTGTGTCATGAGCCATAATGTGCGCTCAAGAGTTTAGTGACACATATATACAACGTCCTACAGTCCAGAAGTAATACAACCCCTTGGGTTGGGCGCTTTTCGGGTTGTATTACTTCTGGACTGTAGGACGTTGTATATATGTGTCACTAAACTCTTGAGCGCACAGTATGGCTCATGACACACCCCCTCGCTCAAGTGGCGTGACGGGGAACTGACTGATAGCAAGTCTGCGGTGAATTGCGGAGATTCGAAACCGCGACGTCCTGATCATGAGGGAGCACTGCAGCTGATGCTCTAACCATCTCACCGATACCATGTCAAGAACCAGAAAAGCGCCCAACCCAAGGGGTTGTATTACTTCTGGACTGTAGGACGTTGTATATATGTGTCACTAAACTCTTGAGCGCACAGTATGGCTCATGACAGGCCGCTGGCTTACGCGAGCTGGAGGGGATGGGATGGGCTGCGACTGGAGGATTCCTGCGATGCATGAGGAGGCCTCATGGCAGAACAGCATGCATGAGGAGGCCTCCTCATGAGGGCCTTGACGTAATTCAGTGGACCGCGGCCTAAGGCCTGTGGGATCCTGAGCATGTCGTCATGCGCAGGGGTTGGTGCTGTCACATACCTTGCTGTCTTAGGTATCTGTCCGTGACAGCGCCTGTACCTTCAGTTGGAGGATGAATGCACGTGAGTCTTAGGACAGTTGAAGAGAGAGTGATTACACTACGATCTGTAGAGCCTATATAAGCGTTCAATCAACGTCTCATACGGATACGATCAGAATCAATGTCTGCGGCACGCAATCTTGCATGCATTGCTCGTGCATATGGTCAGCCATCGGTGCATGGCTGCCCCATAGCCACTCCGGATCAGCACCGTGCATCCACTCCATGCATGGTCACCGTAGTCCTGTGCATGGCTGGATCACGACACTCCCCCTAGACTAAGCTTGTACTACCGCAAGCTGCAGTCTATCTCTAAATTTTGCCAGTGCTGGTCCTGCCAACACCTTTGTAAACATATCAGCTAGCATGTTTACCGTGCTAACCCAGCTGATAGTCAACTCGTCGAGTTCTACGAACTCTCGGACCCTCAGGTCCCTGACCCTGATGTGCTTAGAGCGGTCACTAGAGATGGGGTTCACTGCAAGCAAGTTGGCACTCTTGTTGTCGCCCCACAGCGTTGGCTTCACAGCCGACAAACCAAGATCAGTGCACAACTGCTTAGCCCACATCACCTCATTGGCTGCTGAACTCATTGCTATGAGCTCTGCCTCAGTTGTATCACCAGCCACAATAGTCTGCCTCTTCGAACGCCAGAACACACAGTTCCCATGCATCCGGACTACTACTCCTGACACGCTCTTCAAGCAAGCACCATTGGCGAAGTCAGCATCCGTAAATGCTTCCAACACCTCACATCCCCCATTGGAGCCACTAAAGGTCAAGCCAAAGTTTATGGTCCCTCGCAGGTATCTCAGTACGTGAAGGACACCATTCCAATGACATTTGGCACTCCCAGCCATATGCCTGGCCAAGACATTAGCCGGAAACGCAATGTCTGGACGCGACACAACTGCCACATACTGGATGCTTCCTACGGCTTGCATAAACCTCTTATGCTCTGTGCCTGTAGCCTTCGCCTGGCTAGGATCTTCCTTCAGACTAAACATTTTCTGCTTTGGTACCAACGGAGTTGGCGCCCGTCTGCACTCACTCATGCCAAATCTCTCTAGCATGTCCCTGATGCTCTTTCTGTGTGTGATGGTGATAGTGCGAGCAGTTCGATCACGTATGACCTCCATGCCCAGCACATATCCCAGCTCCCCCAGGTCACGACCCTCAAATGCCTCAAGAATCTTTCTGATGGCATCATCCATCTGCTCTCTGTGGCCGAAAATCAGCAGATCATCGACCCACAGAAAAATAAGACAACGTCCTACTTTGCAAATGAACAGTGCAGGGTCACTGGCTGATCTCACAAAACCCATATTCAACAAGAGTTCTGCAAGCGCTTTGTGCCACTCCCTGGCAGCTTGCTTCAGACCATACAACGCCTTTTTCAGACGCCACACCATACCAGACCCATCGTCTAGTACCGGAGGTTGTGCCACATACACTTCCTCCTCCAGAACACCATTCAGGAAAGCACATTTGATGTCTATATGCCTCGTCTCTAGATCCTCTACTGCACAGACTGATAACAGAGCCCTGAAGGTAGCATAACTGCCCACAGGTGCCCATGTCTCAAAGAAATCTACGCCCTCCACTTGCGTAAATCCCCTGGCTACGTATCTGGCCTTGAAACGCTCAATTTCACCCTGTGCTCCTCGCTTGATCTTAAGCACCCACTTGCCTGTCACAGGCTTCACTCCTGTTGGGCACTCAACCAGCTCAAACACATCATGTTCTCTTAAGGAGGTCAGCTCATCGAGCATTGCCGTGATCCACTTCTCACGATGAGCGCCACGCATGGCCTGCTGCACCGTTGGATCATCTACTACGGCCTCGACCCTCTTCCTCACGGTAGCTGCACGCCTGGACTCACTAAGGCTAGCAGTAGGGCCACCGTTTGGAGTCACCTTCTGCCCCGTCGTCTTTTCTGCATCAGGAGGCACACTGTCAGCTGCAGCTGACACTCCATCAGAACAGTCACCGACGTCATTCTCATCATCATTCACTACTGTGGGGCTCGCAGCATCACTCACATGCTCACGTGCTTCCTCCGGGGAAATGCGCTCAACAGCAGCATCACTCACAATTGCTCCCACAGCATGGACAGCAGGTCTTAAGACTTTGCGAATCAAGTGAAAAGGCTTTGGAACCCATCGAACCCTCACCTCATGTGGCGGATCCAGACGTTCTCCGCTGCCCCTCGCGGCATTTGGTGCTGACTCTCCCCCTGAGCCATCACCTCCTGTCGCTATTCCGCTAGGCACATGCCGTAGCTCGCCTTGCCCCTGGCCCTCAGACCCAGATATATGCCTCGGCTCATCATATCTGTCACGGTCATCACGCCCTGACACCGTGGACCCGCGGTGACTTCGGCCGCCGCCGTGACCGTCAGCTCGCACAGGTGGGGGTGGCTCACTCAGCTCCTTGCCCATCGACCGCTGGACTGGTTCCGCTGAACGCGAGCGGGATCTAGACTCAGACGCAGAGTCATCCTCACCTCCATCACTAGACTCAGTATCACTCACTTCCTCATCAGTTGGAAGCGGATGGATATCACAGTCCCCTATGTGCAACACAGCCCTATCCCTCGTAGGGATCGTCTCTGCAGGCGTAAACGCATGGTGTAAAGGCCCAGACGGCTGGTTTGCTGCATCATAGTCCCAGTGTGCCACCGCTGCAGCATTGTCAGCCGCTGCATGATCGCAGCGTGCTGCAACCACTGCCTCACTGATCTCTGGTGTGTGCCAGCGCTCATGTCGCGCCAGCAGCTCTGCACCCAACACTCTAGGAGAAAACTCGGGCTCACCCTCAGGTAGCTCGTCTGTCGGTTTGAAACGCCTATGCAGCGTTCTTCCTGGTTCCCAGTGTTGATGGCCCAGACCCGGATGCTCCCCCTCAGCCCAATCCACATTTCTGCCCCTCTCTGGCATCATGTGTTCACGACTGGCTGGTGGACGCACTGCCCGCACACTAGTGCTCTTCACCCACTTCTTCATGTTGGGCAAGAACTCAGCTTCCGGCACTACACTGGTGTACTGATCGGGTAGGATCTCAAACTCACCCTGCTCATAGTTCTCTAGCACAACTGGGTCCGCCGTAGCCTCCCCAGCCATGTGAAATCGCTGCGCGAAATCCTTCACTAGAGCAGGTGGAGCAGCCGTGTGCCTGTACATCCGCACTGCTCCCCCATTCCCACGTTTCACGTAAACCCTGTCCATGTGAGGACCTCCACCCGGTCCCATATAGGCACCGAGGATTCCTCGCGCTTCCAGGTGCCTGAAGTGCTCCCTCCTTGGATACACATACATTGGACACCCGAAAGGCTTCACCTGTGCCACCACGAGACGGAAGTCATCTTCCTTGACCTTCCTAAACCACAACAAGTATGGCACAATCTCTCTGACATTCACATTTCTCATGTGCTGTGCCACAAATGCCAATTCTCTCCTGGCAACCAGCGTCTCACACAGCTCATTCAGACTCAGCGCATGTGCTGCAGCCTTCCTGACTCTCAGCTGCTTAGCCCGCTGCTGCACGTTCGTGGACCATGGCTCAGAGCTGGTGGCAACAAACCTATCCTCCAGCTTCTGCTTTGCCTCCTTCCGCCTCACACCCTCCAGTGCTGTGCTCGGCGTCAGGTTGTGTGCATGGTTCACGCACATGTATGCCTCTGGCCACAGGAATGCAGGCACTGCTGCCTGCAGCAGACTCGCCCGCACTGACGTGTTCAGCACACCGATCTTTCGTTCTACCAACCCATTTGACTCATGTTGGGCGGTGTCAGTGAACGTGTGTACTATCCCTCGCCACTCAAGGTACTGAGCCAGCTGACTCGAGCTGAACTCACCTCCTTGGTCCGTGTGCAGCCTTCGCACCCCTACCTCCTTGTCATAGACAATCTGAGTGCGGATGCGTTCTATCAGAAGACATATCATCTCCGCAGCACCGCTTTTTGACTTCAGCGGGATCACATGTGAGTACCTGCTGTACTCATCCACTACTACCAGGACGTAGTTCATTCCGCCTATGCCTACTGGCTTAATCTGTCCAGCCAGATCCGCATGCAATACTTCTCCAGCATACGAGGCATTCTCTGTCACTTTGCCCCCATGCCGTGCTCTGTCACCACTTCTCTGCTCCGCCACGTGGCAACCATGACACTCAAGCGCTACTCCCGTGGGTTTAGGCAACTTGAGGTCATACAGGTCTGGATTCTCAGTCATCAGTTTGAGAATCCGGTTGCCCGCATGGTGAAACGAGAGATGCACCAGAAATGCTGGGTCAAGTCGGTAAGAAGATCTCTGACCAATAGGCACACCATCTACCGCAGCGATTCTCGCCTGCTCACCAACCCATTTCCTATTTCTGTGGAAAAGGTTGTTGGCACTGGTCCAGTCTGTCCCTGAATCTACAGGGCGCAGTTCCCATATCGGTCTGCCCGTCCCGCAATACCAGCTCAATGTGGGGTTATCATCACTATCAACTCCCTGCTCACAGTTGCCCACAAATGTTTGTGCTTGGTCATAGAAACCCGGCATCTCTACTGTGTTTGCCTTGCCTGTGTGCAAGTACACATTCGACCGCTTCAGCACAGTCGTTGATAGGATATTGATCGGGCTGGCTGGCACCCAGTAGACATGATCCAGCTCAACATCCACAGGCACCAACTCACCCTGTACTGTCACGTACTTCCCCACATTCGCCCTGATAGTGCCCATGCCATATATCTTAAGCCTGCCCTGGTCTAAGGGCTGGCACTCTGTGATATCTGGTGGTTTGATCTCACTGAACATGCTATAGTCGAAACATATGTTCAGGTCAGACCCGCTATCCACCAGAAAGGTGTATGGCATATTGGGCGACGGCCCATCAGCACAGTCAGCTCGCAGTTCCGCTAGGTCTACCACAGCCACCTGAGGGCCCCCGCGGCCTCTGCCACGGCCTCGCCCTGCAGCTGCCTGTTTCTGTAGGAATTGCTTGACCTCTGCGGAGAGCAAAGGGCAATCTTTCTGCAGATGGCCAGGCTTCTCACAATTGAAGCACTTGCGCTTATCTGCTCCCCCTGCTCCCACTGCGGCAACCTCTGGGGGTGCACCATGGCGACCACCGTGGCGTCCACCACGATACCCTCGTCCCCCAAATCTCTGCTGACCACCGCGATCATCCCGTGGGAATCGCGATGGGGCAGACTGGCTGCTATTCTGAGCATGCGTCAGCAGCGTGGACACTATCTGCTGCACTGGCAGTTGCTGCAGCATCGGCTGCAGCAGTGCATACTCTTTGTCCACTGCCAGTAGCCTAGAGCGGTATAACTGATCAGGCACAGCTTCTCCCAGACCCCTCATCTGGTTCACTATACCAACTACCTCGTTGACATGTTTCTCAAGTGGCTTTCCCGCCTGCCTGGCACCACTGAGTTGCTGGTATAGCTTCTGTATTTCTACTTCGACAGAAGGCATGTACTTGGCATGCAGCAGTGCCCATATCTCATGGACAAAACTGCAGTCTGACACGAAATCCCTATCCTCCTTTGGTAATGTCACGAATAGCCAATGCTTGACTGACTCATGAGCCTGGCTATTCTGTGCCAGTGGATCATTCACTAGCAGGCTACTTTCCCCCACCATGTTTGCCCAACTCTCTACCTCTTTCTTGAACACCCGAAAGTGATCATATCTGTGGTTCCATGCCGGGAACTTGTGCTTGTCTACTAGCGACTTTCCCGGCGTAGACTTAGGCATTACGAGCGATAGCGCGCTCGCGAGAGTTGCAACATCGATCGTCCCGGCTGTTGCTGCCGCCCCGGATGACATCGCAGCCTGCGAAGGCTGCGGTATCGGAGGTGGTATCTGCTGCGCTGCCCATGCTGTCTGGGCAACGTGTGGCACTTCCTGCGCTCCGTGTACCGCTGCCTGAGCACCCGCATTCCCCGTAGGATCAGCGTTGCCCGGCATGGCGGCCTGCAGAGGGTTAACACTGAGATACCCGTAGGTCCCAGCGTCTTGTCCTTCCCCGTGGGGCATGGACTGACCCTCCGCGGCCTGCTCGCGGCGCACTGTAGAGCGAGTGCGATGATGCGGAAGGTTAACTGCTCCCTCCACACCGTCAGAACCGATAGACCCTTGGCGAGATGCCATTGAATCGTCTCGGAGTGGTGGTGTCCTGCAACATGACCACCATATGTCGCAGGAAACGCAGACCCGTAGGCCTCTTTGCGAGACCAGCACACAAGCATAATGCAGCTCCGCCGTAGCATTCTGCATTAGCTTTTCTAGTCTCTCTACGGTCGGCTATACACTAGAGCGGTGTAGCACACTCATCGGAGCGTGCAGCCGTAACCGCAGGTTCCCCCTGGACTCTATCGCATGCTAACAGACATCACAAGAATCCCCACAATCATCACCGATACCATGACGTAATTCAGTGGACCGCGGCCTAAGGCCTGTGGGATCCTGAGCATGTCGTCATGCGCAGGGGTTGGTGCTGTCACATACCTTGCTGTCTTAGGTATCTGTCCGTGACAGCGCCTGTACCTTCAGTTGGAGGATGAATGCACGTGAGTCTTAGGACAGTTGAAGAGAGAGTGATTACACTACGATCTGTAGAGCCTATATAAGCGTTCAATCAACGTCTCATACGGATACGATCAGAATCAATGTCTGCGGCACGCAATCTTGCATGCATTGCTCGTGCATATGGTCAGCCATCGGTGCATGGCTGCCCCATAGCCACTCCGGATCAGCACCGTGCATCCACTCCATGCATGGTCACCGTAGTCCTGTGCATGGCTGGATCACGACAGGCCTCCTGGCAGAACTTCACAAGTGCACGCTTCAAACAGCACAGATCCATAAGCCACAGCACATTACAGCATTGCACAGCATTCAGCACAGCATGATGCAGCACGTCACAGCATGGTGACCAGCAGCAAGCTGCAGCCAGCGCTGGGTTTCACCGACTGAAGTTCGTGACACCCAAACTTTGAGCCTAGCAACGTCAGCCGCCCCCGCTTCGTGCTGTGCTATGCCGCAGAGTGCTTCAATGTGCCATCATCGCGACCAGAGACAGCCACTCTGCCTCCACCGGCAACCGACAACAGTACCGCTCAGGCTGAAGCGGCGTCCCTACAGTTGCTCGGCATGCTGCGAACGCTCGCTTTGGCTAGCACAGACCCCCAATCCCCACGTCACGACACATGCATGCTGAGCATGCTTCCCTCCGTTACCACACGTGCATGCTAGGCACGCGTCCGCCATGCTGCCGCATGTCTCAGCACGGAGCTGTGCGGGAGTGGCTAGAGGGACAGCGTGCATCCCGCATGCAGACTCGGACGACTGTGCTGTGCAGACCACTGCGCTGTGTGCTGCACCAGAGGTGTGCAGTCGGGCAGCGCAGCAGCAACTAGCACAGCACAGTCCTGCAGCCAACGCGGCGGACGCGCCCCAGCAGCCCACGGCCCGACGCAGCGCAGCACCGCCCACGCAGCGCAGCAGCGCACAGCACAGCGCAGCAGCGCACAGCACAGCGCAGCAACGCACAGCACAGCGCAGCAGCGCACAGCACAGCGCAGCAGCGCACAGCACAGCGCAGCAGCGCACAGCACAGCACAGCGCATCAGCGCACAGCACAGCGCAGCAGCGCACAGCACAGCGCAGCAGCGCCCGCTACGCAGCCAATCTATAGACACGACTTGGCCGGTCGCCATGGCCACTTCTGGGCTGCAGCTGAGCTGTAGGGCCTTGCCATGCATGCAGTCAAATGCAGCTTCATGAAGCTGGCAATGGGCTGTGTGCATGCATCACCTCTTGGAAGGGCCCAGCTGCGCAACGCAGCATGCCTTTTTTTTGTTGGTTAAGGCATGCTGCGCTGTGCTGTGCACTGTGCTATGCTGTACATCTGTGCATGTATGCGCCAGCAGACATGTAGGTGCGCCAGCCCGAGCGGCCTTCCGCTGTGCCAGCCCACAGAGGGCTAGACGTCTGTGGTGCACTGGCATGGGCCGCCGTGGTGAGATGCCTTGTCCTGTGGAGTAGCTACCCTACGGGCCAACGGGCCAAGGCGCAGTTTTCCGGTAACCCAGCACGCGGCACGGAAGCTGCGCCGCAATACAAAGCGAACGGCTTCACGGCAGCATGGATGTTGCCTGGCCGCCAGGAGTTATCTATGCCCCTGTACCCGCGTATTCCCTGGTGCGCTGTGGCATGCTACCGCAACCCCCGCCGCCCGGGCGCCGTCTTCAAGCCCCTTGTGCGCCATTCGCTGCCCCGGCGGTAGACGCTGCCGCCGGCTCTGCCGCGGCAGCGGCCGCAGCCACAGCCGCAGCCGCAGCCTCCGCCGCTTTGTCCGCAGCGCGCTGCGCACGCCGTTCCCCGACCTCGCGCGCCCACACACTGTACTTCTGCATCCACGCCCCTGTCGCCTCCGTGTCAATTGCGATGTGGTCGAGCGCAGCGGTCCACTCTCGCCAGTTGCGCGCGGCAGGATCTAGAAGATCCGCCAGGCCGGCGCCGAGCACGCCGCTCTCAAACTCGCGGCGGACTGCTGTGCCGCCGTCGCGCAACTGCAGGCGGTCGCCGCTGCTAGCCACAGCGGGTGGCAGGGAGCTGCCCGGCTGCTGCTTGAAGGGCCGGAACTCGTTCTCGGACAGCACGAGGGACTCTGGGGGCGCGAGCGGCACCCTGCAGCAGCGTGAGAAACGTCGAGAGTTGTTGAAAGCGGCTCCAGGGAGTGCCTGCTGCTGCTGTGGTGTGCGCCGGGGCTAGATCACGGCAAAGCGTGTGCTGTGTGCTGAGCTCTGACCACTGGTGGATGAGGTGGTTAATCATGCAGTGCTGCCCACTTGCGTGTCCTAGTGTAGGAACGCCGGGGCAAAGCAAGGTGTTCGTGCTGCGTGCACAGCACGCAGCACACGGCTGAGGGGGAGCGCACGTGCACAGCGCGCTCATACATAGAGATGGCTCGACAAACTCCAGCGGCAGAGCGCCTCGGGCCACGGCGACCGACATGCCAACGAGGTGGCGGATCATGTTGAACATGAACGACTCGCCGTGCACCGCGATCTTCACGGCGGGAACGCTGTTCGGACCCAGATACTCCACGTCGCCCGCCTCCAGCCTGCACCGCGATTCACCTCAGCTCACTTGAAAATCCGTTCAAATCTCCTATCAAGTGGCTGCAAAATCACGATCGGCGACGCCGCGGCGCGCCAGAGCAGTAAAAGCATTACGCATGGCAGACAAAGCGTGCGTAGCATACACAGCATGCGCAGCACTCACAGCGGATTCGCAGCACACCCTGCAGGCAAAGGACACAGATGGCACCAACACACGTGCCATGCAGCTACACATAGCACGCACAGCACGCACAGCATGCACAGAGTGCGCTGCGCACTTGTACACGCGGCGCCAGTGTGCGCGGAAGACCTTGGAGCGCTCGTTGCCCTCCTGCGGCGGCTGCCACGAGACCTGGAACGCGAAGGGTGCCCAGCGGTGGTCAAACTCCTCGAGCAGCGCCGCCTTGGTCGCCTCGTCCACATTCATCCAGGGCTCTGCGGCAGCAGCCTAGCGATGAGGGATGCAATGCAGCGTCCGACACCCTATTGACGCAGAGCACCATGCCAGGCACATATCCGCATGTGCAGGTGTTGAAGCATGTGCTGGCTGACATTGTACCACCAAAACAGCACCTAGAGCCAGTCTGCTGGTGCCCAGCACACTAGACAGCACACAGCACAGCATGCTGGTGCTCCTACAGCCCAGATTGGCCAGGATTTCAGGTCTGGGACACAACAGAGTGGCCTACCGCCAAGCAGATGGTTGCAATTGGGAGGGTGCGAGCGGCGGTGTGCACGCATGCGGGGGGCGAACCAGCGGTCCGCCAAGAGGAGTCCAGCGGCGCGGCGGGGGCCGCGTCACCACCGCCGCAGTCGGCACCGGGGTCGTCGCCGTCGTCCCCAAAACACTCTTCCTCCCCCGAGTCGGCCCCGGACGGCTTCGTCGCCGCCGCAGGTGCCTCGGCAGGCGCTGCACTGCCTGCTGCGCTGCCCGCTGTGCTGCCCTGCGCGGCAGCCACAGTGGCGGGAGCCGGGTTCCCGCGGCCGCGCTTCCGAGCCACCCCCCTCTGCGGCGTGTTCTTGCTTGGAATGTACCGCTGCCTGCAGCAGCCGGGGCGGCGCTCATGCTGCATGCCCTGTTACATACCGCCGTCACAACATACACATGATAGCACAGCACAGGACAGGACAACATCGCACAGCACAGCACAGCACGGCACGGCGGCCGCAGCACGGGTGCAGCACCTTTTTGTGTAGTTGTGGAACGGCCGCTCCCCCGTCAGGCATGTGAGGGCCGCCCGCAGGCGCTGCATGACCTCCGCGTCATGCTCCGCGTCAGCCGCCCGCTCAGGCTCACCCCTGCCGTCACCGTTGGCGCCGCCGCCGCTGCTGTGGCCGCGCAGTCCCAGCACGGCCGCCGGCACGTGGTACTCGTACGCACGGCTGATGCACATCGCGCGGCAGTTGTAGCTGTTGGACACGCGCTGCACCGAAAACACGCGGATGTCCGCAGGAAGGTGCCTGCACGTGGTGCGCGCTGTGGCTGTTCATCTTCTCATGCATCATCGCACAGCACAGAACACAGCAGCCGGACGCAACCAGCGCCGCTCCTGGAGCCACGAGCGAGGACGACATTGTGCGCAGTTAAGCAAAGATCAGGATGATTGATACATGGCTGACAATGGAGCAGCACATATGTACCGTTACATCGAGGGGCTCCGATCCAGTGCACCAAGCGAACGTACAACACAGCACATATGTATGTCTAGATAGCCAGCAGCTGGCTGGCGAGGTGGTTGGCTGACCATGCGCGGGTGTGGAAGCAGGACGTACTTGTTGATGGCTGTGGCATACTCGAGGCCCTCCGGGTCAGCCTCCCACGAGTCATCCCTGCAGTGCATCTTGAGGCTGACCACGGTTGCGACAGAGTGCACTCCTTTGTCTGTTCGGCTGCTTCGGGTCCAGGACACCTTTGTCGGATACCCAAAGTTCTCCTTCCGCATATAGCCAGCCTTCATGATCGCGAAGGCCACCACGTCTTCGACCGCCTTGACTGGATTGCTCAGCTGCAGCTCGTCAATTGTCATCTGCAGCCCTGCAAGCCACGCCCCTTGCTCTGCAGAGCTCTGCTTGGGCTGGAGATGAGTACATGCTTTGTGCACCTGATTACATTCAATCGGCGACAACGTTCTGGGATAATAAAAGCGGACCTCGGTAATTAGTGCCCACGTAGCCTATGTGAAGCGCAACGACCCGCTTTGGCATTGCTGTGGGGTCCAGGTCCTGCGTTTCCCGCTGCAGCTCCTCTGGCAAAGGCTTTGGACCCTCTCCATAGCCGCGAATGTTCTTTTCAGGAACTGATAGAGACACCTGAGGGTTGTCTGGAGCGACAGCGACTGCGTCTTTTGCGGTGGTGGCAGCCATGGCGTGGCAACGCCCAGCTGCAGATGGAGCCAAGGACAGGAAGCGGAACTCTGGCAGGAAGCTGATTCGTCGAGTCAAACTCGACACAGCATACATAGCGTGTTGTATGACTTACTCGCGGCACCTTCAAGGACACATGGAGCACAACCGGCAAGACAGCGATGCTGCCGTTTGAATCGTCGCAACGCCTATGCACATACGTGACAGAAATCAAACTGCATCACGCGGCTATCACACGACACAGACAAAGCATTTCTTGTGTTTGTTCTAAGGCGCTGATTCCCTTTCAGCTGATCATGCGCCTGTGCCAATTCTGACTGCTGCAGGCCTTGTAGACACCGACCAGCGCTACACACATCTGCACATGGTTGGCGTGCCAGAATACTGCGACACACCAAAAATGCTGTCAAGTTGAAACGTACAGATTTGATCTCGTACACAGCATTCCGCGCGTAATTGACGATTTGATCCGCACTTGTTGATCGATGCCCACTCAACAGTGACACACGCCAGGCTCTGAGTCCTGAAATTCACATTGAATGCAACCATTTGATTCCCAAGGCGAATATGATCCAACTTCTAACAATCTGTTGCGCTGCTAGTGCCGGCGTCGCTGGCAGCGGTACTGTCAACCGTCAGGGATGGAGCTACGTCGATGTTCACGCAAGGAGACCTGATGCGCTATTACATGTGGAAATCTTCTGGCTGAGCTACCCAAATTCCACATACTAGCCATGACAACAGCCTCTGTTCGTTGAGCACTTTTTCCCACCATGAGAGTCAGATCAAGATACGTTACAGATGTATGCTCCACAAGGTGGTAGAACACAGAGGCACGATTCATGGCAATGCACCATGAGAGTCAGAAGCTGAGGCCAACATACACCCGCGACGTGACTTCCACTGAGTCACAGCCCAGACTAAGCTGTATGTTGACCGCGTGCTAATCAGGAACGTCAACTCTCGCGCACCACCTGTTGAATGACCTCGGTAGTGTTGATGGGCATTCAACGCTACACTGAGGACAGTTCACAACAGCGAAGTAAACGCTTTTGGTCACCACGGCAGCACAGGCAAAAAAGAATGGGAGCTTCTGCGTATGTCTGCCAGGGCTCGTTGGTCACATCTGTAGTATTTGTTGCATGTGTCCCAACGCTCCTGAAGATGTAAATTCACTGCAGGACAATGTCAACTGTGTGCTGAGCCTGGCTGAGTGTGGACAGTGTTACAACAGAAGTCAGTGAACGTGCTGCCGCGACACTTCGAAACGACTGGATGCTGGTCGTTCATTGGGATGCTGGCATGCCAATCACCACTGTGGACACAGTACAATTGATGTTCAACCTTGACTCCTTCTTGAATGAATGCTGCGCCACAATCACGAGCTTGTCCACAATGCAATGTTGTGTCCTTCCCACACCAAGCCCCCGGTGTCCTTTGCCCAACCTTTGCTTCTGCATTTCCTGTGCCTCAAGCCCAAAGGTGCAAAGGTCAAGTTCAGGCAACGCAAAGATCCTGCTCCCAAAGCATCCAACATGCCTGTTGCGTCCAACACGTAGCATCATGCACACCACTACCAGTAACAGGACACACTGCATTGCCACATCCACATCCAGTCGAGCATGCCAGCATGCTGCGACATCTGCTTACCTATCCGCTTGCTTGTGCCACCCAGGCTCACGCTGCTAGTGACCACCAGTGACATACCCAGCGTCCACACACAGAGACGGTCAACAAATGGGGCTGTCCCATCACCCCGCTTTCCCGTGCTCCCGTCAAGCTGTATAGACGAAGTCGCTCACGCCACTGCGCCATGACCAATTCCCCACGTTCCTGTAGCTCCATCATGCAGCACAGGCCAGGCCGATTCGGCCGCGAACCGGAGCGACACCAGTTTTTTTTCATGTGTCCCAGCAACCCATCGAAGAAAGTGTACTGGGGTACAGGGCTGGCAATGCGGCCGAGTGGAGCGGATGCGGGGAGTGGAGTGGATGTGGGGCGTGGGCGTCTAGATCCACTCCAGCACATCCACTCAGGGCTGGCAATGCGGCCGAGCCCATATCCAAGACGATGCAATCGCGGCGTTCCGGGTGTTCATGCATGCGGTGCTACTCCAGCATCGCGGCCGCGGATGGCCACAGGGTCTGCATCGCGCGGGGGCTCCCCAGTGCGGCCAGTCTAGATCTCTGCCCCGAGACACCTGCAGCGGTTCCTCCTCTCCAGCCCGCCGTCCGATCAGAGTCCAGCGGTCGCCAGGCCGCAGCGGGGCACATGGGGGTCGCCTCAGCGGCCCCCCGCGCGAGCGCGTGCCGGTCGACGTGTGCTGCGGCAGCGTCCACCATGCGCAGCGTCATCGCGAGGTCCTCGCCGACCGGTGGGAGGTCCGCGACGGCCGGCGAGGGCTCCCGCCGGTCGCACGTCGACGTGGCGCCGCCGAGGGCACATGTCTCCATGTCAACCGCCCGCCCTGCAGCAGTTGCGGGAGTGCCACAAGCGCCATCAAGTGCAGAACCTCCCCGGGAGCAGGGGGTGCTTCGATGCCTGGCAGAATTCGATCCTAGAGAGTTCAGACAATTGGGCGTCAGTCTGAATGTGTACCCAGGCCGTCAGTCTGAATGCTCACCCGCCCTTTGTCTGGCTTGGCTGTTTACCTCGTGTGCAGAAGTCGTCCGTGGCTGCAGAGTCTACACGTAGACTGTCAATCAGCGTGTCCCATGGCAGTGAGCCACTTAATCCTAGTCCTTCACCGTGACAGCCCCACGCGTTGGGCTGCATCTGCGGATATCTCAAGATAGACAAGGCATCCGTTGGCGGCAGGAGCAGGGCGGTGACTGTGATGCACACGGGCGATGCACGGCCACACATGGCAGGCACAGCAACGCATGCAGGCATAGGAACCCGGCCATGGTTCATGTGTCTGATGCATCGCCGTGCTTGCTTACCTCTGTGTTCAACCACTTTGTGGAGCATACTTCTGTAACGGTTGTGTACACGCAGGCAGGCATAGCAAGCCAGGAGCAGGCAGCAGAATGTGTGGCCACCACGTTCCTGACGGGTACATCAAGCTCGCACACTGAGCGTTGTGCAGCGTATCAGCTGCGCAGTCAGTGCAAGCAGCTGCCCTGTAAGGCGGGAGCGCCAGCACTGCTGCCACTGGGATGTCGGGAGGTTGCAAATTATAATGCATTATGGATACGGCAATGTAGTCATGCATGCATTGTCGGACCGCACCGAGATGGGCCTGCTGCGGCTGCGCTGCAGCAGCGGCGACGGACGCCGCTGAACTATCGCGGAGCTTCTGGAACGCGCCACACAACGCGTCCTGCGCGGCACCGTGGCCACGGGGGCGGCGCTGCGCGTGCTGCCGTGCGCTTCCAGGCCGGTGGAGAGGCCGCGTACAGCGAGGCGCATCCGAGGGCAGCCCTGCGCCAGAGTCGCTGCAGTCAAGGACTTGCATTCAGATGGGGCCTGGGTTCCGAGCACTGCTGCACTGTGGGAGAAGGCAAACCCAGTTTTCACCTCACAGTGCAAGGGGTACTTGAACCCAGACCATGCACGCTCGCAGTAAACAATACGACAGCACGCAACCACACACACACACACACACACACACACACACACACACACACGCACACTGCAACGCGCTGTGATGCAGTGCGTCAGATGTGCCACTGGCATGACTAGCGCATAACAACACTCTGTGACCACACACTGCAATGCGCTGTTGTTCAGGATGGGCTTGCAGATTATGACTGGTGTGTCTGGAAACGCAGCCGTTGCGGGCAGAGTCCACTCGGTCGCTGAGCTGTGAGGCAGTGCGTCGGATGTGCCACTGGCATGACTAGCGCATAACAACACTCTGTAACCACACACTGCACATGACTAGCGCATACCGACTCTGTAATCACACACTGCGTAAGGCACTGGTCGACCGAGTAAGTTGTATGCAAGTTGCATGCATGTTGTGCATCAACATACGATGGCAATGGCAACTGTGTCATGTGCCAGAGCCACCATCTCACCAGCTCACAAGCATGACTGCGAACACTCCTGCAAGTGCGAGGTTGGTGTGCAGGTGAGTTTAGACTATGTCGTGGCAGCCAATTGTCCAAGTATAGGTATACGCCAGCCAATTGTCACCAGGCCCCAGCGGCAATTGCAAATCCGCACATGGCAGTCAATGTGGCCGACAGAGCACTGCTGAGTGGAGACAGGGCAACCAAAGGTGGGGCTGATGACGCATGGGTTGTTGATCTAGCTTGCTAACGCAAGCTTCATGCATTCGCCAGCATCAGAGCTCCATGCGTTGTGAACGGCCTCGCACCTGCCACCCATTGAAGGACTCCGCAGCTGGCCCAGCTTAGCCCTGAGCCACTCCCCGCTCAATTGCTCCTCCTCCACAGAACATGCCCCGCTCTCCCCCTCCCCGGACAATCCCCTTGATACTTCCGCACGGACCCCTTTCACACTGGTGGCCCCACTGCGATGCATCTGCAAGACCGCAGGGGCCTGCCACACGCTGAACCGAGACTGGTGGACCATGCCGGCGCCGGCCCTGCGCGGCAGCGCCCCCGCTGCCGCCCCGGCATGGTCGCTGTGAGCGCGCAGCAGATCCACCAAGCTACCAGCTGGCGCCACAGGACGCGGCCATGTCGAGCCGGGTACTGGAGCAGAGCGCAGTGCCGTTGGCATCCCCGGCGCCACGAGGGGAGTCACAGCACGCGCCACAGCCAGCAGGAGCCGCACAAACGCCTCCGGTGCCGGCTGGATGATGACTTCCGGGTATGCCGGCGTGGCGCCACGGGACAGCGCCTGTGCTGGCGTGAGCGCGGCACTCTCTGGGAGCACTGGGGGTGGCGGCGCAGGTATGGGGACAGGTGGGCGTGCTGGGCAGAGCTGCAGAGGGCGGTAGACGGAGTGACCGACACGCTTGCAGAAGGAATCAGGGGGGGCGGAGGGGTGGGATGGGCGTCGGCGGATGGGGCTGCGGGAGAGGCGGCGGCCGTCGAGGGTGACGGCGGCCGGGAAGAGGGACATGACGGCGCGGCGGGCGGCGGAGAGGGCGCTGCCGTCGGTGCAGGGGTTGCCGGCGAGGGTGATATGGCGGAGGTGGACAGCGGCAGCGACTGGGCGGAGCGCGGTCAGCGCTGGCAGGTTGTTGCTGTGCAATAGCACCGCTTCGAGACTGACGCAACCTGCACCGGGAAAATGAGAGTGTGAAGGGGAGCTGGTGATCAGGAGGGTGCATGTGGAAGCAGCACGGGACTGACCATGCCGTGGCTTGGGAGAAGTGGTGGTAGGAGTGATGGGCCAAGCAGCGAAGGCATGCTTCTTGCTTCTGGCAAGATACGAGAGTCAGTCGTGCTCAAGCTGAAACAAGGCAGATTGACAACAGGGTAGGGATGCGTGAGAAAGCTCAAGTACGTGTCAACGCAATCTTTGGCATGTGTTGCAACACGGTTGTTTTGGCATGTTTTGGCATGTTTTGACGGACTCAGGTGATGGCGCATGTGAGCCCCAGCTGGCGCGGGGCATGCACAATGTGCGTCAATGTGCGGCGATGTGCAGGTGTGGACAAGAGTCTGTGTGGAGTGAAGGAGTGCAGGAGGTAATACAGGAAGGCAACTGTGCCCGGAGGGAAGTGGCCGATGCGATGCCAACTGGCCATCCATCACTTGGAAGTGGATGGCAGAAGTGGGTGACAGGAGGCCATGGAAACCAGTTGTGCTGTGCCATGGACTCACAGAGGTCACCAGGCAGTGGCCCACGAGGTGTTCTGGCACAGGCATGCACTTGGCCAGATACAAGATGAGACGAGTGTGAAACTGCGGAGATCGCCCTGGCGACGGTTTCTGGCCTGGCACTGACACAGGCCATGCAGAGAATGTTGGAGATGTTGGAGCGATGCCACAGAGAACGTGGGAAGGCGTAGGCGCTATGGAATTGGAGGATGAATAGGACTTGCTGGTAGTGGTAGAGGAGGGCATGATGTGGCACACCGGATTCCAGACTCCAGACTCCACGATGATGAGACTGAATAGACAGCATGTTACTGAATAGGACAGAACGCGCGTAGGATGGGGATTGCCAGGAGGAAATACATGGGAGACATTCAAAGATGCACTGAATGGCAGCTGCAGTGAACTGTGGGAAGTGCAGACTGTGCTCATTACCCACTACACCTGCAATTACCAGCACAAGCCACCATGTTCACATCACACAAACCCAAGTTCCTCAAGAGCATCAGCAAAATGATGGACTTGCAGCCATTCAAATGCAGCCCACTGAATTGTCATACAGGCATGAGCCTCTGCAGTACCCACCAGTGACGGCACGAGTGACAGCAGGAGGGCAACAATGGTGACAACACTAGTGATGACCCTGGTGAATGGCATGCATGAGCATCCACAGATGACATGACCCAAACCCAAGATACTCTGTGCAAGGATAACCTAGACATCGCTGGCACAGTCCAGGGAAACGGAGAACTGGCTCAATGGCAGCTCCTGACCATGCCACATTATTAGAGGGTGTTCAGATGAACCACTTACTAGAACAAAAAATGAGTGGTTCAGGATGCATGAACTCCCAATGCAGACACACATGCAGGAACAAATGTAGCTGCATGTAGCAGTGGTGTGTGCGACCCAAACGATGCCTGCTGAAGCTGGACTGGCTAGCCATCAGCTGCATCAGGCTGATCTGTTTCATGCGACCCACCCAATGTCTCTGTGTGACAACAGTTGTGTTTCATGCAACTTGGCCAATGAGCTGGTTTGTGTGCGACAACAGCATTTCGGTGGAGCTTGTAAGTTGCTCTTGCACACTACTGCTGTAGATCTGACAGCAGTTGCTGCAGAGGTGTTACACGGAGATGAACGCAAGAGCCCGGCAGCCCAGCAGCGAGGGCAACAGCAGGAAAGCAGATGGCCAAAACCCCCGAAAGCAGACTACAGCAACAAGCAACAATTGTCTCAGGTGCTGCAGAGGTGTCAGAGCTGTATGTCAGAGCTGTGTGTGAGATCCCACACACAATGAGAGTTGTGTGTGTTACACAGTGACAGATCCGCCGTTTCTCCTCTGCGCCCCTCCCCGGACACCGCTCGGGCTGCCGGGCTGGCTGAGGCTATTGCTCCTGGGACCGGTGCCTCGCGGCCTCGGACATCGCTGTAGCGCGCGCTGTCGCGCCCGTGCAGACTGCTAGTGTCGCGCTGACGACCGCTTGTGAGCCCGGCGAGTGCTGGCTGTGTGTTTGGTGTGCGCGTGGCCTGCGTGGTACTGCGTGGTGTGTGCGTGTCTGCTTTCGCGCTGGCGTTAGTTCGTTCTGGCATTTGCTCGTGCGGCGCGTGGCCTTGGTGCTTGCGGTGGCCGGTCTGTCTGTTTGTTTGTTGCCTGGTCTGTTGCCTCGGCGCTGCTGAGTCCTAGATCTATCACTGTGTAACACAGTGACAGATCTAGAGTTGTGTGTGGCATTGACATGCATATTGCAACCCCTGGCCAGGAATGCCTCACACTGGGCATGTACTGCGTGGTGGTGTGTGCGTGTCTGCTTTTGTCTGCTTTTGCGATGGCGTTAGTTTGTTCTGGCATTTGCTCGTGCGGCGCGTGGCCTTAGTGCTTGCGGCGGCCGGTCTGTCTGTTTGCTTGTTGCCTGGTCTGTTGCCTCGGCGCTGCTGAGACCTAGATCTATCACTGTGTAACACACTGGGCATGTACGGAGGCACTCTCACACCTAGGTGCACCTCAGGCCCTGCTGCAGCTGTTAAAGTCAGTGGTCTGCAGGCCTGTCAGCTGCAGTGACTGCTGCTGCTCTGGTGCTGTAAGCTGATTCTGTGGCTGTCAGCAATAATGAGACAGTTCTGATGGAGCAGCGTGCAGAGGGGACAGGATGGTGCTAGATACATGATTACCTGCTTTCGGGGGGGTTTTGGCCGTCTACTTTCCTTCTGTTGCCCTCGCTGCTGGGCTGCTGGGCTATTGCGTTCATCTCCGTGTAACACACATGATTACCTGTGGAGGCAGGCCAGCAGGGTTGGAAGGAGTAGCTGGTTGTTTGCTATGTCACATGCTATGGCACAATACTGACAGTTGGACTGTGCCCTGATGTAAGTACAGTTGGGCTGGTTGACAGTGTGGCATTTGGATAAAACTCAATGGACCTGGCCACACACACAAATGATGTTCACTGCATGCTGTTGCATTCAACAGCCCCACGGCCCACTTGATTGCATGCTCACACCCAAAATAATAAGAGAGAGTGCCATGATCAGCTGCATCGATGCACATGTCATAAGAGATCGCCAGCAAGTGTGCAATCACTGTGCCAAAATACTGTATGTAGTGCCTATACGTAGTCCTGCTTTCGTCCCTGCATTGTGGTGGTGTTTCCTGTGCAGTCATTGGCAACGTTAACAGCATCCGCCACAACACTGATTGTGTCCACAGGCACCTGCTCTGCCACATTGTGGAGCTCAAATCTGTAGCGTGTTGTAACCTAATGTTTGATGAAAAGATGCTTACATACTGACTGTATATGGCACTTGTGTAGCAACTGCAGCATGGCCTGCCTTCCCAGACTGTACTGCATGTCTCACTTGCCACATCCTCCAGCTGGGAACGGGTATGTTCACACAAGAACTTGCCAACTGCAGTGCAGCTGTGTTACACAGAGGCAACTGCAGTGCAGCTGTACCCTGCAGGGCCCTGGTGCAGCAGGCCTGAGCCAACACGAAAGTACAGGCAGATCAAAGTGGTTGAACGGTGGATCGTGCACAAGCTTGGACATGGAAGTTGGTTATTTGAGACCACCATGTGAAGCAGTAAATTCTCCGTACAGACAGCTTGCTGACAGGCTGAACATACCTGTGAGCCAGCGCAAGTCCGATAAAAGATTATGATCAACAACAAGTTCCCGCAACTGCCGGCATCCTTGCAGTCCTTCCAGGCTGATCACACGATTGTGGCTTACGTTCAGGTACAGCAGACAGCTCAGCTCCTCCAGTGGGCGCAGCGACGCCAGCTTGTTGTGTGACAGATCCACATACAGAAGATGTTTGGGCACCTGCGATGTCACACACACGGTCAGCTGTTAGGTGTGGATCATGAGGCGCTTACGCACGCCATCGCCTGCTGTCAGCGGCACGTGTGCATCGCATACCTGCGGAATCTGCGAAATTTTGGCACGAGAGGCCCGAAGAACCACCAGCAGAGGGAAGGATGATCTAATTTCGGGTGACTTCATGTCGCATCGGGCACACTCCAAGCATATTACATCTTCGGTACCTGTCGCAGTTGGCGCAGCGGCCTGTAAGTACGTGCCTAGTGCGGGCAGCGCACTGGCACATACGGTAACTGTAAAAGGCATAGTTGCGTACGGCCCGTTGTACCGCGACGCTTATTGCTCGGAGACCAGGCTGCTGCACTCGACAAGCTCGCAATTGCGAGACGCCGCACCTGCCCACACGGCAACTCTGTGCAGGACACAAACCAAATTGTGAACATATGTACGGCGCCTGCCCCTGTCCATCATGCTTGGATTCTCAATTACAGGCGCTTCGGACACGTCTTCTATGGCGGGAGTCCCTGTCGACACTGCGTCCTCGGACTCGTCTTGCTAGTGCATCATACCACAGAGAAAATTTTGGACCAACGCAGGATCGCAACGGCAGAGTGCACCGCTGCCTTCAGATGTCGTTCCTTGCAAGACCCACAGTGTAGCAGCGAAGGCTGTATCCCATGCTGTTCTGTTTTCGGCTTCCAGGAATGTGGCGAATGTTTTCGATCCCTGACTCTTCCAAGAGATCAAAAACTAGATCACTGACTAGGTTGGTCGTTGACAATGTTGATCGAAAGATTTAAATTGACGTGCAATTCAAATGTGTTATACAGTGATAGATCTAGGACTCAGCAGCGCCGAGGCAACAGACCAGGCAACAAGCAAACAGACAGACCGGCCACCGCAAGCACCAAGGTCACGCGCCGCACGAGACAATTCAAATGTGGCGTTGACCGAGATATCGCGATCGATCGCAATTGTTGCTGGAGCTGAATTCGCCTCGAACTCGGTACCAGTGCCCAGCTGCGCAGAGCTGTTAGTGCAGCTCTACTGGTAGAGATATGTACTAGTAGAGCTCTGCACTAGTAGATCTATCCTGTTTACGTAGAACGTTCCAAATGATCTTCCAGCTAACTGAACATGATGTCGTTTTGTACGCGTTCAGCAATCTCTTCCAAACTGCTGCAGATCCGTCTCCAGATCAATATGAAAATCTGCCGCGATCGCTCCGCTGCCTCATGCACATGCCGTCGACGTTGCGCAGGTTTGCACAACTACTCATAGTGCAGCTGAAGCATGTAGCCGTGCGTTCTGTACCTGCATGCTGGCCGATTCTTGAGGCCACGATCAACAGTTGATTGCTCTAGCTTCTGATGTGCTCTAGCGTGACTGAAAGCATCGCCCGCGATCTTCAGCCGAGTGTACCCAGGATTATTGCCTTGCCAGCCTACCCGATGGATGGGAACCAAAAGGAGCGAGATCATGAACAGTCCCATCCATAGAGAGTATCCTGAACACCAACGGACCTTTTCAGAACCAAATCTGGTTCATCACGTCCACGTTCCGCCCATACAAGTGCCTTGTCGTATTTACACACATGTTTGCATTGCATCAGGCTCAGGTGCTCACCAGTCACCGCATCAGCAGTACTCACAGTGCTATATATAGCTAGTAGTGAACAGTTTCAATTCGTGTGCTGAAGCTTAAGGCATACAGCTTCAGCGTCCCTGCAAGATTGCATCATCCAACAACAATTGCAATGCCTCACAACTGGTGCTGCAAAGGTGCAGGTCTTCAACTTGATACTGCACTGCAGTCCATTGCTTGGACAACACACCGCAGTCCATGTCTGAGACACTACACTGCAGCTCATTCAAGTCGCCATGACCGCTGCGCCATTGTGTTTCAGCGGCCGGCTTGAGTAGCAGCTCTGAGCCGCCGTACCGCCACCTCCCGGGGGCCCGCGCGACGAGTGGTGCTGAGGGCCTGCACAGGGCAGACATGCTGGCCATCCATGTGAAGGGCGAGCATGTTATGGTTGACGTGACCATCGTACACACGGGTGTGAAGCATGTGTATCCCAAGGCGGCTTACACGCCTGGCCATACGGCCAAGCTTGCTGAGCAGGGCAAGGAGCGTGATTGGCTGGCGTTTGTGGAGGCTCCGCAGTATGAGTTCTTTCCTTTTGCGATGGAGTCATATGGGCGGCTGGGCCAGAAAGCGATTGAGTATGTGAAAAGGCTTGGGGACACCGCTGCCATGTCGAGGCGGATCTCCAAGTCGGTGTTTGTCATGAACACGTACAACAAGTTGTCTTGGGCGTTGCAGAGGGGGAATGCCAACATGTATGCTCAGTCGCTGTCGGCCATTGCGCGTGTGACCGGCAAGCACTTCATGCCGGGCCTGGACGTGCCGGTGGAGCAGTTCTGAGTGTGTTGTGAGCCGTGCTGTGAGCAGCACTAGTGAATAGCGTGTGAGAATGTGTCGAGGGAACTTTAGCGCAATACAGAAGCTGCTGTGTTTCTGTCTGTGTACGGCGCTTGGCCATAGTGATTGATTTTTGGTGCATTGCCATGAATCGAGCCTCTGTGTTCTTCCACCTTGTGGAGCATACATCTGTAACGTATCTCAGTCCATGACCGCTGTGCAACACTGGCGAAGTTTCACATCTCCCGTCCGCCATATCACCTACACCGAACCGGCGCCACTTTGAATTTCACAGCGGACCATCGGAGACGTTCGCATGCACCGTTGGTTCGCACATGGCACATGCCCTGTACAGTCTGCTTCGAATGTCCACCAAATGCATAGCCTGCAGCTGTACAGGCTATCGTGTTACATGTGACGTCACATGTACTCTGGTGACGGCGTATACTCTAACTGGAGATACAGTGGGGGCTTACAGCCACTTTGGTCTAGTTACAACGAGCGGCTGTGTTGCGGAAGGGAGCAGACATGAGCTCTAATGAGCAAAAACTGCGTCCAGCATATACATATGTTGTTCCTCCGGCTGCGCGCTGGCTTTGGACTGGTCGGGAACGCTCTGAGCAAGCGAACTTGGCCATGGAGGTCTGTGTACCGAGATGTCAAAGTGGTCCGGCACGCATATTTTGCTGTCCAACGCACCGCACAAACTTCAGCATGAACCCTAAGTGCCTATCCGCGAACTGTACAGGCACGCTTGAGCTGTGTTGAACTCGTTCGAACCAATGCAAGTCGATCGCTGCCCGGTTGAACCAGCGTCGCCAACACTTCACATGCAGTACATGCGCAACAGGACAGCGCAGACGGTACAGAGAAAGAGTCTTATGTATCATGTATATAGTTGAGTAGTCTTGCAGCGCGCCTAACGTCGTCGTTTGTCTCTGCCAGTGCGCTCGTTGCTGCTGCAGGTCCGTCGCTCCGCAGCACTGGTCGGCCCGCTGGGGCGTGATCATTCATTTTCCGCACTCCGCAGATAATTTCAGAATTCTATCCGCTCGGTATGCTCGCTTTGGCTTGCAAACCGCGCTGCAGCACGATTTCTCTGCCTGGCACTGTGGCTGTAACGCAAGATACAGTAGGACGAGTTACAGTGAGGTAGGTCGATACAGTCAGAGCGGCAACGATACAGCGACGGTAGACCACGTCTGACTGTCAGTGTAAGCGTATCATTACAGTGAGAGCGTGGTGGGATAAACTGAGGGTTGCAATCGTTACAGTGTACAGGTCTCCTTGGCATGCTAATCACGGACACGGTGAGTGTGCTTCCACAAAAAAATTTACACTTCACCTTTCCGATGCTAATATAGCATGGTGGACCCGCAGTCCGTGCCAAGCAGTCAGCTGCCTGGCGTGCTAGTACACACACAACTACAACACAGCCATGTAGGCATGCTCGTCTTGCTCATGCTATTACCTCAGCTTCATTGAGACTAGACCTTCAGTTCGTCAGACCTGCAGCACAGATTTAGGTTAGAGCGTGGAGCCAGGTCCATCGAATCACACCACAGTAAGCAAGCAAGCAACACATGAGCACCTGTACATACTCTCTCTGACGCCAAGCCAGCAAGGCAGATTCACACAGGTCAAAAGCTCTACAGATTGATCACTTCGAAGTCGAACAGACTAGACACAAAAAAAGTATCATGTAACATGATTCATGTTGTTTACGGCAGCAGCATGCTTGGGAAGAGTTCACCTTCACTGAATGCATTGGCATTGTAGCTTGACGTGCTGCAGCATGCTGCATGCCAATTGCGATCACGTCACAGTATCTTGTCCATTGGATGCTGTGTTTCAACGCTACATCAATCGAACCACACAGCCACAACGACTGCACCTGCAATGCAAACGCCATCATTTGATGACCAGCACGGGAGAAAAAGCGCACGAACAATGCAATTACCTCTGGTTCTACGAGCGGGTTGCATGCACAAGGTTGGCGTGGCATTGTGTGCTGGTCACAGTAGGCGCTGAGCTGCATGGGGCATGCTGCAACTCTTTGATGATGCTCTCTGGCACGCATGGCAGCTCGCCTTTGTTCTGACAACGTAGACACCTCAGCGCGCCAAGCCAGGTCCCAGACAAGGCCCCAGACGAAGCTAGAATACTGAATTGTTGGATATCAGTGAACAACACACAGCAGGCTGATGGAGCCACCGACACAACAGACGAGTCAACAACAGTGTGCTTGACACAAGCATGTCCAACGCCGGTATGCTAGCCATGTACAACGCATAGGTTTGCGAAAAACTGTATGTAAGTGAAAGAATGACACATCGGGCCGCATGCGGCCCTTGCCTGCACGGTTGCTGTGGAGCGACCCAGCTATGCCACGCAAACGCAGACTGAAAGGCTGAGCGCACATCATCCACGCTTCGTACGAATGACCGCACAATGTCGAGAAGGAAGAGTTATTCTGCTGCACAAGCTTATGCGGTTGCCATAGAGAGTGCTCGCCAGCTGCACCTCCGTCGAAGCTCGGAAGCACGAGCCAGCGCGTGCAAGCATTGGAAACACACTGCATATAACCACACACAGACCAAAGCGATATTGGATTACAATGTGCAAGCTAGCGTCTGCTGCAATTTGCGTAAGCGAGTTGACAAGTGCTAGTTGCAGATTCCGCCAATGCAGTTTCGCTGCAAGGTTGCGACGCACAGGGAATGATGCCCAGGATCAAATCATTCGCACGGGTCAAGATCGATTCGCGCTATAGCGAAACAGCTCTGCAGGCACTGAGCGTGCTGCAGCGTCCATCCATGTCGTGTGCGCCTTGCACATCGTCCCGTTATCGCGGTGTCCGTGTGTGCCTGATCATGACTCTCACTTCGACTGGCGCTCCCGCGCGATCCACGCTGTGCCTGCATCTGACCGTTACAGTCAGCGTGAGGTCGATACAGCGACAGCGCCTTGCTCACAACGAGAGCCCAAAGCGGCACTCTCAGTGTATCTGTGCAGTATTTCGACAGTACAGAGCTTGCAGTGACAGTGCCCAGCTTACACCGAGAGTCCCGATGAACAAGCTCAGTGTATCGGCGATACAGTGAGGGTGTGCGCCTCGACGATCGACACTCTCGCTGTAGCGAGATACGCTGAGAGCCAAGGTTACCACTCTCAGTGTATCCAGATACAGTGACTGTCTGGACCAGTCTCGGACTTTGTATTGCTGGAGATACAGCGACAGGCTTGGAGTTACAGTCAGAGCCCACTTTAAGGCTAGTTACAGTAGAAGCTGTGATCACATTTAACACGATGCTATCATACCGTGCCTGCAGGTGTCTCCGACTTCGAAGCAGTCATTTATCCACCCGACCCTGCCGGACGCCGCGCCGGCACACCAAAGGCCCGAGCATTCCAACACAGCGTCTACGCCAAATTGACCAACCTGGGTGGGCTGGTAGATGGGGTGGAGAAACTGGGGGTGGGCCAACTCACAACTCCCTGGGAAATGCACAAAATAAATCAAACTCAACGTAGTAGTGCTTAGTGAAGTCGGTGTGGTCATTGTATGTGTATGTATTATCACTTTGGTCATTGTGTGGGCTGTTGTGAAAGCATTGCTGCTCATGTTGCCCACCGTCAGGGTGGGAAAGTTGTGAGGGTGGAGAAACGCTAGGTGAGCAGTACACATCTGATGGTGAAAACGAGTGCATTATTGGCAACCCCTATATAATCGGCGTTTCTTATGGTTCTGTGTGCACAAACAATCCACTGTGGACCTTGATGACTCCTGCTGACGCTACGTGGGGATTGGCTGGGTGCAATATTGCCCACCATAACGGTGGGCTACTGTGTACGGTGGGCGTTGCTGGGGTGAGCATCTAAGGAGCCAGTTTGAAACAGGCAAATACTGCTTGGAACCAAATGGTGCTGGGCTCAAACCGGCAGCTAGTTAAGTATTCATGGCATTGTGTGCCTTCGCAATCACATACAAGAGTGTGTGAGAGCTGTGTATGCAGCTTCCACTCAAAGGCTGAGCACGGTAGGTGGGTGGACGGTTGTTTGGCACTGGTGAGGCCTCGTGAGGCTGACTGCATTTGATCGCTGTCGATCGTGTCCGCGAGACGCCGCAAGGCTTCTCATCAATGATTTAACTATCCACTCATTGCAAATTCATAGGGCTACAGAAGCGGCATTGTTTGTGGCGTTGCCAGCTGCTGAGCTGAAGAAATTTTGCGCTGCAAGTGCCCAAGTGTGATCGACAAGTGTTCACTCATTCACCGTACAACTAGTAGAAATGCTCGGCGGCAGCGAATGCATCGATCGCAGGGTGCACCGTGGTCGCTGCTTGCAGTGGGAACCTGCGAAGCGTCCGTGCACCACGCCACCTAGTCTGAACTTGCGCGCAGTGCACGTTTCGGTCGGTCTGATAGGAGGTCTACACAGCAGCTCTAACATGCTTTGCACAGATCATTCTTGTAAGGCTTGTGATCAAAATCAATCCATGTATATCGCACGCGCAGTGTTGCTTCTTGAATATGGAGCAGTAGTTCCCTGTGCAGTTGCAGTTTCAGACTGACCTTCGAACGGCCACGACATGGAGGCATTGGCCGACCAGCTCACTGTGAGCTCCAGCTACGTGCGAGTTATTTATAAACTTGTCTGTTCTGGTGCCTCCGGGCCTTCAGCCGCGTGCAGGTCTACCGCGTCACTATGAAGACCGCCATGTGCGCAGTTGCACGGCATCCGGCAGTGGCAAGGTATGGCGCTGTAACACATAATTAGATTTGGGCTGAATTCAGGCTGAGCTGCTATTCGTGCAGCATGCAAACCTGTTGCAGACTTTCAGTGTCAGCGTGTTGTTGACCTCGATTACCCACGAGGTGTCCCAGCTAGATTGGCCGTCACTGTGGACGCCATTGCCACTTTCAATAAATTCGTAACAATTGACGTCGCTTGTAGGATGCTGTGCAGCTCGAAAGTCGCAAAACAACAGTGTTCGTGGAGCCTGGCCAATGGCCACAGCCACATCATTCCATTCCTCGGTAACACACTTCATCCGCAGTGGCACAGCCCGAGATATTAAGGTGAGCTCTTGAATTTGATGTAGCAGCTCATGAGCTGCTGGGGTGCTGTGCTTGGCATCGTCCTGCGCCGACGTGGTGCCCAACTCCACTCTTCAGAGCAACCTGTTGCTGTGCAGGTCATTCCTTTACCAGTGCTGTTACATGCAGTCATTTCAGCAGTTGCTAGTTCAGCTTCCGCCAATCAGGCGAGCTAAATCATCTGATGCAGCAGTCCATGAGTCGCAGTGCTCCTGTTCTTCACATATGTTGCACTAACTTGCTGGCCAGCAAGTTAGTGCAACGCTGCTCACAGAGCACCTGCTGTTGTGCAGTTCACTACAATTTTACCAGCTCTGTCATAGCCAGCAGCAACAAGCCGGGGTCTGACAGTCAGGTGAGCTTGCTTGGTTGGTTTGCCCTGATTGGTGTGTACCTTATGCCCTGACTTGGTAGCATGACTGAAAGCTTGTGTCTCAGTGGGGTGCAATGCAGGTGTATAGATTCTGTGGTATGTAGTACGTGGGCACAATTTTGACACACTTGAACAACTGCAACAACAAGTTTCACAAGCGGTGTGTACCTACTGCTGACTGTCTAGCCCACTTCGGCTTTGATGAGCTGTGAACCGTCTTTTCCTTGTTGCCAACTGCCAGGGCATGTGCTGGTCCAGGACCAGATTGTGTGCCCGACCTTGATCAATTTTGCAGGTGCTGCTGGTGGTATTGTCCGACATCTGCATACAGGGCGTGGCCAGAGCGTTCAGGAGTGTTTGCTTTTGTTCTTCTCGGTCTTAGCAGTTGTGTTGTGTGTCTATGGTTTTGTGATGGCATGGCAGCTGTGCTTGACCAAGGTAGTTAGCGGTCAGTGCATGGCACACATGGTGGCAGAGTGTCATTGTAACTTGAAGAACTGCTTATTCGTGCTCTACAGTGCTTTCTAGGCCCATGCAGTGCCCTGCGAATGTGCGATGATGTTGTTTGCCCACCATGTGCCAGGTCGCCTACCCCCGGTATCAATTCGCCCACGTTTGAGGCGGGGAGACTGTACGGGTGGTCGAACAAGGGTGGGCCAGGTCAGCCGCGCGGTATTTCGCTAGCTCTTGCCGCAAATGCACCATTTGAGCATGCGTAACTTTTACTTACACATGTGCGAATGGTATGCAAAGCGTTCAGGACGTCAGCGCGTGCGTCCAGGCCATCGCATGACCTGCCGAGCACCACCTTCGTGTCACATCGTTCAGTTGAAACATACCCGGCAAACAGCAACATAATGGACGCTAATGAACCTCAGAGTGTGTGTTCAGGCATACTGCGGTTTGAATCCGGACTGAGGCCGTGTATTGTGCCAATTGTGTCACATACAAGGTGACATGCTGGCAAGCCTGCATCAATACAACACATACGCAGCGTATAGTATCCCGCATTGCAAGTTTACATCCCTTGTACTCGTTTTTTCCGACGCTGACCACTGCGGATGGCACGAGCCCTGGTAGTCCCAGATGCACAGCCGGGGCAGGCCTTGGCCCTCACTAGCGACTACTGCTGCTCACAAAGCACCGCTGGCCTCAAACAGTTACAGATATGCAAGATGCACGTTGTTAGTATATCTGTGTCGGACTGGTTTAGTCAACCATTTAGTGTAGCCGATCTCGCATGATGTGGTTGTACCGACTCGCCACCCAGAACCGGCCGCGTAGAGCGATCATCGCAATGCATCATGCACAAACTATGCCATGCAAGCTATGTTTTTAATTAAATATGAAGCTGAACGAGCGTTTGATTGGGTGATCGGTCGGCAGCAGACCATCCGCTGGTACACCAGTGCACCGCATCAGCAGCTCGGCAGTCGTCCGGCGCAGGCTTTACTTGAATATACACCGGCAGGCTCGCCGCAGTGAGAAATATAATCTAATTATATATGCAATTGTCGGCGATTGCGCGTCAACTGGCGCTCTAAGCCGGCTCTGCAGCCACCACTGTGTGGTGATCACTGCACACTGAAACACTCACAGCTTCGTGCACACTTGTTGGATTTGATCCGAGACGACTGTATAGCAATCGCTATGTCCCGTACTATGACTGTAGCCCATTATATCGCAAAAAAGCCTTCAGATGATGGTTTCCACGATCTGAGCCAACAAGCCCACCCCTGCCGCTCTTACTCAACGGCGCCAAGCCGTAATGGCAATGTTGTGGCGCAACGTCCAGCAGTCGGCATTGTGTCGACATGTCATGGCACGATCTACGTCGCCGGGCTTCACCCGAGCATTGCAATCACATATAACTTCCCCATCTAACGGCGGCATGGAGGGGTGAACGTCCGCCCCTGAACCGCATCCCATGCACAAAATCCCCATCATTCAGAGTCAGCATGTGGTTGGTTGGGAGGGAATCCAGGAACAGTGAGGCAACACGACAGGCGCAGCTGCGCATGCGCGCAAGGTCTTTGTACTGTATGTCCTGTTACATCGAGGGGCTCCGATCCAGTGCACCAAGCGAACGTACAACAAGAGTCTAGACTCACATGCTACCCAGCAGATGCGAGCCGGCCAGGTGATCACCTGGCACGAATTGCGCACCCATGAGTCGTGCTACCCTGGACATGTACTGTATGTCTGTGTGTATGATTACATTGCCACATCCATGCGGACATTGACACCTCCGACAAGCGGAGCCGATTTCACCCTGAATGTCACCCGTGCCTGCGAGCCTTGCTCGAGAACAAGGCGCGCAACCACGCGAGCTGATTCTCCCAAAGACAACGGGTGAGCAACCACACCAACATTTCCGGCCACGGGGCCACCAACACCAGCGATCAGAATGACAGCCAAATCAGGCCGGGAAGCACGTTCCTCCTTACCTCCTTCTTGACAGCTGCAACGTGTCAAAAGCAGCTTCACAGCAGTTGCGATGCTGGATCAAGGCAGTACACAGCGGCAGAAGCAGCAGGGCAGAAGTGATGTTTTGTTTTTTTATCGCAGTACAGCAACAATTCATTATCACACAGTACTTGTATGCGACACTGGAGGAGGTGACGAGGGGGACACAGGCACGCGCGGTGGCAGGCAATGACTCCAGCATATCCGACATCACTAGTGGCGACTTGACGTAGGTTACGCATCCGTGCATGCTGGAGGCACAGCATGCAAGACTAGCGCGTTGTGCGTACGCATGCTGTGCATGTCGTGCAGCTGCCGGTGGTGCGACCTATGCCCACCTGAGTGTGCAACATGTACAACAACAAGTCAGTTTGTGCAAAGCACGCTACGGTGTTGATTGTAATGAATGGGAATGTCATCGGCAAACGCGTGTGCTGCGCTGATGGGGCTGTGTGCTGCGCTCCAAGGGTCACATGCTGTGCTGTGATGCATCGCGCCTGATGGGGCATGCGGTGGGGCCAGCGGCTGCAGCTGCAGCGACAGCGACAGCGCAGTGACAAACGGCACGGCATATTGAACGCTGGCCACCAAAACACAGAAAAAAAAACCATGCCAGTACAACAATAGTACCACCAGTAGTACTAGCTCGACTGCTAGTAGTACTAGCTCGTTGTTTGGACTGTGGGCAGAACGACGTGCATGTTTCGAAATATAGAAACACGAGCAAAATAAGATCTACAGGCTACGCGGGGACGGCTGCGGCACAGTTATTCCCCCGGTCATCTGGTTCCTGCTGTCTGCCGTCGGCCATTGTTCCTGGGCGGTTGTGCGCACGATGGATCGGTCATAAATGCATGCGTCGCTTCCATCGTGCATGTGTCCCTTCCATCAATGATTGTGGGCATTCATGTACATCTCAGCAGTAGCAAGTGCGCCTGCCTGTGCGGTTTGACGTGAGACACACACAACAGCAGACCAGACTGTGGTCAGAGGTGAGGGCACACGTCTGTAGAAAGGGTGGCTCTAAATTAACGGCGCGGTACACTCCTGGCAGTGTTGCAGGGGCGAGGAGGCGCAGCATCAAAGCGGTGCAACACGTCCACACGCTGACTACTAGTGAACGACTTCTAATGGCATGGAACGCACACTGCTGGATGTGCAACGGTCGGGGTAGGGGGGCGCACGGCAGGAGGCGGGAGGTGGGATCTTCAGAAACCTTGTCAAGCGATGGCCACTGGTGCCACCTGCGCATGCTGTGTGCTGTGTGCTCAGGCCAAGCAGGAAGCTGCACCCCGCCGCAGCTAGCTGTCAACAAAGACCCAGGCAGATATGCTAACAGACACAGGTGTAGCGATCGAACTCCATCACTGGATTTGCCGATCGAACCTTGACCTGTGCAAGCGGACTGGTGGTGCCATGTGTTGCCTGGACTTGCAGATTGAACGTCGGCCTGCTGTGCAAGCAGACTGGCGGTGCACCGTGTTGCCACACCCATGCATATACCCATGCGGGCACACCCACGCGGGCACATCAGGAGCGCAGCACCCGTGCGAGCCAACAGGATGAGGTGCGGCGACACGCATGCCGACGGCATGCGGCAGGAGCATCGGGGCCATAGCAGTCATGCAGGCGGACGAATGTTCGGCTTGTTTGAGAATACTGTGTATGGTGCTGTCGACGACGGGGTGCTGGTGCATGATAGTGGTGCATGGCAGTTGATTGCTGTCCATTTCTGCCTGCTAGAGCATGGCAACGATGATGTCGACGACCAGCTGCTGAAGCATGGACGTGATGGAATGAGGGGTCCTCTGTTCGAACGGTAGCTGAAGCATGGCGGCGATGCTGTCTATGGCTGCCTGCTGACACATGGCAGCGATGCTGTCTAAGACTGGCGGCTGACACATGGTGGCGATGCTGTCTAAGACTGCAGTCGACTGTCTGCTGAAGCATGGCAGTGATGCTGTCAAGGACCGGCTCGCGAAGCATGGACGTGATGCTATTTTGGAATGGCAGCTGAAGCATGGCGGTGATGCTGTCTATGGCTGCCTGCTGACGCATAGAGGCGATAGGCAGGTCGTATAGCGTGATCTGCAACCGTGCCACAGGCGGCATTGTGTGGCAAGCACACGTGTGGCTAGCATATGGTAGCGGGACTACCTGTGGCCACAGGCATGTCTCGACACGGTTGTGCTGTGCCAGCTTCCAAATACCTTCGGCGGTACAACTGTTTGTCAAAGGAGTAGCGATAATCTTCATGGGCTGGGAGTGCGGAACACCTCAGGCTGGCCAGCAGGGTGACAGATCACTCGGCTAGAAGCCCTGCTCGTCAAGGCTCGCCAAGCAGGACGCAGACTTGCAACTTGTGCTAATCTCTGATGATAGTAGCCCCGTGATGGCTGGACTAGATGTCTGGCAGGCGGCACAAGGTGGTGCTGGGAGTTCCACACCGCTGTGCAAATGCGCCCTGCCTCCGCCCGTTTCATTAAAACGTACATCCGGCTCATCTCAGACGCTCAGTATGCCAATTCGTTCAGCTGTTCAGATAGAGGCGTGCAGTGTTTCAGCCGTGCCACGCCCGCTGTCCCTGCCGGACGTTTTCAACACAATATAATATCACTCACAATGGTTCGATGGTGTCGATGAGCCCGATCCTGTCTTCGGCATGTGTGGAGGGCAATACATACGTAGCATGGACACACTCACATCGCATGCATCCCTCGGCTAGCGGCTGGAAGGTCTTGCGAGATGCTTGCGTTCGATCGCAATGCAGGCAGTTAATAGCTGCAGTTGCCGGGCAGTGGTGACAAGGGCGACGCATTTGGCTTGCCATTGGCCCGGCCCCGCAGGGGCCCGTAACAAAGAGTTGAGGCAAAGTAGAGTGAGGTGCTTAATCCTATACCGTAGAGGACTGGGGAAGTCTACAGCCGGCGCGGTGCTGGGCGTTGGAGCTCAACTACCCCGTGATCCGATCTTTAGGGCCACACGGGCTTGCCGTTCACTCCGGGTGTCAGTTGTGGAAACCATGTTCGTTAAATTCTGCCTATGTCCGTAATGTTGAGGGCTGGGTGTGCGTGCAGCCTTACTGAACAGCGAAACGGGTCCAACTGAAAAGCGCCCAACAGCGCCATGCAAAGCAACCATCGCGTAACTGCAACATGCTTGAGTGACATCGAAGTTTGAGAATCTGTGTGCAATGTGGCCCTTGGCATTTAGCGCAATATAGAAGCTGCTGTGTTTCTGTCTGTGTACGGCGCTTGGCCATGGTGATTGATTTTTGGTGCATTGCCATGATTCGTGCCTCTGTGTTCTACCACCTTGTGGAGCATACATCTGTAACGTATCACATGTGGCATTTGGCTGACAACAATGAGAGCATGCTCTCTGATGCTTCAGCATGATGCTGTTTTTTTTTTTTTACGCCTGCTTTCTTTGCTCAGGCATCGTGCCCAGCCACAATTGCAATGGCAGCCCCCTCTGCTCCACTGTCTAACAAGATGCTCCTGTGCAACATACCATGGGACAGCATCCAAGGTGGCGCAACAGCAACCGTGTACACATCGCAATCTGAGTACTTGCCAGGCTGTGTACCCCCCAGGGGTAGCTGGCCCCCTGGTCAACATAAATACAAGGCACATCATCGAAGGCTACAGGCCACCACAGAACGGCGATCCACTGCTTCCTATGTGTCAGTTGAGATTGGCGAATAGGGCCACCCGAGGGCAACCCGAATCCATCATGCACACCCGAATCCATCGTGCATGCACACCACCCGGGGCGAGAGCTGCCACACCAGTCAATGTAAATGCAAGTTTAAATCTAAATACCTGCCGTGGCCGATTACCTGTGTGAATTACAGGGTTGTTGCGTGCCTCTTTGCTGGCCATGGCCCTGTACCTCTTCTTGTTTGCGCTCTTGTCATGTGTCCCTGTGCCACACCACAGCTGCCATCAGTGTCCATAAAGCAGGTGTCCATACCCTGGTGTGAGACATGTCCGAGCCTCAGGCTAGCCACCGCATAGGGAGCTACCCCACCAAAAACACATCGACCTGTCTGTACATTTTGCCCGTCTGTAAATGTGGCCTGGCGCTGCCTGTATATGTGGCCTGACACTGTGGCTGCGCGTGGCAGTGCTGGGTATAGCGTTACACGGAGATGAACGGCGGTGGTATAGTGTACCCCCGCCAAATATCTGACCCCTCAAATGTGATTATGTGGCTGAGCAGTCCCCAATACAACAGCTTTGATGGACACGTTTGAGAGCAATTGTCTGGTAAGACGGTCCATTCATTTGCAAGCATAGGATACACTGCTGAAAAGGGAAGAGGCGCGTGTGGTTATCATGTACTGACTGCTTGTTTCACTTGCCTTTGTTGTCCGCAGCTGATGTTTTTGTTTATGGTTGTTTTTCAACTGGGGCTGCTTCAGACCTCACACCCTAGATGCACACGTTCCTTGATGTCATGGAGACCCCACCGGGAGCTTTTGCACTGGCAAGCAAAGCAGAATCAGTAAAAAGTGTGTCATGAGCTAGTTCGCACGGCCTGCCTTGTCTTGGAGTGGTATGACAATGATGCACTCTTTTCTTTTTTGTGTTTTGATAACCACCACAATGACACCCTCTCCTGTGATCACATTGGTCTCAAACCACAGTGATGCTGAGCACCCCCCTTTTGAATGCATGGCGGAGCAATGCTCAACTGCCTGCCCATGTCAGGTGCTGGATGTGAGGGATGCAGATGCTGACTGTGCTAGAGGCATCTGCATGCAACCGACCAGCCCAAAATTCCGACTTATCGGGCCCGACCTGAAAAATCCTGACTCGATCTGCTAGGCGAAAAGCTAAATACTTACCTGATGCGGCTTTTGAGGGCGCCATATGATCATAAATCGTGAGTGGGGATGTGGGCACTTCTCAGAACTCAAAAATTCGATCAGACGGCTACTGTAAACAATTCATATTGTTCGCAAGCTTGTGAGCCACCGGTAGTACTTGGGTACCTGAACATGCTGAGGTACATGCAGCAAGGCGCGCGCCAAGCGCCTTGTCCTCTCAATTGATTGGAAGACCGACTTTTCAACCGTTGAGCATGTCGAAAATACAACAAACAAGTACATGGACGTTTGTGCGTATTGCAGATGCATATGGAGGCGGGTCGACGTCGCGACGTCGATCGAAGCTGGTGCCGACCAGTGCACGGCACACATTGCCCGCAATCAGCCACGCAAAGCCGAGGCTTGCAAAACTTTGAACAAGTACCATAAGATATAAAACATATGGTCAGCTCCAACGCCTCGGCATCTACTTCGCCGTCCCGGAATGGCAAAGCAGATGCCGAGGCGCTTGGCAGCTTTCAGGCACAGGGCCCTGCAATCGTCGCTGACAGCTGCGACCAATCATGACTCAGTTTTTACTAGCATGCCTACAATGTGTGGTATGCAGACATGCTCTCATGTTGTGGCTTTTGATGCCTGCGGCTGTCCACTTGCGCGAAATGGCTTCCCTGTTAACAGGATGGTGTAGTTCAACCCAAAAAAAATTACCGACCTCCAAAAAATTTCCCGATTAATCGGGCCCGATCTGAAAAATCCCGATGTCGGGAAGCCGGGGTGGCCCCATCCCAGCTCTGCTCCCACAAGATATGCTCCATTCCTGGCATTCCTGGCACTTGTAAATGTAAATTGAATTACTTGCTGTAGCCGAGTAGCGGACTTGTTAGCTCACATCACATCATGCAGGCATGCCATACAATGACTCCACCAGGGCAGAACACACATGAAACAAGCACATGTCATATGTTGCGACAAACCCCCTCATGCACTGCCGCACTTGGCACCCTAACTGCCACCAGCCTGCCTGATGCATGGCCATGGGCTCCACTGGCCAGGGCCCTGATGGGCGGCAGGTGCAGAGAACAGCATGCCGCAGGCAAGGAGGTACCAGAACAGGCAGGCTGTGTCCCATGGCGGCTGGCACTTTGGAGAGTGCGTAGCCCCTTGATGGATCGAATCTGGTCAAGCAGAATTTAGGACATTGCTGTGTGAGACACGGGAATGACATTGTGCAGTAGGTTGGGCGGTCACCGCACAATACATGAGCATCATGCTTGTCTGCCGAGCCAAAAGATGAGGGTTGATGTTAGATCAGTTGGCTTGTGATGAATGTCCGAGAGGCATTGGAGGCATGATGCTCAGAAACACATGATAATTGTCTGGTGCACATGGTGGCGAGCAGTTGTGGCCATGAATGAGATTATGAGTAGTGGGGCCATGGGGGTGACCCCAGAAAAGGGGTTTGCATTGCCATGAATCGTGCCTCTGTGTTCTACCACCTTGTGGAGCTTACATCTGTAACGTATCTCACCCCAGAAAAGGGGCCATGGACTGCATATGGGCGATCTGAATCTGGACCAAAGCAGATACAGATACAGGTGTACACTGTCATGACCATGTCAGAAGGATGCTTTCGCAGGGCCTGCGCGATGCTTTATTATTGTGTGACACAGGCATGGGCTGTCTGTCATGTCCATTTGGCTAGCATGCGGCACTTTTTGTGTACCTTATTTTGTGCCAATGGGTGGACCATTCACACAGCTTGAATCAGCTCACAACTTTCTCTCCAGTGAGTAGATTGCAGCCTGTATGAGGAGTGATCTACGGCCGCTGTCCAGGCTTCCTGCTCGATGATAGCTGTGCTATCCAGTGCACTCTTGTCTTGCTGTGCTGCTGGTATAGCCAAGAGGTTTACTGCAAAGGCCATAGAACGTCGCTAGTTAGAGAGGATCGGAGTACGGTGAAGCGGTTTGAGGGTCCAGTGCATGCAACTGACATGTCTGTGTGTGATCGGGGCGTCAGCAGCTTCCTATGCCAGTGACGGCTGGACCTTGCCTAGGCCACCTGGTGCAAGCTTTTCTCCTAGACAGACAAGGCTCCTCAAACTAACAGCCCTCCTGCCGATGCCAGTCGTATTTCTGCCTTGCGTATTGGAAACGTTGCCGGTGCATCGGAAACCCCACGCGTTGCGCATAAGCGACATGCACATGGAGCTGGCTAGGTGTCTCAAGAAAGGCGTGCATGTCGCCTGAGAGGTACATGTGTTTGTCTGCGTGAATTCGGCCACAGAGACAAAATCTTGAATGTGACTGCGTCCAAGCGCATGTTTTTGGTTATTCTGCGGCATCGAGGACCAGGCTGTTTCTGCACGAGCAAACGCTGCAGCTTCCGACGCCACCGCTGCTTGAGTGCAGATCAGCAGCATTGGACAGGAACGATCGCAAGACGTCAACGCAGTTTCCAATAGCGGCGCGGAAGCCGATACGGGCCAGCAGGACGCTGTCTTGCCTCGAACTCGCACCAAGTGCGCCTCCGTATGCTGCGGCCTTAAGCACCGTTTGCCGCAACCTCGTTGTATGCTGCCGTCTGTATAAGTCAACAACTTTTTCAGTTTGACAAGCGCTATTGCGGAGGCGCGGCATTCCTCATTTGGATGCAAGAGAGCATCGGCGCGTCTGCTGGTCTCAGCGGTCGGCGTGCCTGAGGTTGGACTGGCAGGGAACACAGATAATGTCAACCTATATGCAGCCGCGATGTTTCAATTTTTATCATCGACGGACAGAGCCGTGGGAGAGAATGTGAAACACACCAGGCCGTCGGACTGACCAGCACCGCGGTGGTCTCACGCGATAGCACGGCTAAGCAGTCCCAACCGCAACGATTTTATCCCTGTCTGTAGCAGTCCGGGCCTCTGCAGTGGCGTTGATAACGCCCAGAACAGCTGCAACATGCATGATTGCCGTGATACGGTTGTCCCCTCCCCGCGTCGATCGCCTTCGGAAGGTCGCATGGCGCGAAAGACGCCGCCCGTAGCGCGGAGCTCCGTCGGTGTAACTGTGTGGTTTGCGTTCGCCTTCAGCCGAGGCGCGTTGTACCGGGCCTCCTGCCCGCTGCGGCCGTTGGAGCACTATCAGTCCACGAGCTGATCTGCCCAGTCGAGCTGAAGGTCCTCGCTGTGGTCAAAGTGCCTGCGACGAGGCCTTGAATCAGGCTCCGCGGTGCTCTGCTTGGGCCTGGCAGCGTATCCCTCGCATCCCTTGGCGAATCTGCGCCCGATATATCGCCAGCTCAGGCTGCAATGCTATCAATCACACCTGCCACGTCGCGCCTGACGTGCAACCGCGGCACTGCGATCTTTGTCTCAAGATCACACTTCTGGAGCTCATTCTCCGTGCCGCAAACTTGTGTCTGACGTGCCATGCGTTGTGCCTCCTGGGGCCTTTTGTACGATCTGCCACTGCTGACCAGTATCCTGACGCCGCATAGGCAACCCATGTGAAGTCGAGTGCCTTTAAATTAACAATGCAGGCATGCCCTGTGGCAGTCTGGTTCACACAGTGATATCTGTTGCGATGGGGCTCTACCCAGGTACTGCCTCTTCACCAGTGCCATCAGCTTATCCGTCTTGTGACATACGCCGGGGATCGATTGTTCAACACTGCTTCTTGCGGGGACATTCTGGATATAAACCTAGCAGTTGGTCGTGAGTGTCAAGTGATCCAGTCAGTGGGTGTCACAGGCAGCACCAACAGTGATGCGATTACTGATGACACATCCATGCTCTCCAACTGGCTCAATTCATATGGCCACTGCAGGGAGCACACTGCGTTATCCCAGAGCTTGAGCCTAATGGCCAGAGCACAGCCAGACATTTCTGGTACATTTGAAATTGTTTGTAGTCAGATTCAGATCGGCCTGTCAGCACGCCTTGAGCCACGTTTTTGTGTGGACCACCAGCAAGTGGAATAGCTTTTGCTGCATGCAAACTCACTGTATGTGAATCTGGAGAGCATAGCTTCAACTTGGGGCCGTACCATTGCTGCTCGTGTACCTCCAAGCCACCTGTGCTGCAGTGTCCCCACCAGTGCCCTTCATTCCTTCCTGCGTGACCAATACACAAAACTACTCCAACATGCCTCGGTGATTCAAGTTCACTGCAATCTCATCGTTTGGGCCATGACCTGTCCCCCGTGGAATATCTCACAGTACCACATGTGGTGTTGCCACAGCTGTATACTGTAGCAGTACGCTGCCTTGGTGTCCAGCTGGGTTGGTGCAGCAGGCTCCGTATGCGTTGCACGGAGATGAATGCAAGAGCCCGGCAGCAAGGGCAACAGCAGGCTCCGTGTGCAGGCGTCAGCTGCAGCATTGACCAGCCTCCAAGATTCTGGCTGGCAGTGGAAATGACACACCATTGCTACAGTTGTCCGATCTGACATTTGCTCGTATGGAGAGTGGCCTTGGAGCTTGTGATGGTTTATCTGTTTGCATGTTGACTGGTCTGTTGCCTTGGCACTGCTGGGTCCTAGATCTATCACTGTGTGACACACCATTACTACAGTTGTGCACACACCCAACATAAACCCTCCCAAACCCCACCGAAACAGTGCCACTGCCAGCCAGGATCTTGCTTAGCTCGCCCTCCTGATGGCCCTTTGATTCCCCTCACCCTATTGTGTTACCTGCTTGTTTCTGCTGCCTGTTACGGGTGCTGCAGTAGTGAGCTACCTCAATCTCAATGCCGCCCATTCACCCACTGAGCAATTCTATTCATTTGTTTAGTTATTCATTCATTCATATCGGTTGTTGCAAAATGGTGCCAGCTGTGCAGGAACCTCGAGTAGCCAGGCTGCAAAGGCAACCACGCTGCTGCTCCCTTCACCGCTTCCATGCTATTCACTTGCTTGAGGCCTTCAAGCGAGTAGAAACCACCTAGGCGCCAACTTGGTGCCCTGCCATCTGCCCAAGTCCCAGCCCAATAACTGGCACATTGCTCGTGCTGCTTCCGGACACCCCCCTACGTTTCCGCGACGCAGCAACAGCCTACTGTAGACAGCAGCCCATTCGCTTTTTTGTTTCTTTCTTTTTTGGTAACAGCGGAGCGAGCGAGTCAAGCAAGCAGATCAGCAGAGCCAGCCGGACTGCCGAGTCAGACTGTGATAAACAGACATTCCAGTCGCAGCTGCCTGAAGCACTGACGTGTCTGTGGCACAGGAGGATCACCACAGCCTGCCCAGCCCCGCTCCGGTAGGCGTGTCCACAGCTCCGGCCAGTGTCAAAGAACCAGTCTCAGCCTTAGAGGGTCGGTGTGAGTGGTGCAGCCTGTTAAAGGATGAAGGTAGTTTCTCTCTTCACAGGCATTGGAGGCATCGATCTCGGCCTCAAGCAAGTGCGCTCCAGCCCGCAGCCTGGCCTACAGAAGCATGGGAAAAACATTTCCCCTTTCCAGAGTCATTTCTGTATGTTTAGCCCTGCAGTATCTATGTCGTTTGTTCCAGTTCCGATGTTTGCAAATCTAGTCCCTGCCGCGTGTTCGCCGTTTCACCCCCTGCTGTTCCTCTCTTGCTGCTTTTCTGCTCCTCTTTCACGACTGCTCGTACTTCGCTTGAGATCTGATGTGCCCCAAAAGGCAGCTGCGCTGAAGCACCACTCCTGGGACCAAGCCTGGAGCCAGACAACATGCGGGCCGACCTGCTCACCGATAACATGATAGCCTTCCAGGTGTCTCGTGTGCAAAACCGTGAATGCCTGCCGTGCGAGGCAGCACAACTGGATCAGCCGCCACACTGCAAAAGCCACAAGCAAGGTGAAACAACATGTGCAAACGTTCACAGGCAGGCTGTGAACGTCAGTGTGCTTTGCGCTGTGCATGCTGGCTGTGAGCGTGCTGCGCGCGATAACGACCGGCCGTCAGTGTGCTTTGTGCTGTGCATGTGGCTGTGAGCGTGCTGTGTGCTGTGCAGGCGGGGCATGAGATCATCCTGATGTGCGAGTGTGACCCCGGAGCGCAGCAGGTGCTGCGGGTGCACTTCCCGGGCGTCCTGCTGCTGCCCGACGTGACGGCGGTGCAGGCGCTGCCGGCGGAGACGGAGCTCGTGGCGGCGGGATTCCCCTGCATCGACGTGTCGCGCGCTGGGTTGCGCAAGGGCATCCACCAGGGCGCGGTGCGGCGGCCGGCATGCATGAGCTCCACGTTGAAGAACCATGATCTCACATGAAACGTGTCTGTGTTACATCTGTCTGCCTCACCCCGCTCCCCCCCCCCCCCAACCGGCTCAGACAGGACTGTGCTCTCTGTTCCTCCTTTGGAACGAAAGTTGTGCCGCGTGTGGAGCTGCGTGGTCGCCTCGGTGACAGCGACGTGCCGGCATGCATGAGTCGCATGCGGCGTGCCGCAGCTGCCCATGCCGCAGTTTTGCTGCAAGTGGCGTTTTGACCATGCCGCATGCGGCACAGCCCGCACATGCCGCTGCCACACTGAACCAGCGCTCGCAGCAACGCGGAACGTGCTGTGCACGACGCGCGCGCTGTGACATGACCGTTCTCGTGCAGAGCACAGGCCTCGTGCGGCACGTCTTCCGGCTGCTGGACGACACAATCCGCCGCGGCCGGCCGGTGCCGTGGGTGCTGCTGGAGAACGTGGAGGCGCTGCTGGACCGCCATGGCGACACGCCGCCCGCTGTGCACTTTGTGACCGCCGCGCTCGAGTCGCTCGGGTATCACAGCTGGGCGCAGCGCACGGTCTGCAGCGCGGCCTTCGGCGTGCCGAACCGGCGCAAGCGCGTCTTCATCGTCGCCTCGTGGCACGGCGACGCACGCGACGTGCTGCTCTCCCAGGTGCGCGCTGTGTGCTGCGTGCTGCGTGCTGTGTGCTGGTATTCGTGCGGCGAGTGTTTCTGCCCTGAGCGGGGCGGCTCACATGCCCTGGAATGCCCGGACAGCCCACCCGTTGCAGAATCGCTGCCCCATCTCTCGAGATACTTGTGTTTCCGCACCAATTCGGTACTGCCAAACGTGTGCCATGCCATGGACTCCCAGCCGCTGCTGCCCTCGGAGGCACAGGTCTGCGGGCAGCCCCCCTGCAGGCGAACTGGTCTTGCATATGCATGGAATCTCTCGCCACGCCGCCTTGCGCCGAATTCGGCCACCGCGGCGATCGCTTTGCATGACCTCGGGTGCAGTCTGTGCACACCTTTAATCTGCACGCCAGGCACCCAACCAATCTGCCATCAATCGGCTGTGCCAGCAGTGCATGCCGCGCATGCATGCAGGGCCCGCAGCGGTGCCTGGGCAGCTGCTCCAAGTCCACCGACACCGCTGCCACAGGCGACGACGACTCGGCCGCACAGTGCTTCAAGTGCCACGAGCCCGACGTGGACGACCTCGACGCGTGCAGCATCGCGCTGGACCTGGGCAACGCGCGCAGCGCGCCCGGCATCGACCTCGTGCCGACGTTCACGACCTCCAACAAGCGCATCTGCCTGCTGCTCGCGACCGGCCAGATGGGCATGCTGCGCATCGAAGACGCCGAGCGGCTGCAGGTGCGCACGCGCATCGCAATGAAACGTTTGTGAAACTGTGAAACCCTTTGCTTGCAAATGATGGGACCGCCTCATCGGACAACGGCTCAAAGAACGTCCATCAAAGCTGCTGAATTCGGGAACGCACAGCCAACAAATCAGACGTGAGGTGTTATGTATTTGGCGGGAGTATGGTACCCTGCCATGCCTTCTTCTCCGCAGTTCCTTCCTCACTGTGCTCTACAGAGTGCTTGAGAAAAGAACACCGTGTAGATTGTAGATCTTGCACCGCGATCGCTTTTAGTTGCAAAACCATGGTTGCTTGCAGCTTCAAAACCAAGGACGCTTGTAGCTGCTTGTGCTGTGCGCTGTGCTGCGGTGTGTACTTTGGTTTGGTTTGGTTCGTGTGTGCCGTGCGTGCTGTGCAGTGTGAGCTGCGCATGCCCGCTGTCCTTAGAGCGGTTTCTTCCGCTGGGTGGAGCGGTCTGCCGATGGGCCTGTGTCACCCATTTGGGGCGCCCAGAGCAGCCTCCTCCCGCGCCCACAGCGTGATAATATGGGGGAGCTGCCATGTGGTGTGTGATGGGAGTCCAGCTGAGAGGCGGGGCATGCATGCAGGGTTTCCCGGCCGGGTGGACGGAACCAGCGTACCCTGTGGTCGGGCCAGGCGTCGCAGCGCATCGCGGCGCCGGTGCGAACGAGGATGCGAACGAGCGCAGCGCGGAGAAGGCAGCCGCAGCGCGGTTCATGCTCATCGGCAATGCCGTTACCGTGCAGGTGCGGGTCCCGCCTCGCGTCTCACTGCATCGCCCGCGGTTGCTGGAAAACACGATTACATACCCAAATCAACACATCCGCCTTTGACCGGCACGGCGAACCACCCATGCGCCACACTGCTCCTTTGCAGCGCTGCTATGATGCCTTCCATCGGTAATCCATCCGGCATACTGTATGCCCGCTTCATGCAATGCATACTGTATGCCCGCTGCATGCATCGAGTCATGCGGAACCCCCTGAACTCTGGCTCTTGGTTGAGCGTTGCCAAAGATAGGGGCTGTTCTTGACCCTTTCCGGGATTGGTGTTCAATACGACAGTACGTGAGCTTGCAACGGAGGCGTGAACATCCAACGGCTCCGCTGATGTGGCGTGCTGTGCTGTGACCGCCAGCTGCCCTGCAGGTGGCGTACTGGCTCGGACAGCGCCTCCGCCGCCCCTACACCCGCAAGTACATCCCCACCGAGAACGACCTCCAGGTGCGCCCGCCCCGCATGCTGTGCCAACACAGCACACAGCACGCAGCGCAACATGCATTGATTCTTGCGGTCCTGCCTGTCAGGCTCCAATGCGGTGGGTGGTCCCCAGCAAGGATTAAACGCAGCAGCCTGAAAATGGCAGGCGGAGTGCGGTTGAAGGAACAGGGTTGTGGCTGTGCAGATCCATGACAGCGTTCAGACGGTGGCTGAACTGGACATCGGAGGCGACGTGTACGACGGCGAGGACCTGCATGACTGCGCGGACAACCACGGCCTGCTCATCCGCAGTGCCGGCGACGGCCCCTCCGGAGCCGGCGCCGGCACAGCCGGCTGGCAGGCCGCGGACGTGGCCGTCGCGGCCGCGCACACGCGCGCCGCGCAACAGGAGCAGCGCGCGGCGCCGCCGCGCCGGCAGCTGCGTGACCGCAGCGGTGTCGGTGGAGTCGCCGCCGCGGCCGCGCCCGCGGCCGCGCCGGCGCCGGAGCGCAGCGGGTCGATAGCGAGTAGCGCGGAGCGCCTCATGGTGTCGGACGGCGACGCGTCCGCCGCCGCGGACGCGGACGCGGCGGCGGGAATGGATGAGGCGGCCAGCGGAGAGGACTCGGACGACGAGGAGAACCGGACGTGGCAGGTGGACCCGGCCGTTGTGGCCGACGCCGATGCCGCACGAGCTGTTGGGTATGCCATCTGCCTCCACATGCATGACACCGGATGGACACTCTCCACCGCGTTTGCCTGCCAAGCCTCTCGCGTGTACACGCATGGAAGCACAGAGTCTGTGCATCCGCGTGCCCCCACCACCGCTGTCGCCAGCATCCGTGCTGTGCCTTCGTAGCGTGCTGCTCCCGTACGGGTCCTGCTTGCATTTGCCCATTTGCACGACCCTGCATCTCCGATGCGTTTATGCCTGGCTCTCCCACAATGCATGCCTCACACACGAGTGCAGCTGTTCACCTCTCCCCTCACCCGCCTCCCCCCCATACTGTGCGGATGGTGCAGGCTGCAGCGCACCGTTCACAAGGGCAGCGCGGCCAAGGCGTGGCCGCGCAGCTGGCCGAAGGCCGCATGGTGGCTGCGCGGCGGACTCCGCTACCGCACGCAGTGCTCGGACGCCCCTGTCAAGATCCCGCTACAGGTACTCCCCCACACTCCTTGATCCCTTCCTCCTTTCTCTGTTTTCAAGGTGCAAGGGCACTTCCCGAGCCAAACTGGGAGCTGCCCAGAATCTCGTGCAACGCATGCATGTACTGCCGTTCACTGTGACCACTCCTGGCATCACCAGGAACGGCCATTCATCCAATTGCCTATGAAGAGCCATGATTCCCTCCCTGCAAAGTTCCATCGTGCCTTCCTTGCAAACCCTATAAAGTTCCATAGTGCCCTCCCAGGTATCGGCCTGCGTCCAACAAATGACCGCCTCTGCTCTCGCGTCGGGCTGAACACAACCCGAGCTGAACATTACCCAGTGTGGCATAACCCAGAGCGGCTGCCACTGAACGCAACCCGAGCTGACCACATGACCAGAGTCGCGGCCGCTGCAGGTGCTGCACGAGTTCATCACGACGCTTGGGCCGCTGCCGCCGCAGACGGCGATGCACACGTACGTCAACCGGCTGCGCGAGCACGGGTGGAATGTGTGGCGCACCGTGCAGAAGGCCCTCAAGTGCGGCGCGCACCTCGACGCGGAAGTCTCCGGTGTCCTCCGCCTCCCGGTGCGCGCCCCCCGCCGCTTGCCGCTCACTCTGGATTCTTCTCATGCAGGAGCCGACGATCAACCCTATACTTGCCAATTAATGGACCGCCTTGTCTGACAACCGCTCTCAAAAGTGTCCATCAAAGCTGCTGTATTGGGGACTGCTCAGCCAACATATATGAGATGAGGGGTTCAGTGTTTGGCGGAAGTAGGGTTGCTGGCGGAAGTATGGTGGCTTGTTCTGTGTGGGCGGTGTAGTGGTGTTGAGAGCCGGTGTCGGCACGAACCTGTGTTTAGTCATGTTTGCAGCAGGGGATGCGCATGCTGGAGTGGATGGAGGGACATTGGCTGATCTTGAATGCGCTTGTGCAGGGGGCAAACACGGACCGGGAGTCGATCGGGGAGCTGGTGTGGGCGCCGGCGGTCGGGAACGAGCACGTGCGCTGGCCGGCGGAAGCGCTAGACCCGCTCCACCCGCCCAAGGGCCGCACCGTGCCGCGCGAGGCGCTGGCCGCGCTCAACCAGACCGAGCGCCTCGCGCTGCAGCACGCAGAGCAGCAGCGCGCACGCGCCGCCATCCGCAACAGCAAGGCCGACGCCGCTCCCGCCCCCACAGCGGCGGCGGCTGCCGCCGCCGCCGCGTCCGGTGCTGGCAGCAGCGGCGCCGTCGCGGTGCAGGACAGTGACGGCAGCGGCGGCGCAGCCACCGCGGCTGCTGCTGCGGCGGACGCCGAGGCGCCACCGGCCAAGGCGCCAGCTGGCGCAGCGGCCAGCACGCCGCCACGCAGCATCGGCAAAGCCGCCCGTGCCGCGCCCGTGCGCATAGCCACGCCGCCCAAGATGCTCGTCGTCTACTTCGGCACCGCACGCTGGGCCTGGATGGAGCGTGAGCGGCTCCTAGATTTTGACACGCATGAGCTGTATGCATTCCCCACCCATGCCCCACACCTGGCCACCCACCTGCCCCTGCGTCAACATACTGCACTACAGTCTTCCTTCATTTATCCGGTCACCTTTGACCTGTGCCTTTTGGGCCGGATTAATTCGGGAACCGCTTTGACGAGCACCACCCAAACCGGTTGGCCGGTCCACAGCGGGTGGCGATCGGATTAGATAGTGCCGAACAGAATTTTGCCGCGGATCCAGCTCGCCCGAAAACTTTACACGTAAGCACGTAAGGTAGCTGATATGATGCATACGTCATACATGGTCACATAACATGTCACATAAGGCACATGCGCTGCGCTGCGCAGCGTGGGCTGTTTTTTATTGCGCGCCAGCTTGCGTGCATTGTCTTCCATACCATCAACATTAGGCACATCATACTCAAATGGGTAGCAGAGTAGATATTCACGTAGACAGCTAGCAGTAGATATTCACGTGGACAGCTAGCAGCTAGCATTCAAGATCACTCAAGATCATTTTCGGCTTGAGCGTCGGTCATCTCGGCACCGTGCATGCGTTGTACATGATGCACCTACCCCGCTCTCTGTACACGTTCAGTTGCTTTTGCAGGGCGTTGGTGTGCTGACATCACGACGTGAAAGCTAACATTGCAACGCCAACAGGCATCCAAGCACACACATAGCAAAGTAGGTTCATAGATAAGGATTGATGGCACGTGTATAGACTGTATGACCTCTGAACATACGAGGACACCCACTTTCGCTGCTACAACAAAGGTAAAAAGCTCGACCGGTTTACAACAGTTCGAGATTCCGCGGGACCGGATAATCGAGGGCAAATTTGTATGGTTTTGGTCTGTCCCCACCACTTTCGACCGGTTTATCCGGAACCGGATAAACGAGCACCGAATAAATGAGAGAAGACTGTACATACCTTCAGCCTGACGCCACGCAAAGCTCCCGCCCGTCCCTGCAGTGAGAGTCTGGCGCGCGCCGAGTCCCTCAAGGTCAAGAAGGAGATGCCCCACCCGCGCCTCTTCGACGCGGCCGTCGAGGAAGCGCGCGCGTACCACCGGCTCCGCGCCGGCGCAACCGGCGCCGCAGCCGCGGCCGCCGCCGCACAGGTCGCCGCCACCAACGCCGCCAACGTCAACAACATGCCGCGCTGCCGCAAGTGCGAGGCGTGCGTCAACCTCCTCAGCAGCGGCCGCCGCCGCTGCCTGCTCGTGCGCGCCTTTGCCGCCGCTGCCGCCGGCCACACGGGCGGCCAGATCGCGATTCTCGGCTCCCGCGCCGTCGGCGCCAAGGTTCAGGTCTGGTGGCCTCTCGACGAGGACTGGTACCCCGGCGTCGTCACCGGGTGCGTGCTTCGCATGCTGTGTGCTGCGGTGCGGATGTGTTGTGCGTAGTAACCAGAGTACCGATTCGGAACAAAGCAGCTCTGCTCCAGGTATGACGAGCTGCGGGTTCGGCACACCGTCAACTACAAGGACGGTGACGTCGAGATCATCCCGCTGTGGAAGCCGACGCAGATGATCAAGCTCACCAACACCGTCAAGGACTTTGCGGCAGAGGCAGCCACGCTCGAGGCGTCGCGCGCCAAGGACGCCGCCGCGGCCGCCAAGCGCCGCAACGACCTCCGCTCGGTGCGTGCTCTGTGCTGCGTGCTGCGTTGTGAGTGAACAGCGCCACGTTGCATGGCATGCTTGCGGGAACCTGAGTCATTTCTTGCGCACCGAATAGAAAGTGCTGGTGAGGTGTGGAGGCTGCTTGGCAAATCGTGGTGCAGCTACCATGATTCGTCAGGGCATGACAGCGATTGTATGCATGGCCCACCTACACGGTGTGGTGCACGCGGTGACATGCATGACAGTGACGGGGGTGGCTATGGAGGTGTTATGTGTCTTGGGGCTTCTGCGTAGCTGTGGCCACGTGGCACCACATGCGGTGGATGTGCAGGAGGCCCGCGTGGCGATGGAGCCACAGACCGACCTCGAGACCGACCGGCAGGCCAAGATGCAGAAGAACGAGGCCTTCCTCCAGCAGCTGCTGGGCCAGGATGCACCTGCCAGGACACCCGGAAAGTCCGCCGGCGGCAGCGGCGGTGATGACGCTGACGCGTCGCCCTCGCCTACGGCGCCGGCCACGCCCTCGCCGGGCAAGGGGGGGGCTGCTGTGGGCGGCAACGTCGCAACGCCGGGATCCCCGGCGGCGCTGCCGCCGCCGGCAGACGCGGCCGGCAGCGGGGGCAAAGGCAAGAAGCGCGGGCGGGCTACTGGAAAGCCACCGGCTGCCAAGGCAGCGCGGCCGCCTCGGAAGCCCAAGGCCGCCAAGGCGGCTTCAGCCGCTGCCGCGGTCCCGGCCGCCGAGCCGGCAGCAGCCGCCACCGAGGCGGCGGCTGCGCAGCCTCCGGTGAAGCTTCCAGAGCTGGCGGCGATACCGCCGCCGACGGTCGGGCCGATGACGCCGCAGCCGGTGCCACCACTGGCACAGGACGACGGCGGTCGCATGCATGCGCCGCCGCCGCGGGTGTCCACGCTGCCGCCCCTCGAACAAGCGGAGCCCCTCGCTCCCACCCCTGCGACCGGCCGCACAGGGTCTCTCGCCGCGGTTGCCAGCCGCGCCTGCATGCCCGGCCCTGGCGCGTAAGCGCACCCCGCCGCACGCCGCACGCCGCACGCAGCGCGCACTTCCGGAATAACCACCTTCTGGAATAATCTCATGCTCTGCCCCCATGCCGTCCGCATCGGTCGAGCAGCGCCGGTTGGCGCCATGTGTGCGGCCCTCGCGCTTTAGCGCTCTTCACGCGGGCCCCCGTATGCCAGGATTCGCACTTACGGTCAAGATTGCCCCTGATCCATAAGGCCTTGCCCTATTCTTTGTGCATGCCACGGAGTGAACCCTGGCAATATGTTGTGGCGTCCAGCGATCCCGACCTCGTTGGTCTGGAACGCAATGATACGGACGTGGTGTTGATGACTCAGCCTGTGCAAAGCTGTCAGGATGGCACTGTGGTAGCACCGGGGCATGTGGCAGCAATAGCACCGGCTGTTGCAGCAGGCCCCAGTGTTTGGGAGCATGGAGCCAGGCTCGCTCAAGCCATGCTCGAATCAGGCACTGTGCGTGCGAGTCGGAGTCTTGGACTGAGAGGTGGCGAGATTGGACGTGTCGGTGAGTGTGTCTGAGTAAGGGAACGAGCATTTCCGGTGCGTCTGGCCAGTTCCTCTAGTGGTGCTTTTGTGGCTCTGCAGGCCGCAGGGCCCTGCCACCGCGCACAGGTAATGCACCAATGCTGATGAGCACGATTCTCTGTGGCTCGATGGCTGTGGCTTGGCAGCGGTCTGTTTGATTCGCAAGCGACCCCCGAGGTGCCTTTGCCAGCCTGTGCGCTACACAAGGCGCTGTCGAGGTGTTCTGTTTCACCTTGAAGTTCGACCTTGTCGTGCATGCAATGTCACTTCACTCTGTCGGATGGCCGTGCCTGCCGGTGCGCTGTGAACCAGTATTCAGCACAGGCCTGTAAGCTGATTTCAAAATGGCTGGATTGATCATGGCTGGATTCCAAATGGTTGCATTTGGGAAGGTGCCACTCCGTGCTATCGGGTCGTGAGCAGTAAATGTGTGATGTGCTCCAGCCTCTGCAACCTCTGCCACAAAAGCCGTAATCTTCCTTGGTCCGTAAGTTGTGGGCATGGTGTCTGTCACTGCAACTGACTCAGCGTGCAGCATTTGTGCTGCCCGCCCTGGACTGTTATGTTACACAGTGACAGATCTAGGACTCAGCAGCGCCGAGGCAACAGACCAGGCAACTGACCCGCCCTGGACTGTTATGTAGTGCAGAGTTTGCAACTCGCGCCCGTTGTTGTTGCTACTGCATTCACGGCGGTCGGTTTACATTGGGAATGGTGCATCACTTTGAGGGACAGACTGTGTTCCTGTTGGTGCACTGTGTGCTCGCATTCAGCCCACAAGCTCGAACTTGCATGTTCCACATAATTCGGGACCAGAAAGTACGCAGAGAGCAGCTGTTGTGTGCCGGCAATGCCTTGCGAAATAGCGGTGGGAGAGGTGAGATATGTTATAGAGCTATGCTCCATAGAGGTATGCTGCTTATGCTCCAGAAGGTGGCAGAGCGCTGAGGCCAACAAGCATGGCAATGCATCAAACACATGAACATGGTCGACTGCCGTACACAAGATGAACAAAACAGCTTGAGTCACCGCTACCGCTTCAAAGGCGCGAGAGGTGAAATTGACGTCCAAACGGCGCCAATCTGGCAAGGATGGCGTGCATGCATGTGGACAATACACGCTTGCAGTCGCAACTTCCGCTACAGTGGTGCCGAACAAACGCAGGAAGGCTGATCCTGTATTCTGTGAATGTCTCCCATCAGAAGATGATGTTGGCGGTGCACATTTTACGTCCGGTATAGATCATGATTGCCATTGCTCAACTTGTGCCCCATATCCTGGCTCTGGCTTTGTGGCCTGCCACATGATACCATTATTGTTTGTCTGACGATTAGAGCTGTACTTTAGAGTTTAGGGCCCATAACGTCAATTTTAAGCCCTTTAGTAAGCCCTAAAGCGGATTTTGCTTGTGCAAAGTCTGAGCCTTAAAAATTTAGCACCACCATACTAAACAATGATCAGTCCCAATCATAGTTTGGGTCACTTTAACGCGCACATTTAAGTATGTTTCGGGACGAAACGAGCATCCTGTGGGACCGCCATGGTCCATCATGGACCACTGTGACAATACCTGATCTGGGAATCAATGAGGCGCAGTTGGATGAGGCTGTGGAGAGTGCCTTTCCTGCAATGCATGTGTCTTGGCAAATGCAAGTCATGCCCAGCTGCATTATCAGACACGCTGCCCTCAAAGTGAACGCACACCGTGTGACATGGCGCCAAACCATCTGTTGAAGAATTCATAGGTTGCACAGCCGCACAGTTTGTGCAGCATGCTGCAGCTGTGATGCACCCATAGACATTCTATCATGCCAGGAGCAGCTGAAGGGAATAAGCTTGAGATTGCACGCCTACTAGCTGGCCCAAGCCAGCCAATGAATGACAGCATGAGCGAGGATGAGGGTGCCTCAGGCTGTGATGAAAGTGTGGATGGAGATTGGTAGGCGTGCGCAATCATGGACAGTGTTGGTGTCAATCTGTTGTACGGTGTTATTCAGCTGGTGTCTACCATTTCGACATATCAGTGCAAGCCAGGGCCTTGCAGGTTGAAAACTCAAGTTGCCAATAGCATCAAAGCTTCAGAGAGCAGCCCAAAGTGGCACATACAGGCGCACATGACTCATTCAGACTTGTGTGCAAACTTTATCTAAATAATCGCTAAAGCGTGGTTCTGGGTCATTCTAAATCAACTGACACATGCTTTTGGCACTCCAATTTTAAGTTTAGAAATTTTCAGAAAATTGGTGTATTGCTAAAGCTGCTCGAGTGCTCCACTAAAATACAGCTCTAATGACGATCCAGCTACTTAGTGTTGTCATGTACGCGATTTCGAAAACCGTGCTGTCGCTAGGCGTTGGTTGACCGTCCACACTTGTTCGGTGCGCATTGGAAGAGTTGCAACGATGCACCGATAATTCAGACTAGTAACCATATCGTGATTAAATCGTCTGCGCGGCCTTTTCGCCCTTCGAGATTGCAGCCCCTGTCTACAGCCAGGGGCATGCAGGCGTACCAGGTGATGCGCAGGACTACAGCGTGAAGTTGAAGCCGCAGCGTCGATTGTAAACTGAACAGACCATCTGCGAGAGAGCATGGTCTGATATGAAGCCTGGACTCGTGAGATCTCTCTTACCCGTTGTTGACAGCCGTGGACAGTCAGCTGTGTTACAGGGAGTTTACAGGGCAAGCACATCTGTTTCACCGGACCGCGCGTGTGTGATGAGTTCCACACGTTTACATTCCGCTCAAGCTGCTGCGATAGCATGCAGTTTTAGACGATCATGTCCACCGGCGCTGACGTTGAGTCTCACAAGCCTGGTGTGGAAGGCCCAGTGGTAAACAGTATCGCTTCAGAAATCCAGATCCCGGAATGGTTCCCAATCCTCTGCCGGAGACTAGGAATGGCACCTTCTGCGCCACGGTCGTGGCTCAAGATGCATGTGTTTTACACAGTGATAGATCTAGGACTCAGCAGCGCCGAGGCAACAGACCGTGGCTCAAGATGCATGTCAAGCCGCATGTGGCCTGTGCAAGCTGCGTGCTGGCAAGCTTCATGTCCCCGACCATCAACACTGGGCTAATGCTTGCAGCTGGTCCCTACAGATGGACGCACCACCCTTTTGCAACACATCGTCCCGTGAACGGAAATGCCGAGGGCAGCGTGTTTATACTCACATCCACTCACGCTGCTGTGTGCTGCGTGCTGTGCGTGCTGTAGTACACTGCTCCAGGCCACCGCCTCAGCGACGGTCAGGGTAGCAAGTACTGTGCTGCGTGCTGTGCAGGAACTCCATCATGCTCACCGTGGCCTCCTTCATCGTCACGCTGCTCACGTTTGCACTCACGATGCTCGGCATGCGCCGCATGGCCCGCGTCGCGACGCGCATCGTGCGCAGCGTGAGGACGCGCTACTCCGCCGGCGGTGCACGCGCGGCGGTCGGCAGCACGGGTCAACCACGCAGATCAACGGCGCATGCTGAGCCTCCTGCGCATGCTGAGTCCGCTGGGCATGCTGAGCCCGCTGCGAATGATGAGCCGCTGGCGGAGCGGCGCGGGCTCCTGCCATGCAGAACCAAGCCGGAGGACGCAGCTTTCTACGTGTGAGCATGTGTCGGTGTGCTGACCTCTGTGCGAGACGATGTACCTGTCGCTGTGACTGTGCTGCATGCCGCATCACTCATGATGCATGAGTCATGATGCAAGAGACGGTTACAAGAGTGAGTGTGGCATGCGTATGCAGCGGTCTGACTGCTGCCCATGCGTGGCCACGCCATCGCACCACGCCGTGCACCTCTGCAGAGCTCTGCCGGAGGTTTTACATTCTCTCTGTAGGAGGTACAAACGAGGTGCACCTCATTTGCCGCTCTGGCCACAGATCTCCATGGGCTTCGCCCCATGTGCGAGGGAGGCCTCGCGCAACCGTGTCCGATTCTGACAGGGCAACCACGTCTGGTGTGTGCACCAGCAGGCGGCTCCGTGACAATCTCGACAACGTCCTCGCCTCTGTACGGCATCGCTGCGCATGTGTCGGCATGAACGCGTCTGTGTGTGCTTGACCGCCCCGTGGTCCTGCGGCGCAGGCCTGCGGAGTGTGTTGCAGGTGAGGTCAGCGCGAGCCGCGACACACCTTCGGCCTGGCGTGCAGAAGTGGGGGCGGCCTGCAGCTGGGACGGGCACGCCTGGGAGCGGGCATGCCTGGCAGCGGGCATGCATGGGAGCCGGAACGCAGGGGGGCGGGCATGCATCCCCACAGGAGGGCGTGGGTGGGGGGGTTACATCCCAGTCGATGCCCATGCGATGCCCGCACCTATGATCATGGCCATCGCATGGGCATCAAGTGGGGTGCGATGGCCATGATCATGGGTGCGGGCATCGCATGGGCATCAAGTGGGGTGCGATGGCCATGATCATGGGTGCGGGCATCGCATGGGCATCAAGTGGGGTGCGATGGCCATGATCATGGGTGCGGGCATCGCATGGGCATCAAGTGGGGTGCGATGGCCATGATCATGGGTGCGGGCATCGCATGGGCATCAAGTGGGGTGCGATGGCCATGATCATGGGTGCGGGCATCGCATGGGCATCAAGTGGGGTGCGATGGCCATGATCATGGGTGCGGGCATCGCATGGGCATCAAGTGGGGTGCGATGGCCATGATCATGGGTGCGGGCATCGCATGGGCATCAAGTGGGGTGCGATGGCCATGATCATGGGTGCGGGCATCGCATGGGCATCAAGTGGGGTGCGATGGCCATGATCATGGGTGCGGGCATCGCATGGGCATCAAGTGGGGTGCGATGGCCATGATCATGGGTGCGGGCATCGCATGGGCATCAAGTGGGGTGCGATGGCCATGATCATGGGTGCGGGCATCGCATGGGCATCAAGTGGGGTGCGATGGCCATGATCATGGGTGCGGGCATCGCATGGGCATCAAGTGGGGTGCGATGGCCATGATCATGGGTGCGGGCATCGCATGGGCATCAAGTGGGGTGCGATGGCCATGATCATGGGTGCGGGCATCGCATGGGCATCAAGTGGGGTGCGATGGCCATGATCATGGGTGCGGGCATCGCATGGGCATCAAGTGGGGTGCGATGGCCATGATCATGGGTGCGGGCATCGCATGGGCATCAAGTGGGGTGCGATGGCCATGATCATGGGTGCGGGCATCGCATGGGCATCAAGTGGGGTGCGATGGCCATGATCATGGGTGCGGGCATCGCATGGGCATCAAGTGGGGTGCGATGGCCATGATCATGGGTGCGGGCATCGCATGGGCATCAAGTGGGGTGCGATGGCCATGATCATGGGTGCGGGCATCGCATGGGCATCAAGTGGGGTGCGATGGCCATGATCATGGGTGCGGGCATCGCATGGGCATCAAGTGGGGTGCGATGGCCATGATCATGGGTGCGGGCATCGCATGGGCATCAAGTGGGGTGCGATGGCCATGATCATGGGTGCGGGCATCGCATGGGCATCAAGTGGGGTGCGATGGCCATGATCATGGGTGCGGGCATCGCATGGGCATCAAGTGGGGTGCGATGGCCATGATCATGGGTGCGGGCATCGCATGGGCATCAAGTGGGGTGCGATGGCCATGATCATGGGTGCGGGCATCGCATGGGCATCAAGTGGGGTGCGATGGCCATGATCATGGGTGCGGGCATCGCATGGGCATCAAGTGGGGTGCGATGGCCATGATCATGGGTGCGGGCATCGCATGGGCATCAAGTGGGGTGCGATGGCCATGATCATGGGTGCGGGCATCGCATGGGCATCAAGTGGGGTGCGATGGCCATGATCATGGGTGCGGGGCATCGCATGGGCATCAAGTGGGGTGCGATGGCCATGATCATGGGTGCGGGCATCGCATGGGCATCAAGTGGGGTGCGATGGCCATGATCATGGGTGCGGGCATCGCATGGGCATCAAGTGGGGTGCGATGGCCATGATCATGGGTGCGGGCATCGCATGGGCATCAAGTGGGGTGCGATGGCCATGATCATGGGTGCGGGCATCGCATGGGCATCAAGTGGGGTGCGATGGCCATGATCATGGGTGCGGGCATCGCATGGGCATCAAGTGGGGTGCGATGGCCATGATCATGGGTGCGGGCATCGCATGGGCATCAAGTGGGGTGCGATGGCCATGATCATGGGTGCGGGCATCGCATGGGCATCAAGTGGGGTGCGATGGCCATGATCATGGGTGCGGGCATCGCATGGGCATCAAGTGGGGTGCGATGGCCATGATCATGGGTGCGGGCATCGCATGGGCATCAAGTGGGGTGCGATGGCCATGATCATGGGTGCGGGCATCGCATGGGCATCAAGTGGGGTGCGATGGCCATGATCATGGGTGCGGGCATCGCATGGGCATCAAGTGGGGTGCGATGGCCATGATCATGGGTGCGGGCATCGCATGGGCATCAAGTGGGGTGCGATGGCCATGATCATGGGTGCGGGCATCGCATGGGCATCAAGTGGGGTGCGATGGCCATGATCATGGGTGCGGGCATCGCATGGGCATCAAGTGGGGTGCGATGGCCATGATCATGGGTGCGGGCATCGCATGGGCATCAAGTGGGGTGCGATGGCCATGATCATGGGTGCGGGCATCGCATGGGCATCAAGTGGGGTGCGATGGCCATGATCATGGGTGCGGGCATCGCATGGGCATCAAGTGGGGTGCGATGGCCATGATCATGGGTGCGGGCATCGCATGGGCATCAAGTGGGGTGCGATGGCCATGATCATGGGTGCGGGCATCGCATGGGCATCAAGTGGGGTGCGATGGCCATGATCATGGGTGCGGGCATCGCATGGGCATCAAGTGGGGTGCGATGGCCATGATCATGGGTGCGGGCATCGCATGGGCATCAAGTGGGGTGCGATGGCCATGATCATGGGTGCGGGCATCGCATGGGCATCAAGTGGGGTGCGATGGCCATGATCATGGGTGCGGGCCATCGCAATGGGCATCAAGTGGGGTGCGATGGCCATGATCATGGGTGCGGGCATCGCATGGGCATCAAGTGGGGTGCGATGGCCATGATCATGGGTGCGGGCATCGCATGGGCATCAAGTGGGGTGCGATGGCCATGATCATGGGTGCGGGCATCGCATGGGCATCAAGTGGGGTGCGATGGCCATGATCATGGGTGCGGGCATCGCATGGGCATCAAGTGGGGTGCGATGGCCATGATCATGGGTGCGGGCATCGCATGGGCATCAAGTGGGGTGCGATGGCCATGATCATGGGTGCGGGCATCGCATGGGCATCAAGTGGGGTGCGATGGCCATGATCATGGGTGCGGGCATCGCATGGGCATCAAGTGGGGTGCGATGGCCATGATCATGGGTGCGGGCATCGCATGGGCATCAAGTGGGGTGCGATGGCCATGATCATGGGTGCGGGCATCGCATGGGCATCAAGTGGGGTGCGATGGCCATGATCATGGGTGCGGGCATCGCATGGGCATCAAGTGGGGTGCGATGGCCATGATCATGGGTGCGGCCACGCATGGGCATCAAGTGGGGTCGTGCCATGATCATGGGTGGGGCATCGCATGGGCATCAAGTGGGGTGCGATGGCCATGATCATGGGTGCGGGCATCGCATGGGCATCAAGTGGGGTGCGATGGCCATGATCATGGGTGCGGGCATCGCATGGGCATCAAGTGGGGTGCGATGGCCATGATCATGGGTGCGGGCATCGCATGGGCATCAAGTGGGGTGCGATGGCCATGATCATGGGTGCGGGCATCGCATGGGCATCAAGTGGGGTGCGATGGCCATGATCATGGGTGCGGGCATCGCATGGGCATCAAGTGGGGTGCGATGGCCATGATCATGGGTGCGGGCATCGCATGGGCATCAAGTGGGGTGCGATGGCCATGATCATGGGTGCGGCATCGCATGGGCATCAAGTGGGGTGCGATGGCCATGATCATGGGTGCGGGCATCGCATGGGCATCAAGTGGGGTGCGATGGCCATGATCATGGGTGCGGGCATCGCATGGGCATCAAGTGGGGTGCGATGGCCATGATCATGGGTGCGGGCATCGCATGGGCATCAAGTGGGGTGCGATGGCCATGATCATGGGTGCGGGCATCGCATGGGCATCAAGTGGGGTGCGATGGCCATGATCATGGGTGCGGGCATCGCATGGGCATCAAGTGGGGGTGCGATGGCCATGATCATGGGTGCGGGGCATCGCTAATGAGGCATCAGTGGGGTGCGATGGCCATGATCATGGGGTGGGGCATCGCATGGGCATCAAGTGGGGTGCGATGGCCATGATCATGGGTGCGGGCATCGCATGGGCATCAAGTGGGGTGCGATGGCCATGATCATGGGTGCGGGGCATCGCATGGGCATCAAGTTGGGGTGCGATGGCCATGATCATGGGTGCGGGCATCGCATGGGCATCAAGTGGGGTGCGATGGCCATGATCATGGGTGCGGCCATCGCATGGGCATCAAGTGGGGTGCGATGGCCATGATCATGGGTGCGGGCATCGCATGGGCATCAAAGTGGGGTGCGATGGCCATGATCATGGGTGCGGGCATCGCATGGGCCATCAGTGGGGTGCGATGGCCATGATCATGGGTGCGGCCATCGCATGGGCATCAAGTGGGTGCGATGGCCATGGGTGCGGGCATCGCATGGGCATCAAGTGGGGTGCGATGGCCATGATCATGGGTGCGGGCATCGCATGGGCATCAGTGGGGTGCGATTGGCCATGATCATGGGTGCGGGCATGCGCATGGGCATCAAGTGGGGTGCGATGGCCATGATCATGGGTGCGGGCATCGCATGGGCATCAAGTGGGGTGCGATGGCCATGATCATGGGTGCGGCCATCGCATGGGCATCAAGTGGGGTGCGATGGCCATGATCATGGGTGCGGGCATCGCAATGGGCATCAAGTGGGGTGCGATGGCCATGATCATGGGTGCGGGCATCGCATGGGCATCAAGTGGGGTGCGATGGCCATGATCATGGGTGCGGGCCATCGCATGGGCATCAAGTGGGGTGCGATGGCCCATGATCATGGGTGCGGGCATCGCATGGGCATCAAGTGGGGTGCGATGGCCATGATCATGGGTGCGGGCATCGCATGGGCATCAAGTGGGTGCGATGGCCATGATCATGGGTGCGGGCATCGCATGGGCATCAAGTGGGGTGCGATGGCCATGATCATGGGTGCGGGCATCGCATGGGCATCAAGTGGGGTGCGATGGCCATGATCATGGGTGCGGGCATCGCATGGGCATCAAGTGGGGTGCGATGGCCATGATCATGGGTGCGGGCATCGCATGGGCATCAAGTGGGGTGCGATGGCCATGATCATGGGTGCGGGCATCGCATGGGCATCAAGTGGGGTGCGATGGCCATGATCATGGGTGCGGGCATCGCATGGGCATCAAGTGGGGTGCGATGGCCATGATCATGGGTGCGGGCATCGCATGGGCATCAAGTGGGGTGCGATGGCCATGATCATGGGTGCGGGCATCGCATGGGCATCAAGTGGGGTGCGATGGCCATGATCATGGGTGCGGGCATCGCATGGGCATCAAGTGGGGTGCGATGGCCATGATCATGGGTGCGGGCATCGCATGGGCATCAAGTGGGGTGCGATGGCCATGATCATGGGTGCGGGCATCGCATGGGCATCAAGTGGGGTGCGATGGCCATGATCATGGGTGCGGCATCGCATGGGCATCAAGTGGGGTGCGATGGCCATGATCATGGGTGCGGGCATCGCATGGGCATCAAGTGGGGTGCGATGGCCATGATCATGGGTGCGGGCATCGCATGGGCATCAAGTGGGGTGCGATGGCCATGATCATGGGTGCGGGCATCGCATGGGCATCAAGTGGGGTGCGATGGCCATGATCATGGGTGCGGGCATCGCATGGGCATCAAGTGGGGTGCGATGGCCATGATCATGGGTGCGGGCATCGCATGGGCATCAAGTGGGGTGCGATGGCCATGATCATGGGTGCGGGCATCGCATGGGCATCAAGTGGGGTGCGATGGCCATGATCATGGGTGCGGGCATCGCATGGGCATCAAGTGGGGTGCGATGGCCATGATCATGGGTGCGGGCATCGCATGGGCATCAAGTGGGGTGCGATGGCCATGATCATGGGTGCGGGCATCGCATGGGCATCAAGTGGGGTGCGATGGCCATGATCATGGGTGCGGGCATCGCATGGGCATCAAGTGGGGTGCGATGGCCATGATCATGGGTGCGGGCATCGCATGGGCATCAAGTGGGGTGCGATGGCCATGATCATGGGTGCGGGCATCGCATTGGGCATCAAGTGGGGTGCGATGGCCATGATCATGGGTGCGGGCATCGCATGGGCATCAAGTGGGGTGCGATGGCCCATGATCATGGTGCGGGCATCGCATGGCATCAAGTGGGGTGCGATGGCCATGATCATGGGTGCGGCCATCGCATGGGCATCAAGTGGGGTGCGATGGCCATGATCATGGGTGCGGGCATCGCATGGGCATCAAGTGGGGTGCGATGGCCCATGATCATGGGTGCGGGCATCGCATGGGCATCAAGTGGGGTGCGATGGCCATGATCATGGGTGCGGGCATCGCATGGGCATCAAGTGGGGTGCGATGGCCATGATCATGGGTGCGGGCATCGCATGGGCATCAAGTGGGGTGCGATGGCCATGATCATTGGGTGCGGGCATCGCATGGGATCAAGTGGGGTGCGATGGCCATGATACATGGGTGGCGGGCATCGCATGGGCATTCAAGTGGGGTGCGAATTGGCCGATGATTCATGGGTTGCGGGCATCGCATGGGCATCAAGTGGGTGCGATCGGCCATGATTGCATGGTTGCGGCATCGCATGGGCATCAAGTGGGGGTTAGCGATGGCACATGATCATGGGTGCGGGCATCGCTATGGGCATCAAGTGGGGTGCAGTATGGCCATGATCATGGGTGCGTGCATCGCATGGGCATCAGAATTGCGCGTGCAGGATGGCCAATGATCATCGGGTGCGGGCCATCGCATGGGCATCAAGTGGGGTGCGATGGCCATGGATCATGGTGCGGGCCATCGCATGGGCATCAAGTAGGGTGCGATGGCCATGATCAATGGGTAGCGGCATCGCAGGGCATCAAGTGGGGTGCGATGGCCATGATCATGGGTGCGGGCATCGCATGGGGCATCAAGTGGGGTTCGCGATGGCCATGATCATGGGTGCGGGCATCGCATGGGCATCAAGTGGGTGCGCATGGCCATGATCATGGGTGCGGGGCATCGCATGGCATCAAGTGGGGTGCGATGGCCATGATCATGGGTGCGGGCATCGCATGGGCATCAAGTGGGGTGCGATGGCCATGATCATGGGTGCGGGCATCGCATGGGCATCAAGTGGGGTGCGATGGCCATGATCATGGGTGCGGGCATCGCATGGGCATCAAGTGGGGTGCGATGGCCATGATCATGGGTGCGGGCATCGCATGGGCATCAAGTGGGGTGCGATGGCCATGATCATGGGTGCGGGCATCGCATGGGCATCAAGTGGGGTGCGATGGCCATGATCATGGGTGCGGGCATCGCATGGGCATCAAGTGGGGTGCGATGGCCATGATCATGGGTGCGGGCATCGCATGGGCATCAAGTGGGGTGCGATGGCCATGATCATGGGTGCGGGCATCGCATGGGCATCAAGTGGGGTGCGATGGCCATGATCATGGGTGCGGGCATCGCATGGGCATCAAGTGGGGTGCGATGGCCATGATCATGGGTGCGGGCATCGCATGGGCATCAAGTGGGGTGCGATGGCCATGATCATGGGTGCGGGCATCGCATGGGCATCAAGTGGGGTGCGATGGCCATGATCATGGGTGCGGGCATCGCATGGGCATCAAGTGGGGTGCGATGGCCATGATCATGGGTGCGGCCATCGCATGGGCATCAAGTGGGGTGCGATGGCCATGATCATGGGTGCCATGATCATGGGATAGCGCTGGTGCGGCAGACCAAGAACAGGCAGTAATACTTTCAGTGCAGCGTGCACTACATATATCAGCATGCACTCCTTGGGTGCCCTGCTGCCCTCCGTGCTGAGGGGCAGCTTCAAAGGCTGCTGCGCACGGGAGGCCAGGCACGTGGAAGGCGCAGAACAGCACAGCACGGTGCTCTGGACGGATGGTCTTGCGACGGCGTGGTTGCACCTGTGGATGTACGTCTGATGCAAATCAACTGTAGAGGCCACAATGGGACGAATCCTGCTGGCGTTTGGGGAATGAATGGGGCTGTACACGGTCACAATTAAAGCTGAGAGGTCAGACGCAATGCTAGATGGAACGCTTGCCTGCTAGGCGATTGTACATTGGCGAACGACATCGGTTTGCCTCAAAATGTGAAGCTCAGCCTGTCACATGGTCACAAGAGCATTGGCAACTCGTACGAACACGGAAGAATCTGGGTACAGGTGATTTGTGGTGTCTGCAAGCCGCAGAGCGTGCTGTGAGTGCCACACGTGTCTTTCATGCTTTGGAAAACTGGAGAAATCGTGAGGAGTCATCCCGTGCAGGCATGGGCAACAGCACAATCACGACATCGCAACTCCATCGATTACGAGGTCGATGGGGTGGATGCTGGTGTGCCTGGACGATCAGCCTCGGGACCGCAACTGCCAGCAGATGGGACCAGTGCATTGTTTGTGTTACACTGTGATGAATCAAGACCTCAGCAGCGCCGATGGAAGAAAACACAGAGCAAAACAAACAATCACAAGCAGCACTTTCACAGACCGGCCCAGTGCATCGTTTGTGTGCACATACACAATCAAGCCATCACATCTGTTCTGTTGTTTTCATGCGACCTGTGACGGCGGCCTGGAGTGCTAACTGTGATGCCGGACTCCGATCCAGACGTGTGCCAACTCACTGCATATTGTAATGCCCATTGTACTGCTCCAGACGTGGACACGGTCGTGTTCGGCACGTCAATTCTCGATAATGTCAATTCATACTGAGTAGAGAGAGCGCTCACCAGTAGCGCATCGTATGTCTGTGATGTCTCAATTCCAAAGGGCGATTGGGCTTTGTCTAATGCACGTGCTCCCGTTGCCAGTGCCACATTCCATGCAAATCCAAGGTTCTCGCCTCGAGGCTGTGGCACAAACGCACGACCTTTATGAACGTTTTGGGTCCTGAGGAATCGAGGAAGCGTGGGTGGTGCTTTGCGGGCGGTGCACCGAACGTTCCTGAGTGGAGCTCTCACTGAGCTCACTCACGGCCGAGGGCGATGCGCACGTACCCCAATATTTCGCGATATGTCGACTTGCTGCCATGGTGTTGATCAGACGTTGTTTTCGCTCTGGTTGCCAAGCGGTCTGGCGTTGGATACCGATGTACAAAAAGCTGGTGTTGAGACCAGGCGAGGTCAACACAGGGGCATGTAGACATTGACAGTTGGCACTTGTAAACATGTGTTCGTTACTGCAGTCACATCCGGGCCACAGAGGGCAGATGCTACACCAGAAGTCACGCCTGCGCAGCAGTTGTTATGCATTTTCGACATTTTTTTATTCACGGATGTCGACGATGATGCTTGAGGTACAATCAAGCCGTGTTTGTGCACCGCTGCAGCAAACGTGTGTCAGGCCCTGCACCCACATGCAGGAGCACATGCCTGAATGAAACCAGCAAATGAAAGCCTGTTCGATCGCGCGGAAGAGCCATTCAGGCGATTACATGAGCAGTCCAGGCGACCACCACCAACCCAATGTCAGCTGGAGCAACATGGAGGCATCCAGTGAGCTCCGACACGCACACATACTGATTAAGAACATGCAATGCTGCCCGGCATGTACAGCAACTAAGGGACACAAGACGGAAACCGACGGATGCTTCTATAGGTCGATGCTGTGGCCATGATGGCTTGCTAGGACAGGCGCTTGCCTCCCCTTCTGTACCCGCTGCCCCGCTCAAGGCCTCATGAGACGCAGATCCGCAAGCATTTGTCGAAGCAAGCCGCAACCTGGGCATGTCTAGCTCTGCGCCAGCGGCATGGGCCAAGATACATGTGAAGCCAAATGTTGCATGCTGCCTCCTGGCTACTTTTATCACAGCCAACATCCATCCAAGCATCGTGATCGCGCACCTGGACGCCCTTGAATGGCTACACCGCGCGCTGTCACTACTCTCAGTCACCCTCCACTACTCAGACTTTGTTCTCCTGTGGCGTCTGGGGACCGATGCTGCACGACTGACAGCAACCAAGGCGGTCATGCTATTGTGCTATCACAGCTATTTCGACCAAGCTGTACCTTACACTGGCTCCACTACTCGGGCCAATCGAGGCATGCCCGTTCAACAGTCGGCTCTTGTTTGTGTTTGTCAAAATCCTTACGTTGTGATCGTGGGCGTTCTCAATGTCGTGTGGACGGTGGGCCATGGACCACCCACACACACCATACAGGTGCGCCCCACGTGAGCAACAGCATCTCACTCCCCCGCATCCGGCTGACCAATGTTCATCCACACTGTATTCCTTCACTGTTGCTGTGCTTTTTGGTGCAGTAGGCATTATGTGAGACACGTCTGTCTGGCTGGCGGTTGCCTGTAGCCATCCTGTACATCTCCCCTGCACCGCTGTGCTTCCGCCCATCCACTGTTCTGTACAAGGCGTTGCTATTGTCCCTCCAGTGAATGCTTTTCCTAGGCTGGGCTACAAATACCATCACATATGTAGCACATATGCGACGTGTGCATATCCCTCGACATATGTGGCATATGGTTCGCATGGCCGCGACCCACAAGCCAGTGCCATACACAGCTCCGCCATCGTGGCGATCCCTGCGCGTCATGTTTTGCAGTGGAGTCTACAGCGTGTATGGCAGTGGCCAGGAGCATGCCTACCGGATGCTGTCCACTTGCAGATGCTGTCCACCTACGGATGCTGTCCACTAGAACCAGATTGCTGCGCTGGCTGACTGTCAGTCCCGCTGTGCAGGACTCTGGCTGAGCCGATGATGACCGGTGCTGTGCGTGCTCTGCGTGTCGCGGACGCTTTCACCGACATGCTTGAGATTCAGCTGATGCTGCAGATGGTGCGCCTTGCTTGCTGCCCATGCATGTGCTGGGCACATGGCACACGACAGGTGGCATGCTGACCGGGCGCCCTGCCCTGCTTTGCATGTGCAACGCATGGCACAACCAGGCAGATGCAAAGCAGCGTGAGCGGCCAGCGCAGCACACAGCGCCCGCGCATGGTGGCAACACTCGTGGCACTGCCGGCTGGTTTACCCTTTGGCTCTTGGGTCCCGGTTCGCCGAAGAGTGCCTAATCGGCTGCGGCAAGTATATCAGTTTATATTGTACATTTAACAATTTACAGAATTGTGTTGTGCACAAGCTGTATGCTGTGCCGCGTGCTGTGACTGCGTGCTCCCCTCACCACTGAGGCTGTGAATAATATTTTAGTGATCTACATGCATTAAACTGTGCGAAACGATGCAGGCACGGTCGCCGTGCGTGTGGTTTGGCTCACCTGGCCGCTGCAGTAACTGGGTTGCGCTGGTGACGGTGGCCGGCATGGCCGCAGGGACTGACATGTGCCTCAGTGTCTTCCTGTCCGTATCAGGCAGCAGCATCGGCCGCCCACACCGCCTGGAATGGATGCAGCGGTGTGCTCCCGGGGGGTTGGGGGTTTCTTTTTGAGTCAAAGTTCAGGCACAGTGCGGAGGCTTCAGCAGCCAGCTGCGGCAGTGTTTGACCGTGTTGGCTTGACGACTGCTCCGGAAGCCTTGCGTGCATTCTGTTTCGGTCCGGGAGGACCCCAACCGCCTCATGAGGCCTCAGCAGCAGTGCTGCATGTGATCATTACGTAGCACCACATGTGACGGGGAACAGCTGCTGCTGGGGCTCACCGTGACTGCGAGAGACTTACTTGGTTGCAGTCACCGAACCAGCGCTTGCGTCCACTGGCTCAGCTCTGTCTGCAGCACTCAGTCCAGCTTGGTGCGTCCAAGCCCGCAGCTTGAATGCATCCAAGCTGCCGTGCTCATGCTCAGCTGGTCACCGTGGTGCCACAGCACGGCCTGCTGCGCGTGCGAACCGCATGGGGCCATGCAACTTCCAAGCACGCCGCGGCACCTCAGCGAGGCACTGAGACGTCGACCGAGCACAGCCGCATCGGCGACGAGGGACGCAGGCACGCGGCACAGCATGACACAGCATGGCACAGCAGAGCACAGCCACCAGTCACCATGCCGTGTCCTGCACTCACGGCATCACCACTGTGCAGGATCATCACCCGTGTTCATGTGCTGTCCTTCCTGCGCGAGCTCACAGTGCTGGTGATTACGATTGTCAAGCTCAGCAGCGACGTCGCCACTGCAAGGTCGCCGGTCGGCAGCAATGGCGGCGGTGGCCGCAGCGGCGGCGGTGGCGGCGGTAGCGGTGTCAGCACACCCCAGCAGGATCTCAGGTGCAGCTCAAACAGGAACCACACGCATGCACACCACACGCATGAGGTCCCCCCTGTCTGTCTGCTGTCGTTGACGATCATGACTCGGAGCCCACTATGGCTTTGCTGTTGACCTATAGTAGTGCTATAGGTGTCCATGACTGCTCTTCAGATTCGTGCGTGTGTTGACCAGCCATACCTGCAATGACAACTTGTTGTTGAGCAGCCTGTCCAGCCCTGCACATGTCCCCACAGCCAGTTTTCGCAGGTGTTGTGGATGCATGCATGATCCCACTGGTGCGGGCGTTGGACGCAGCTTGCCCTTGTCACCTGTGGCGGGCGCACACCACATCGCGGCGCACCACTGGGTTGGTTGAGTATAGGAAGATTCGTGGAGTTGCGGAAAGGGCTGCTCTCTGCGTTAGACGGCTTACTGCTCGATTAAACGGAAGCGGGGGTTGACATTGGTTTGATTGGTTTGATTGGGTACTCATTGGTAAATATGCATGCTGTACGCAATCAAGTCCTATTATATTGCTAAACCGAAGGATGTATCTGACTGCGAGCTAACCCTATACCAAGTGCGGCGGGCGTGCCTAGTGTGGGCCATGTACGTGGGTCAGCCAGCGCACACTCCGTGTGAGATTGGAGTTTGCGGCAGTCTGTGGGTCGTGCAGGCCACGCTGCTGCGTGTGGCGTGCGAATGGCGGCTTTGGTTTCGCCTTCTCCCAAGCGCGCTCTAAAAAACTCTAACACCTGTCTATGAGTGACAAAGATTGACACCAATCAAAAGTTTTAGCCTGTGGTCGGTATCTCTGAGAGACTGCAACGATGCAACGACGTGACTGGCGGGCGTCCATGTGCAGGAGCACTGCCATGCTCACGGTCACGTCGTTGATGGTCACGCTGACAACGTTCGCGTGCACGATGCTCGGCGTGCGGCGCCTCAAGCTCATCGCAGCACGCGTCGTGCACAGCGCCACCTCTACTGTCAGCCGCGCCTCCACCCGCACCCGGCGCGGCATCTCCACCCTGAAGCCGTCGGCCCTGCCGACCTCGCCGCCGCAGCACGCCGAGCATGCCTGCGTCGCTCGTGACTCGACGCCGCCTGCAGCGGCCATAGCAGCGCTGTGAAGTCAGGCAAGCGCCCCAGAAGACGTCGGGAATCGTTTGCAGTGCGGGAGCGACATCACCCACCAGACATCTCATGATGCGACTGCACCCTTGGCACTGCTGGATGTAGCTCCGCTACTAGTACTGCCAGATGTTCACACTGCCGGATGTAGCTCGCAGTGTCGCTATGCAGCTACATAGCTGCAACACTGCCGGGTGTGGCTCCGACACTGGCCTGCTGCCCCGTGATCATGAAGGCACACGCATGAGGGGGCGCCAGTGCTGTGCAAGCACAGCACGCATGACAGGGTGCCAACGTTGTGCAAGCACAGCACGCATGACGGGGCGCCAGTGCTGTGCAAGCACAGCATGCATGACAGGGTGCCAATGTTGGGAGCATTCATGAGTACTCACAACACTGGCGGCGGCGTCATGCATGCCATGTGTCCGCTTGGGTCCACGATGGCAAGCGCACATGGATGCTGCTGCGAAGCGACACGTTCCCACCGTGAAGACCGGGCAATTCGACGCTGGCCGACAGTTTGCCCAACCCGTCTGTACCATGGCCGGTCACTTGCGCCGCACCGACTCCAGCAATCACCAAATGTGCACCACGCTTCAAGGCGAGTGACCTGGACGCGTCCAGCGATGGTTCCAAGAACCTGCCGACGGTTTCAAGAACCTGCCGACGGTTTCAAGAACCGCATGGATACACGAATGGCAGCGCGTGCCTGTGACCTCCCTTGCATGAGCGGGAACAAGGAGGTGTGCGGTGTGGCACCTTTTCGCGTGCCCAACACTACCAGCAAGACGCTCCAGCCGACCCTGGCTACTCGACGATTGTAACCCGTGGCACAAACCAACCGGGAGCTCCCGGCACTGCAGCAGCAGGCTGAGCGGCGCTCGCCGATCATGCTTGACGAAAGATGCTGGTCAAGGTTATGGGTACATCGCAGATAGATTAAGGAGTGGCACGTTTACGCAAGGTTGGCGCTCGCCTGGTTCCGCAGAATGAAGAGTTCGTTGCACGGAATGCGTCGTTGATGTTCGGCCTGCAGACCTCAGTCCTTTACCGTTGGTGAGCTACACCTGGCGTGCGCTTGCCAGTGGTCAGTACTGCTGTGAACACGAGCAAGGAAGGCAACGTGAGCTGTTGGTGGGCAGGTGGCGGCGCGGCTGAATTCTTACGCCATGGGCGCTGGTGCGTCCGCGGCAGGCGGCGCTGGTGTGTGTCATGAGCCATACTGTGCGCTCAAGAGTCTAGTGACACATACATACAACGTCCCACAGTCCAGAAGTAAAACAACCCCTTGGGTTGGGCGCTTTTCTGGTTCTTGACAGTGTGTCCGGGGAGGCGGCGCTGGTGTGTCCTCAGCCAAGTCTTCAGCAGCTTTCTCCTGAGGAGGCTCCGGGGCGGAGGTAGATGTGGATTCCTCTGGCTCTGGGGACGCGTCGGGAAATGGGCGTGCTGCCGCGTCCTCAGGCGCCGGCCCTGGAGAAGCGGGAGCGGCGCCGCCAGTGGGCTCGGGTGGCGCAGGCACTCACCTGGTCCAAGGCCATTTCGGCATATGCCTACGGTATACCGAGCTCTTTTGTTCACAAGGTTGTCGCAGTATGCTCTGGTCGGAAGTCACATGTGTACCACACGTACACATACTGCAGGCGTTCCATTGGGCTTGTAGGAGCATGAGCAAGGCCTCTGGGGAGTGTACGAGCATGAGCCAGGCCTTAATTGAGAGAATGAGCAAGAGCATTGGTCCAGTTTAGCTGGGCCAATAGTTGCTCACGTACATGCACAGGCTGCTGCATTGTATCCCCATGTGCAGCTTATCATGGCAAACTTCACTGATATCATATGATAGCGCATTATAACGTACACAGCTGCCCATGCGCAGTATTTTATGGTGTGTATGTTGACATTGCCGTATCCATGAGCCTGGACATTGACACATGGTGAGCTTGGCCATGTGCCACACTAGCCCCCACGCCAAGGCATGTGGCAAACATGCGCCAGAAACCAAAATCGTAGCAGATTAGTAGCCGAAGCTGCATGAGGTAGCTCCTCTGTGTGACATCACACAGCATCATGATGCCCACAACAGCAGAGTCATGCACAGAGCAAAGCCAGCCTGCAGCGTGGTCCAGCAGATGATCAATGCAAATGCGGTCCATGACAGCCTCTATCTCGATGAGGATTTTTGAAGTGAAATTTCCAGGCGAACAGCAACTTCTTGACATAGGCATGCCTGACCGGGTGATTCCGGCGATATCAACGCCTGGCCACGCGCCGTTGTTGATATCTAGCATCCGGAGATATGCGTCGCGGGACTATCTCAAGAGGCAAGGTTGTCCACATGCGTCAGAAAGGATCGTACTCGCAGCCATAGGCCTGAACCCTCCGAGCTCCGGCCACGTATGCTATAGCTAGTGTGTCGGAGTACTTAGGAATGTATGTGCCATATGATCTACAGGTGTGATCACTCATCATGCGATTGCCAGCAGCTGCACAGGCGCTGCAGAGCTCCCCGCGGACCCCGGCAAGTTCAGGATGCAGCGCTGAGTATTGAATCCCCTAACGCCACCTCGCATGCATGTGCATGATGAGCGCGCGCGCCATGTCCGACACCGTGCGATCACATGAATGCACGTGTGTTTTCCCGCAGCTGCGCTTGGTAAGAACAGGCGACGTCCCGAGAATGCTCAGATTCCTTATCCGGTGGATTCCCTGCTGTGCTGAAGCTTCATGTGTCAGGAACAGCAGTATATGCAAGCCTGAACGTACCCTCAGAATGATTACTTGAGCACGAGCGGGCACATATTGCGTTGATCCGTTTTCTCTGTTTTCAGAAGGTTGCACTGGGAGCACGGGCTGGTGCGATAGGTATGAGTTGTGAGGGCTCAATAATCTACGGCATGAATGATCAGGCTGCCGCTCTGCTCCAGATGCCACTGGCCGACTTTGCCCACCTGCTGGTGCGTGCCGCTACATCGTACCTCACTGCGGTCACCTGATATCCTCGTAGCACCACAGAACAGCCTAGAAATTTGTATGCCTTGTTCTTGGCTCTTCCGGCTCCAAATGGGCGACACTCACCCTTCCTCCGCCAGGTTTGCAGTGCCTGGGCGTCCCGCGCACGAAGTGGATGTGCATTTCGGCACGGCGAGGCGTCGGAATTCCCTCTATTATCAAATATTGCATTCTGTGTTCTCTGATATGTTCTACATCAGGGCCTAGTATGGCGAAGCGCGACAACATGCTTCCGTAGGCAGCTGGTGACGCGCACGTTCTGGGTAGTTGGGAATCCATCACAGCTGTTGTCACACTATTTTACAGCTCTCTTGATCCGGCTTGTTTTCGTGTGCAGGAGTTGGCATCCACTACGGCGAACACGGCCAGCTCGAAGAACGGTACGGCCTTACGCCCCGCCAACATCCACTGCCAATTTAACGAAGGCCCCTGCTTTGATCTCGTATCGCCTGCAGTGAGTGAGAGGGTCGCCGAAAAGCCTGATGCAGTGGCGCAGAGCTGCGCTCGCTTTCCTCTTGTATGGCAGCGCGTGTACAGCCAGCGCTACATCAAGCAATTCAAGAATGTGCGGTGCCAGGTACGCCTGACTGTAGGCTCAATCACCAATAACCTTGCGTTATCTGCATGCTCTGCTCCGTCGCGGCTTATGCTGTTTCGGGATGGAAGGAAGCAGATGCCAGGCTCCCACTCAAGCAGGTTTGTTCGGCAGGCTGAGAGTGGCCGCAACAATGCCTCGCATGTGTGCAGTCGCTGTGTCGTGAACTCATGGATTGCAAACTGCGAACATAGTGTTGTGACCAATGGCACCCACCGCGCAATCTGCAAAGTTCTGTGGATGTCATGCCAGCAGCTAAGCAGTTCATGCCAAACAAGGCTTTTACCTTCACCCTCTGAATGCCGCACGTTGAACTGGCGTTGATATGCACGTGGCGAAAACAGCATCGCGTGCAGGTGTCTGGACCTGAGCCCCAGACACCAGCCGAAGCCGGCGGCACGAGTGCATGCACGGCACCCAAAGCCACATGTGAACCGCTAACCGCAGCGCGACTCGACCCAGTCAAGCCAGCACGCCCCCTGTCCCCCAAAGCCACACGCTGCGGCCAGGTTCCCCCAGACTCGCTGCTCCCCGATCAAGCCCCCCCCAAGCTCGGTGGCGCGTCCCCATGCCATGCCAGCTCCGCAGCGTGCTCTGACTCCACAAATTCCCTCGACGTCAACTCCGTCGACGTCTCCCGGCCGTTCCCCAACTCGTCCAGCGGAGAGCTCAGCCCGGGACGCAGCCCCGGCGACGCGCCGCGTCAGCGCGTGGCCGGTTCTCCCACCGCCCCGCCCGCGTCGCCACCCTACTTCGCGCCCACCCACCGCGCAGGCAACATCCCGCTGCGCCCAACCCGCTGTAGGGCTCAGCGCTACAACGCGCTTGATCCCCTCCCCCACCAGCCGCCAGCCGCCCGTGCCGCGCCTTCCCCAGCATGCGCGCCGGCAACCAGCACAGCAGCCTCGTACGGCGACGCTCGCGGTCGCGCCACTTCCGCAGCCATGCAGCGGAACGGCGGCGGCGCCGCCGTCATGCGCGCGGACAGCGCGGTTCAAACTGCCCCCGCCGCACACCCGGCCGCAGCAGCAGCCTTGCGCGGACGGCAGCTGGGTGCTGCGGCAGTGAGCGCCGCGTCCGGCGTGCTCGCCGTCCTGCTGTGGCTGCTGCAGGCAACCGCACTGGCCGCGCTGTGCACCGCAGCCACAGCGTGGCTCTCCGTCGCGCTGCCTGTGTACGGGATGTGGAAGCTTCTGGCATATGCTGGGCGGCAGGCAGCCGGACGGGTTCGCAGCATGATGGCTTCAGCCGCACGGGCGATGTCGCGTGCGACTGGACGCTGGCATGTTCCCCCCCCGCCCCAGCCGCCCAGGCTGCTGCTCCCGGCCGCCGCTGGGGCCAGCGCAGGGGCCGCTGGGGCCGCAAATTGGCCGTCAACACCAAAGCAACACCAAAGTGATCACCACGCTAGTGTGCCCATTTGCAGATGTGGGCGCCAACCCAGCGCATGACGCAACCCCGTCACTCTACACGCAAAGCCTCACGCGCCGCTCAGCCACCCAGCACGTGAGATCCGGCCAGGCGATTGCGAAAATAAGATTGCCCGCCGCGAGCTGCACGCCGGTGAGGCGTGAGGCACGCCGGTGAGGCATGCCTGCTCGCATCAGCGCAGCATGGCACAGCACAGAGCGTGTCACGCGGCCAGTCGCAGGAGGACCGGGTTGTGCACAGCCAATGTGCCACGCAGCGACCGCTCAAGCCTGTGATTGAGTGCCAGCTTTGAACAGCGGCCGTGCTCTGGTGGCCATGCTCTGTGTGTGTGTGTGTGTGTGTGTGTGTGTGTGTGAGCTCTGGTGCGGCCACCTGGTGCCCAGGCCGCTGTGCGGTGCGTGGAAAGCCGTGCTGTGGCCTCTGGTGGACGCGGCGTGCTGCGTGTCAGGTGTGAAGGGTGCGGCAGCGCGCGTGATGCGTCGGGGACGGCCGAGGATGCCCAGGGCACAGCGTGCTCGCCGTGCCAGCAGGGCACAGCATGGGCACATCAGGGCACAGCGTGCGCACATCAGGGCACAGCGTGCGCACATCAGGGCACAGTGTGCGCACATCAGGGCACAGCGTGCGCAGGCAGGCTCCTGGAGTTCCGGATCAGGCATGACTTGGTGAACACATGTAGTTTGAGTGACATGCCGGTAGGGTTGATGCATGCGATGGTGGGTACACAGAGCTGCGTGAGACTAGTGAGAGTAGTACCACCACATCGCTGTTCCCGTACAATAAACGGCGGACAACGGCAGTCATGATGCGCATGATGGTGTGCGTGTGCATGCCCCCTGCTGCACCTGCGACGAGCTGGCGTGGTTGCTTGCGTATGAGTCATATGATATGACGCCTGCTTGCATGGCAGCACAACGGCACATTCCCGGCAGAACTACATGGCCGTGCATAACGACACATTGCCGGCAGAACTACATGGCCGTGCATGACGGCACACTGCCGGCAGAACTACATGGCCTCCTGCACGAGCCTACATGGCCGGCCCCGGTTGTGGTGGCTGACGGAAGTCGGTAGGCAGCATGAGGCGGTCGAGGGATATGCGTCTGCTTGCATATGACGCCTCTTTCTGATCACGGGTTTGTGATCAGAAAGACCATGTCCAGGGTAGCACGGCTCACGGGTGCGCAGTTCGTGCCAGGTGATCGCCTGGCCGGCTCGCATCTGCTGGGTAGCATGTGAGTCTAGACTCTAGTTGTACGTTCGCTTGGTGCACTGGATCGGAGCCCCTCGATGTTACGGTGCATATGACACCTGCCCGCATCTGAGTCCCTGCTGTAGCATAATCCCGTACCCTGTCAGATATACTGAACCCTAAAACTCGGGGAGTGTGGCTGAGCAGGCCTCAGAGTGCATGAGCTCTGACGGCTTGCACTCTTAAGAGAGCTAGTGCTTGATCAGGCGGTCCAGCCGGGGCAGGTTGCAGACCATGATGCAGTGTCAGTGATACTGTATCACAAGTGTGAATGAGCCGGTCCGAGCGACTGTGTATGTAAATGGGTCCGCCGTCAGGCAGCAGACCCTCTTGGCTGTCCTGGGCTGTCCTTCAGCCATGAGACAGCAAACGTGGATGGCTGAGCCCCACACTGTGTTCCTGCTCGCTGTTTACATTGTGCCCCTGGCCGGTTCCCACTGCCTGCGTTCCTGCCTGTGTCCCCGGCTGTGTTTCTGAACTTGTTGCTGTGTTTCTGAACCTGTTCCTAGCTGTCGACCTGCAAGTGTTCCTCACTGTGTCCCAGGTAGTGTTCCTGGCTGTGTGTGACCTATGGTCGTGTCCTATGGCCTTTGGTCCTGAACTTGTTCCTGGCTGCGGCCCTGAATGTGTGCCTAGCTGTGGTCCTGAATGAATCGCTGCCTGTGTTGATGGCTGTGCCCCTGGCTGTGTGTGCGATCCTGGCGGGCGTCCATGTGCAGGAGCACTGCCATGCTCACGGTCACGTCGTTGATGGTCACGCTGACAACGTTCGCGTGCACGATGCTCGGCGTGCGGCGCCTCAAGCTCATCGCAGCACGCGTCGTGCACAGCGCCACCTCCGCTGTCAGCCGCGCCTCCACCCGCACCCGGCGCGGCATCTCCACCCTGAAGCCGTCGGCCCTGCCGACCTCGCCGCCGCAGCACGCCGAGCATGCCTGCGTCGCTCGTGACTCGACGCCGCCTGCAGCGGCCATAGCAGCGCCGTGAAGTCAGGCAAGCGCCCCAGAAGACGTCGGGAATCGTTTGCAGTGCGGGAGCGACATCACCCACCAGACATCTCATGATGCGACTGCACCCTTGGCACTGCTGGATGTAGCTCCGCTACTAGTACTGCCAGATGTTCACACTGCCGGATGTAGCTCGCAGTGTCGCTATGCAGCTACATAGCTGCAACACTGCCGGGTGTGGCTCCGACACTGGCCTGCTGCCCCGTGATCATGAAGGCACACGCATGAGGGGGCGCCAGTGCTGTGCAAGCACAGCACGCATGACAGGGTGCCAACGTTGTGCAAGCACAGCACGCATGACGGGGCGCCAGTGCTGTGCAAGCACAGCATGCATGACAGGGTGCCAATGTTGGGAGCATTCATGAGTACTCACAACACTGGCGGCGGCGTCATGCATGCCATGTGTCCGCTTGGGTCCACGATGGCAAGCGCACATGGATGCTGCTGCGAAGCGACACGTTCCCACCGTGAAGACCGGGCAATTCGACGCTGGCCGACAGTTTGCCCAACCCGTCTGTACCATGGCCGGTCACTTGCGCCGCACCGACTCCAGCAATCACCAAATGTGCACCACGCTTCAAGGCGAGTGACCTGGACGCGTCCAGCGATGGTTCCAAGAACCTGCCGACGGTTTCAAGAACCTGCCGACGGTTTCAAGAACCGCATGGATACACGAATGGCAGCGCGTGCCTGTGACCTCCCTTGCATGAGCGGGAACAAGGAGGTGTGCGGTGTGGCACCTTTTCGCGTGCCCAACACTACCAGCAAGACGCTCCAGCCGACCCTGGCTACTCGACGATTGTAACCCGTGGCACAAACCAACCGGAGCTCCCGGCACTGCAGCAGCAGGCTGAGCGGCGCTCGCCGATCATGCTTGACGAAAGATGCTGGTCAAGGTTATGGGTACATCGCAGATAGATTAAGGAGTGGCACGTTTACGCAAGGTTGGCGCTCGCCTGGTTCCGCAGAATGAAGAGTTCGTTGCACGGAATGCGTCGTTGATGTTCGGCCTGCAGACCTCAGTCCTTTACCGTTGGTGAGCTACACCTGGCGTGCGCTTGCCAGTGGTCAGTACTGCTGTGAACACGAGCAAGGAAGGCAACGTGAGCTGTTGGTGGGCAGGTGGCGGCGCGGCTGAATTCTTACGCCATGGGCGCTGGTGCGTCCGCGGCAGGCGGCGCTGGTGTGTGTCATGAGCCATACTGTGCGCTCAAGAGTCTAGTGACACATACATACAACGTCCCACAGTCCAGAAGTAAAACAACCCCTTGGGTTGGGCGCTTTTCTGGTTCTTGACAGTGTGTCCGGGGGAGGCGGCGCTGGTGTGTCCTCAGCCAAGTCTTCAGCAGCTTTCTCCTGAGGAGGCTCCGGGGCGGAGGTAGATGTGGATTCCTCTGGCTCTGGGGACGCGTCGGGAAATGGGCGTGCTGCCGCGTCCTCAGGCGCCGGCCCTGGAGAAGCGGGAGCGGCGCCGCCAGTGGGCTCGGGTGGCGCAGGCACTCACCTGGTCCAAGGCCATTTCGGCATATGCCTACGGTATACCGAGCTCTTTTGTTCACAAGGTTGTCGCAGTATGCTCTGGTCGGAAGTCACATGTGTACCACACGTACACATACTGCAGGCGTTCCATTGGGCTTGTAGGAGCATGAGCAAGGCCTCTGGGGAGTGTACGAGCATGAGCCAGGCCTTAATTGAGAGAATGAGCAAGAGCATTGGTCCAGTTTAGCTGGGCCAATAGTTGCTCACGTACATGCACAGGCTGCTGCATTGTATCCCCATGTGCAGCTTATCATGGCAAACTTCACTGATATCATATGATAGCGCATTATAACGTACACAGCTGCCCATGCGCAGTATTTTATGGTGTGTATGTTGACATTGCCGTATCCATGAGCCTGGACATTGACACATGGTGAGCTTGGCCATGTGCCACACTAGCCCCCACGCCAAGGCATGTGGCAAACATGCGCCAGAAACCAAAATCGTAGCAGATTAGTAGCCGAAGCTGCATGAGGTAGCTCCTCTGTGTGACATCACACAGCATCATGATGCCCACAACAGCAGAGTCATGCACAGAGCAAAGCCAGCCTGCAGCGTGGTCCAGCAGATGATCAATGCAAATGCGGTCCATGACAGCCTCTATCTCGATGAGGATTTTTGAAGTGAAATTTCCAGGCGAACAGCAACTTCTTGACATAGGCATGCCTGACCGGGTGATTCCGGCGATATCAACGCCTGGCCACGCGCCGTTGTTGATATCTAGCATCCGGAGATATGCGTCGCGGGACTATCTCAAGAGGCAAGGTTGTCCACATGCGTCAGAAAGGATCGTACTCGCAGCCATAGGCCTGAACCCTCCGAGCTCCGGCCACGTATGCTATAGCTAGTGTGTCGGAGTACTTAGGAATGTATGTGCCATATGATCTACAGGTGTGATCACTCATCATGCGATTGCCAGCAGCTGCACAGGCGCTGCAGAGCTCCCCGCGGACCCCGGCAAGTTCAGGATGCAGCGCTGAGTATTGAATCCCCTAACGCCACCTCGCATGCATGTGCATGATGAGCGCGCGCGCCATGTCCGACACCGTGCGATCACATGAATGCACGTGTGTTTTCCCGCAGCTGCGCTTGGTAAGAACAGGCGACGTCCCGAGAATGCTCAGATTCCTTATCCGGTGGATTCCCTGCTGTGCTGAAGCTTCATGTGTCAGGAACAGCAGTATATGCAAGCCTGAACGTACCCTCAGAATGATTACTTGAGCACGAGCGGGCACATATTGCGTTGATCCGTTTTCTCTGTTTTCAGAAGGTTGCACTGGGAGCACGGGCTGGTGCGATAGGTATGAGTTGTGAGGGCTCAATAATCTACGGCATGAATGATCAGGCTGCCGCTCTGCTCCAGATGCCACTGGCCGACTTTGCCCACCTGCTGGTGCGTGCCGCTACATCGTACCTCACTGCGGTCACCTGATATCCTCGTAGCACCACAGAACAGCCTAGAAATTTGTATGCCTTGTTCTTGGCTCTTCCGGCTCCAAATGGGCGACACTCACCCTTCCTCCGCCAGGTTTGCAGTGCCTGGGCGTCCCGCGCACGAAGTGGATGTGCATTTCGGCACGGCGAGGCGTCGGAATTCCCTCTATTATCAAATATTGCATTCTGTGTTCTCTGATATGTTCTACATCAGGGCCTAGTATGGCGAAGCGCGACAACATGCTTCCGTAGGCAGCTGGTGACGCGCACGTTCTGGGTAGTTGGGAATCCATCACAGCTGTTGTCACACTATTTTACAGCTCTCTTGATCCGGCTTGTTTTCGTGTGCAGGAGTTGGCATCCACTACGGCGAACACGGCCAGCTCGAAGAACGGTACGGCCTTACGCCCCGCCAACATCCACTGCCAATTTAACGAAGGCCCCTGCTTTGATCTCGTATCGCCTGCAGTGAGTGAGAGGGTCGCCGAAAAGCCTGATGCAGTGGCGCAGAGCTGCGCTCGCTTTCCTCTTGTATGGCAGCGCGTGTACAGCCAGCGCTACATCAAGCAATTCAAGAATGTGCGGTGCCAGGTACGCCTGACTGTAGGCTCAATCACCAATAACCTTGCGTTATCTGCATGCTCTGCTCCGTCGCGGCTTATGCTGTTTCGGGATGGAAGGAAGCAGATGCCAGGCTCCCACTCAAGCAGGTTTGTTCGGCAGGCTGAGAGTGGCCGCAACAATGCCTCGCATGTGTGCAGTCGCTGTGTCGTGAACTCATGGATTGCAAACTGCGAACATAGTGTTGTGACCAATGGCACCCACCGCGCAATCTGCAAAGTTCTGTGGATGTCATGCCAGCAGCTAAGCAGTTCATGCCAAACAAGGCTTTTACCTTCACCCTCTGAATGCCGCACGTTGAACTGGCGTTGATATGCACGTGGCGAAAACAGCATCGCGTGCAGGTGTCTGGACCTGAGCCCCAGACACCAGCCGAAGCCGGCGGCACGAGTGCATGCACGGCACCCAAAGCCACATGTGAACCGCTAACCGCAGCGCGACTCGACCCAGTCAAGCCAGCACGCCCCCTGTCCCCCAAAGCCACACGCTGCGGCCAGGTTCCCCCAGACTCGCTGCTCCCCGATCAAGCCCCCCCCAAGCTCGGTGGCGCGTCCCCATGCCATGCCAGCTCCGCAGCGTGCTCTGACTCCACAAATTCCCTCGACGTCAACTCCGTCGACGTCTCCCGGCCGTTCCCCAACTCGTCCAGCGGAGAGCTCAGCCCGGGACGCAGCCCCGGCGACGCGCCGCGTCAGCGCGTGGCCGGTTCTCCCACCGCCCCGCCCGCGTCGCCACCCTACTTCGCGCCCACCCACCGCGCAGGCAACATCCCGCTGCGCCCAACCCGCTGTAGGGCTCAGCGCTACAACGCGCTTGATCCCCTCCCCCACCAGCCGCCAGCCGCCCGTGCCGCGCCTTCCCCAGCATGCGCGCCGGCAACCAGCACAGCAGCCTCGTACGGCGACGCTCGCGGTCGCGCCACTTCCGCAGCCATGCAGCGGAACGGCGGCGGCGCCGCCGTCATGCGCGCGGACAGCGCGGTTCAAACTGCCCCCGCCGCACACCCGGCCGCAGCAGCAGCCTTGCGCGGACGGCAGCTGGGTGCTGCGGCAGTGAGCGCCGCGTCCGGCGTGCTCGCCGTCCTGCTGTGGCTGCTGCAGGCAACCGCACTGGCCGCGCTGTGCACCGCAGCCACAGCGTGGCTCTCCGTCGCGCTGCCTGTGTACGGGATGTGGAAGCTTCTGGCATATGCTGGGCGGCAGGCAGCCGGACGGGTTCGCAGCATGATGGCTTCAGCCGCACGGGCGATGTCGCGTGCGACTGGACGCTGGCATGTTCCCCCCCCCGCCCCAGCCGCCCAGGCTGCTGCTCCCGGCCGCCGCTGGGGCCAGCGCAGGGGCCGCTGGGGCCGCAAATTGGCCGTCAACACCAAAGCAACACCAAAGTGATCACCACGCTAGTGTGCCCATTTGCAGATGTGGGCGCCAACCCAGCGCATGACGCAACCCCGTCACTCTACACGCAAAGCCTCACGCGCCGCTCAGCCACCCAGCACGTGAGATCCGGCCAGGCGATTGCGAAAATAAGATTGCCCGCCGCGAGCTGCACGCCGGTGAGGCGTGAGGCACGCCGGTGAGGCATGCCTGCTCGCATCAGCGCAGCATGGCACAGCACAGAGCGTGTCACGCGGCCAGTCGCAGGAGGACCGGGTTGTGCACAGCCAATGTGCCACGCAGCGACCGCTCAAGCCTGTGATTGAGTGCCAGCTTTGAACAGCGGCCGTGCTCTGGTGGCCATGCTCTGTGTGTGTGTGTGTGTGTGTGTGTGTGTGTGAGCTCTGGTGCGGCCACCTGGTGCCCAGGCCGCTGTGCGGTGCGTGGAAAGCCGTGCTGTGGCCTCTGGTGGACGCGGCGTGCTGCGTGTCAGGTGTGAAGGGTGCGGCAGCGTGCGTGATGCGTCGGGGACGGCCGAGGATGCCCAGGGCACAGCGTGCTCGCCGTGCCAGCAGGGCACAGCATGGGCACATCAGGGCACAGCGTGCGCACATCAGGGCACAGCGTGCGCACATCAGGGCACAGTGTGCGCACATCAGGGCACAGCGTGCGCAGGCAGGCTCCTGGAGTTCCGGATCAGGCATGACTTGGTGAACACATGTAGTTTGAGTGACATGCCGGTAGGGTTGATGCATGCGATGGTGGGTACACAGAGCTGCGTGAGACTAGTGAGAGTAGTACCACCACATCGCTGTTCCCGTACAATAAACGGCGGACAACGGCAGTCATGATGCGCATGATGGTGTGCGTGTGCATGCCCCCTGCTGCACCTGCGACGAGCTGGCGTGGTTGCTTGCGTATGAGTCATATGATATGACGCCTGCTTGCATGGCAGCACAACGGCACATTCCCGGCAGAACTACATGGCCGTGCATAACGACACATTGCCGGCAGAACTACATGGCCGTGCATGACGGCACACTGCCGGCAGAACTACATGGCCTCCTGCACGAGCCTACATGGCCGGCCCCGGTTGTGGTGGCTGACGGAAGTCGGTAGGCAGCATGAGGCGGTCGAGGGATATGCGTCTGCTTGCATATGACGCCTCTTTCTGATCACGGGTTTGTGATCAGAAAGACCATGTCCAGGGTAGCACGGCTCACGGGTGCGCAGTTCGTGCCAGGTGATCGCCTGGCCGGCTCGCATCTGCTGGGTAGCATGTGAGTCTAGACTCTAGTTGTACGTTCGCTTGGTGCACTGGATCGGAGCCCCTCGATGTTACGGTGCATATGACACCTGCCCGCATCTGAGTCCCTGCTGTAGCATAATCCCGTACCCTGTCAGATATACTGAACCCTAACACTCGGGGAGTGTGGCTGAGCAGGCCTCAGAGTGCATGAGCTCTGACGGCTTGCACTCTTAAGAGAGCTAGTGCTTGATCAGGCGGTCCAGCCGGGGCAGGTTGCAGACCATGATGCAGTGTCAGTGATACTGTATCTGTCGTGAAACCGGGAAGTCAGTGAGCACTCGATGAAATTACACAGAGGTGCGACATTGACATGCAGTGAGCCAGCAAACACACCTGTCGTGAAACCGGGAAGTCATTGAGCACTCGATGATGCTCACCAACCACAGCTAGACTATATACATTCAACGTCCCGGAATCACAACTCTGATCATCAACTAGCATGGACTGGTACGTCATGCATTAGCCACTCGCACTATCCACTCAGCACTAGACTAGACAGCTTCTCTCAACACTCCCACGTAGTCTAGGGCACAACACCAAGCGTCTGGCGATGCCGTTCAAACAACAGTTGGGGCAATGGCTTTGTAAACACATCTGCTGGGTTCTCGGCCGTTGGCACCGGAACAAATCTCATCTGATGTCGCTGGACCTTCTCTCTCACATGATGATACACAATCTCTATGTGCTTCGTACGTGCAGCTGACAAAGGGTCCTCAATTAAGCACTTCGCTGCTCGATTGTCAATACCCACTGGTATACATGTAGACCCCAATCCCACTTGTGGAGCCAAATCAAAGAAGTATTGGACTTCCTTAGCAACTTCTCCCGCTGCTATATACTCTGCCTCAGATGACGAGCGGCTCAATGTTGGCTGCTTTGATGACTTCCATGACACACTTCCTAGACCGCATTTAATCACAAAACCTGTGGTCGATTTGCGAGTCTGAACACAACCAGCCCAGTCAGAGTCACAATAAGCATGCAAGGCACATTCAGAACCACCTAAGCACAAGCTGTAGGAGACAGTGCCATGCAGATAAAGCAGAACATCTCTCAGCCGAGCGAAGTTGCTGCATGTTGGCTGAGCGGTGGACCTGGCCAGAAATGACACAGCAAAGGCAATATCTGGCCTGGTGTAGTTGGCAATGTGCAACAGTGCTCCCACAATGGACTTGTACTGTGAGACTGCTGCAACATCTGTGACATCTGACCCTGGTGGATCCTTGTAGACATTGGAGATCATGGGAATGGAAACAGGCCAGGCGTCTTTGAGCTCATGCTTATCAATCAACTTCTCAATGTGACGCTGCTGCTTCAAACAAATGGTCCTCTGGAGGCGGTTCCGTTGGATTGACATTTGGAGGAAGTACTTCGACTCTCCTAAATCCTTGCCGGGGAATTTGGACAGAATTGCCTTCTTGACGGACTGAACGCTGGACAACTTCTTGGCTGCGATCTGAATGTCGTCAACGTAGCACAAGATGAGCATGAAGCCAAGCTGCTCTGAGAACAACATGAACAATGCGCCGTCACTCTTGTTCTGGACGAACCCGAGGAAGACAATGTGGGCTGAGAGTGTCTTATTCCAGACACGAGGAGCCTGCTTGAGCCCGTAGAGGCTCTTGTTGAGGAGACAGGCACGGCCGGTGCTGTCAGCAAAGCCAGCTGGCTGTTGCATGAAGATCTGCTCCTCAAGGTCTCCTTGGATGAACGCATTCTTAATGTCAATCGCATGACAAACAAGATCGTAGCTGGCCACGATAGAGAAGAACAGGCGCACTGTGCTTGCGCGCACCACGGGCGCAAACACTGCATTGTAATCAATCCCTTCTTTCTGGTAGAAGCCTTTGATCACAAGCCGAGCTTTGTATCGCTCGATGGAGCCATCTGCGTTGAGCTTTCGCTTGAAAACCCACTTGCATGAAATGACTTTGTAGCCTAGGGGAGCCATCATGAGCTCCCACGCATTCATGGACACCAGAGAGTTGAACTCTTCTTCAGCTGCTGTGCGCCAAAATGGCGCTTCTGGACCAGCAAGTGCTTCTTGCATTGTCTTGGGCTCCGGAGGGAGCCCTACAGCTGAAAATGTACCTGTGCATTGTGCGGCAGGCCATGAAGGTACCTCTGGTACAGCTCCTGAGGTGGTTGTCTGTTGCGCGCTGGGTTGCGCCGAGGCGTGGTTGGCTGGGAGCTGGGCTGCGGCGCTGCTGGCGCGGGCGCCTGATCCGCTGCTTCATCAACATCGAACAGTGGATTGCTCGCCATGAGCTGCTGCATCTGCTGTGGCTGCAGTGCATGCTGCTGTGGAGCCGGCTGCAGCACGGGCTGCTGAGTCGGCTGTGTAGGCTGTGGTGACTGCTGCTGTTGCGCGACATGGTCCATCAGATCTGAAAGCTCTTCAAGGCGTGCATCACTCGCTGGAGCTGCTGACTCATCAAATCTGACATCTCTGGAGATCTCAACTTTGCCGCTGGGCAAGAGGACTCTATAGGCTTTGAAATTGGGCTGATCGTACCTAAGAAACTTGCCTGCTGTCGCTTTGGCCGGGAGCTGGCCTTTCTTGCGCTTCTCTGTTGGAATGCGCATGTGGCAGGTGCAACCCCAGACGTGCAGGTTGCTGATGTCCGGCTTCTTGCCCTTCATGAGCTCCCACGGGGACGCACTACCGTCACTGCTCATGATGTTGGATAGGTAAGCTGCATGCCTCACAGCTTCTACCCAATACATTCTGTTCAACCCTGCATCAGCAAGCAGGGCGCCACGAAGGTCTGACAATGTGCCGATGGCACGCTCAGCATGCCCATTCTCCTGTGGACTGTACCCTGACGTCGGCTGGGAATCAATTCCTCGCTCCTCAAGATATTTCTGCACCTTCTGGGAGAGAAAAACTGTGTCGCGGTCATACCGGACAGCACCGACGTCTGCTTTGTACTTCTTCTCAAGATGCGGAATGGCCTTCAGCAGCACATCAGCCGCATCAGACTTGTTGGTCAGTGGAAGCACAATCTTGTAACCGCTGAAATCATCAACGATCACCAGGTAGTAGTGAGACCCGCTGGGCGATCTCACGAATGGACCTGCCATGTCGACATGCAAGCGCTCCAACTTGGAGGTCGCTCGCTCATGCGTGCTGGGAAAGGGAGCTCTCTTCATCTTCCCTTCCGCACATGGCGTGCAAACAGCTGTGGACTTCAGCTGCTTCTCAAATTCGTGCGCAGGAGGCAGTCCTTGCACGGTTTCGCCTCGAGACATCTTGGCAAGGGTGCTGAAGCCGGCATGACCATACCGGCGGTGCCACAGCACAGCATCTTGGACTTGTGACGCAAGTGCCGTCTCGGGCATCTGATCTGAGACCTGTGGCTCACAGTCGACTTCGTAGAGGCCATTGACATTGGTGGCAATCAACAGCTGTTTGGATTTCTTACGAAGGATGATTCTGCCTCCTCTGCCGGTGTAGGACATGCCCGCATCATCAGCGCGGCTGAGGGAGATCAGATTGTGCTGCAACTTCGGAACGAGCAATACATTCTTGAGCGTGACACGATCACCATAATGGTTGATGACCTTGACGGTGCCGATGGCAGTGACTTCTTCCGTCTGCTCATTTGCCACAGTGCATGTGGTCTTCAGCGGCTGCGCATCATGGAGATACTCAGGCCGGTTCACCATGTGGTCAGTGGTGGCGGAGTCAAACAGCCATTTGTCTCTGGCTGTAGACACTTTGCTGGTGGAAATGCAAACGAATGCACTAGCTGAGCTGGAGGTCTGGTTGGCGTTGGATCCTCGGCCACGACCTCTGCCGCCACGGCCACGGCCACGGCCTCTGCCACGGCCTCTGCCACGGCTGGAGTCATTGCTGTATGACTTCTGATCGTTTTGCAGCTTGAAACACTGCAAGATCTGATGGCCTGACTTGTGGCAATATTCACATTTTATCCGTTGCTGACTGGAATCAACTTGATATGCTCCAGAATGTGACGTGGCACCTGAGCTGTCATGCAGCTTCTGATAGAAGGTGCCACGTAGATTCTCAGTGATGTCGGCAAATGAAGGCAGCGATTTTTGGGCCGAAATCGCCTGCGCCCAGGCCATGTAGTCTGTTTCATCTAGAGCGGCAAGGAACATTAGACTGAATTCTGCTTCCTTGAACAGCTGTGCTGAAATGAGCTCAGCGCGGAGCTGCTCTGCTCTGGTCAGAAACTGATCAAGCGACTCATCCGGTATCTTGCGAAAGCAAGCTTGGCTGCGTGAGATAGCCATCTTTCTCGCATTGCTTACCCCACTGAACTGTTTCTTCAGCGCTTCCCACGAGTCTTTGGGAGGCTTTAAGGGGTCTATGACATGTATTAAATCATCGCCGACATTGCATGAAATTGCAAGTCGGGTGTCATTCAACTTTTGGTCATCCCCAGCACCAGTCGTAACAGCGTCCCAGCACTCGACACTGCGAAGCAGTATCTCCATGCGCTGAAACCACTGAACGGCATTGGCCTGGGTCAGCTCAAGGCCTAATTTAATATCCTTGGGGTGCATGATAACGCAGTGGAGGCGTTAAAAGCCCATAACCTGTCGTGAAACCGGGAAGTCAGTGAGCACTCGATGAAATTACACAGAGGTGCGACATTGACATGCAGTGAGCCAGCAAACACACCTGTCGTGAAACCGGGAAGTCATTGAGCACTCGATGATGCTCACCAACCACAGCTAGACTATATACATTCAACGTCCCGGAATCACAACTCTGATCATCAACTAGCATGGACTGGTACGTCATGCATTAGCCACTCGCACTATCCACTCAGCACTAGACTAGACAGCTTCTCTCAACAGTATCACAAGTGTGAATGAGCCGGTCCGAGCGACTGTGTATGTAAATGGGTCCGCCGTCAGGCAGCAGACCCTCTTGGCTGTCCTGGGCTGTCCTTCAGCCATGAGACAGCAAACGTGGATGGCTGAGCCCCACACTGTGTTCCTGCTCGCTGTTTACATTGTGCCCCTGGCCGGTTCCCACTGCCTGCGTTCCTGCCTGTGTCCCCGGCTGTGTTTCTGAACTTGTTGCTGTGTTTCTGAACCTGTTCCTAGCTGTCGACCTGCAAGTGTTCCTCACTGTGTCCCAGGTAGTGTTCCTGGCTGTGTGTGACCTATGGTCGTGTCCTATGGCCTTTGGTCCTGAACTTGTTCCTGGCTGCGGCCCTGAATGTGTGCCTAGCTGTGGTCCTGAATGAATCGCTGCCTGTGTTGATGGCTGTGCCCCTGGCTGTGTGTGCGATCCTGGCGGACAGCAGTGACTGCATGCGCTGGGTAATGCAGGCGTGCATAAGGCTGACCCCGTGGGCGTTGTTGCTCTGAGGATCGGGGTGTTGTGAGGAGTGCACAAAGTCCGTGGGAGTTGAACTTCCGTGTGGATGGTCCCTGCAGGAGTATGCCGAGCCCTGGAAGGATCCTGAAAAGGATCAGGCGTGGCTTCGGTGCGACGACGTGGCGACACGAGGCCTCATGATGTCACATCCCCGGAGCTTGGCCCAGCCTTATCGGCAAGCGCGCGCTGTCGGTACGCGAGATATTATAGAAACAAAGACAAGACGTGACGTCAATTGTGTCCCTTTTGCATAGACTTCTCAATTCTATCTGCTCATTGATACTGATAACCACAGCAGGCTTTGTTCAGCTTTGCTGAGCGATGGCGGATAGCGAAGCGGCACTAGCTGCTCCGATTGTTTTCAAAAAAGGGAAAGGCGGTAAGAGAAGACAGCGAGCGAAGCGCGGCAGTGACAGCGACCACGACGATGGCGATGCCGTGATCAAACAACGCGCGAAGCAATTGAAAGGGGCCATTGTGGCGAATTCAAAACCTGAAGGCGTGGGAAAAAACGTCGATGATGTATACGTCGGTCGCGGAGAAGCTCGTGATCGCAGCGACATGGGCGCAACACGCTTGCGTGAGGAGGAGACAGAGCAGCATAGGGACCGACGAGCGCAACAGGAAGCTTTCATGAATAACTCGGAAGCAGGGGACGGCACATATAAAGGCATGCAAGGATACAAAGACTGGAAACAGGTCCGTCTCATATGCTGTTCTGCCTGACACAACTCGCTCTGCCGTTCGCGATCTCCGCTCCGTCGCCCGGCGTCCACCCAGCTTAAAAATACCCTTAATTCTATCTACACTCGGATGACCTCAGCATGATCTGCAATCAGGGCATGTGTTCTGCAGGGACTACGGCGGGAGAACGAAGTACCCATCCATGGGCCCCAGCGGGTTTCACAGTTTGTACGGACGACAATTCGGATAGACTACCAGCCTGACGTGTGTAAAGACTACAAAGAAACCGGATTTTGCTCCTACGGCGACAGCTGCAAGTTTTTGCATGACCGCGGGGACTACAAGTCTGGCTGGGAGCTTGAGAGGGTGTGCTTCGCCTGTCCCACTCTTAGCCGCCGGCTTTCACCTCTTGCTCTATATTATGCACAAGCGCTGTGGCTGTTTCCTGGCTGCTGTGTCGACAACTCTGATGATGAGTGCTTGTTGGCCCTGACAGCCTGTTGCACTCCATGCATTTGTTTGTCTAAATGATTACATGCCGTTCCGGTAAATCATGCCTTCGCTGTTGATGTTGGATATCTGCGTTTCTGCACTCACAGTCCCAGTCTGGGCGCTGTTTGAACTGTTTGTCCGTGTGCGTGCACATCTTGGGTCCGCCCACGCTGACAAGCTAGCCATTGCCGCAGGACTGGCAAGCACAGCAGAAAGCTAAGCGTGAGAAGATCCAGCAGAGGCTGGTGGAGGGGCGAGACCCGGAGGAGAGCACAGAAGAAGAGGATGATGAAGAGGAGCTGCCCTTTGCGTGCTACATTTGCAGGCGGTACGCGCATAGAACATCTATACTTGAACATCTGCCACGATACACCCACTGGTACTGCCATTCAAGTGCATTACTGCTTGCCACGTGGAGTGCTTGCGTATGATTTCGACCGTGCATCGGTTCTCTCCTGATTCTACTTTGAACCACGGCTTCTTTTTCGTGCGTGTCCTTATGTAGCTGCAGACTTGAGACTCCGAGAAGGAAGGTACAGTGTGGCATTTTGAACTGTTGGCTTGATGTGCAGGAATTGGCCTGATTGCCCAACAGAGCCCGTGAGAACAGTTTGCTTACACTACTTCTGTGAAGCTTGTGCGCTGGAGCATCACGCGAAAGACCCGACCTGTGCCGTTTGCGACAAACAGACGCACGGCACGTTCAACATTGCTGACGATATTGTGCAAAAGTTTGAGTTGAAGAAGCGGCACCGGTCACGGGGTGCGGTGGCTGGCGGGACTGGGGCTTGGAGTACCGAAGATGGGGACGATGGAGGGGGTGGCTGGAGTGCGGAATGATGCAGCCAGACATGCCTGCGCTTCCGATCAAGAGACCGGACTGCAGTGTAGACAACTGCGTGGGTCTGTGATGTGTATGGCCTAGCTCTGCAGCAGTTGATGGCTGCAGCGCCTGTATGATGTGGCCGAAACACAGTCAAACTGACCAGGCAAAAATGCAGTATCCAAAAATGCAGTATTCAACAGTGCTTTGTGCATATGGTGATGTAATCGAACATGCCTCGTGCCAACGTGGCCTTTCTGTTGTGCTAGAACCACGGTAGACACAGCTCGATTTCTTGAAGCCTCGGTATGGCTGCTCTACTGGGATCACGATGCTCAGCACAGGGAGAACTCGTGTGGTATTGTTGAGCTTATCCTTCTGTGTGCGCATAATTTGAGATGAGCAGGTCACTGCTCATACTGGCGAAAGGCTGAGATATGGATGTGATCGAGACCAGACACGCTGGCTCGTGCACTGCCAGGCGCCCTGTATGCGTGTTGGCCCATTGCCCGCTTTCTTGTCGTCCAGGTCACACTCCACTTGCCATGATGATTCATTTGCCAGACCATGATGGAAGATGATGTATCATTCAACCTGACACAAATGCAATTTGCAGTGTGATTTTGCTGCAGCAGTAGCTAATAAGCGTTGGGCTCGGACGGGCTGTGCACCTGCATTGCCCTCACAACACAGCTAGAGGCATTGCGTTCACAACACAGCCCAGGAACACTGTCGCCCCTGCAACGTCGAGCCTAACGCATGGCAGTCACCTATCACGCCGGAAGAGGCTGGGTTTGATCTATCAGAAGCGTTACCCACGCCCAACCACCTAAATGCTGACGATACGCCGCCCGATGGCCCATCAGACGCCAATTCAATTTCGCAGACGTGGACACGTGCGCAACCGCAGTTCCATGATAGCTGCCCTGCCAGCGCGGAACCTGCATGTGTTGGTGTCGCCTTGATGATTTGTTGCAGGCTGGTGGTCAGCTAGACCGCTACGACCTCGACTGTCTCAACATGTGCATTGTCTCGTTCACATGCCCGCCCAGCTGAATCGGAGTGTACTCAGCCAGCACCTCGTGTCTGGACCCACGAATAGCAACGTGGACATGCAGATGATCACAGTGCCGTAACGTGTATTCCTCTCTCGCTTGCAGTTTCCAACTGCGGTCTGTCGCATGCGGTTTGTTGGGTAGCTGCACCTGCTGCAGCACAAACTCGATGAAATGTGCAAAGGCGTATAAGGGAGTTGATATCGACTTCATGATGACCTGCTCGTGCTGGTCTTAGCTCATTCAGATACCCACTTGCACAACGGAGTCTAGCGCTAGGTCGGCAGCAGCGTCTCCGCAGAAGCGAGTCCCAATTCCACATCAGGAAGGAATTGTAGGATGAGATCCCGGGGCGATGTATTCAGGCATGCACCTGGCGACCGCCTTCCGGTTATGTCTTCCGATCCCATTCCGTCACAGCCATCTCAATGTAACACGTCTGCGGATGAGGCAACCCATGGTCCGTCAAGTTGGCAAACGTGGTTTTAACCAGACATGAATACTTCTACTGATTTCTTGCATGCTCGCCGCAAAGCTGCGAAGCACCTGGCCTCATCAGGGCAGACCTTGATCAAACAGCAGGAGGCCAAGATGCACAGCACCGCTGCCCTGCTACATGAGGCTGACAGCGAACTACTGGTGCGTAGCGTCTTGCCTGGTTGTGCTCCACCGTGCGTGCGTCCCCCAGCATATCACCTTGCCATGCTGCCAGACACAGCCTCCTGGCCAACTCCATAGCTCAACGCACCATGCCATGATCTCATCCAAATCTAATCATGCTATTATGTTACGTCGCCGTGGAGTGCAGAAGGCACACCAGCTCTTCCAGTCAAGATCAACAAAGTCAGCCACCTACACCCGCAACTCCCCAGCCCTGCCACACACCCTCCGTGGAAGCCCCCACCCGACAACACCAGGCCCCCCTGCCCACGCTCCTGCCCACATCAAGCCCGGTCCCGAGCGGGAATTGGTGCCCTTCTTCCCAGTGGACCCTCCTGCAGACCAGGAGTACGAAATCGAAACCCAAACAACCCCCCACCAGGCACAACCGGCGCCTCTCCCCTTGGCCGACAAGCGGCCTGTCGCAGAACCTCGCTGGGCGCCACGGCAGCCCGGCATCAGGCCCTCTGCTGTCCGCGCCGCAGGCAAGCGGCTGGCACTCATCCCCGCCATTCCCGGGGCTGCCCGCCGCGACACCCCTCCGCCGGCCGGCCATGGCAGCACCGAGCAGCCCGCACTGCGACAGCACACAGCACACGCCACAGCAGCACACCACAGCGGCACACCGCAGCACACTGAGCACGCCACAGCAGCGGCTCCCCGGAACGGTCTGCGATCACAGGGCACTGCTGCTGTGCATCTGTCACAGCAGCCTCAAGACCCGGCCCCGCATGTGCGCTCGACCTTCCGACCTGCCACCATGCGCTCCCCCTCCCCACCCGGGGGGAACATGGAGTAAGGCCGTGTTTAGTGGGGCTCTCCCGTGGGTGCCGTTTGACCCTCGGAACGTACCAATTTGTGCAATGGGACCTAAGAGTCCCTTTTCTCCATGCCCTGTCTCCACGCGCAGTCTCAGCGATGCATGCGGCCTGCCCTCGCCTCTCCCATCTACCGGGCGTCGTACATCGCGCGTGGTGTCGCACACACCTGTGCAGCGGCCATGCATGGCCATGTCTCTGAACAATCTCAACTACGCCGTATCTCTGAACACTGTGCAGCTGCATGCATGGCCACCGCAGCTGCATGCACGGCCTCAGCCACACCGCACGACCGCAGCACGACCGCAGCACGACCGCAGCACGACGCAGCATTACCGCAGCACGACCGCAGCTGCATGCACTGCCTCCGTGCCGTCCCAGCACACCAGGTTGGCCTTAAACCCACCTAGCACACAGCACATATCACGGCAACATGCATCTTGTAGTCACCTAGTGCCGCATGCTGTGGCATGCTGTGCTAGGTGTTCACCGAGAGGCAAACACTGTTTGAAATCAATTCAGAATTCAATTCAAATTGCACCATGTCAGTCACATGCATGCGCCTCCAGCATGTGCCTGCTCGTGAGCGCTCTGCGCTGCCGCTGTGGCTCTGCTCCATGTGAAGCTGTGCTCTGTCTGCAGCTGCACTCGGTCTTCGCACAACACGCATGACACGCATGCAGCCGCTGGGGTGCAGGGCCACACCGCCGCAGCCCCACGCGAATGCGCAGCACCTCGCGTTGACGTGGATGCTGACACGGACGCTGACGTGGACAAGGCCCAGAAGCACCAGCTCGCAACCATCCTTGCGGCGCACGACCCGGAATTTGCGGCGGCCCTCAGCGGCGCCGACCCCGCCACTGCAAGCTCGGAGGCCATCGCCGCAGCCATTGCACGGCGCATGGGCTGCGACCCCCCACACGCGCCGCACCCAGCCTCCACCCCACGCGCCCCGCAAAAACCAGGCTCCCCCCCAGCGGCCCTTAGCCCACCAGCACCCACGCCCCCGGCGGCTACTTCGGACGCCGGGTCTGCTGCGGCAGCGCCGGGCACTCCGTCGGTTACAGCAGACGCTCCAAGACCAGCGGATGATCCAACTGCTAAATCGGCTGACAGCAGCACAGCACGCGCAGCGTCCTCGCCGCAGCAGGCTGCCACAGCGCAGCACGCGCCGCCAGATGCGAGGGGGGTGGTCGTGGGGGCGGCGGGGCTGGCGCGTGCGGCAGGGGATGCCACGCACAGCGGGCCGTCTGACGTGGCAGCACCGACGGCAGCAGCCCAGCCGTCGCGCAAGGGCAAGGGTGCGAAGGCTAAGGCCAGTGCCCGAGCTAAGTCAGCTGCGGCTGGTGCTGAGGCTGAGGCAGTGGGGGCGTCTCCCTCCGGAGCAGCTCGCACAGTGCCGCCGCCCGGGGCCGACGTGTGTGACTTCTTGACGGCTGCCGCTGCTGCTGCCGCCTCAGCCACGCCATCACCCGCTGCGGCCTCGAACGCATCTGCAGCATCGCCAGCACCAAAGCACGCGGTCGCAGCTCCCACGCTGCCAGTTGAGCCGGCGGACGGGCAGTCGCATGTGGCAGAAGCCTCCGCACGCGGGCCCGTGGCTGCCGCGGCAGCACCGCCGGCGCCATCCAAGGCATCTCGCAAGGGCAAGGGCGCAAAGGCTAGGGCGGCCGCCCGAGCCAAGGCCGCTGTGACCCGCGCTGAGGCTGCGACAGCGGGGGCGTCCCCTCCAGCCTCGGCTCCCGTCGCCGCACCAGCCGCTCCAGCCACAGTTCTTGAGAGTGAGCCCGTAACAGCTGCAACTGCTCCCCCTGCCTCCGCCACAACGGCACCTCCACCCGCAACCGCAAGCGCTGCGGCAGCCACGCCACCGTCCGCAGCTGCACCTGCGGCTAGCGCAGCGCCTGAGCAGCCACGCAGAGCCCCTGCCGTGAAAGTCAAGCGCCGCAGCGGCCCCGGCACTGGCACATCCGCCGCCGCCGCCGCCGGCGTGCCGAAACCGCCGAATGGCAGCCAGACCGGCAAGAGCCACGCCGCGGCCGACACTGGGGCGGGGGAGAGCCGTCCACCAAGCCAGGCCGCCGCAACGTCGGTAACGGGAGGGGTGCATTGCGGTCTGACGTGGCTGCGCAAGTGCCGGCGCGAGTGGGACTGCGACACGGGGCAGGCCGTGGTGATGTCTCCTCCAGCCGCATTCATCGCCGGGGTTGTCCTGGACTGTCTCGTCTGGCTGAGTGCCGCGCTGCTGTGGTACCTCGCTGACTTTCTACCCCGGGTGTGCTTCCCTTGCTGTGGTGACCGCTGTCGTAGAGGATTCGCTGGTGTCCACTGGCGTCAGTATCCTCCTCTCTGTCTCGTGGGGCCGGTCTGTGAATCGCACTGTGAAGCCACGCTGTGAGGTCATGCTGTGCCGTGCTGTGCCATGCTGTCAGTATCTCACAGTCTGTGCATCGCACTGTCAGGTCATGCGCTGCGCGGCACGGCAGCTTGGTCGGACAACTGCTGTGGCGAATGTTTGCCCCAGTATGGCAAATGCAAGTTGCTCCTCGTCGACCGCCTTTGCTGTAGAGAAGAATCGAGACAGGAGGTCTCGTTTATGTACCTGTTGTTCGCCTCTATATTGTGTTACCGTACTCCCGCCACACAGTGAACCCCGCAGCTATCAATTGTTGGCTGAGCATTCCCAATCACAACATCTTTGATGGACACTTCCGAGAGCAGTGGTCCGATAAGGCCGTGCATTAATTTGCAAGAATCGGGTAGATCCTGATCCTCGTGGTCCACAATTGTGCACAAAGGGGCGGCAACTCCCTGCATGCATGACTGTGCTGCTACGCACGCCTCATTAGATCTCATGAGATCTCATTCGACCCGCAGACGCTGCCTGCAGGTGGCGACCTTTGTGACAGCAGGCGTCCGGCAACTGTCCCCGTCGCCAACACCCGACCCCCCAGCTACCACCGAGCCACAGCACGCACAGCACAGCAAGCACGCGTGCTCGCAACACCCGGGCGAGTCCGCTCGCGACGCTCAGGCGCGCCGCGTCGGCAGCGGACTGGCGCCCGGCGACCCCGCCGCCGCGTTCCTGCAGCCGACCCTGTGGAACTCATTCTTGTATGTGCTCCTGCATGCCATGCTGATCGCGCTGGCCGTGCTGTGCGTGCCGGCGGCCGCGCGCTGGGCTCGCGCTGCTGCGGGGGCGTCTGGACTGCGGCCGGCGGCGCCGTCGCTGCGGCGAGAAGTTCCCACCGTTTCGGACGGGACGGGGTGGGATTCTGATCACATGCGTGCACGTGGGCTCGACGGCTACCCGCAGCTTGACGACGCGCCACTGCCTGCTGCCTCTCCCTCGAATGCAGTCCGGGAGGATATGTATCGGTATGCCACACCGGCCCGTACGCCAGAAGACACGCACCTACCTGACATCACCACAGCTGGGGACATGCATGGGAAGACTGCTGCTGAGGAAAATGCGCCTCCACAGCATGTGGAGCGCGTACGAGTCCGGCGACGCCGGGCCTCCGCCGCGGCTGTGTCCATGCCGTGGCTGCGCCCGGCACCTCGGCGGCGCAAGCCCGGGCGGCTGTGCGCTGTGCCGATCGTGCTGCCTTCGCCGGCTGCTCCAGCAGGCGGCGCCAGAGCCGCACCTGCGCATGCGGCAGCAGATCCCAGCGGCTCACCAGCCGCTGCCGACGCGGACACGTTCGCGCAGCACGAGGCAGGTGCCGGCGCAGATACCAAGCAGCAGCGTGAGCCGCTGATATACGAGGAGACACTCGTGCGCAGCGCAGTGGCCGCGGTGTGGTCCGGCGCGCAGTTCGTCGCCGCAGCCGTGCATGCTGTGCCATTCGCAGGCAAGCGGCCTTTCATGTGCCTCGGAGCCGGCATGTGGGCGTTCAGCTTTTTCTCAACCTCGATGTGGCCGGTGCGCCTGCGACAGACCTGCCTGTTACCTCCAGATGACTGCAGCTGTTCCATTTCAGCTGGTGTACGGCGTTGACCGCATGCATGCATGTGTGTCTGCTTTGCCATGCATGCCTGCCCACCTGCTCTGCCACCTGGGTGCACCCTGTGGAGCCTTTAACCTGTTAGCAACCTGTTCACTGCCTTCCTCGACGCAGCCAAGATCTACCTCAGTTTCATACACATCCACCCAGTATCTGCACGCAAAGCATGAGGAGCACATCTGCACGCATGCACATGTGCCCTCTCCCACGCGTACAGCCGACCCGTACAGCCAGCAGTACACCACCCCCACGCTGCGCGCTGTGCTGTGCAGCTCGCCGGCGGGGCGATCTTCGCCGCAAGCTTGCACGGCTTCTGGTGGGGCTGGACCGCCCTCCCCCTCGCCGCGCTTCTGTCCGTCCGGATGCTCTCGTTCACGGTCGCGCCGGCCATCGCGTGGGGCGTCGTCACCGTGCTGCGCATGCTGCCCCTCTTTCTCTCTGTGCCCCTCGCGCTCGTCATCCTCTTCTGCGCGTTTGCCGTCGGCGGCGTCGACACCGGAGATGAGGACGGCACTGCGCCCTCTGGAACGTATCAGCCGCTCCGGCACGCCGTGCCACGCGGAGCGAGCTCGGCGGTGGCCGAGGTGCTGCGGGCCAAGGACTACTACGGGGTGTGTGCACCGCACACACTTACTTGTTGTGGTTGTCAGCACGGCACACAGCACGGCACGCAGCACGGCCCCCTTTGCAGTCGTGCACAGCCGTATGCTGTGGTACAGAGTCGTACGGTGTCATGCAATCAGAAGTTGAGCGCAGAGGCGTTTAGCGCGGAGGTGTCGCTGAGGCGTAGCGCAGCATGATCGAGACTCCAGGGATCTAAATACATCAAGCATCACATCATGCAAAGCCACGACGGACCGACACAACCGCATGCCCGCATACTCCACCACCGCGCCAACCATGCCAAAGCCACGCACTCGAACCGTCCGCACCGCGCGCCGGCGATGAGCGCTGTATTATCGACGCGTCGCTGAGCTGCAGCGCTCCCATGTTGACCGCCTTGTATCACCGGCATCCACACGACTCTGACCCGACGCAAAGAGGTATGAATGAGGTGCCCTACACTTGCAAGCTCAACCACCTTTCCGGACAAGTGCACTCAACCATGTCCATCAGAGCTGCTGTATTTGGGAATGCACAACAGTCGTGGCGATCACAGGTGCTAGGGTTGGACGCGTCGGAGTCTCCGGACGACGCCGCCATCCGCCGCGCAAAGCGCCGCGCGAGCCTGCTGACGCACCCTGACAAAACAAGCAGCGCCGGCGCGGAGGCGGCCTTCCACCTAGTGACCACCGCAGCGGAAACGCTGCTCGACGCCACGGCCCGCGCGAGCTACGACCGCGGCCGGCGGGCCGCGGCAAATGCAGCACGCGATCAGCGCAGCACGGAGAGCACGCGCCGCGACGGGGACCGCGCTGCCGCTCCGAACCCGCCCTCTGGCCCAAGTATGCGGTTCGCAGTCAGGTCCGCAGACCCTCCCCCCTGCCGTGTGCTCACCGTCAAATCGAGCAGCGCGCGACCGGCGCTGTTCCAGCGCTGCATGCATGTGAACACCGCCTTTAGGAAAATCGATTGCAATCTCACACGGCACTTGGCCAGCAGGTGTGCCCGCCCGGGCGATCACCAGGCGCGAGCCGCACACCTTTGATTTCCACGTCTGGAGGTGCCTTTACCGTGTCCGAAAGCCGTAATTACAGCCGTAATTACGCGTAATCATCAACGCGGGCTTGGTGCAGGATGGAGGATGGCAGCGTGGAGTACGTGTATGCCCGGATTCTGAGCAGCGAGCGGCCGGGGCGGTTTTGCCCGGACTGCGAGAGGCGGCACGCTGTGCACGACGATGACGTTTGGGCGGAGCACGGCCTCCTCAGCACCAAGTACTGCGGCTTCATCGACGGCCAGCTGCTCGATCTGACGGCGGTCGTGCGCGTGATGCACCTCGAGGCCGTGATCGGCGTCACGGCGCGTTCCTGGAAGGACCTCACACGGCACGCCGAGGCGGGGGAGGGGGAGGGCGGGAGCGGCGCGCAGCAGCGGCGGCGGGGGCGCAAGAAGACACGGCGCCACTAGGCCGCGACAGCATCGGCGCTGCTAGGCTGCAGTGGTGTGATCATGTAGCTTTCCGTAGCTGCTGATCATGTGGTGACTTGGTTTGTGGTACTGACAGATGGTAGAGCCTTCGGTATGAGACAGCTCCTGAGGGAGTTGTGTCACGCTTCTGTGAGACTGTTGCACGGGTGGGAGCTTTGCTTGGAGTGTTGCTTGGATTGAGGTACGTGCAAGAAGGAAGTGTTGGCTGGCTGGCGGGCGGTGGGCGTGCATTGTGCCGGCGTCAGTGACGCTCGAGCGTGTGTTGGTCCTCTTCAAGTCTTCAAGAGCGTGTGTTGGTGGTTGACATTGTGTGCAAACGGCATGGTGATTGGCGGCTGAGTGTGATGGCTGGCCATGGAAGCTTGTGCGTACTGTGTACAAGGAGTTATTGGAAGCATGTGTGTGGCACTGGTGTTTGCATGACGCACCACAAGTGGTGCAAGTCTCACTGCCCCAGTGGTGCAGATTTTCGTGTCCACGTGGTGGGGCAGCCCGACAAGTGGTGCAGATCTCAATGCCCAAATTGTGCCATATGTGCTGAAGCATGTATGATAGAAGCGTCTGTGTGATCAAGCTGCAGGTTGCACAGCCTGGAACATGTGCCACCTTGGTGGCGATGAAAGGATCTGGATCGAGTTGATAACAAGTGTTACACTGCTGAAGTGCTTCGTGTATCAGCACACTGGTCGAAAGCAAAGGCTGGTTTTGGTGTGGCAAGTGCAAAACGGGCGCGGCTTGAAAAGGCTGGTCACAGTGGCAAATGCATGCTTCATCTCATGCATGCTGTGAGCCTAGCCGCAGAATGACCACATGATCATCGCTCGACATGGCCATGCTCCATGCCGAGTGGAATTTTGTTACAAACAAAAGTGCTGGCTCACAATCTCCCCAGGGCGACCCTGCGGCACTGCTGCGCATTTTCACTCTGGAATCTTTGCGATTGACCACAAAGCCCCATTAACCTCTCCGCCCCTGAAGCCACGGCAGGCCCCCTGGCCACTTCCTCCGCGATTCCACAGCCGCCGCCGTTGCTGCCGACACTGCTGTGGCCCGTTTCTCCACAGACACTCGGATCTTGCCCTTGGCGCGCCCGGCCTGCCGGCGCTCCGCCAGCATCGCGAGGATATCCCCGTCCGTCGCAAACACCACGGCACACAACCCCGCCGCCGCCGCAAGTGCGCTGTACGCCAGCGCAGCATGCAGCCGCCGCCGGCGGAGCGGCACAGCAGCTGCCCTCGACACCTTCCGGCCACGTCCGCGCTGCGGCGCGGCCTCAGCTGCTGTGCTGCTAGCATGCTGCGGCGGACAGCACGCGGTTACCAGCATCCCTCCACTTGCCGGGGAACAGGAGCGGGTGCAGGCCGTAGAGGGTATCCAGGTGCACGGCTCCGCGCGGCCAGGCTGTGGAACATGCCGGTACGCAGCGTACATTTCCAGCAGCCGGGCCTGAGCCTGCACCAAACATACCGAATGTGACACACGCATGGAACCTCACCTCTTGCGCAGCTGTCCCTACTTGAGTGCGTGATGCCTGCGCGCAGCTGCGCCATGGAGCAGACATGTGAGATACTGCAGATTTAGTCCACCTTGAGTGCAACCAGAACCCTGACTATGTTGATGTAGAAAGGTGCACAATGAGATCAGCGGGGCCGAAGCAGCATGCGGTGATTGTTGACCGGTTGAGAGCAAAGTGGGGTTGCGTGCTGTGGCGTGCTGTGGCATGCTCTGCGGCTCGCAGCACAGGGGTCGGGGGCCGTGGCGCACATGCGGGCAAACGCCCCCACATCATGCTGCCCCTCTGCCCCTCCGCAGCCGCCGCAGCCGCGCCGAGCGCACCTCGGCCTCAGCCGCCACGAGGCACCGCAGCAGAGCGCGCTCCCCGGCCGGCATCGCGACCAGCGCCTCGTCCGTGTCCGGCAGGCCAGCGCCGCGCAGCGCGCCGCGCGGGACGCCGGCCGCAGCGAGCTGCGCGATCGTCACAGCGCGCACAGCGCGACCGGCGCGCATCGCGCGCTCGTCCCCTGACGTCCGCGCGGCCCCACCCCCGACTGCTCCCACCGCATCCGCCACCGGCGGTGTTGCGCCGCTTGCCCCGGAAGCGCCGCGTTCTTGGATTGTCCCTTGGATTGGCCCTTCCTGTGTGGAACCTGGCGCAGCGGGTCCGGTTGCGCCCACGGTACCACCATTCAGCAGCGGGGGCGTCGCGCCGCCGGCCGCTGGAGCATGCTGCTCTTGTAGGACGCCTTCCCCACCCCCAGCAGTGGCACCATGCAGTGATCCCACTGAACTTGACTGACCTGCACTTTCCGCGTCCCCATCAATGCAGCCGGTGCTACTTGTCAGTACCATACATACAACAGCTGCTGGGTCCTAGATCTATCACTGTGTAACACATACAACAGCAAAGTTGTTGATGCTGCGCCACACAGTGACCCCTATTTTTGGGGAGTTTGGGCGTATTCAACTCATTGGACTCGCACCTCCATCTAGACTGAGAGGCCCTGCGCCTCCCTCGCTGCCGCGGCGCGTTGACAGCATCTCTGCCGAAGCCCCCAAGCCACCTGGGGCCCGAGGTAGGCATGCGCCCTCGTGGCCTTTGGCTACCTGATCCTCATGCTTGGCTGCAACAAAGCCTCGCTCCCCATCAGCATAGTCGCGGTACGCAGCAGTGGCGCCATCGGCAGGGCGCAGCTCAACACCACATGCATGCTCCTCACCAGCCAATGCGAAAAATGGTGTCTGCTCATCTGGACATCTTGATGACGGCTCCTCCACGGCACACGTCTGCTCTTCAGTCATGCGTGCACGCTGCTCAATTGCACATGCAGGCTCCGTAGCAGCCGCTGTCTGCTCCTCGCATGTCGGATCCTCCAAATCATTGCCATCACATCTCTGCTCCTGAGCATCAGCTGCAGGCAGTGCTGCTGGGTCCACTGGAAATGTTAGAGGACCAGCGACAGCGACGACATCTAGCATGAGCTCAAGAGCCCTAGCCGTGTGGAACAGCGTCTCTTGCATTGCTGCTGCAGCTGCCGTGCTGTGTGCTGCGCACGCAAAGCCAACCTGGGCTGCGCCGTCTTGGGTTGATGGAGGGTGACTGTCCGTGCTGGGCTCCGCTAGCGCAGTTGCCGCTTCATCTCGATTTCTGTGCGGGGCACTTTCCTGTGTAGCGTCCACGGCAGCTTCCTCTAGAGGGTCCAGCTGCCCCGTGGTGTCTGTGTCTGGCAGCCATGTATGCGCCACACCATCAAGCCTGCCAGCGGTATGATTATTGTCAGCGGAACGACCACAACCAGCGCAATGATCGCCGTTGCAGCCCGCTGCGCTTGCTGGCACGCTCTCCGGCACAGCGGCAGATGTCTGCCGATCTGATGACATCGCCAAATCGGCCATGCCGATCTCCAGCTCGCTTTCACGCGCTGGGTTGCCCAGCATGCCCAGCACATCCGCTGCTGCCTGTGCAGAGATACCAGCCTCCGCTGTCTCACGCCCTTCTGTCTCCTGCGCCTGCCGCCCATGGTGCGACACAGCAGGCATCGCACACTCATGCATGTGGTCTGAACCCTCCCCTGGATCCGCTGCTGGCTGAGCCCCGAGGCGCCCTCCCCGATTCTCTGTGAAGCCGACAAGACAGGCTGCGGTACCGCCTGGCAAGCCTGAAGGACCAGCGAACGCGACGGCACCTAGCATGATTTCAGGGGCTCTGGCCGTGTGGAACAGCGTCTGTTGTATTGCTGCTGCAGCTCCTGTCCTGTGTGCTGCGCACGCGAAGCCGACCTGGGCTGTATCGTCTTGGGTTGAGCGAGCGTCCATGCTGGGCTCTGCTAGCGCAGTCGGCGCTTCACCTCCATCGCTGTGCGGGGCAGTGCCCGGTGCAGCATCCACCGCCGCCGCTTCGTCTGCTGTATGCGCGGTCGTTTGGATCAGTGATGTCTGCAAGCGTCCATCGCCACGTGAACATGCATCTGGGCCCGTGACTAGTGTCTCCACAGCATGCACAGCATGCTCCACATCGAGCTCAACGCTGCCGTCGTCGCTCATCGGCACCTCCGCCGTGGCCCCCTTTGCCTCGGTGGTGCACTCTGATTCCACAGCATGCACAGCATGCTCCACATCGAGCTCAACGCTGCCGTCGTTGCTCATCGGCGCCTCCGCTGCGGCCCCTGCCATCTCGTCGGTGCAATCCGATTCCTCCGTGCATGAATCTGAGACTGGAGCCAGCAAAGGTTCTGAGACTGCGTCAATACTGATCGATGCGCGAACCTCGGAGGACTGTGCTCCATGGAAGGGCTCAGCCAAGGGCTCAGCCCCAGCATGCACAGCATGCTCTGTACAGGCCCCATCGTCTTCAGCAACACACCGTGATGCCCCTGATACATCAGCCAGTGGTGTTGCGGCAGCACATGCGGCATGGCCATTGATGGACATGCACATGTTGGGAGACGCGGATTCCTCCATGCATGCCCCCTGCCCGGCGCCACCCATCGACATACCCGCAACATGCTCGGCGTGTTCAGCCTGCGGCTCAAGCCATCCATCTGTAGCTGCTTGCAATTGTGCTGCTGGCTCAATCATCTCTTCCAGTTCACTGTGGCCCATGTGTGTCTCGAAGTCAGAGCCGCCATGGACCTGTGCCTCCGACCCATCCACACACACTTCCACATCATGCATGACAAGATCGTTGCAAGAACTGCACTCAGAGACTCCATGGGCGCTTCCGGGTGCTCCCAGAATTGCCACAGGTACTGCCGCAGCATGTGTGGTGTACTCAGTCCCATCGTCCACACCACCCCTGGCACTGCGTTGCGCCTCCAGCACGGCCTCCACCATAGCCGCAGCATGCACAGCATCCTCCCCATCGTTTGTCACAGCATGCACAGCATCGTCCGCACCGGGTACAGCATCTCCGCCGAGTCTGCCCACCTCTTGCAGGCCCCCCGCTATTGCGGCGGCGCGCATGGCGGCATCATCCACCGTCTTCAAGCCTCCCTTGCCACCTGGTTGCGCCTGTGCTATACCCACTTGTGCAACCACCTCATGTTCAATCTGATCCATGGTTGGTCCTGAGGCCACACCAACCCCCTCTGGCGCCTCTGGACCGGCATCTGCCGGTAGCATCCCTCGCACAGCGTGCTCAGCACAGGTTGCACCGTCCCCATTAAGGCTCCCATCACCGCCAACGAACCTGCTAACGCCCCTGTCGACGCGGCCTGGTTCTCCAGCAGTGAAGTACAGCGTGGTTCCATGTGTGGTGGCTGTGCCCTCTGCTGTGTCCACCTCCACTGCTGTGCCACCGACCTCCGGCGATGCACCCAAGCCCGCACTCGCGTGCTCAGAGGCGGAGATGATGGACAAATGTTTGGCACTGCCGCTGCCTGATTCACCCTGTGCCCCCTCACCGCCATGGTCTTCATCCTGCAGTTCAATCCCGGGCTCCTGCTGTGCGTGCTGTGCAGGAGGCGGACCAAGCTGCAGGCCTGCCTGTGCGAGGTGGTCTGGGGCAGAATGTGCGAGCTCTGTAGCATCTCCGGACGATTCTCGGTGGCAATTCCAGTTGGGAGCATCAAGAACCATGTATGGCACATCGTCATGCCCGATCAGCATCTCTCCTGCCGCCTCAAGCGCACTTGCCGGCACCGTGACGCTCTCAGAGTCTTCCTGTGGTTCACAGCACAGCTGGGCGTCGCATGCATGAGCCCCATGCGTGATGTTGTAATCAGCATCGGCCTCATATGACTGCGCCACGGAGCCCTGCAGCGAGGCCGTGTTAGCCAAAGGCCAGCTGTCCAGCCGTGAGGCTGTCTCAACAGCAGCGGTTGTGATTGCATCCCCACTATGGACCTCGTGTTGGACGGAATCGTCCCCACTTGCGCGCATTTCAACATCCAAGCCAGCTACTGGCGGGACTCCAGCCGTGCTCAGTGCCCCTTCATCTGCACAGCACATGCTCCTCATGGAGACTCTGCTTTGTCCTACCACTTGTTCACGCAAGAGCAAAAGCAAGAATGGCACAGGTAGCAAGAATGGCACAGCAGGTGCTTCGTCATGTAGACAAGGCATCCCGAGCGCTCATTGAAGACATGGCGCCCGTGCGTCACAGGCTGGCGTGTGCTGTGTGCTGCGCGGATGCGGGCAGCTGCTGCACACCTTCAAGGCAGCCTGGAACAGCCACGCCTCCGCATTCCAATGGGCCTGAATCGGCCGTCTCCCCACCACTCGATGCTTCTAACCCAGGCAGATCGCTCGTGCCACCCGGAGCATGCCCTGGCGCAGCAGACTCCGCACAATAGTCAGGTTCCACTTGCTCCTGCGGCTCGGCAGGGGTCATCGCAGCAGGTTGCAGGGCGGCTTCACCTCTGCTGCCAGCGCTGGCGTGCCCCTGGAGCCGTGCCGGTGCCGTGGCAAAGTGTTGCGGCACTGGCCGGGTCGCAGCCGCAGCTGCCGCCTCCGCCGCCGGCAGCTCGCTCATGCAAGCGGCACCACACGGCGGCTGGGGCGCTGCGCCACTGCTTGCTGCTTGCAGCTCGGACTCAGATCGGTCAACATCAGAATCACAAACAGAGTCAGACCGGTGCTCATGATCAACGCCGCCTCCATGCTGGGGCGCGGCTCTCGCGCGCCCTGCCTGCTGCTGGTGCTCAGCCTCTGCAGCATCATGGTCCACACCATTGTGCTCCACACCACCCACGGCTGCGTCATCATGACCCACACGTGCATCATCACAGCGGCTGACTGTGGGCTCCTGAGCCCCATCTGTATCGCTGTGTCGCTCCACAGCATCCTCGTGGCAGGTTGCAGCATCAGACTGCGTGCCTGCAGCGTCAGACAGCTCACCGGCATCATCAGACTGCTCACTCGCAGCATCAGGCTGCTCAGGAGCAGTGCCGCCATCTTCGACACCCGCATCATCACACTCCACGTGTGCACACTGACCCTCCTGCACTGCCTCGTCTGCAGCTGCTGCAGCGCCAAGTGCAAGCTCACTCCCGGTCGCACGGCTCTGGCCCAAGTCTATCTGTGCGTCAGATTGAGGCGTGGGTGTGCGTTCCTCTACACTGTGCGGCATAATGGGGCTGTCATTGCCCGCTGCGCTCTCAGCGGTGGAGCCCTGCAGTGAGCCGGCGAGAGGCCAGCTGGCGAGAGAGGAGGCAGTCCTGTATAAATCTGTCTCCACGTTATGGTGTTCGTATGAGCTATACGTCGCGGATGTCTGGTGCTCATCTCCGTGTGGAGTCATCACACCCAAACCAGCGGCAGTGGTGCTGGCAGCTGCGCCCTGTCGGCTGTCACCTGCACGAGGAACCTCCCGCTCAGCTGGGGATGGCTTGCTTTGACAGCCGTAGCGTCCGGCACGCTCAGGCCACAGCACATAATCCGCAACGCGCACGATCAGCAGTTCCACCCAGGCGTACTGGACGTGTGTACACTGGTCAGCGGCACATGAGAGTGCCGCAACGCGTTCAAGGCCTATCAGATGAATGAACTACCGGTGGCGCACCCTCTGGCATGCCCGCAGTGGTGCCATGCTGTGACTCCACATCTTCCGCCACAGCACTGGCATGCATGCAGCCACTCCGCGGCCCAGCTGCTGCCTCCTCCACGCCCGCTGTGCCGGGTACCACTGGAGCCCCGCAGAGCTCGTCGTGTCCGATGCCATCTGCTCGCGGCTCTCGCTCTGCCTCGGCCATCGCCGTTGTCGTGGCAGGCGCAACGGCTGCAGCCCAGCTGCTCTCAGGGCCCGCATCAAGGCTGAGTGGTGCTCTGGCTCCGGTGGGGTGCAGCGTTTCTGTATGTATGGCCTCTCCATGTGTGGCCGCAGTCGCTCCCACAGCGTCCACCTGTGCATGCCAGAAGCCCACGCCAGCAGCGCCCCCAGCAAAGCTAAGTGACTCATCACTGAAAACAGCTTCCTCTGCTTGGTCTTCGTCACAGCGTTGTCCACCCAGATCCAGCATTTCCCCCCCTGCTTCACACTCGCTCTGCTCCGGCACCAGGCCAGCCCCGCTTGCTGCCACTGCAGGATCGTCGCGCCCGCCCGTAGCATCGCCATCTGTGTCTACGCCACATGCATCATGATCCCTGTCCGCAGCCGAACTGTGCCCGCTTGCAGGATTGCCAGTCACCTCCATGGCTTGGTGGGCCCCATCTACAGCATCTCCTGCAGGATTGCCGTGAGCATCCACGATATCGTGGCAACTGTGGGTGAGACACTCATCCACAGCACCTCCCGCAGAATTGCCGATAGCCCCTACTGCATCGTGGCACGCGTCAACAGCACCTCCTGCAGCCTCGACCTCAGCCGCCGCCTGGCAGCAGCCGCCATCGCCGGCCTGTAACGCGTCAGGTGGAAGCAGGGCAGTGCTGACGTCCGCTCCATGGCCACACATGGCGTCCAGCGCAGCGCCGGCTCCTGCGCTCTCAGCAATGGATCCCTGCAGTGAGCCCACCAGAGGCCAACTGCCAGGAGCAGAGTCGGTCTCATCTGCAGCTGAAGCTGCGTCAGGCTGCTCGTCGTGGGCTGGAGCCTCATCGTGTGGCGGCATCTCACCCAATCCAGCCGCAGCTGGGCTGTCAGTTGGGCCCTGCTGGCCTTGACCTGCGCAAAGCACTCACCGTGAGTCCAGCATGGCGGACTGCATGTCCAGCATGCTCAGGTGACAACACAAAGGGTAACACTGGGATTCGGTATCACCCAGATGCAAGGGATATGTGCATGCAGATGATCCACCTGACCGGAATTTCGCGCAAGGGCCGCTCAAACCAGAGTTACAGCTGATCTCGCACCTGCAGGCCAAATCGCAGCAGGCGCTTGCAAGCCTACAGCGTCACAGCTTGCACCTGCACGCTCTTCGGCCTCGGCAGAAGCGGTCGCGATGATGGCAGCACGCATGTCACCCGTCGCGCAGCGCTCAGTGCCGCTATTGGGGCTTCCTGGCGCCTCGGCCGTGTAGAAGAGCGCCGCTTCAGTTATGGTCGTGATCACCGTATCATTACCCGCCTCCGGAGCCTCGGCCACGCCAGCGTCGCTACCAGCGCCTGAGTCTCTGCCGCTTCCCCCTGGATCCTGCAGGTCTGTATCGCGGTGCTCCAGAACACTCTGATGCCCTCCGCACTGGTCCGGACCTTCCTCCTGCGTGTGAGCCTCAGCCCCCTCAGCATCTGGATCAGCACGCTCACCCTGGCGGTCTGCACTTGCAGCGCCGTCGTGCGTGTCTGCAGCATCAGGGCATCCCCGCACAGTATCGAGGCGCATGTCCACAGCATCACGGTGCCTGCCTGCTAGTACAGCTGCGGCCTGCTCGTCGACGGCATCGGCAAGCGCATGCTTCGCAGCGCCGTGCTCATCCACCACAGCCCCGACATCCATTGCATCCCCTGGTACAGGCTCCGCGGCGTCCTGCACATGCATGGGTTCAGATCCTGCGGCCGCGAGCATACCCTCTGGCCCCTCAGGTGCCCCGCTGCCTGACTCTTGCAGATCTTCAGGTGGAACGCAAGAAGTGCTTGGATTCGAGGCGTCAGCAGCGGCATCGGTTGCAGCACTCTCGGCAACAGACCCTTGCAACGAGCCTGCCAGAGGCCAACTGTCTGGCCCTGTGCTTCTGGCATCCGCAGCGGTGCGCGGTCGTGTGTGCTCCTCATCGGCGGAGCCGTCCTCATTAGCGGACGTGCCATCCACACCAGCAATCGTGTGGCTGTCACGGACCTCAGTATCAGCGGGGGTGGCATACAGACCTTCATGTGTACAGGCCCGCTCTGAGCTTGTGTGTGGACCTGCATCACGCTTCATCGACTCAGATAAAATGGGTGTATCGGCCCACATGAGCCGGCAGCAGCGCAACACTCACATTTATAGAAACACAGGCCACTTGCGAATCACACAGGCAAGTCTGAAGCATAGTCGGCATGCAGTCTGTATCGAGCAGAACCGCCATCCCAGGTAGCTGAGCGAGCGTTGAAATCACTCTGCCGGCTTCAAGCCCTGATTGTCAGTCATGCAGGGTGCGCACCTGTCACGGAGCTCGAGCTGGCGTCATCATCATGGCTTGCTGCTGCATGTGCAACAGAACGCACTTCAGCCACAGACTGCACTTCAGCCACAGACGTCGCTGGCCCAACCTCATCGGCTGCACCAGCATCACCTTCATCAGGCGCCCCTGCGTCGGCCAAGCTGAGCACCCCCCGCATCATCGTTGACCCAACCGTGCTGTCACCAGCCCACGGCCGATCCAGGCCGACACCTCCTGGATCCTGCCGCAGCTCCTGCCACGGGAATCCTGCGGCCTGGCCGTCGATCATCAGCTGAATCGTGTCTGGGGCAACAGCAGCGGCCACCCCCTGGCCTGTCAGCCTGCCGACCGTGCTGGCTGTGCCCGTGTCGCCAAACCGCTGCTGTACGCCAGTACGGGTTGGCAGTGCGGTATAGGCAGGCGCGGAGGCACGTAGGACGGGGGTGGTGATTCTGGGGTCACCCTCGTCATGGACGGCAGCAGCATGGCCAAACTTGTCAAGACTACTCAATGCGCCGCCATGGCCAGACGGGGCAGCGCGCTGCTGGTCCATTGGGCGAACGATGGCGCTGCTGGCTGGCGATGTAGCAGGCGAGTCGCCTTGCTCTGCACCATTGATTAATTTATTCCACCAACGTGCTCTACCTGTTCAATGTGGCAGCGAGTGAAGGAGCAAAGAGAAAAGGTTATGACAAAGCAACCAGTAGCACGCTAGGCCGCATATCTGACGTAAGGCAAGAGAGCAACACATTGCGGCAAAGGAATTCAGTCCAGCACAGATTGTTCTCGGAACGGCACGGTGGCACAACACCACTGATGTCAATAGCACTGAAAGTTGGTAGATCAGGCAGCGCTATACTGCAGGCTGTGCATGCAGAGATGACACTGCGGACTCCTCATCAGAAGCACGAGACGCACCGCTGACTGCTGGTGCCGTGCTATCCTCACGCGGAGCCACAGCACACGTGTTGGCTCGCTCAGCAGTGTTCGCCTCAAAAGGCCACCGGTCGCCATCATCAGAACCACCAGCATGACTGCATGCATCCCCAAGAGCGTCCCGCATCATTGTCGAGCCCACTGTGCTGCCACCCACGACAGGTCTGCCCATGCCGCCTTCGCTGCTGTCCCCGTCAGCGCCGTCCGCACCCTGGTCCCAGTCAAAACCTGGCAGCTGCGTGTCCAGCATGAGCCGGATCGTGTCCGGCGTGCCAGCGCCGTGTGTCGTGTCGCCGCCTCGGCCGTGCCTCATGCTGTCGCGGTCAAGGCACATGAATCCCGCAGCCTTGCTCATGTCACGGTCCGAGTCCTGGTGATACCCGTGTGCTGACTCCGCCTGCGGTGACGCCAGCAGATGAGCCGCAGTGGGGGGAATCTCAGTGCAGTCCCCGCCCTCCTGCACCTGTGTGGGACCTGCTATTGGTCCACACGGAACCCCTCTGAGGGGTGCTCCGCTTCCTGGTTGCTGAATGGTGGCATCCATATCCGAGACCGGCACTGCATCTGCCTGCGCCACTACCGCCACTGCTTCCCCTGCCGCTGCCGCCGCTGTACTCATGGCCACAGGCAAGCCACTGTAGGCACCAGATAGAGGCTGTTCCGCCACTTCGATCACTTCTGCCGTGTCCGCATCATCTGCTGCGTTGCCCAGACCTGCAGCATGAACGCCTGCCTCCCATGCACATGCGCTGACACAAATGCGGTCCCTCGCTTCATCAGTACAGGACACGTTTTGTGTACCGCAAGTGCAGCATATCAGTAGCGCACCATAGCAGTAACTGTGATCGTGATAACTGGTGTGTTTGCAAGCATGCAACAATAACAACGCGTTGACTAGCGTAACATCAAAACCGGCGTCCCGCACCTGTGCTTGCAAGGCTGCCGTCGCTGTCTGAACGGTGCGCCGGGATTTTGCCGGAACAGTCGAGCTCCGCGCTGGCGCCCAGCGTGACGCGGCTCGGCTCCGCCGCACATGCACTGCCTCTATGCTTCCACACAGCACTGTCGCCAGTACCCGGCAGCATGTCATCCAGCCCCCAAGAGGGCGGCGCATCGGAATCATCCAGTCCAGCCTCGATCCCAGGTGCATGTGCAGCAGCAGCAGCTGTGTCATCAGCAACAGGCGCCGCCGCCGCGTCATGCATGCAGCTGTCATCATCACCTCCTACCCACGCGTTGCCAGCGCTGCTGCCAGGCACGCCCTCTCCACCGCCGAAACTTGCATGATGATGGTGATCCATGAATGTGGCTGCAGCCCCTGCGGCATGCGCATCGCCATCCACACTGACTTCCTCCTCACTCACATCAACCCCGCCTCCCTCACGCCGGTCCTCATGCACATGGAACTGGGCACCCTCGTCATGTTGAGAAGGCCCGTTATGTGGGAGAGCAACATTGACCGCGTCCGTGCTGTGTGCTGACGACTCGAGCATGCCGTCAGCGAGCCAGTACGCGGCGCACTCACCCCCGCTACCAACCTCCGGGCCCCCCGCAGAGCTGCTTCCGCTGCACGATTCCAGGGGGTGGGACCGCGCGGGCTGCAGCCTCGCCCGAACGCTCCCCTCCCCGCCCGCATCTGACGCGGCGCTGCCCCTCCTGCTGAGCTCATGCTGAATGACTGCGTCTGTGACGCGGGGCGCCATGAGCACATACTCCGGCAGCTCCGGGCTGAACGGCGCCTCTGGCACCATGCGGCCCCTCGGGCTATGCTGCGCATGCTGCCCGTGCTGCGTGTGCACCGAGGACTCCCGCGATGCGCTGCTGCCAGACTCAACGCCGTGCTCACGAAGTCGGACAGACATCACCGGCAGAAAGGGGCGAGAGGTCGCAGCCACGGCGCCGGCAGAGCCCTGTGCGGTGGCGACCTGACCGGCGCCGATGCTGCGCAGCGCGGCAAGATGTGCTGCGCCGCGCAGCACACGCGGCGCGGCACGATGGCCAGCCTCGTCGCTGGTGGCAGGCTCAGGGTCTGCTGCAGCAACTCGCTGCTGCTGTGCGCAGTCCAGGCTCTCTGCAGACATCCGGGCACGTTTGGCATGCGGCATTGGCACTGCTGCCGTTGACAGGCGGCATCGGTACTGCTGGCAGCAGCCAGACGGCGCCGTCAAAGCATGCACTGCAATCGCAGGCGAGACGCACGCTGGCCAATGAGATTGTTCCATGCATATGGCATTCTGGCACAGTCACACGTGATCGCAAGCCAGAAACTGTGCACATGCATCAGAACCAGCCTTCACACAACATCGCCCACAACCACAATCCTGCCTCGCAGTGCCTCTGTGACACCTTGGCAGTCCACTGCCTTGTACCGGTCCTCTGATCTGATGTGATTCAATCACACCGATGACATCTTGTATGATGACACCATGCGGGCATGCCCATCAACACAGTGCACCGTGCGAGCTTGCGGAAGAGCACACAGGCATGCCCATGCAGGCGGGATACGATCCACGGTAACGCGATAACTCGATCTGGCTGGCATACCCATCAGCACAGTCCCACAGTGATGCCCACTGACATAGTCGAGTGCCGTCAGCATTACTGGGCTGGGAGAGGAGGAGGGGCAGGAAGGAGCCCCTCGTCTCTGTCAACGCAGAACAGGGTGATGGGTGCCAGCAGAACACCGACATCACCTCTAAGCCACCAATCCACACTCCAAGAAGCACGAGCAGGGATCAGGCCGTCTTTGGCATTTGCTAATACAGCAATACACAGGGTCACCGGGTGTCGTACCATAGCCGCGCGTCGACTCGCCCGCAGCCCCCGTCGTGGTCACGCTGTGCCTGCCGCGGCCGTGCGCGACGACATCGTCTGCATCATCGCCACAGGCCGAGCTGCAGGAGTCGCGGACCCGCACGCTGGTGCCAGCCTCGAGGATCGAGCCCGTGAGGGAAGCGATGAAGGAGCGGTTGCCGTGGGCATCGGCGAAGGAGGGCAGCGCATGCAGCCGGCGGTGTGCTGACAGGGACTCGTCCGGCTCGTCAGTGGTATCGGGGTCGCCCGCCACACCGATACTGGCGGCTGAAGCAGCTGCAAAAGGCAAGTGGGGCCCATGGGGTTGGGTTGGCGGTACTCAGGGGTGCGGTCAGTGGTACATGTCGGCACATGTAGCCACTTGCGAATCAGTATACTATTGGTCGGTGTACTGCGCTATGCTGTTGTGCTTGGTACAAGTTTCACCACGGCAGACCACAATGCCACAACGCGGCTCACACGTTGTGTGAGCGTGCATGTTGCCATGCAATTACTGAGGCGACAGAGGAATATCCTCTGTGAAGAGGAGATGCCAGCGCGCCGAGGCGCCACTGTGAAGCACAATTCAAGTGGAGGCCCCATGTGCGGCAAGATACAGGTCGCGATGCGCAGGAACAGCAGGCTCACAACAGAAAGGTTCATAGAAGGACTCCGCACCGCCGGATGAGCTATCCGATTCGCATGCATGTTCCTGGCCAGCGTCAGGCCAGAACACAGGAGCAGTGGGCACAGAGCCGAAATGCACAGAAGGCTGCCGCCTCTTGTGCGGGGGCTTGCGCTCGCTGGAGCCGATCGAAACATATTTCCCTGCATCTGGGCGTCGGCCGCAGCCGCTGCGGCGTTGCGGTGCGTCATCAGGCTGTGCGCCTCCATCTTCGCGGTCCGTGTGCACTGCTGTCGACCCTGGTACACCTGTGGCCACAGCGCGTCGGACATCGCGCAGCACACTGAAACCGGTCGTGCTCGTCGCCGCAGGAGGGACGGTATGTGGCGCAGCGTGCACAACAGGCACATCAGGCGGCACTGCGGCATGTGCTGCTGCAATGCATGTCAGATCTGTGCTGGGCATTGGGCCCTTGACCAGGTCTGACATGTCAGAGGCAGCTGTGAAGATCCGAACGTCGCGGCTGCTCCAGCCGATCTCTTCCAATGCAGCATCGCTCGCCACAGGTGCATCGGTCGCATTTTGAACAGGCAAAGGCTGGATGGGTGGCGCAGCATGCTCAGCATGCTCAGAAGCCGGTGCTTCGACCTCGCTGTGCATCAAATTCATGCTGGGAACAGGGCCCTTGGCGAAGTCAGAAAGGTCCGACAGAGCTGTGAACAGCCGGTTGTCCTGGCCACTGCTGCAGGGCGTGCTGCCGCCAGACAGCATTGGTGCGAAGCCTGGCGCCACGGCGGGGGCATCTGGAACCGGGACTGCCGTTTGCATGGTGGGTGGGGCCGGGCGACCGCCGGACTGCTGTTGGGCTCTCGTGGGCGTGGCCTCTGAGATTGGTGTCGGCGTTGCAGTGCTGCCGCCAGCTTGCTGCGCATGTGACGCGGCGGCAAACTGCCCCGCAGCCGCCGCTGCTGGTGCAGTGTCACCGGCGCGGCTATGCCAAGAGGGCCGGCTCCAGTCAAACAGGCTTCGGAGCTTGCCTGTGATAGAGCTGGACCCGGCCTTGCCATGATCCTGACCAGCCTCTGGCGCTGCAGGATGAAGATCTGGGTCGGCCCTTGGCGGCTGCCCTGTTGCCTCCGGATGACCTGTAGACAGATCAGAAACGTTGCAGAGGTATGCTCCACAGAGTGATCACCTGTAGACATAAAAGGCTCGGCATGCCACAGAGCAACGGCTGGCTGTGTTGAAGCTCTGGCATGGTGCAGCATGAGCATGTGGACTGGGAATGTGGAGAGGCGAGCAAACTCACAGTGCCAGCGCCATGGCCTCAAGCGACAGGCAAAAGCCTTCAGAATGACCACGGGGATGGGCAGCATGTGCTGGTTGCTGCCCAGGTGGCTGGGGACGGGATGCATCGCTGAAGGTCCAGCAGTGCGCACTCTTAGCACGGATTCTTGTGGCACATGATCACCGTGACCGATGCATGCGGGGACCACACAGCAGAGGCCAGACCGAGCTCATCATGGGTCATGAGGCTGTTGCAAACTGCTGCTGTGATTTGGTGGCTGCGACCTCGAATCACGGGCGAATACAGTGCAAAGCGAACGGCGCACCAGTACCGTCTGAAGCCCAATCGCCACCAAAGGTGCCAGCCGCACAATGGCTATCGCTGCGGCCGATCTCTGGTCCCATGCAGCAGCTGAGCGGCGGTCGGCAGCACTCCCATGGTGCCGCAGTCACCGCCGGCGTGCTGTGACCCGCGCTGCTGCTGCCGCCGGCCACCGCTGCAGCGCCATGCATACGGCTGTGCTGAGGCGCGGCGCCACCAAGCGCCCCAGCAGCGGAATCTCCAGGCGCGGGGTTAGCCAGCGGGTCCGGCGGTATGGCGCTTCCGTCGCGGGAGGCCTGTGCTGCGAACGGAGCGCTACTGGCAGCGGCATGCGGCGTAGGGTCGCTGGATGGGGCCGGCGGCGGCGCGCTTGGTACGGTGGCGATGGAGATGGAGCTGTTGGTGGGGCAGAGAAGTTCACATGGGTCAACGAGGATAGCTTCTGGAAGCATTCCGGAGCTCTGGGCGGTGCTGCCAGGCCGCGATGCTCCATGACCTGCCTGCAGCTACATATCTCCTGAGATAGGAGACCTCAGCATTGCTGAGGGGCAGTGATGGATGGCGTGATGACAGATTAACAGCCGATGAAGGAAGCTACTGCAGTGCTGCTGAGGACAACTCCAGATGAACAGCAGAGCAGAGCAGTGAATGAGCTTTGCAGTGAGACTCAGTATACTGTGGTATTTCACCCCTTCGGTGAACGATATTCGCGGAGCGGACAAGAAAATTTGTTTTTGGTTCGGCGAATCGAAGAGGATGTGACATGGACAATCTTACGGTACCACAATCTGCACGATGCCGCATCAACCACACACAATGGAGCGGCAGGATCGTACATCTGCCGTTGCTGCAGCTTCTTCTCCAACCATCGGATCGCACAGCGAACCTTCATCACCGCCACCCACGCCCGCCTGCTCAGTTGCAGGCCCATTCACCTGGTCTACCCCATCCGATACAGCCGGAACCATGGCCGCCGCGTGCTCAACATCAGACGCCGCCATGCTTGTTTCGAGCTCTCCGCATGGTGCCTCTTGGTCACGCTTATGCCACTTGCGAAAGCTGAGTGTCATGCCCTGAGTGATCCCTAGCGCCACTCCCTCCGCGGACACCACTTCCCCACCTGCATCCACAGCCATCGAGGCTTCATCTGCACCTGCCAACGCGAAGCTCACGCTGTCCTGACTGATTACCCCCAACCCTCCTGAGGCATCGCCAACGGATGGATGCTGGTCGTGGGGCACGTCTGGTGTGCTAGCACTGCTGTCCAGGCCACCTGAGGTTTCGATTGGAGCCCGCTCATGTTCTGCAGCCTGCTCTTCAGCAGCATGCTCCGCCGCATCGACCGCATTGACATCAGCGGAGGCACGATTCCTCATCCGGCTGTCCAGCAAGCGCTCAACGTCTGCATCGATCGGGTCGGTTCCGGTCGCCTTTGGGATGTCGAGCAGAACATCACGCACTCCAGGCTCGCCTGCAATGCTCCAGACCCACTCTCCTGCGATCCGGACAGGAAGCTCGGCCGACAGTGCCTGTGGAACGGGTGCAGAGAGTGGGCAATCATCTGCCCAGCTCACAACCTGGCCCTGTCGCTCTTCCGTTTGCCGGAGCTCTCCTGCAGGCAGGGCAAGGTAGCTTTACCTCTACATCTAGGTAGGTACCGAGAGGCTCGGGATCAAGCCTCGAGCACTTGTACAGCCGAATTGCAGAATGGGCATGTTGTGTCTGTACATCGGGCAGACCAGACTGCATGACATATACGAGATGATGAGCGGCGTGACACGCATGACCAGCGAAGCACATGCAAGGTGAGGTCCACAAAGGTTGCAATCATGAGCGATGGTGAACATACGATACACCTGGTGGACCATGCAACTCAAGCAGCGGGGTGGTCACTCCAAGCAACTTGCACTCTCGGACCAACTGCATCTGATGTGCAGTCAACCTGCCATTTACAGCAGAACACAGGAGGTGACCTTGCCACAGCACATCTCTGCAGGCCCATTGAGCAGGACTGCGCACCTGGCCGGCCTCCAGCCGTGCCTGACACTTCAGCCGTGCCTGACGCTTCAGCCGTGCCTGACACTTCAGCCGTGCCTGACACTTCCATATCAGGTGTAGATGCAGCAGTTGCAGCCACAACCACTTCAGCCTTGACCACTTCAGCCTTGACCGCTTCAGCCACAGCAGGCGCAGCAACATCAGGTGTAGCGCCAGCCGCTTTGTCCACATCTATCTCAGCCACAACCACATCAGGTTTAGCCACAGCTGCTTCATCCAAAGCCGCGTCCGCAGCAGCAGCCACAGCAACCGAACAGAGTCCAGGTTCAGCACCATCAGATGCCTCCTCAGCCTTCGCCTCACGCAGCAACTTCGCATGTTTATGCCTTGCAGGTTTGGGCCCCGTGTGTTTGTGCATCGTGCTTGACCCGCCATGACGTGTGTGCACATCGGCTCCTTCCACAGCTACATGCTCCGCACCCTCGCCTTCATCCAATGCATCATCATCATCCCCCTGCCCACCTAGAACTGCACTCCCATGCATGAATGACACCGTTCCCATGCGTGCTAGAGACTTCATGGAGGACAGCCGCCGCCAGTGCACCGACTGAGTACGGCCCGGCTGCTCCGGCTCCGGCAAACAGATGGACACCATCCGCTCCGGCACTCCTCCACTGGGGTTCGACTTGTGCACGCTGCCTCGGCGGGGCTCCGGCTCGATGCGAGGCGGTGCCTGCGCTCGCAGCTCCGCGGCTGGCTTGAACGTAAAGCTTTCCGGCGCATGCGCAGCGGTAGTGTGCGTCGCTCGCACAGTGGCACTGTGTGCTGCTCGTGCATCGCTCGGTGCATCTGACAGCGCTGCCAAGAACGGGAAGCCGGAGGCATGCGGGCGGGACGGCAAGACTGCGGCGGCTGCCGCGGCAGCGGTCGTGCGCACCAGCCGCCGCGGGCGCGGGATGTGCGTCTGCGGCAGTCCCATGCGCATGTGCTGTATGAGCATCCGCGTGCGGCCGTCGACGGCACGACCACCCGGCGGGTGCGGGATGCGTGGCGGGCAGGGGGGGATGCGGCTGGCGGGTGTTGGTCCGGCGCCGGACCCAGCAGCCTCGTCGTCGGGCGCGCTCATGCTCGGATCAAATGGCGGCGCAGGCAGGAAGGAGCCCTTGGCAAGGCCAGACATGCTCAGGTCCCTGCTGGCATCCGATGTGTTGCCTCCCTCACTCGCAGAGGGTAGGCGCCGGTGCTCCTCGCCACTGGCTTCGCTGATTCCGCCACTCAACGACACTTCACCCGGCCTGTTGCTATGACCGCGCACCGTGCGGCTGCTGCGTAGGCTGCCAGCAGCGCTAGCGACGCACTCTCCAGACCTGCCACTGCTGCGGGCACGTGCAGAGATCTTGGTCGATGCCCGACTGGCACCGCGGCCTCTGGAGCTATGGACTGGTGGAGTGTCAAACTGGACTCGTTCGGCCTGCTTTGTATGGCCACGCCCGGGCGCAGAGCGGCCCCGGCCGCGAGCGGTTGCTCCTGACGCTCGGCCTGTGTCAACTTGGCGCGCTTTGGGTTTTCTGGGGCTGCTTGGAGAGGTTTTTGGGCGGGCAGTGCTTCCACGGCTCTGCTGTTTCTGCTCAGAAGGGTATACTTGGCTAGTGGAGGACGAGCGCCAATTCAGCAACGTGTCAGCAGTATCCACAAGGTCATCACGTGTAATGACATCTTCTACGCGTTTGTCATGCGACGGGAACGGGGAGAAGCTTATTGACTGGGCACCTGGATGCATGGGGCACATTCAGATTGCTATAGTGTGATGTGGAAGCTGTTCGATGCCTGACGCCATCTTGAGGCCGAGAACGCGGAGCTTCACGTACCAGATATTTTTCGAGTGTGCGCGAGCTGCTGCTGGTCACTTGTTCCACGTGGCACGGCGAATTGGTTCGCTGCTGCTTTCAGACCATTCGCTTCGCCACTGTGTCGTGACTCCATGGATGCTGACAACCTGGCTATCTCACTCCGTGGCCTCGTTGGCACACCGGACGGATATGAAGAGAGCTGTAGCTCAATGCCATCTTCTTCGCGGACGGCACGTAGAGAGCCCTGCATTTGCGGAGTCTGTGGCGCCTTCTCTGGAAGCAGACTACCTGTTCCGTTCGAGATCGATACGATGCATATCATGGCAACACATATTTTTGAAGGACCGCAATGGTTAACAGGATAATTTGCCAGCCACCTGTGGAGGGAGAATGGAGCTGGTTCGTTGGGGCGACTCGGATGAGCCACTAGAGTAGCGCCGAGACATGTCCAAATGTAACGGCAAGTCACGACATGGCCAGTTGAATGACACTGTACGTTATTTATCCCTGGATAACGGCACGGACTGCCCTGCTTGGGTCCATGTGTGCACTGCCAGCATATGCACTCCACCTGGCTCCTGGACATTCCCTGCTCAGCGTACAGAAACAAGGCTGGATAAAATTTTCAAAAAATATAAAACCCAGCTGTCTTAGTGATGAACTTGTGCCAATCTCGCCAAAGGGTTGTCATCGGGGCTCCTGTAGCCACCATGTTGCACTGTCATTAAATTTCAGGGCGCACAAATGAAATGAAACTGCGCGTGCTGCACTTGGCCTACTCCGCGACACGCCGGTCATTAGCAGACGGCATGCTTTATACGTGATCTGCTCCGATCAAGCAACGAATGACAGCAAGTCCGGCTTCCAGACTCAACAAGCATGATTGTTACCGACACACCCGACGGGCAGGAGAACGTGCAGCCGTGCGCGAATCTGCCCAAAGTTGTAGTCTACACTACGTCCACCCCTACGACCCTGTTGACGAAGACATCGATTAGACGCTTGTTCCAGCTGCTAGACATTCTGCGCATCGGATACAGCGTCGTCGACCTTGCCGAGACGCCGTCTCGCAGATGGGAAATGCTCGAAGCCTCCAACGGCGACACTACTCTTCCACAGCTTCATGTTGAAGGTAGACATGTCGGGGACATATCAAAGGTTGAGGAGATGCACGACTTTGGTGTACGTTATCCACCACTATCACGCAGCCGGCTGTGCTTCCAGAAAGCACATGTACAAAGTATCAAGGGAATTGTGCAAGTGGTTCGGGCCTGAAACATCATTATGCAGGAGTTGATGCCTTTGCTGCGCAAAATTTGACTCTCCGCTTGCCCAGCCGATGATGTCAACCGAATTGATCGGACACACTATCAGTCAGCTCTGCCAGGTGGTCAAAGAGTTGGCATCAGGTGCATACTCGTCATTGAAACTTTTGCGTGTCCGCCGTGCTTGGTATTCCTTGTGTCCTCCCAGACACTGAGTGTTTGCGTTTACAGGCGACAGCCTGGGTCGCGTGGGACTGCGCGCTTACCATCTTGTACGCGCGCTTCAACAACAAGAGCGAAGCGTTGTGAAGAGGCAAATTACGTCTTTGGCTCACATATCGTGGGAAGCTCTGCACACGGGGCCGTGGCACGCAGTTGCAGTAGCTTGGCGAGAAGTGCACTCGCTGGCAGCCATTTCGGAGACGATCCAGACGCTTCGAGACCTCGAAATCAATCCTAAAGATGGACTCTGCACCGCTGACTCTGGACTGCGTCGTTGCCTGCGGCGTCTGGACATGGCCCTCCTGGTCGGGGGACCCAGACTCGCACAGCTCATCCATCCGCTAATTGAGCACGTCCATGAGACATCCACATGTGTTCTGGGCGATGCTGCAGGTGCCTCAGCAGTATCCTATCCTATCCCTGATGGAAAATGCTCACCAGAGAAGCCACCTATCCTGTTTCATCATATGGAAAGGCAGCCCGACACTGACACGTGGCAACAGGAATGCACTGCGCAGTACGGACATCGATGTCGATGGCTTGAAGCAATTCAAGCACCTGGGTTGATGCAGTTCGAAGAACGGTTCATGTCGAAGCAACAGCCAGTTCTGCTTCAAGGCGTGGCAGATGCTTGGCCAGCGATGCACAGGTGGGTCCAGCCTTCTCAACACTAGCCACACATACAGTGTATTGACATCTCGTCTCAGTCATGCATCACGCAGGGTCGTTTTGCATGCCTGCGCTGCCGCTGTGGGGGGAAGCCTTTGCGCCAGCATAGCTTGCCGGTCGCTGACCCATATCCCTATGCGATCACGCTCTCTGGGTATGGCCTGCGATCCGCAATGCCTGCCGAACTAGCGCACAGTCATTATATAGCCGCTGAGTGGTGCAGGTAGGCTTTGCTATTGCCCGGGTGGCACCTGCATTGCGCATCAGCACCCTCCGCAGCTGAATGCAATGGCCCCCTTGCACACAGTCATGTTCGGCCAATTGCGCTCCAAACGGTGCTACATGAATGGCATTTCTGCCTTTTCAGGTGGACAAAGCCAGGCTACCTGGATGTGGCTCTGGGTCACCGCACGCTGCCCGTCGAAGTCGGGTCGAACTACCTTGATTCCGGATGGGGCCTGACTTTGATGACGTTCTCCGAATTCACCGCTGCTGCGTGCTCCGCACAGCCCCGCATCCCGCCCACTTCCACCCAGCACACAGCACAAGCAACACCGGCCGCAGCTCCGGCAGTCCCCGCGCGAGAGGCAGGCAGCAACAGTGACCCTGCTGCCACTGCCACTTGCTCAGAGGCGGCGGCAGGTGGTGCTCCCGCATGCGCCGCGGCAGATGTGCTGCCAGAACAGCGGAGTTATGCGAGGGGCCAGGAGGTGAGTTGTGCCGCAGCACTGCCAGCAGGCAGCGGGGCGGCGCCTCCCTCCGGGTCTGCAAGTGGCACGCTGTCACCCAGTCAGGCGGCGCGTGCGCTGGGCACGCTACGAGGAGCAGCGGGGCATTCGTCCGCGGCGGCGTGTGAACAAGACGACCCCCGTGGCGCACCATCAGCGCCGCGCAAGCGGCGCAGGATCTTTCCGGACGCCCTGGCACGACCGGCCGTATGCAGTGGGGACGGTAGCGCCAACGGCATGGCACCGGATGGGGCTGCCCCAGTAGAGACGTTGCATCGGCAGCCAGCTCGAGGTAATGGAGATGCAGCGGAGGAGCGTCTCACACCGTCTGCGGCGCATGGTATCAAGGACAGTGCAGCTGCCGGCGCAGGTGCCCCGCATGGGGCCCACACCAGCATGCATGCTGTGGAGCCAGGGAGCCAGGCGCTGCTTGACGGTGAGTCAGTGGCAGAGGAGGATCTGCCACGAACAATCAGGATCGAGTCGGGTGCAAGCCGTGATGAAGAAGGTGCGTATCGTTGACGTATGCATGTGTCTAACAGCTGTATGTGTCCTGGCCCACGGCACGTGTCAGCCGCAACGGAGGCATGTGCCCGACAGCTTTGCCGCAGCACGCGCAGCATGCGAAGAGCCACCAGCTGTGGACCCTGGTCCTGCTGCCTTGTTGCATGTATTTACGTGGCAGCGCCTGATGTGGATGATCACCTGATGTGGATGGTCGCAATGTGACTGCTCGCGGCCGTGTGCCGGCCATACGTCGCCGCTGTGCTTGGCAGGGCACAAATCTGTCATAACTACTGCCGGCAACGCACAATTTCGCTTGCGGCCGTGCCTGGCAGAGCACCCTTCGGTCACGAGTGTGTGCCACGCTGCGCTCATTTGTGTCGCACATTTGTGTGCATCTGACACGCTGCCGCATGCTGCAGGACCGCTCACGTGGGAGACATGCACACACACCAGCACGCCTGAGGGGACTGGTGGCGCCACAGCAGCTGCGGCCGCGCTGGCCGCTGCCGCATCGATCGGTGCTTCGCCGGCGGAGGCGATCGGCACCGAGGCTGGGGAGCCGAAGGGCCGCCCGCGCAGCATGCTGTACATGGCGCAGCACCCGTTGTTTGAGCAGGTGCCGGCGCTGCGGTGTGACATCATGGTGCGCCTCAGTGCTGTGTGCTCTGACAGGGTGTACATCAGTCTGTCGCGCATGTTTTCGGTGGTCGGTAAAACGCTCTTGGCCACCAAGGTGTCAGCCAGCGCGGAGCCAGCTGCCGGTGCTGTGCTGTGCTGTGTAGCAGTGCTGCAAGGAAAGGGCATCTCAGCGGCGAGCCAGTGCTGCTCTTCATTCCGCTGCCACTGCCTATCGCGGCGCCGGGTGTTATCGGTTTGCATTTGCCGTTCCCACCCATTTGATTGGTTTTTGTTTGAGCACGGGTTGAGATGCTTCGCGATGGACTGTCGGGAGCAGCACTGTGTGCGTGCGTGTATGCATGCATGCTCACATGCATGCGTGTGCAGGTGCCTGAGTACTGTGCGCTGGGGGACGGCGACATCAAGAGCATCAATGCGTGGATCGGCCCCGCAGGCACCGTCACGCCGTTGCACACCGACCCTCACCACAACCTCTTTGTCCAGGTCCGCCTGAGAAGCGTGCCTGTGTGCGCCGCTTGGCCTCTCATGCACTGGCCCCTCATGCACTGCACCAACCGTGCGCGCCGCATGGCCCCACATTACGCTGACTGTGCCTCTGTACGATGCATGCACCATCATGCACTGTACAGTCTAGACTAGTCTAGACTGTGCCTTTGCACCACTCGCCGCAGCTCATGCACCACCGACAGCGCTTCATCGGCCCTACTGCCTCACCACATCAGGTATCTATTGTACGGCGACCAGGCGATAGCCCATCTGCATCTGTCAGGTGCCAGCGTCCAGGACCATTCTGGCGCTGTGTATTCTCGTTGACGCCGGCCTCGTCCGCGTGCAGGTCGTCGGCTGCAAGTACATTCAGATCTACCCCCCTGAGGACACCCCCTTCATGTACCCCCACGAGGCGGGCCTCACCACGAACAGCAGCCGCGTGGACGCGCGCGACCCGGACACTGCGAATTTCCCATTGTTCGCGCGCACACGTGGCTACCAGTGCATCATCCGCCCCGGCGAAGCCCTGTACCTCCCACCAGGTACCTCCTGTCGTTTTTCATTCTTATTATTTTCTTAACGCCCCTGCCTGTGGGGATCTCTGCCGCTGCCGTCGGGGCCGAAGTATGCATACATCGGTGCGAGCGGATGGCAACTGATCGGTTTCCCAGTGTCAGACGCGCAGGACGCTGTTCTGCTGCTGTGGCAGCTGCTGGTGCAGTCGGTGCCCGTCAGCCTGTGGTTTGGTCTGTGGTCTGTGCAGGGCGTGCCTCGTGTCGCATGCGTTCTGGCCGCTTTGGTCCCGTGTGTTGCCGTGCACTCTTTTGTAACAACCTGATAGATGTGCACATGACCTGATAGATGTATGTATGTACTGTATGATTACATCGCCGTATCCATGAGGACATTGACACCTCCGACAAGCGGGACCGAGTATGTATGTACATGCAGGCTGGTGAGAGATATATGTACATGACCTGATAGATGTATGTACATGCAGTCTGATAGGTATGTTCATGCAGGCTGGTGGCACTACGTGGAGTCTCTCACGCCAAGCGTCTCGGTGTCCTTCTGGTGGGCATGACGGCTAGGGTGTGCCGATGGCACAATGGCTCGAGAGCAGCGGCGGTAACCCCGTCGCATGAGAGAGAGGATGAGCGTAGCAAGCAGCTATGCCGGGCCGCAGTGCGGCTTTCCGGTATGCTGCGACAGTGCATCGTGAGGTGGCTGCAGGAACGCGCAGCGTGCGCTGTGGCTCAGGCCGGCCTGCATTACAGCTGCAGTCACAGCCACCGTAGTCATGCGCTGTGGCTCAGGCCGGCTCAAAGATGAGGCTTTGGGTGGCTGAGGAGGCGCAGCTGCAGAGGCTGCCGCCAATGAGACAGACGCCCTTCCCGTATGGTTGTGGCCGAGCTGTGAAGCGCTCGGCACCAAGGCATGTCAGTGCTAGCAGGATTTCAAGTCAACGGTTTCCATATGTTCCTGTGTTGCGAGGCGCCACTCGTGCGATTCCACATCTGTGCGATTGTGTACTCTACTGGTATGGGTGTGCCATGTCACCCCATGGCTGTGATTGGTGGGAAACAGAGGCAGCAGGTGGCCGCCTCGGAGTAGCAGCGGAATGAAAAGCTTTCCAATTCCAGTGTGGCTGTACGTACACAGCGGGTTTATGTGGACACATCTCCAAAAGGTGCAGAAACGGGTGGGCTGGCAGCAGGGCTGGGGACTGTGCAAGTATTCATTGATACTGGGGAAGCATGGGCCGTCCGTAGGAGCAGGTGTGTCAACTATCGTGACTCTTGGCTAGAGGCACACTGCAACTTGAGCCGAACCGCAACAGTGATTTCTATCTAGATATGGCCACAGTGGTAGGAGGTGCTGGCGCAGGCTGCTGACATGCTGCAAAGCCTGGTAGTGGCAGCGCCGGTGATGGGTCTTGGCATTAGAGCTGTTGCCCATAGAAGCAACACCGGGGGAGGTGAAGCTGTATATCGTTATATGATGACTGATATCGTAAGTCCATGGGCGGAGCCCGCGGGCCTTGACTGGGCCCAAATTGAAGGTCCCGGACTGGGCCCAAATTGACTGGGCCGAAGGTCATTCAATTTTTGGTGAATGAGTGGATGAGGTTCGAGGGGTCCCATAAGATGCGATGGCTCCACGATAGGCCACAGTAGAGGGGTTCCTGGCTGTACTGTGGTTGACTGTTATGTTTTGGGCAATGTTGTGTTCGGCAGTACCGTGGTTGTGTTTCAGAAGGTCCTCTTGTGCAAGACAGCGGCATGGCAAACGCCACGCTGCTTTGGGTTGAGGTGAGGTCGGAGTGGACAGGAGTCAAACTGACGTGTATCAGCAGTAGCAGCGCTCGCAGGGGCAGCTTGTACGGACGCTGTTGCTGTACCGATGGAAGGCAGCAGATTTGCCAGTTGTACTACTGTGTGTAAATATGATGCTGGCCACTTCACACCAATCGTGAACACTGTGCCACATCCTGAACTGTCTCAGTGTGCGTTGCTTTGTATAGCCGCCTATGCCTGACGGTAAGAGTTCCAGTGGGGGCATGGTGGACTGGTTAACCAGTCAAGCCCTGGTTCAACATGTTGCTGTGTGAATGTTGCTGTGAGCGTGCCGAGGAGGTTGGTGGCAGCCGTTACCAGTAGATGCCTGCCTCGGTCTTGCAGGACTATGTTCCGTGCAAGTAAGCATCGGTCGTGGCCGATAGAGTGGCTGAAACGAAGAATGGCAGTTTTGGTGGGCAGAAAGGGCACTGCTGTATGCACGAAGAGGAGGCCACGTGTCGTGGGTGTCGTCATAACACTGAACGTGTCAAGCTCTACGTGGTGTGAATCTGGTCGACTGGCAACTTGCGCAGTTGGTTTTGCGTACATGCTAGTTGTATGCTTCCAAACACAGGCAGGGGACTGGCCGAGTCGCAATTGAAATGGCCGGCTGAGTTGCCAGCACTGTGCTGGAGATCAGACCGGAACATGCAAAAACTTACAGAGCTTGTCATGGAAACAATCACAGGCCACATTTTCTTCTCACAACACTCACCAGGCACTCTGAAGCGTTTGGCCGCTCTACCATCCACTGCAGAGTCTTGAAGCGGGCCAGCTCCTTGTGCACATGCTGGTTGGACTCGATGTGCAAAGCTGTTTCCAGCTGCCTCACAACTGCAATTTTTCCGACTTCTGTGCTGCAGCATATAAGCCTGTGCTTTGGAACTTGCCCTCTGCCACCCCCCAGTATTCCCTCAGCCTCTAAGGCGCTAGTCAAAATCACCCCGAGCATGCCTTCTGAACTCCTGTCTTGATATATAAGGTAAACCTTTGAGACGTTTGCAGCTTCTCGTAATAGTGACACTGTGTCTGGCAGCAATGAAATTCCATCCGACAGCACTTCCCCATCAGACTCCGAAAATAAAGAAGAACAACATACCGAGAGCGTGGGGTATGTGCTAAACAGGCCGTGCGCAGCAACCGGGAGCGGCTCGGTTCCGAGCGGAGCCAGTCGGACTGGATCGCTTGGCTGAGCACGGGAACAGCTGCTAACGTGGTTACCCGCTGGCGCTGATGGATGATTTTGAGGCTCCCTCTGCCCAAAGAAATGCCAAATCACAAGTGCCAACACGAGTGTTGCGATCGCAAGAAACTGCGCGGTGAAAGGGTCTTGCAGCAAGTCCGGCAAGCCCATGGCAGACAGCGCGGGGGTGACACACGGTACCTTGCGACCCTAAATAGCAGGTTGCGGTGTAAAGTGTGCCAAATGTATTCCCTGCGATGATAGCCTGGGCATGATCCGTACAGGCGTATAATGATCTGTCGAACCTGTTTCCGAGAGCAAGTCAGGACTATTACGCGATAGAATGTTTCAAATGCTACATTTTTTGCAAGATGCGGTCCTGGCTCTGGCGACCTGCATTGCATGGAATGTTAAACGTGCCGTCCCGCCTACTCTCCCCCGCTTTTGCCCTGTAGGCCACTGCAGGCAGTGCTGAGTCGTGTCCAATCGCAGCGTGTATGACAGTAAGTCTGTAACGCCTTAAGAACTTCAAACAAACAATTGGCCATGCAGATTATGCGATTTCAATGTGCCGTAAATGCTGAGGCCTTGCACGCGCTGCGGCTTGTTGTGCATCCATGTATGGACCGTGGTGGACAGGAGCATCACGATGGATCGCGGGCACCGGTTTGCTGGTCGACGACCCCACACTCCTCGGCCAACTGCTGCCTGCTACTAAATCGTGTTGTAGAAATTCTCCTGCAGACTGCTGATGCCCTGGCTCCCATTATTAGTCAGTGAGTCAGACCTGGCTTGGGCTGCACCCAACCACGTACACCGTACTTTGTTGCGCAGCAGGACGATGCGATGCTGAGCTGTACATACTGGATCCCGCCTGCAACCAACATTCAACTTTCAGCTCATGTGCACAACTCTGCTCGCCAAGATCCCAAACGCGAACACCCTTAAGCTTGGCCTGGTCGCTGGCGGACTACATGCTCCATGGCAATGCTAGACATCAACACCACACGCAGCCCGCTGTAGCGCAGGCTGCACGCGTAATGCGACTCCATCTCGCAGGTGTCGCAGCCCCGTCACAGTCCACGTATCTCTTGCCTTTCATTGCGAGCAAGCCAAAGGTGTTCTGAGCACCTAGGGAACCAGGCCTACAGGGCAGGGCCACGAACGTCCAGTTCGTCATCCACAGCACTTTTGCATTCGGTCTGTTTCCCTTCTGGAGGGGATGTCCCACATGGTGAAGACAGCTTGTTTTGAGGCTGTACATTCGTATCCGGGAGCTCTGGGACACAGTGGGACAGCGTGCCGAAGTCAAGTGGCCACCAGGCACACTATCGTTTCGGCATGACATTAGGTTGGAAGGTCAGCCGGAGTGCAACATTGTGCTCCCATCAGAGCTTGTGGATAGGCGCTGCATCCTTTCGTGGCATTCGATGCATCAATGCAGCTGCTGAAAAGCAAGCGCATGGAGGCTGACCACTGGCTGACGGCCAGATCTGTGTGCCAGTCCGACCTGGCAGCTCGGCGGCAGCTGTCCTCGGGGTCTGAATTTCTAGAAGATCCTGGTCATGACTTGAAGCCTGGCCAGTGAACAACCCTCACGCCGACTGCACACACTCGTCCCTTATTCGCCCTCGCTGAAGCAAAATAGGGGCAACCATCATTCCACTGAATATTGCCTGCAGTTGCTTTCACATGTGGTCCGGGCGACCGTGCGTACACGCAGTGCGTTGTGATCTTAGTCGGCCTGGTGAGATACGTGACAGCCTGGTTGATGTGAGTCAGCATGCATGGGCGACCAAAACTTCGATGCGTGAGACGGAATCTGCAGACAAGCCCACGCCCGTTCGCGTGTAGGGCTTTCGCTGGCTCCACACAAGTGATATAGGCTTGACTTCTCACAATGCTACCTTTACGAGCGGGCTGCATATACCTGCCAAACGTTGCACTTTTTTCGCGTACACAACCGAGACTGGTACTGAAGTGTCTTCACCCTGCTCATACAGACTTCCTGCAATACATTCAATCATTTGTCCTCATTGCAAGGGTATATTCTCTGACGCGGTTTGCATTGAGGTCTAGCATGGGCAACTCCGGAAAGCACAACCGTCAGGACCACCGCCTGAACGACATGAGCCAGGCGTCCATGAATGCGCCAGAGTCTCCATTTTCTCAGCAGAGCATGGGTACGGCCTCGTAGCAGGATGACCAAACCGTTTGCGGCGCTGACGAGAGTGAATTGCTGGTGGATAGATTCGCAATCTGCAGTCATTGTGATTGTTTCGGTCTCGCGTCGGGCTTCAAACAATTGCTTATGCACTATGAAGTACCACGAGTGTCGTTTGTCCGCTACTTCTGGGAATGGAGGGCAATCAGGTGTGCCGGAAGAAGTACACACGGCTGCAACCAACAGGCGCGCGCAGACGCGGCTGAACCACCGAACTGTGCCACGCACTATGTCATGTTGAAGTATCATTGTATTTTATGGAAGTACGTTGGTCACTCCTCATCAGAGCGTGCCCTGCACTGTGTGCCACAAGTCCGTGCTCGCACATTGCAACGACCTACCGTCACACAGCCATTCTGTTGCAGGCTCGATTTATGACAACTACGAGGCAAGTGAAGCGGCGCAAAAGAGCCGACTGGCTGCGCAGAACAGTGCGTTCTTCCGCATGGCACCATTCCCGTTCCTCTCCTGTGCCACAGCGGGCGCACAGGCACCACACAGCTTCATCCCTAGCATCCAAGGCGTTTGGCGATACTTTGTGTTGCCGCTACAGGCCTGGGCTTGTATGCGAGGCTGAGCAGGCCTCGGATACTGATGATTGACGTGCCATGTGGGGCACATGCGCCGCGATGGCGCGGTTCACATGTAGCAGCATGCAGAACAATTCATCGTAGTCTGCACGCGACTCGTCTCATGAACAATCCATGCACACACTTGCTTGACGGCCATGCCGGCGTCCGCCCTCACATCATGCCGTCTGTAGCAGCTTGGGGTTGCTAGCAGTCAAAAGCCAGGCACGTTCGGGCGAGCCGTGCCTTTGTCGCGCTGAGTCGGCGATGCTGACTCTTTACGTCAGCAGTGCACTGACACATATCAGCAAACTTGCCGCACCGGATCTATCACTTAGTGCTTATCCTGTTCGTGAGTGAGTCTCGTCAGTCGCTATTTGCTCATGTTTTCACGTACTGCACTTCACCAGTGAGCCTGTCCACCCAGCTTATTTCACCAGTGCAGCCCGAATGCCGAGGTTGGATCGGGCGGATCTGCGTGTGATCGTGCAAATATGTGGCAGGCCGGCCTGTCCAGCGTGGCCCCGCGGGCCCCGCGTGGCCGACATTTGCCCGTACGGACACATGCATGGCCAACAGAACTCGTCCACTCTGGCAAATGCAACGTGCCCGGAGGCCTAGGCCTTCTCCAGTGCTGATACATCACGCACAGGAACACTGGACTCCTGCTTCCGTGTGCATCACAGAGCACGGAGCATGCGATGTGCAGCACGGGGCACACAATCATGTAGTTATGTAATCACATTGTACTTGGTACTTTGAGAGGCTCTGGTCCAGTTGTAATCACTCAAGTCATTCAATTAGGCGCGTACTCAAGCAAGCACACACAGACATGGCCGAGTGGGCGGCCAAGGGCCATCGCAACACCAAATCACAGTGCATCTGCAGACACTTGGGGTCCCACACGTGAGCGTTGTGACCATGCAGGTGCCCTGTACCACTCAGCCTCGCTGCCATGCCCGCTGCGCTCCTTCGTCTCCATCGGCCGCGCACCCAGCAGCCGGCCCGCCGCCGCGCCCCCGGCCGCGGACTCTTCCACCGTCTCCGGCATCATCCCCACCTTCTCCCCCGTCTTCTCAAGCTTTGGCCACAGCACGAGCTTTGACAGCGTGCGCTCGCAGCCGATCGCGATCCCGCCCGTTGACGTGCGCACCCCTTCCACCCTGTAATGCTTCCCGCGCGATCGTGTCTTGCATGTGCGTTGGACTGTGCGGTACGTGCGCTGTGCATGCTGCGTATGCATGAGCTGTGCTGCACTTGTGTCTCGCCGCTGCCGATGTAAACGTAAATGTAAAGGTAAATTGTGCACCTCCCTGCTTACCCACCACTCCATGTACCAAACCAAGCACGCAGCACGCCAAACCCAACTGGGCGTCGGCACCCGTGACGCTGCAAGCAGGGGCGGAAGCATGCAACAAAGCCTGCAACAAATGCCGCCTCCGCTGCGGCCGCGTGTCCATATCACGCTGTGCACGCCATGCTGCGCAAGCCATGCCCGGGCAATGCTCGTCACAGCTCCGGCCGCAGACAGCCGTCCCCGTGCAGTGCCCAAGTCGGCTCTGCCTTGTGTCGCCTCGGTCACGACTGCAAGTGCATGCATGCAGGCCTACGCCAGCGCCCCCCTGTCGGCAAGCACCGGCCCGCTGTCACGCACAACCGACAGCGGCATGTCCGCCGCGTACGCTGACACCAGCTCCCACGCCCCAACAGCCCCCATCTCCCGCGCTTCCTTCGCTGATGGTGCGCCCTTCCGCCCCTGCAAGCTTGCAGTCCTCCGGGCTGTGCCGCTTACCCCTTGATCCCCCCCCCCTCCGCCCCGCCTTCGCCGCATCCATCTGTGGCGCTGAGCCGGTTTCCTGTGCATGCACTTGCAGTGACGACAACAGCATGTCAGATGTGATAGCCGCACATGACAGCAGCGCACGATAGCAGCCCTGTCAAAGTGGAACGTACTGCTCATGATGACACACACCCTTCTGCGCTACAATAGCACAGAATCCAAGCCACAATCGATACTGACGCAGTGACCGCCAAACATACAGACTGTCGTTTTTCTTACATTATGATCGACGTCCACTCGCCTGAAATAACTGTAAATTTGCCAGAATAGCAGCAACCTGCCGTGAAAGCTGATAGCAGCACATGCACGCAAGCACTTCGCCTGCATGGAGTGAAGGGCACAGTGATGCACACAAGCACTGCGCCTGCATGCATGGGCACAGTGAAGGTACGGATGCGTGTGGGATGTCGGCCACACGCGGCCGCATTGGCTGTACTCGGCGGCATGCATGTCAGTTCCAGCACCTGGCATGCATGCCGCTGAGTATGGAACTTTGGAGCCAACTGGCATACTCGCCGGCATGCATGCCAGTGCCAAAAGAACACCTGCGCGCACACATCTGTACCATGAGCCCGAGCCCACAGCCAAGGGGCCAACGCAAAGTGTCGGTGTGCAGAGGACATGGAGGTGAGCTTCCGAGACTGGCACAACGGCGTCTTCTCCCCATCCTGGTAGACGCGTTCCTCTGGCCGAGGTACGGGCGGTTCCGGGATGGTCTAGAGGAGTCGGCAGGCGCGCAGGCCCGACGGCGTCACGCGGCGCGGGCGGCCCGCTTGTTCCGGGGGTCAAATTTTGTTGCACGTCCCAGCTGGGGCCAGCAGCAGCCTCCTGCTGCCGCTGGCCGCTGCGTGCTGGCCCATGCTGGGATGCATGTGGGCGGCATGGGCAGGGGGCGGCGACCAACGCTGGTTCTCTGAGGGGGGCACGTGAAAAGACTGGCGTACTGAGAAGTGTGCAGTGGGGTTGGCTCATAGGCTCATAATCGAGTCAACCCAGGGATGCAAGGATTCCGCATCCTGGTGAGGGCCCGGGGGGAATGTTGCACAGTTTGCACACAGCTTTGTGTGCAAAGGGAGGGGCTCCAAAGTGAGACAGGGATTCCGAAGAAGAGTGAGAGGGAGACGTAGAGGGGGCGTGCGGCTGGTTCAAGTTGGCGGCCGCTAGCGCCGAGTTTTCTTTTTTTCTGGTCGGGGTGAAACAACAGATGGTTCGATGTGAGTTGATGCGGGGGCCGTGCGAGGGCCGTGTAAGCAAATGCTGCGTTCAGACGGTCAGGTCAGGGCCGGCGAATGACACATGAGTTTTTCGGGGGCTGCAGTGCGGGCGGACGTGGTCGAGAGAGATCATGATGGCGTGCATGGTGTGCTGCAAAGCATGCATGCCGCCGGCGGGACGGCGTGCTACGCGCGGCAGCGTGCGTGGCAGCGCGGGGACGGAGAGGTGGGTGTCCCGGGAGGCTCTATGCGGCCTGAAATGCGGGGCTGCGGGTGCTCAGAGCGCCGTTGGTGATAGATTTTCAATTTGCAGATGCTGAGTTTGTGGGTGCGGCTTGTGCAGCGGTGTCCGCACGCATGGATGTGCGGGCCTCGTGGCTTCAAACTGGTGAAATCGTCTGGAGAATCGGAGGAATCGATTGGGGGCCAGATGGTGTGCTACCGTTGAAGCCCTCGAGAGTGCGGGGTGCGGTTTTTCTGCAGGGGGGGGCTGGGATGGGGAGCAGTGCATGCCCTGTGTGATGTGCGCCACCTAGGTTGTGCATGCTGTGTATGGTAATGATGTTGAAAGAACCGCAGCAGGTGGCCGTGGCATGGTGTGTGGGCGTAGCATGGTGCAGTCTGTGGAGCCCGGGAGGTTAGGGCGGCTGCTGGGAATTTTGGGGCGATCGATGGATTTTCGTGGCTGCGGGGCATCAGGGGCCCCTCAGCCACATCTTCGACAGGTACATGATGAGACAGAGAGAAGAGAGTGAAAGAGAGATGGGAGGCAGGGAGAAGGACTTGGGGTTTCTTCGCGGTATAAACAGTGTGAAGTTTCAACATGAGACGTGGGGGTATTTGAAACAAAATTTTTATGTTTTTGAGAGGTGCAGTACTGGCTGAAAGAGGGTGGCTATGTACCAGAGTGTGTGAGATTATGCGGTGGAGCGATCGCCAAGGCCAGCTAGCATCATGTGAAGTTGAGTGGAGCTCTTTTTTGTCTGCAAGCGTGCTACTGGAATTGAGCCTGATTTAGGCTGTCGTCGTTTTGTAAGTGCAGCCAGTCGTGAATTTATTTGCTTCCTGTGGTACGCCAGTTTTCACAACCGCTTACCTTTTCGATATCGACACCGCATCATTTCTCCCCCACGGAGCAGTGCGGTAGTTGTACTCCTGCTTGAAGCTAAGTTGCTGGCTGAACGGAGGTGTGAGAATGGAATGTGGCCCAGCAACGCTTGTGGGTGGCTGTGCTCAATGCGTGTGTATGATGGCATGTGAGGCCAGGCACCAGTGCCATTTTAGATCTCAGATACGAAGCTGCTGCCAGTGCATGACGCAGGCAATTACAGTTGGTGCTATATTCTGATGTTTTTCTTGCAGTACTGCTCCTCCTGGTCCTAGACATCTACGTGGGAGGCTGTCTACAGCCATTGGTGTCTTGTCAAGTACTCACGCAAGCGAGGCACGGTCGCTGCATGCACCAGGGGATGCTCCTTTGCGCGTGAACAGAGCATTTCAGTCCTCAGCAGCGCTTCGCAGGTAGGACCGCAACTCGGCCAGAATCGAGTCGAGTCGTGGTCACCCAAACCATCGAGACACCGAGCTCAATCGCACCAGCATGCCCTTCCAGCAATAAGTACGGAGTTAAATGCACCACAGCGATTTCTGCTTCATAACCGGGTAAATCATGAGCCAAGCAGCATAAATCTTGCTCCGCCTTGCGACGATGTTGATCCTGTTTGCGTGCCTGTGTCTTGCATCGGTGGCCACGCCCACCTTTGCCAGGATAACCACGGCGTCCATCGATGCTGATAGTCGATCTAGCATTCCTTTGTCTCGCGCTTTCGGCTTTGCCGCTGGGGGCGAGCCGTTCCTGCAGTTCAATGTGTCTGACTTCCAAGTATGGGCGCCACACACAAATGTCGACGATGTAGACTCCGAGAAATGTTTTGGATTCTATCTTGCTACTCCGCTCTACGACAATCTCGACCCGGACGCACCGGAGGGGCAGTGCTGGCCTGAGGGAGCCTCGCCGGGCCTCAACGTGAAACGCCTCGATGTCACATTCGAAGACTTGATCAGCCCCGAGAAAGATGATGACGGAAACGAGATTATTTACTCGTACACGGAAGCGGACACGCGTAAGCTGGTGGGGGGTTTGCACACACTATACTTCGTGAATTGTTGTTTTGACAAGTTCAAGGTCAGCTTCGACATCGTCACGGATATGTACAACACAATACGAGGCGAGAAGACTTACCTGTCGGTGGGAGAGATAGAGCTCCCCACACTTTACATGGTGTGGTTCCAATGTCACTGATCGCTGATGTTCTGGGGACACTATGGGTGTTACACAGATTGAGCATCACATGCCTGCAGATCATGAGTATTCTTTTCGCCATCGGGCTGGCGATCTGGGGTTACACAGTCTACGTCCACCAGCGCAGCGCCCGTCGTATTCACTACATGATGATAGTGTTGGGAGCCTTCAAAGTGCTCACACTGCTAGCACAGTGTGGCATGTATCATTACATCCGCGTCACGGGGCATCCTGATGGCTGGAATGTCGCTTATTACATCTTTACCTTCTTCCGCAGCATTTTCCTGTTTTCCATCATCATCCTAATTGGCACCGGCTGGTCATACATGACGCCCTTCCTGGGTGACAATGAGAAGCGCGTCCTGATGATAGTTCTACCTTTCCAGGCGCGGCCTCCTGCCATCACTGTGTGCTCCATGAGCCTGTTAATGGCGTTGCTTTCGGCCGGGGCTGTATTTCAGACACTCCACGTGCGCCAAGACGGTCCATATCACAATCCAAACAGCGATTTCGTGCCAGTCCATGGCTGCTTATGCGCTGTCTATAGTCTGCATCTAGATGTGCCCTCTGCGTACCCCGACCTGCATGCCTATGCAACCCCTGCAATCGCACAAAGCATTCGGTCTGGCCTCGTGCCAGCCTCCTTGCAACAGCCAGGCAATGCATGTGCCAGCCTGCCTGCCACATGTACAGCCAGGCAATGCATGTGGCCACATCACGTCTGAAACATCGGAAGCCTTACTGTGCCATCGCATCGCCGGGTACTGTAACCCATGCTCAAACTCGAGTGGCACATACCCTCGTATGTCTATGCATGTGCTCAGTGGCTAAGCTGATCTCTACAGGGCCCTGTAGCGAACTGCCCACCTGCCCCTCGGTCATGACCTGCTGGGGGCCCGGGTCTCAAGCGTCCCCGCATGCGCGTGTACACGCGCGCACACGCACTGATGCACACAGGCCTCTGCTTGCACCGATACACACAAGCCTCTGCTTGCACTGATACAGGCCTGCGCATACAATTGCATAGGCCAGCGATTGCAAAGGCCACCGCATGCACTCACATATACAGGCCTCCACAGGCGCTGACACGGGCCTGGGCGCATGCATGCTGGTCAACGTGTCCACCGGCACGTATCTATCACCGGCATCATCCACCGGCACCCCACACAGGCCACTCCGGCGTGCAGGTGCTGATCGACGTTGCGATTGTCATCAACGACGAGTTCACGCCCGCCGCGCCGTCGTGGCTCACGTGGCGCGACCTCATGCACTTCATGGACATCATCTGCTGCTGCGCCATCCTCTTCCCGATCGCCTGGCGCATCCGCCACCTGCGGGAGGCGTCCGCCACCGACGGCAAGGCCGAGCGGTTTCCCCCCCCCCCCCCCCCCCCGCACTTCCCGCTGCCCTCCTGCCCTCCTGCTGCACCCCCTTCACCCTGCTCGGATCTGATGCGGTGCACCAGCGGTCAGCAGTCATGCTCAGGCCCATTTGTGTGGAGCCACTGTGTCACCCTGCGTGCATTGGGCTCCGCCTCCGTTGTGTTGCCCTCGTGTCACGAGCGTCATCCTCATGTCGTCCTCACGTCATCCTCATGTCTCCCTCACATTGTCCTCATGTTGTCCTCGATCATAGGGGACGCCTTCGACCGCCAAGTAGAACCAGCTCCAACGTCCATGTAGACTTGCTGTGTGGTGCCATGTCACGTCGTCCTGACGTAGATTTGCTGGACGATGTGGCGTGGCACCACACAGCAAGTCTTAGTCAGCGAGTCCACGTAATCCAGGTCCACGTAGACTTGCTGTGTGGTGCCATGTCACATTGACTGTTCCCCAGCTTCCATGCCGCACCTTGACCGAGCTTCTATGCCGCAGCTGACGTTGGGGTAGGGGGGCGTTCTATCGCTCATCGCTCATGCATCGCTCATGCCGCCGCTGCCCATGCACATGGGCCACGTCCATGTGTGCATTGCACCCGTGTGAAATCAGCCTTTCTTGACTGCTGGATTCATGACTGCTGGATTGCGCTGCTGCTTTCTGGGCGCATCTGCTGGGCTCACGTTACGAACTGAAGCTGTTTTATTTCAGCTCATGTACGGCTGTTGGCCACAATGCATGTGTTTGATGCATTGCCATGCTTGCCTGCCTGACTGCGGCACCACCTGTGGAGCACACCTCTGCAACGTTCCTCACCAGCCGGCACGGGCCCCCCCCTTCTCGACTCACGCATGCACCGCTGTGCAGGAGCATGCAGCAGCTGATCATGTTTCGCCACTTTTACATCATGGTCGTCGTGTACGTCTACTTCACGCGCATCGTTGTCTACCTCCTCGAGGCGGCCCTCCCGGCGGACCTTGTGTGGCTCTCGGCCGCCGCCGAGGAACTCGCGACGCTCACCTTCTACACTCTCACCGCCGCGCAGTTCAGGCCGCATGGCAGTAACTCGTACACGAAACTCGTGTCGGAGGCCGAGATCGAGATGAGCTCGGTGTAGGCCGCGGCAGTGCCTGTGTGGGGGAGCGTGCTGTGCCATGGGCTCTGGCACAGCTTATGAGGAGGGACATGCTGTGCGTGCTGTGCCGTGCTTAGCTGAGCTGAGCTTCGCATAGGCTGCAGCTGTGCGTGCTGTGCCTGAACAGAGCTCTGTGAGAGGCCATGGCTCTGTGTGGCCCTCAAGCGCGACGCTGTGGCGTGCTGCTGATCTGGTGCAGAGCTGGGCAGACAGGCTTCGTGTCGGTGTTGCTGTGCTTCTGGGGCTCTGTGCTGCGCAGGCCGCTCGTGTGCGTGCTCTGCTGTGCTGCTGGGGCTCTACATGGAATGTGTGACACGCGGAACAAAGTGTGACATGATACTGGTGTGTCGGGCTGTGCTGGCTATGCCGGGCCCGGGCGTGCTGATTGTGCTATGCTGGCGTGTGCGGGCTGTGCTACGTCAGCGTGTGCTGGCTTTGGCGCCTGTGCTGCGTCGAGGTGTGCTGGATGGCAGGCGCGTGGACCATGTGCATGTGGGCCATGCTGGGCTGTGGCATGCGCTGAGCAATGGTCCATGGCCATGCCTGTGGGATGTATGGCTGCACATGGGTAGACTTCACTCAGCACGCTGCTCTGTGAACCTGGCAGTCTAAAGTGTGTTGTAGATGCACCAGGCTGCACGACGTAATTGTGCATGCGCTGCATGCATGTAGCCCAAATGCCCACCTGTCGACACGCCGCCGCACAGCCTGCGGCTGTGTACATGATGTTTCCTCTTCCAACAATTTGTCCGGTTGTGTGTGAGGCCGTTGCGGGGTGGTGATGCAGCCGCCGCCGCCGCATAGCAGCGCCATGGCATAGCAACCAGGGTGGCTAGCCATGATAGTCTAGTGTGCTAGCCACCGTAGTCAGCGATGGGTCAGGGAGTGTAGCGTTGAGCAGGTCTAGATCTACATCTGACAGACTAGCGACATAGATGGAGTCTGCGGTGCATCAGCCCGGAGCGGTGCATCAGTCCGCATGCATTGGGCGACAGGGTGGCTGTCGCTGACTGCCTTGGACACGCTGTGCCATCCACGCTGTGCCACCATCCAAGAGTGCCACGCGGGTGCTGCGCCATGAGGTGGCACCACAGCGCTGCTGCTGCTGTCCACGAGTGCAGAGGCCTCTCGTGCGTAGCAGCACAGAGACATGCAGTGCTGATGCACAGCGTTGCAAATCGCCCCGTCCTCTTGTGCGCTGCAAACATGTGTAACATCTGGTGCGTTCAGCGCCAAGCCCTGCTGCAGTGCACCTGCATGCTGTGGACTCTTCCGATGATCGGGTTCTTTGAAGGCTGTGTGAGCCAGTATACTGTGGATGTACATAATACATGCATGACACTGCTGGGGGGAGAACTGGGGCACGCACCATGTGCCAGCGGCACACAGCTGGTCCCAACGCCATGCTCAGGGGCCACTCGCTGTTGTTTTCCATGCACACTCGCTACTGTTTTCCATGCCGAATGTGGCAGTGCCCACTGCTGTCTTGAACAAGACTGGCTTGTGCACTACAGGCCACCTTTGCCCACTTTTCAATTCTCGGTGTTGCTGTGAGGCGGCATCAGGCTGCTGCCAGCTGCAAAGGCACTGTGCAACAAGGCAAGGTCGTAGGCTACAGCCGCTTTGGTGTTACGATTTGTAGGTTGGCAACCATAGGTCATGGGACCTTTGAGCTATGCACTTGCCAAGATGCACATTTGATCATCACCGGATGTTGTCAGGAGTAGACTCGCGAGTTCCCCACCTTGCCTCCTCCAGGATCCTCACCTTGGCGACCTCCTTCTTGGTGATGAGTGAAACAGCAATACGGATCGCCTGTTGCTCAGGCTTGGAGAGGGTACAGATACCTTCAAGCGTCAGGTCGATGATGGTGTCGGGGTTGTCCAACGGCTTGACGACCGCTTGGTAGAATGATTCGAAAGCTTGCGCCATGGCGAAGATCAACCTCGCCGATACATGTTCTGGTGTGGCAAGACAGCAACAATGATGGGCCCACTACTAGTAATAGAGTGCAAAGGTGGAGACAGGGGTGGTAGAGCGACAGTCCGGAGATCCAGGTGAACCTCAGACAAAATGAACATAAGCCAGTACTATTGGAAGGTGCTTTTGTTATGCGCCCCAGCCGACCGGAATCTGAATGTGTCAGCCACAGCAAAGCGGGTGGTATATATGCGCCCAGGTCCATCCCTGCTAGGTGCTGTCCTCGCTACTGATAGCAATTGGCAATGTGATCGGACTCGCACTGGTCCCTGTCACGACATCGTTCGGAGATTCGGAGTTTTCATGATAACCCGAACGGCTGTGCGCATGGGCACAACATACCAGAGGGTGTACACATGGCATGCTCGTTGGACGAGGTGGAAGTGGTCGTATCTGGAAAATGAGACCGCACAAGTCGAGGTCTAGTCACTGCACGGAGGGTGGACAGCTGGTCACCTGTACACGTGCGTGCATGGTGCGTGCTTCAACCAAGTTGACACTCCAGCATGCATATCATGCCTACGCGTCGCTTGAGTTGGCATTGGTACTCCAAGCGTTACGGTATGCACGCATGTCTTAGCAAGAACGAGTGTACCGGCAATGGTGCGAGGCACAGGTGGAAGAAGGTCGAGTGGTCACATGCATGAGGGGTATGAGTTGGCCGGAGTCTACTAGTAGACTCCAGCTGCTCACAACACCGGCCGTCTTACCCTGCCACATCGGGGAGCATTATTCTGTAACTCATCTCCAGGTCTTCACATGATAGCTTTGCACATCGATCTGGTGCATGAATGTTGATGTTTTGGGGTTTTGCAAGCTTTTGAATAATGTGAGCGGATGCACAGTGGCGCAGTCGGCAGTGACAGGACAAGAGGTGGCACTCACTGAGACAGCCAAGCAGGATCGCCCACCAATGATCGCTGGTTCTGGTTACGCTATGTGAGACATTTTATACTATACAGCTCCACGCAGTGGCACAGCTATGGTGGCATGCACCTGTTCACATGCAGACATGAGCTAACACAAACGACCACTCCACATGTACAAATCGCATGGAATGTAGGGCATGCCAAGTAGGGCCACCAAAACATGTAAAATCACATGGAATGTAGGGCATGCCGAGTAGGCCCACCAAAACATTGCAGATTCTCTTCGATTTGGTATGTTTGGCGCACCAGAGCTTCAGCCCAAAGATGCCATGCATGCATTGTATGTGGGTGCAGTTTCCGTCTTTCTCTGGCAGTTCCTGGACCCGGCGTAGAGGGCCCTTCACAACACTTGGACAGTAGGTATTGCGACGACTGCAGGAAACTACATGTTCTTCATCCAGGCCAACCTCAGTCAGGTTTCGCCTGTGCAGCCCAAGACACTGGTGATGATCAGATCAGCAAGATCAGCATGTCCAGGCATCTAAGACTCCTTTCCCTCTCGGTGCGAACTGATGAGGCGATTCAATGCATCTTACATCATGAACATCACGCGAAAAAAATCAGAACATAATCTTGCCAACTGGCACTGAGAAACACTCCCCAGAACCAGGCACGGGGTACACAATGCGAACTAGCGTCACTTCGACAGCACGTTTGCAGCGCCGCGAGTATGCCACCGATCGCGGTTTCAAATTTTACTGTTTGTCTAAGCTGTCTGTTGTCTTGGCTTTGTTTCAGCTTCCTCGCATCATCATCATCATCATCGGTGAAGACAGCATCCGTGACCATCGTTTATGCATTGCCGCAAAGCTTGAGCCAGCGGGACAATGGCCAACGAGATTAGCGTTGAATGGTTTGCCATCGCAGCGTGGCAGGCCAGTGTTGTGTTCTGTAACGTATCTCACTGTTGTGCAAGGAGCCTTTGGCGCCATCGTCCCAAGCACCGTCTTCCGTGTGTGCAGAAGCACGTGTTCCCTGCTTCAGGCCACTTTCATGCCAGGACCGCATCAAAAGACGCAGCCAGACAATGGCAAACGCTGGAAGCCGCCAGCTGTGTCATCTGTCTGAAATTATCAAGTCTTGAATCTTCCAGTCCTCAAAACTGCAAACCATCACATCATTGTGGTGTGTCCCGAGCGATACCACTCGCACATACAGGACATTGAAGTAAATTGATGATGGCAACTGCTCTCTAGGGTGGATGTGGTACCTGCCATCCGGAAGGTATCTCCTGATGATGAATGGGATTTTCTTCTCTCGCAATTCTTTCATGGCGATCTGCATGCAACATGCGTCACAAACTCAACATACAGACCTTATATTGCTATACTCCTGACTTCAGCGAGTATTGCCAGCTTCATAAGTGCTGGGCTGCTGGTTGCTGGAAAGCATGTCGTACCTCCAGAGGGTCGATAGCTCCATCAGCTTCCACCATGATAGGTGCATTCATGCTGATCTGTAGTGCACGAGTGCCAAGGATGCGCGCTTTTTCATATTTTGTCATGTACTTGGTTGTGACTCTCTCTCTGTTCGGCTCTTCCGGCTCTCCCATTCGGATGTCTACGCGTTCCTTTGGATCCTTGTCGGCGTCAGCCATTTCCTGCACGGAGAATGCAATCAGAGTACACTTGATGAGATTGTGAGGGATTCGCCACAGTTTAGCACGACTGTCGCAGGCGTAGGCCGGGTTGCAGCAACGCGAAGCTTAATGTGGGCGCACCTCCCCGTCATCCACCTCAACCTCAGCGTCAACATCCCCAAACTCATCATCTCCATATCCAGCGTCACCATAGTCGTCGTCCATGATTGATCACTCGCTGAGCGAAACTAGCTGCTATGAGTGCCGCAATCAGGGATGACAGCAGTTCTAAGGCACACAATATCCAACCAGGCAAGACACGCCACTGTCATGCTGTTGGCGCAGTTTCCACGTGAACGGGAGTGCGCGTCTCTGCTCCACAAGCGGACAATGTAGCCCAGCACTTCCCATAAAATCCCGATATATAGACCCCCCGAGATATCGCGAACTTTGGCCTTTATTGACTTGATCAAAGCCTTTGATTCAAAGGTTAGCATTACGTGCTTATAAGCCAGCAGTGAGATCACTACGACGCCCGGGGTGACCAACTCATGCCAAAAGCACATTCCAATTGATGATGTTCATCAAGTTCCATGCTTCTCCGCATCCATATGTAGGTTTTCATGCAAAGTTGGGCATACGTGTTGGGCGTGCGTGAGTGCACGGGCATAGGTGAAGCCGCACATGCATCGCACAGCCAGCACAGCACGTACATCGCACAGCCAGCACAGCACGTGCATCGCACAGCCAGCACAGCACGTGCACGCCTGTTGTAGAATGCGCCCCTCCAGCTGCGTGGCACGCTAGTGTAGACAGCATGTGTAAATAGGCATGCAGCGACTGCACACGGCATAAGGGTGTGGATCATGCTGGTACAGACGGTGACCGTGCTGCTTGTGATCGTTTGTTTGTTTTATTTCCTGCCGTCTCCCTCGGCGCTGCTGAGGCCTTGATTTATCACAGTGTAAAACACAGCGTAAGAAGCACATGCCACATGATGCACTTTGTCGGGAAAATTGCACGCTTTTTCGGGGATATGAGCCACAGTTGTTGGCTTCGTGTGGCGTGTCCCTAAGAGCAACAACCTCTGTCTGCAGGGTGGAGCTTAGCCCACCGTCGTTCCGTAAGCACCATCATCAGTGCCCCTGCAAGCGCCACTGGCTCCTCACTAAGCGCTGCTCAACTTCAAGCGCCACTCCACGGCCAGACGAACGCAGTGTGGCCATGACTGCCTCGCCACCACATCATCAACAGCAAATTCGAAACATACTCTCAGATCGCAGGCAACCCATGGCACCATACAACATCAGCAAGATTCTGTGGCCCACACAGACAACATTGATCTATCACACTTTAACACAAACGACGTTGAAGAGACACATGCTGGCACGGCTGTGTGGCGGCATGTTCCAAAACGACCCAAGGCCTGCATTTCAGCCACACACAGGTGAAAGCCCGATTGCTGTGCAAGTGACAGCCAGGACAGATCAAGCAGCAGACGCCCACCGACAGCTGAGTGACCTGACACCTGCTGCTGCATCTGGCCTAGTGTGCTTAGGCTGACTAGCAGCAAGCGGAGTTCACAAGGTGGCGATTCAGGAGCATCCCACTTAATTCAATACAAGTGGCTAGTCATGTCTAAGATGCTGATGCAACTGGCTGCGTCCGCGGCCGGCCTCGCCCCCTCTTTGCAGGCTGTGCTATCGGGGAAAATGCTGTCAGACCACTCTCTGCAGACCCTTCTGCTGTCAACCCAGTTTTTGCCACTTCTGCACTCGATCCAGGATACACAGGTGGTGTCTTCCGAGGCCGCCCACGCCCGCGTTTGACCGGAACTAACTCTGTCTCTCTTGCATGCTTTCGTGGCCTGCCACGACCCCGCTTGACAGGGACGAATGCCATTGCTTCAACTGCTTCGGAGCTACGCAGTGTTTCACTGCTGGATGCCGTTGCTTGCGGTTTGAGATGACCGCTGTCTAGCTGATCTTGTTGCTCAGAACTCATGGCTGGCAATTGCCTCGACATGACATCATGAACACAGCTAGACAATGCAGACCGCTGACCAGAAGGCTCATCAGTTGATAGCACATGTGTGGGACGTGCTGCAGTGGAGCTGTCATGTGCTGCCAATGATGCCCCATACCTTCTGCCCAGTTTCCGAGGAACCTACACAGACCTATGACTTGCACACAACGCTCATGCAGAGGGACAACCCGCAATGAGAACAAGCACAAAATAATCAAATCGTCGTACCTGGTGGTCATCTCGAGGGTGCCCTGTTGCTATCGTTTTGCGCATGCCATCACTCCACTGCCAGTCCCTCATCCCTGCTTGAGCCATGCTCGCTCCGTACCGCTGCTCTGAATGGATCTCTGATTTCAGATGCTGTGAAGAACGTTGTGAAGAACGCTGTGAGTCAGCTTGCAAACGGATGGCCCTGTTCCTGCCTGCCGAGCTTGATTTGTGCGCACGAGGGGACGTGTTCAAGGTGGCACTGACCTGATCTGCTTCCCCTTCCGCATCAGAACTCACATCTACTTCCAACAGATCCTCAGCCTCACTATGCTCCTCTGAGGATGGCTCTTCAACTGCGATTCAAGGCAGCAGTTGCAGGAGAGCACTTGGATTCGAATAGGCATCCCATGATCAGCTGTCGGAGCCTCTGCTGGCTTGCAGCATGTTGACCAGGAACAAGATGCTCGAGCTCGTCAGGAACGAGACGTTTGACGGAGCAGCTGCCACAAAATACACCAGGCCTGAGCATTGTACCTGATGCCACCTGACACGCTGCAGTCGATCGTTTGCATACCATGGGGCGCTTAGAGACTGGCACCATAGATCACTGTGTACATCAACATCCAGACACGAACAAAATACCAATAGCTGCAAACATGTGCATGCACGAAAGGGCAGCGTACATGGGCCCATATGGGTGTGAACGAGTGCCCTATCAAGAATGCGACCGTGACCACTAGCATATCTCACAGCTAGAGGTACCAGGTGGTAGCTAGAGGTACCAGGTGTTGCATGCAGCTGTGATTGCTCCGTGTCAGTCGTCAACGCCAAAGTCAACAGCATGCAGGTACAGCTGCATAGAAATCAGGCCTTTTCACTGTTGAACGATGCGATCAGCGCCACAGGGAACGCACAGAGTGCTTGTAGGCGCTCGTGCTGCTGCCTCTCGCCAAATACGCCCGTGGTGCCCCGTTTGCTCTCCCGGGCTGCAGCAGCAGCTGCCCGTTGAGCCAGGTGTGCGTCTGCTGCAAATCCGCCCCACATCGCCAACAACACAGCCTCAGCTCGCCCGTGATCTTTCTTCCGCCTGGACTCACCGGCAGAGTGACGCGGTGCTCGGCTTGGTGTGCCTGTGACAGAACTCCTGCTGTCCTTGGCACACATGCGAGAGCACTCGCAGGCTGAGGCGCATACCGGAGGGCTGATGCCAGGTCGGGAATCAGGTGCATAGCGAGCTCACGGCTGGCGTCTTTGCCGTTGCCGTGAAGCTGCAGCTGTCGTTTCCACTGGACGGCCTGGATTTCAGTTATGTGGTGTGTAACTGCTTCCCGCTGGCCTTCTGTAAGCTCCTGGTCTCCAGATACCATGCCTTCGGATGCCAGGGCTCCCATCAAAACTCCGAAGGTGTACGCTGCAGACATGCGTACCGGGTGTGAGGGAGTGAGGGACCTTGAATATGATGGGGAGCAATAATGGAGAGCACGCACACGCTCCCCCAGCTGGAGCAGACACAGTGACGGATCTGCTTCTGGCGATTATTCTGGAACGGTCAGACTAGGCGTGACCAGACATAATAGGGAACGGGTGGTGCTTCGTTCGTCTGGTGTGGAATACATACCTGATAAAGCCGCTGATTGCCAGCCATCGATGTCCGGAATAGGTGTTGGCCTCTCAATCACAAGTCTGAGCCTGCCTCTTGACCGCGCATGCCGTACCGCATCAGACCGTAAGATGTGGTTGGTAAGCACACGATGGAATTCAAAGCCGCAAACGCGCCGCTTCAGCTTCCCCGAAGCGAGCCGATACTTGTACGTCGGCATGTCCCACACTTGAGCATTCACGTTGGACATGCCAGAACGACACCAATCAGCCTGAAAGGCGCAAACACATACATTGTCAGGCTTTGCCATGTGCATTCATGACTGCTATTTAGCGGCAGTATGCCGTCGGGACACACCCAAGCCATAAGGTCTTCACCGGGCTGCTGGTCAAGCACAGCGTCATCGCGATCGAACGTAATGAGAGCAATGGCACCCCCCATATCAGGATCTATGCCCACGCACGCAAAGGTCGTGCTGGCGCTTAAGCGTTTTCGACGCCCGGCCTGGTCCGCGTCATTTGCACTGCAACTGGCGCTCGCCAGCGTGGTAGCTGGCATTGTGCTGCGGATATGAACATCTGCGTGTGTAGAGGCAATGGTATCTCGTCCTGCCCGAGCCGGGCTCAGACCTCTACTCGCAATGTGATGGAATGCCAGCGTGGCAAGGCGCAGCATGCGGCCGGAAACGGAGCCAAGTCGCCTCCCAGGAGCTGCACCTGGGAAACAAGCTCATGCGCACATAGCGAGGATGTCTATGTGCTGGTGGTGCCTGTCTAAGACACATTCCAACGAATTATGATGCACCCAGCGTGTGCACATGCACAACGTTAGCGATCACCGCCCAGACGTAGGAGACTTGCACGGACACGAAGAGGTACCATTCAGCCGACTGGCATGTGTAAGACTGCCGCGTATTTGCTGTGTTGTTGTGGCACGGCAGAGATTGCAATGCTGCATGCTGGCGAGCCGGAATGCACCATCGCCATTTCCTTGATGAGAACACGGCGCCACACGCCATTTCGAATGCGCAATTACCATGGCAGCAAACGTGCAGTGTTTAAACCAACCTCTGCTAAGTGGTCGGCAGGAACACACTTTCACTACGGGACAGCAATCCCGTAGAGCTACGTAAACTGGAATTGTCAGGGCGTACAGAGGTCAATGTGATTGGATGAATCCCGTAGGAGCGTTGAAGAAATCTATTAATGTCCTGAACATCGCAAGTGTAGTACTTGCTGCTGTTGATAGCTCCAGGATCTCGTGCGCACTGCAATGGCGCCGGGTGGGCCAGTCTCTCACGAGCATGGCCATGGCATGGGCTCCTCATCAGCCACGTATATTGCAACGGACGATGCCTTGCAAATAGCCTCGTCTGGAAAAGATGGTAGGATCAAGATCTGGTCTCCCGCCGCTGAAATGCAGAAGCAGTCCGACGACATGGACTGCGATGGGCCAATGCACTCACTCGCGGTCAGCCCTGATGCCCAAATCATTGCAGCAGGGACAGATCAATCTATTCTGGTGCGATACCTATGCACGAATTGTTTTGAAGAGCTTCCTTGCCTGGTAAAAACTGGACGACTGGCATGCGACGCTGCGCTGTTCGCAGATCTATGACGCGAAGTCGCTGGACTTCATACAGACGGCAGCAACAACGCAATTTGCAGTCAGGTCACTGTCATTTGCTCCTACTGGAGGCCGCCTGGCGGCAGCTGGAGATGATCCAGGCCTCCTCATTGTCGCAATCGACATCAAGGACGAGTCATGTGTGAAGCACACCATCAGTGTGGGCCCCAACACCCGCTGTGTGGCATGGGATCCAGCCGGCACTTACATTGCGCTCGCTCAGACCAATGGCACCATCCAGATCTGGGATGCCTCCACGCAGCAGGAGGTATGGAAGGATCGCTGCGCTCCAGCGGTGCGCCTCCTCAACTGAATGGAACCATGGCCCATGGCCCATGGGTGATGGTGCACACCTGCTACCCTGGGCCGATGTGTCCGCACAAGCACAACGCTGCTCTATTAAGCGCACAGTAAGGACGCACTGCGAAAAGGCCGAGGTGTCTGTGACGAACGTGAAGAGCACACTTTGGCCCAACAGATGTACCCACCCTCGTACATATGGTTATGTTGACATGAGTGATGGTGCACACCCCCCACACCAGGCCAATTGACACCCTCAACTCGATGCTCTCCGTACACAATGATCGCCAAGCGCAAACTCCTCCGAAGTCACATGTAGCACTACCTAGTCTTCATACAGTGGCTGCATGCGGATTTGAGCTTTTTGGCGTTCTCGGTGGCCTGCCCACATCATGTGGCAAAGGCTAGGGCAAAAGTGTGTGGCAAAGTTCAGCCAAGTGTAGGAACTACACAGCCAGTGTTCTGTTCCAGTGTGTATGCGCTGCCAGTTGCCATCGTGTGAGTACCACAGTACCCCATGGTCGCTGTACCCACAGTTGCTTTGTGGTTTGATCGTTGCCATGCTTGCAAACGATTCTGGCCTGCGATCATTGCCATGCTTGCCAGCCTGCTTGCTCCACCAGCGTGTGGAGGTCGACTATGCAATGGTTCTCCCACAGTTGCTTTCCCCACAGTGGCGCTTCCGACTGTCGCATTGCCATCCAGTCGTGCAGCGCCAACCACCAACAGGCCAACGACACGCAGCTTCGTGCATGTGGGCTGGTGTACGCTCAGGGTGCTCTGTAGCCACAGGAAGTTGAACGTGGATGAGGGAGGACATCGATACTCGCCGGGCCAGAACTGTGGCTTGCATTGTGTCCACCGGAATCACTCACCAAGTACCAGAACCATCACATAGTGACTTGCACGGACACACTGCAGGTTTCTGTGGACGCTCCCTCGGGTCTGCATGTTGCCTGGCATCCTCTGGCCGGGCGGTCGCTGCTGACCCCGAGCTTTGAGCGGCCAGGCGACGTGAAGATGTTCGAGCGCCTCCGCTGGGGCCGCAAAGGATCCCGGGCCCTCTCGGGCGTCCACACCGACACCGTGTCACATGCGGCATTCTGCCCAAATGGTGCGCACCTGCACGTATCATCTGCCGTGTCCCGTTGTAAGGACCCCTGGTTCACAGTTTCCCGTCAGGTTTGTGGCATCGTTCGCAACCTCACGGCATGCAGTACGATTGCTACGATGCCAGCCATGAGCTGAAACACAACCCAGGCATATGTGCTGTAATACAAACCAGGCGGTCATCGAACAGTCCGGTGTTGGAATACGAATCTGTGGAGTGTACACGACACACACACGACTCGCACAGGCTGGCAGTGCACCTGCCGCAAGACAGGCCAGATTTGATTCGTCCACAGGGTCATGTAACACTGTCAGGCTCCTCGCCGGTCAAGAGCAGCAGATCAGGCGCCTGTTGACCTACCGATCCATTGAGGCAGGCCACGTCACAGACCTCTCTCTCTCCATGCTGTACCACGGCCGTGCGGATCTGCGATGCCGAGTCAAATGTTATCGGTGAGCGCGATCTGCAGGCCGGTACGTCGCGACAGCGTCCCTGGACCAGCAGATCGCCGTGTGGGACGTCGCCGGCACCGTCCCGGCCATAGTGCTCAAGCACACCGTCGGCGCCGTCGTGCTGAGTCTCGCGTGGCACCCCGCTGCCAACGAGCTCCTCGCAGCCCTCACCGATGGCACCTTCCTGCGCTGGCCGGACGTCGTGCCGGGCCACATGGTCGCGCCCCACATCGCCATGCCAGAGCCCACCCTCATGCCCGGTGCGCTCGGGCCTCATGTGCACCTGCATGCATGCCTGACATGTATTGCAGCAAGTCCAGCAACTTTAAACCTTCACTCAACTGCTTGCAACGACTGGTGGAGCTGCACTTGGCATCCAGCGCCGTGGGATCATGGTTGCATTTGGCTGAGTTGGCGTTCAGCACGGCCGAGTCGAGGTGATGCTAATGCATTGTTTGGTGCAGACTCTGAGCGGCTGGGGGCGCCGCTGCCGGAGCTACGCACGCAGCTGAATGCGGACCTGGCCGGGGTGGCCGACGCCGCCGCGGCACAGCCGCCAGACGCTGCGGTACGCAGGCCGGGGGACGCATCAGACGATGATGACGACGACGGTCCCGGCGCCGGCGACGGCCCGGCCGATGATGTCGGTGACACCCCCGCAAACAGCGGCGGCTTTGTGCCAGCCGGCGAGCTGCCAGGGTGGCGCGGCGGCGGGGCCGCCGCCGTCGCTGCGGCGGCGCGCAGCGCCGGGCCGCCACCGCAACCACCGTTTCAGCCGGGCGCGTGTCCGGCCGATGAGCACTACCTCATGCAGTACAACGTGGTCGGCCGTGTTGTGCGGAAGCCGCTGGAGGACCAGTTTGTGGTGGACACGATCTACCATGACAACGCGCGGCACCGGAAGCGCATGCCGCCGATCCGGCCCAGCCACGATTTCGCTCTCGCCGCGCTGTCCGGTGCAGGTGCGGCTGCCGCCTCCTCAGTCACTGCTGCCCATGCCCTCTCCTGTGACTCAGACCGTCGCAAAGGACATTCTGTCGGCATGCTGCATGTCCTCTGGAAGAAAACATGGTCATTACAACACAGCGCGTTGTGAAGTACAATCCATGAGCTCTGCTGATTGCGCTGGTGCATGAGCTTTTGGCGGTCGACAATGCTGCCCGCTGCAAGCTGCATCTGCCGCGATCGACCCAGCCCACCCATACGCTGTCTGCTGCTCAGGCGTGGCGCTAGCCAGCAAGCTCACAAGGCAGTCCCCGGCGATGGTTCGCTACGAACCCTACGAGTCCCTCGCGACACGCGGCGGCTGGGAGCGGCAGCTGGCTGACCTTGAGCAACCGGTCAGCCTCGCGGTGGGCGACGCGTTTGTTGCGGTCGCAACGGACTCAAACACCGTGCACGTCTTCACATCGACCGGGGTTCACACGGACGAGGTGGCCGTGGGGGGCGCGGTAGTGGCTGTGGCGGCGCACGGGCCGCTGCTGGCGGTGGCGTGGCACCGCGCAGCGCCGACACCTGCGGGGGATCAGTGCATGGACCTCTTGGTGCGCCCCCTCGTGAGATCTTGCATAGGTCTGTGCACATCGGCGCCTCGAACGGTGACCCATTCAAGCCGAACATGAGACTTTGAGATGTGGAACAGGTACACCTGTGCTTGCACCTGCGTATTTACTAGGCTTGAATACCACAGCTCACGTGCCCAAACAGCTCCAATGCTGCCTACTGTGGGAGGACGTCGTTCACGGCTTGTGTCCCGCGCCCGTTGTTTCCAGCACCTCGGCCGTTTGTCTCCAGGTGCTGAACGTGGCAAACCGCTGTGCGGTGTCGCGCGGGCCGCTGCCGCTGTCCCCCAAAACCACGCTGACGTGGCTCGCCCTCGCCTCCGACACGCTCACGCCGGTGACGATGGACAGCGGGGGGGTCGTGCGTGCATGGAGTCCAACATGGGGTGGTGCGTGGGCGCGCGCGTTCACCGCAGCTGAGGATCACCCCGGCATGCGGGTGTGGCCGGCCGGAGTGACTGGGGGGGAGCTGCACTTTGTGCAGTGTGACAGCGGGGATGTGCCTCAGGTGCGCGACTTCCACACAGCTCCCGTGAGGCAGGCACTTGCGGTTGTACTGTGCCGCAGGTGTGCCAATCGCACGGTTCGCACGGGTGCAATGCCACATTTCTGCAGCTACACTGCCTGTGAGGGGTGCTCCGCGCGTGTCGGATGCATGCTCTTGGGATTCTCACTTGTGGTGTGAAGGCTCACTGCTCTTCTGCTGCGCTGTGACACGTGGTGTGCAATGCGAAGCAGAGTGCATGTCGACTGCATGCATTGAGTGTGGCTGGGAGAGGCAAGCCGCGATGTGTGCATGTACGGTACGGCATGCTGTGGCATGGCGTGCTGTGCTCTGAGGCCGTGTGCCGCGGCATGACAACTACTCCTGCCAATTCCACGTCACTGCCGCATGCCCACGCCGCTTCTGATGGATGACTGTGCTAGCGACGTGGCAGGATGACACATCTGCTCCTGCTTCGCTCAACCTGCTCATGACACAATCCGATATCCGATATGCAGCCGACGCCGATGCCAGTCACGCTGTCAAAACCGCTGACGTGCGCGGCGCCCCCCGCGCACGAGGAGCAGCTGACAGAGTTGGAGGGCCAGCACGCTGCACAGCGCGCGCGCATCGCGTGCCTGCGGCACGGCTCGGCCGTGGAGGCTGCTTCACCGCGGCAGGAGGCGCTGGGCGCGTCGCTTGCGGCGGCGGCGACGGAGGCTGACAAGACCGCGCTGCGGCTGTTCAACGGCGCGATCTTGGCGGAGAACCCTGACCGCGCGCTGCAGCTGATTGCAACGTGCGTCTGGTCGCCCTTTGGCGCGGGCATGTGCACTGTGCTTACATGTGGCTATCGTGTCGTCTGCGTCTCTCTGGCTCGCATCGGCTGATTGATGGGTGCACAGACCCTGAGGCAATCAGGACAAGCAAGGCCTTTGTACATCATGTGTGGCTTGCATTTGGCAGCTCCCAAACGAGATTGTGGCGCTGCGCGCAACTTGAAGCGTTGTGCGTCGCCGGCACTGCTGTGCTGTGCTGTGTAGATCCCTGCTAGCGCCTTCTTGCGCCAGTGCTGTAGCCCGCTGGCCGCCGGCTGTGTGCAGTATCATCTGCTCTGAGATCCGCGACCCTTTGTTGCGGACGGCGCTGTCACGCCGGCTTGGCGTGCTTCTCTGCACTGCGCCCTCGACCCCGACTGGGTCTGGACTTGGTCTGATGTGCTGCGCATGCTGTGGCCCGAGTGCAGGTGCAACAACGAGATCACCATGGCCAAGGCGTCCAAGCTGGCACACCACCGGCGCAAGAACGCGCTCGCGGAACGCGTCGAGGCGCTGCGTGAGTGGCGCTTCGCCGAGCCGCCCGCAGAACCGGGCCTCGGCAGCCCCACCGATGACTTTGTGCGCCCCTTCCTGCTGCGCCGCGTCACTGCCGCTGCCTGCTGCGCTTGCGTCTCCACGTGCACGCTCGTGTGGGCGCCATGCTGCGTGCTGTGCCACAGCGCGCTGTGTCGCGGCATAGCGGAACAGCGACTCAAATGCATGCATGCACGCCGACCCACAGCTCACATTCACACAGATGCATGTCAAACAGATGCATCAAAACATTTGTGTAGAGTTGCATGTCGCAACTATGGCTTCTCCACATGCAGAGATGGCGGTCGTCCTATGCTCCGCGCTGTGATGTCCGTGTGCCGCGGCAGGTGCACATGCGTTGGGACGCCCGGAGAGGTGCCTGGTACCTGAGTCTCCACTCAGACCACCAAGTCCGTGAATGCAGCAGCCCCTCACTGCCGGGACAGTTGCAGTCAGCACCCGCACTGGCACGCTGACTGCGCACGCTGACTACGCACGCTGACTACGCGCGCTGACTGCGCACGCTGACTGCGCACACTGACTGCGCAGAGCAGTGCATGGCGGTCGACTGCGTTGCTGCCATCATGATCCCGCTGTCATGTCAGTGTGGCAAAAGCATCAATCCGCTTCAAATACAAGGCCCGTCACTGTTGTGTGTTTGCAGGTGCGGCCAGCATCGCCGCCTGTGGCCGCGGCGCCATCCCCTCTCGCCCCCAGCCCCGCGCCCCTGGGCGCCCGCGATGGCAACTCCGAAGAGGCCACAGCCGCGGCTGGGTCCGGCGCTGCGAAAAAGCGGCCTGCCATGGTGAGCAAGAACCCGTTCGCCCGCAAGGCGGCCAAACGGTAGGCCTTCGACACACGATGCCCCATCAGGCGCCCTGCCCTGTTCAGATCTGGCTGGCCGCTTCCCTCTGGAACGACCCCCGGGAAGGCGGCCTTTCGCTTCCGACCCCGCTGTCGCTTGAAACGGCCAATGCTGCAGCGGCAGATGCAGCCGTCCACCGCATGCATGCCCCTCTGCAGGCCGCATATGCATACAAGCCTCTGCAATTGTAGTCATGCGTACAAGCCTGGAGCGCTCTGCAGCAGTTCTGCTGGTCTGCTGTATCACACACGCTTGCTGGCGCAGGGATCCGCGTTTGCTGAAGCCCACCAGTGATCAGCATCAATTCTCAGACAGCACATGTCTCTTGGTTTCCCCAGAAGCGGCGTGTTATAGGCTGGATTGCGGAGAGACCAGTCACGCACTACGACCAGCTCAGCCACCGCGGTGCCGGTGACGGCACGTCCAACTCTGGCTTCCAGAGTTTGCCACAGCCGCCGCAGAACCACGGGGGGCTCGCAGTGCAGTAGTACCGAATGTAAAGGGCATGCAATGTGAGCAACCATCGTACTGTCCGGATTGTGCGCTGCGGCAGCGATCACCAGCGAGTCTGCGACAGAGTTCATAGCAACAGCAACCACATACGAGCTTTACACTATGTAGGCAGTGATCAAAGCGCTGCAGCTGTGTATGGACGTGTGATCACGTCTTGCGGGGCTCTGCATCCAATGGCATGCACAAAGAAATTGCCCAGTGGCACGTCATCATACTGACACTGCCGACGGCAAAGGGCTCCGTGTGGCTGTGTGGGGATTCAAGCAACTTGTATCACCGAATTTGAGCTGGTGGATGATGGGTCACGCAGGGTCCCAAATTGCCTTTCTCTCCTCTATACACCCACCTTGGACCAAAATGGCTGGCCTCGCACAAAAGGCATGTGCAGTGAGCAGATTACATGGCGGGACCAGCCCTCGAAAGCGGCAGCCAAACGTGTCTGTTGGGCATGAGCAAGTTTGTGGTCCATGGTGGTCCAATTCAACCTGCTGCAATTTGTGGCCTCATATCAAAGGGGGGTTGGTGCCTTCAGCTATATCACCCGCAGCGCCTCCAAAGTGCCATGATCAGATCACATAGCCATGTAGGAGTGTACATGCGGAGGCGTGTGTGGCAACGGCTTGATGTACTTAGTTGGGCTTCGTGCGAATCTCCTCCTGGTGGCACTGCCAAAATATGACCACTGAGACGCGCTCACGCGCACGTCACCCTTTGAGCCCACTCCTGGTTAGTCCATCTAGTGCTGTGCCAGCTTGCACGCGCCGATGTGATGGTGACAATTGTCCCCAGCATCGCACACGGGCGTCGCCCCAAGGAGCGCATTCTGCTTCAGCATGGGCCATGCAGCTGCTGGTTGCACGCATGTGGCCGCCATAAGGGGGTGGTATTCATCAGATCATGCATGCGAATGCTTCTGGTGTTTCTGCATGCACCCCAGCCAAGCACCACGGATGCAGGCCAGTGAACACAGCTGACCGCTGGTAAGACTTCAGTGCTTATGCCAGCCATCTCAGTCTCCTGTCAAAATCGGCATGCAGCTTCTCCTCATCGATATGGGTGCATGTGAACATTTGAAGACGAGCCTGACATGTCATGCATGGTTGACAGGCCAGTGCATGTGTGTGGGACTCAAGGCTGCCAGTACGCTGCCAGCACAGAGATACACACTGTGTTACACAAGCACCCTTGCAAAGGGGCACCATGCCACAGCTCCTGCCTGCCTGCCTACCCCATACTCTCCACATGGCATCCCTAGCATGAACTCATTGCCAGGTGTGCGTGCAGCATGGCAACGACTTGCCGTTGCCTTGTTTGCACGGCCACGTTGCTCGCAGCCTGCCTGGCGACATGCGCACGGCGTTGCTAATAGAAGCCAACATAACCTGGATGTAACAGCACTCTCCTTGAAATCTTTGAAATAGACGTGACGGCATCAATCAGCAAAGGCAGCCGCAGGCAGAGCTCTTGAAGAGCCAAGCCCCATCGGACATTCGAGCGACCCAAAAGCTAAGGACGATTATGGGTAATTACGGCTGCATGCAGAGCAGACTGCATTGGTCCAATACTTTGCAAGTTCAATATTTAGCGGGTATATGGTAGGTGGGAGAAGCTGATGCCGGGTCCTGCAAGTGCAACAGAACATGAACATGGGACCCCATGGGCACTGCCGTTGCTCAGAACACTGTTGCACCCACGGCCTGTCTGACAGGTATCTGCTAGCGGCTGTGCGCCATGCGCTCGGAGTTGAGAGCAATGTACAGGCTCCTATTTTCACGCGCAAATCATACCCCCTGCAACACCACAGCGCTGATCATTCAATCGAAGAAACGTCAGCAATGGCCACATCTGGCCAGAGCACTGTGGCCTCGTGCCATGCAAAGTCAGTATCGGCTTTGTGGATCCCTGGAGGCCTTTCGCTGATACTGTCTGCTGCACAGCATATTCCTCCATGCACTGCATAGGGATGCAGCAGAAGTCTAGAATGCCACCTGACAAAGTACCTCGCACCATCATTTCCAGAGTAGTAGCGAAACAGCGACTAGAAGAAGAGTACAAACATCAACCGATAAATATTCATTCGTTTGGCTGTCACATGGGCAACATAGCATGGGCAGTCCATGATTCCGTTCTGGCAACGTGAAGCGAGCAAGTTGAGGTTAGGCTTCCACAGGAAAGGCCAACCCCGTGCTTATGGCATTATACGGAACAGCCACGTTCAAGGAGCGAGTATGCTGACAGTTGCAAATTCGGGACAGCAGTATTTGTTGAGGTGTGCCAGACGATATGTCCGGGTGAATCAAGCAGCGTCTGCCTTGGCCCTGCAAGTTGCAGCAACACGCAGAGGGGCCGACCACATGATCTACATAGCCTCTCATAGACAGTTTATGAGCTGAGGAAGCGTAGTACTTATCGAGACACACCGTGCAAGCGACACAGCTTCACCACGCCCTATTCTGCTAGAGCTCCAATGCCGCAGAAGCTTGTACGGGGAGCACCAGGACGTGGGTGCGCAAGCCACCATCATATCAATATAGCATAGACGTTTGCGATAAGTACTGGGTTGGCCATGGCGCCTGATTACACATTGGTGAGACAGTGCGTCGTCGTCGACATCGTGCACTCACGGGCAAGCACAACCTGTCGAATATCTGTAACTGTCCTTTCCTTTTACATTCGGGTACCAAAACGTTTTTGATTCTCGCAGGCAGATGACGCCAGCGCAGCTGGGCTGGGTTCAAGCAGACCGAGGAGCAGGAATAACAGAAGGGTTGTCTCACAGCTTTCTAGCTGTGTAATGTTGTTGCTGATGGAGTTGGATGATGTGTGTGGTGCAAGTGAGGTCCATGTTAGCATGGACTTGCACTGGTGTGTGTGAGGAGAGGTGAGATGACACCTCTCCGGCCCGAGAGGGTCGTTTCAGAAACTTTTGCAACTGCTGACGCAGCGTGACGGCAGCCAAGCTGCGCTGCGTTGATCAGGCTGCTCTGCTTCTTTCCTGCCTACTGGTCACTCTGTTGTTGACCACAGAATGCACATGACTTGGTCCGCATTGCAACCGCGGCCAGGAATGCGCGAAGGCTTCATCAATCGCAGCACGCTGCATGTTCGCGCGTTGCTGTCGCGAAAAGTTCCTACAGTTGAATCTACGCGCAAGTCACAACCGCCTGTTATCACCAGTACCATCCCTGCACACGATAACATCAACACAGACATATGTGAGTCCTGGATATCACGGCGTAATGGCACCGCGATCCATGCGGAGTGGCGGGAGTGAGCTTGTCTGAATCGGGGCGCCCGATTGCTATTTAAAACGACTGGTAATGCGCGTTTTTATTTTTTTTTCAGAATATGCGCGTTCTTTTTTTTTTTTAAAGTATGCATCTCTGTCACACGTCGAATTCATGCATTGCCATATGGGAGTGCATCAGGCACATTAATGTGAAACACCATGGCCCGGTGCCGTACACAAACAGAAACACAGCAACTTCTGTATAATCGATATATATACTGTTACATGTCATATATACGACTACACCACGGTGCACGACTGCATGCAGCAGTCCACGCACGCGAACAGCCAGCCGACCGGAGCAGACAAGAAGGGAACGACTATATAAGCATCAGACTATATAAGCATCAGCAAGCACAACGCCATAATTCGAATCGTGCCTTTGTGTTATACCACCTATAGCTATACCGTACTATTGCGCAATTGCAAGCATCACCCGGCAGATATTACATGATTCATTGACCGCTAAGGTGCGCTCTGTGCCGATCAGCCTGAAAGCGGTCCGCCTGACGTCTATCGGCTACGAGCCACGTCGGGCGACCTGTCGAGCGATCAGTTGGTCGAGCGATTAGTCAGCGATCAGACGCGGCAGCGGGTGCAATTGCAGGGCTTGGTGCTTGGTGCTTGTTGCTTGTTGCTTGTTGCTTGTTGCTTGTTGCTTGTTGCTTGTTGCTTGTTGCTGCTTTCTTGTTGCTTGTTGCTGCTTGCTTGTTGCTTGTTGCTTGGGAGCTTGGTGACCCACCAAGTGCACACCATATGGGCACAGTCCGGGGCCCCGCGTGCACGGGTGCGAACTTGCGAGCTGCTGCACATATGTAGCATAGCTGCATGCACAGCCGGACGTAATCAAACCTGGCAATTCACACTAGAAGATGTACAGTGTGCGTGAATCAATTGGCTGATCGACCGGAGGGATGTAGGTGATCGCCCAGAGGACGACGATGACGACAGGAACATTTGTTGTTGATGAGGAAGATGCTGTAGCCATGGGGCGGCAGCAGGACGAACACGTTGAAGCGGAGGCTGGCGGAGATGCCTTCATGAACCAGATGGTCATGTCCTGGTGCTGCGTTTGCACCGTTCGGATGCTCCTCAGCTTCCTCGCCAATGTCCTCTTCAGAATGCTCCTGTTCCGCATCAGCGGCTTCCTCAGCCTGGTCAGCCACAGCGGCCATGTTGGCAACGGCGGTCAAGCGGAGGCAGCGACTTCTGAAGGGGAATTTGCTGGGGAGCACATCGCGCTTGGGGTGCCACATGCATGGCCAGGGCCTCGCACACGCGAGGTCGCAGTCGAGGATATCATGGGGCGCCCCGACGCTGGTCCCTTTGGCGCTGTTCAGGCGCAGTACGTGCGCTATCGGGTGAGTCACTCGCCCAACGTTAACACCCTGCACCAAGCACAGCACCCTTGCAGGTGCCATCGTGCTCTCTCAAGGGAGGTGTGGGAACATGCATCGAGTTTTACGTCCGAGCCCTCATTCAAACTTGTAGATCTACCAAGATCGCGTGTCACGGCATGTCATGCACATCATGCGAGGTTGCCGCTGATGTAGATGAAGGCTGAAGCATTGCTCTTGAAGCACACACCGCTGCATGTCGAGTCGGCGACCGCTTGTGGGTCCAGCGAGTGCTGACTGTGTGTTTGGTGTGCGCGTGGGCTGCGTGGTACTGCGCGGTGTGCGAGTGTCTGCTTTCAATCTGGCGCTGGTTCGTTCTAGATCTGGCATTTGCTCGTGCGGCGCGTGGCCTTGGTGCGTACGGTGGCCGGTCTGTCTGTTTGCTTGTTGCCTGGTCTGTTGCCTCGGCGCTGCTGAGTCCTAGCTAGCTATAGATCTATGACTGTGTAACACACCGCTGCATGCCAGGTGATGATGCACAGCAAGGCATTCTGATTATGGCAGCATCACAGAAGCCGCTGCTATATTGCTACCATGGTATACCAGCTATTGCATTGGGCGTCGTTCCCGGCTCTGCTAGTGCCTACCCACCAACACAACAACTAATTCTATTTCCCACCAACTACCGGTGTTTCTGATCAATAAATGGTGTTTCTCACTGCACACAAGTCAACTGCTTGTCAGGCAGGCAGCAGCGGCAAGACACAAATATGACACGTACATCGCATTCTGGGTGGCGCGTACGGGGTGGTCCATGGCCGTGGGAGGCCCATTGCTGTGACGGTGGGACCGCTGCCACATACCTAGTTTTATGCATGCATGCATGCAATGCAGCTATGGTGTTGCAGCCATCATGATACATCGTGATACCATTGCTGTCGCGCTGCAAGGACCTGTGGCCACAAGTCTGACCTCTTATGCGCTTGCCCTTATGCCATGCAGGCCCTGCTCTTGGCCCTGATCAAGCACATCTACCTCCTGTTTGCCGCCGCTCTGCTCCTGCGCGCTGGCTGGGGATTCTGGGATGGAAACATCATTGTCACCGGGCTGCTGGCTACAGCTGCCGCCATTTTTTTGGTTCTATACATGTGCTGTCCCGGGGCCGGCTGATCCAACAGCAGGCAGGGGGTTCTCCGATGGGCTGTTGAGGCAAGATCAGCTGGCATTGAGTCTGGCACTCATGATGCCTTGTTGCGTGTCTCAATTCCGGGTGTGGGTGTCACCGCCGGAGGTTGTGCAGTGGGTGCTCGTATAGGAGGGACGTTTAGTCTAGCATTGCATATGGTTTGTGGATTGATTTGGCAAAGGGCCAGCCACTGATGTTCCCTACAAGCAAGGCGACAGGCTACTTATATTGTTTTTGGGATTTGAGTATGGACACACTTTTTTTTATTATCACACGTGATCAGGTTTGCCAGCCCGATTGGGTAATTAAGTCTTAAGTCACAGCGCCCCATGCGGTTCTGTCTACCAATGTTACCAACTAGACGGGACAAATGCTGTCAGCAATGCTCAGACGCTGTCCCGTGGAGAGTACGTTGTAGCACATGTAAATGCATGTCTCTGCAATCTGTGTGCTTGCTTATGAGCTGTGTCTCATCTGCATGCCCCACTGCATGGGAACCCCGTCTGCATGATCACGCATGTTGGCAATGGCTTTGGATGTCCACACCTTGACGTAGCATGGTGTACCATCATGTGAGCCTGATGCTGCTGCTGATGTGGCCCACTGCGACATGACTTCGAAAGATTACACGAAACTCAAGAGTCCACCCGACTCTGCAACCGACCCGACCCCAGCAGCCAAGACGCAATCCGAAAACCAAGATACCACCTGCTCGCCCATGCTGTGCGCTATGCTGCCCGGGGCCAGCGCTGTGCTGTGATTACTTCTACGTATACCACTCGCACCGGCCACCACCACCGTGCTGCGCGGACCACACGCACGCGGCAAGGTAAATGCTGTGCTGTGCATTCCAAACGCGCACACGCATCAGGCGAGATGCTGTGCCGCGCTGTGCTGTGCTGTGGCGGTAGTCAACGCAGCTGGAACAAGGTGTTGTCTAGCAGGAACAAGGTGTTGTCTGTACCCCTGTAATGTATCTCACTGTAGCCCTGCCGGACAGAGTGGCGACACTTGGCCACCGCATCTATACTGAACCGGACCACTGCATCACGAATCTGGAAACCAAGAAGCCAGCCGCATCAGGAGGGAGCAGAGCGCGGCAGAGGCTCACAGCGCATAGGACTGTGCCCATGGCCACGGGGCGGCAGGTCATGCGTGTGCCGGCTGCGGGGTTCCGGGCCGAAAGCGGCGACGGGGTGGCTGTCCGAAGCGGCTGTGGCCGTGCTGTGGGGCCAGGGCAGTCCTGCGGCAGGGTTAATCCGCATCGAATTTGCCGGCCACGTGTGATTCGCCGGGCGCGCTCACCTCGGGGCGTGTGTGAGCGGGATGTGCGCTGGCACTACATGGCCAAATGCCCTCCACACAGATTCTGCACCGCCTGCTACATGCATGCATGCATGCATGCATGCATGCAAAGCACACCTCGACCCCCCCTCCAAGCTGCACGCATCCATGTGGAGTGCACTATCACTGTGTGATACCTGCGATTGAACGAGCGCTGCCCAGCACGGGCACAGCGCGCGGCAGCTGTCCATGCATAGCATGCATGAGCGGCAGCAGCCGCGCACGGAACTGCGCGAAATCTGGTGGGACTCCGCGGGAGGAGGGGATGTATAGAGTGGATGGCGTGACACGGAGCCCAAAGTCAGGGTTTGGCAGACTGGCCGCCGCCACGCGCGGACCCCGGCGGCGCCTCAAACTGCGTCTGCAGGAAGCCACGCTCCTCCTCGTTGAGCTCCGACATCGCGGCCTCGAAGTACGCACGATCAGCATGCGCCAAGTCGCGTAGCGCGCCGATGGCCGCCCCCGCGAGGTCGGCGGCGAAGAGCGGGTCAGCGCGCCAGTAGCCACCCGCCTCGTCCTCCTCATCCGCCGCGTCCATCGCCATCGACATCAGCGCCTCGACGTTGAGATTCACCCCCTTACCCTGCGCACGGAGTCAGGTTGCGGGGATGCTGTGCTGTGCTGTGCCGTGCTGGTGGGTGAGAGACAAATGAGTGCATGCGCTTGTCCGACAACTATGCAAAGGAGGAGCAGCATTGGTGTGCGTGGAGCAGCGATGTGTTGAACGCAGCACATAGCGGGCACGGCACGCAGCACGCATGTGTCCAGCAACAGGGCAAGCTGTGTGATGGCACATATCTCACCCGAGCTTGGCCAAGCTATCTCGAGATGTCAGAACAAGCAGGCAGATTCCGCACATATGCATGCCAAAGAGCGGCTCCTGCGCTGGCACTGACAACAAATGCAACACAATGTACACATGCCAAACAAAACCAGTGCGCAGACAGATCGATAGACAGATCGATGTGCAGATGGCATTGTGGAAGGCAGGGACACACGCCGTCGCCCGCGGCTCGCCGCGCCGCAGCGGCGGCACCCCCATCACCGCCGCCGCTCCCCCCGCCCTCGTCCCCCGAATCAGAAAACTCCCCGTACAGCAGTTCCCGCCAGTCGGCCGCGTCCTCAGGCGGCGCCGCCGCCTGCTGCAGCAGCTGCACGACCGCATGCATGAGCCGCGCCGGCAGCGGCGTCGGGGCGCGCACGACGCCGGAACCCTGTGCTGCCGCCTGCCGCCGCGTCCGCACCCCCACGTTGCGGTCATACTTCGGCCGCCCCGGCACCTGAACACCATGCATGTGTCGCCCGCGCCCGCCCGTAACGGACATGCGTCACGCATGGACGACCAGTGCGGGCCCCGGCACGCTGTGGCCCCAGCACACAGCATGCCGGCACTCCAATGCAAAGTAAAGAGCACGCCCAAACACTGGCCTGTGAGCCAACACGGGCATGTGCCTGAGCTTGCGGCAGTTGCGCGCTCATGGGCGCCAAACATATGCATGGTGAGCCAGCAGGGGGGCGCGTGCGTGCCTGAGCTTGCGAGACTTCCGGAACCTTCAGGCAGAGCAGCCGCGCGAGCACGAGGGCGCAGAGGCGCATCGGGAACGCGCCCCGCGTGTCTGTGGCGTGCTCCGCCCAGCACGCGAGGAAGGCGGACAGCGCGCCAGTGGCGGCCTGGCCGCCGGCGCCGACGCGGGGGACGACCGCGCAGTCCGGGAGCGTGCAGGCACGTAGCCGCGCGGCTTGCGCGTCGCCCTCGTCGTCTACCAGGATCCTGCGTGGTACGAGTGCTGGTGCATGAGGGCCATGCGTAGCCACAGTGCACTTGGCAGTGCCAGTGCATAATCTGGAGAGCACAGAGTCGCGCAACGGAGGAGGGCTCCTCATGGTCGCGTGTGCCAGTGGCGAGGTGCTAGTGGCGAGTGCTAGTGGCGAGGTGCCAGTGGCGAGGTGCTAGTGGCGAGGTGCTAGTGGCGAGGTGCCAGTGGCGAGGTGCTAGTGGCGAGGTGCTAGTGGCGAGTGCTAGTGGCGAGGTGCCAGTGGCGAGGTGCTAGTGGCGAGGTGCTAGTGGCGAGGTGCTAGTGGCGAGGTGCTAGTGGCGAGTGCTAGTGGCGAGGTGCTAGTGGCGAGTGCTAGTGGCGAGGTGCTAGTGGCGAGTGCTAGTGGCGAGGTGCCAGTGGCGAGGTGCTAGTGGCGAGTGCTAGTGGCGAGGTGCTAGTGGCGAGGTGCTAGTGGCGAGGTGCTAGTGGCGAGGTGCCAGTGGCGAGGTGCTAGTGGCGAGGTGCTAGTGGCGAGGTGCTAGTGGCGAGTGCTAGTGGCGAGGTGCTAGTGGCGAGTGCTAGTGGCGAGGTGCTAGTGGCGAGGTGCTAGTGGCGAGGGCTAGTGGCGAGGTGCTAGTGGCGAGGTGCTAGTGGCGAGGTGCTAGTGGCGAGGTGCTAGTGGCGAGTGCTAGTGGCGAGGTGCCAGTGGCGAGGTGCTAGTGGCGAGTGCTAGTGGCGAGGTGCTAGTGGCGAGTGCTAGTGGCGAGGTGCTAGTGGCGAGTGCTAGTGGCGAGGTGCTAGTGGCGAGGTGCTAGTGGCGAGTGCTAGTGGCGAGGTGCTAGTGGCGAGTGCTAGTGGCGAGGTGCTAGTGGCGAGGTGCTAGTGGCGAGTGCTAGTGGCGAGGTGCTAGTGGCGAGGTGCTAGTGGCGAGGGCTAGTGGCGAGGTGCTAGTGGCGAGGTGCTAGTGGCGAGTGCTAGCGGCGAGGTGCCAGTGGCGAGGTGCTAGTGGCGAGTGCTAGTGGCGAGGTGCTAGTGGCGAGGTGCTAGTGGCGAGGTGCTAGTGGCGAGTGCTAGTGGCGAGGTGCCAGTGGCGAGGTGCTAGTGGCGAGGTGCTAGTGGCGAGGTGCTAGTGGCGAGGTGCTAGTGGCGAGGTGCTAGTGGCGAGGGCTAGTGGCGAGGTGCCAGTGGCGAGGTGCTAGTGGCGAGGTGCTAGTGGCGAGTGCTAGTGGCGAGTGCTAGTGGCGAGGTGCTAGTGGCGAGGTGCTAGTGGCGAGGTGCCAGTGGCGAGGTGCTAGTGGCGAGGTGCTAGTGGCGAGTGCTAGTGGCGAGGCGCTAGTGGCGAGGTGCTAGTGGCGAGGTGCTAGTGGCGAGGTGCTAGTGGCGAGTGCTAGTGGCGAGGTGCCAGTGGCGAGGTGCCAGTGGCGAGGTGCCAGTGGCGAGGTGCCAGTGGCGAGGTGCTAGTGGCGAGGGCTAGTGGCGAGGTGCTAGTGGCGAGGTGCTAGTGGCGAGGTGCTAGTGGCGAGGTGCTAGTGGCGAGTGCTAGTGGCGAGGTGCCAGTGGCGAGGTGCTAGTGACGAGGTGCTAGTGGCGAGGTGCCAGTGGCGAGGTGCCAGTGGCGAGGTGCTAGTGGCGAGTGCTAGTGGCGAGGTGCTAGTGGCGAGGTGCTAGTGGCGAGGTGCTAGTGGCGAGGTGCTAGTGGCGAGGTGCTAGTGGCGAGGTGCTAGTGGCGAGGTGCCAGTGGCGAGTGCTAGTGGCTGAAGACACAGGTCATCGCAGTGAGTCGAAGGGAGGCGCCACAGCGCAGCACACCTTGCAACGACGGCGAGGAGGGCGCCGCGGAGGGCCTCGAGGTCGCAGCACGCGGCCTTCGCAACGAGCAGCTGCAGGAGGTCGGGCACGGCGTCGGCCATGGCGCCGCGCAGCGAGTGTAGAGCCTGCACGAGCAGCCCCGGCGCAAACATGGCCGCTGTGTCGTCGTTGTCCGGGCTCAGCACGAAGCGGAACATCTGCATGCGGCGGCCTGGAGGTGGCGATGCGGGGGGCGGAGGAACCGATGGGTGCGAGTTGCCGTTCTTTATGTCGCACTGGGGGTGCGTGTGTGTGGGAGGGGGGGAACGCAAGGCGCTGTGTGCTGTGAATGCGTGCTATGGGCAGTGAGGTATGGGGCAGATGGGATGATGGGAGGGAGGAGCATTTATGTGTGGCACTTGAACTCGGATGGAGCTGGTAATGGAAAGTATATTACCAGGACAACATGAGACAGTAAATATGAGAGGAATGCGTGATAATGCAGTGCTGGGGTGCCGTTGTTAGGTCAGGCTCCAAGAAGAGGGCCATGTGGCTGCTTCAAACACGCAGCAGGCAGCGGGGCGGGCGGCGCGGACCTCGAGGAGAGTCTGCAGGGCCGTGCTGGGCCCGCTGGGGTGCCACGACAGCAGCTGGTCGCCGCCGGCCGCAAGGAGCTTCTGGAAGAGCTGGCACACGCTCTGGATGATGTTGACTTCGCCGCTGTGCAGCAGCAGCTGCAGCGCCGGCTCGGCCGCACCCTGGTAGATCTGCTTCGCGATGTCTGCATGCATGCTTCGCGGTGGCTGCATGCATGCGGGGGCGGGGGCTTGGGTCACAGGTGGCCAGGAGGTACGTGGCCAATCGCGACTGATCACAGGCAGCACACGTGCTGCAGTCACAGAGTACACAGCGTGACCAGCATGATTGTGGCCCGGGGACTGCCCGCGCTGCCAGCTTGCACGGCCCGGGGCGTGACACACACTGTCGGAACTCGCACACCTGCGCTGCTTGAAGCTGTCGGAGCTCCGAGTGGCACGTAGCACACAGCACGGAGCACGGAACTCCTGCAGCCGTGCTTGACAACAATCGGCCGCTGGCAAGGTGTAAGAGGCGACAGCGCACCCACGCGCAGCGTTTGCACACACGCTCAGACGCTTGCACATGCTCGCAATCGCTTGACAGTGATTTTGATTTCTTCGAGCATGCTGAAGGCCAGTTGCACAGCTGGCGTTTTTGCTGCCGATTGTGGCTGGCAGGCGGGCAACATGGCAGCCACCTCCTGGACTGTGTCCATGCTTTTGGCATGCCCTCTTAACCCGAATGTGGGAAGATCCCCCTGGTAGGCAGCTTGTCAGGCTGTTGAGCGTAATTAAGCGTAATCCACCCCACAATTGGAAGTATCGGCGAGCGACCACGCATGCACACGCAGCCTGTTCACGTGTATGCTTGTTCACGTATACTACTGTCCAAGAATCCGGACGCTCACAGATGAAAGCGGAATGCACAGCACAGCACGACACAGCATGGCACACCGGCATCGGCGTCCGTCGCAAAGCTCGCGATGAGGTCCAGCGTGCCCTCGAGCAGCACGCTGCTCTGCCCGGGCAGCTGCGCGGCCGGGTCACGCGCCTGCGCAGTCCCCCCCGCCTGCACCGTCGCCAGCAGCACCGGCAGCCCGGCCGCCGCCATCGGCGGCAGGCACCGCGGCGCCTGTGCCAGCGTGGCCAGCAGCACGCTCAGCGCGTCCATCAGCTGCACATCATTCGCGATCGCCGGGAAGATCGCAACGCCCGCGGTTGTGATGGCGGCCGCGTAGGGTTCCGCGGCCTCCGGTTGCGCCTTGACGATGTCCTGCATGCCCTATCATATTTGCCACCGACCGTTTGATACAGACAGTGAGCGCGACGACGTCGTCATCCCAACGATGGTCGCCCCTGTCTGCATGCTCAGATCGAGTGGCGAGCCGACTCGACCGCCTTGCTTGCTGTAGGTACAAACTCACCTTGCATCGCAAGGTGTGCAAAGATTAGGTACGATGGGGTTGATTGATTTGAGCTCACAGATGGGGTGGACGTCAAGGCATTTGTTGGGTGAGTCACCCCAACAATGATAATGAGTTTCCAGGGAAACTCATGGGGGCGCACGTGCAGAGTTTCGAGGACGAGGTTGAGGACGTCCTGGTCAGCCTGCGCCATGAGGTCGATGAGGGCGGAGTAGACGCGGGGCAGGTGGGGTTGCGCGTGCGCGGGCGCGGCGCGCGGCAGCAGCTGTGAGACAGCCCGGCAGGCACACACGCGCACCGGCATCTCGTGGCCACCCGCGAGGCAGCCCACCGCAGGCGGCAGCAGCTGCGAGGCCTGCTCCTGCATGCATGCAGGCATGTGGGTGTTGATGCAGGCACGGACCGCGGGCCCCCACACAGGTCGGCCCACATGCATGCCTGCACGTGGGTGGTGATGGGCGTCTTGAATATCGTACACCACATCCCTGTGGGACACTGAACCTGTCATCTCTGGGCTTGTGGCTGAGCGTTCCCAGACGCAGGCTTGATGTCTGGGAACGCATCACCAGCCACATGTTGACACAGCAGGTTGACGCAGCAGGTTCGATGTGTTACGCGCCATACCGGGTGCGGCCTTGATACACCAGCCTCGTTACATCCCGCCAAGAGTAGACAGCCACTCATCAAATCAGCGTGATTCTCATGCACCAGCTTCTCCAGCTTGCAACATGTGATAGTCGCAGCCAAGCATGTTGCTCGTGCATGAGTGACAGCATGCTGCAGCAGACTGCGCGCACGCGCGCAGCATACATGCACCAAAAGCGCAGCAACTGTGGGTGTTTCCGGACGCACCGCTGGCAGGGACATGCGCATTTGATGCTCAAGTAGACGCTCGTTCGATACGTCATTTGCTTGCTGCAACCAACCAAACTTGGTGGCACACACCTCTGGCAGGGAGCTCGCGAGCTTCGCAGCGACCCACAACGCGCGGCCACGGAGGAAGGGGGGCGTGTCCGGCGGCCGGAGGTCGTGCTCGAGCACGCTGTTCAGGATGGCGCGCACGTCCAGGCCACCAGGCACCTCACAGGCTCGCCCCGCCTCCTCCTCATCGTCATCGTCGTCCAGCAGCCCGCGGCCGACCTGCGTGCTGACTGCGGCCAGCGCTGCCTCCCGCAGCCGCCACCACCTCTCATGCTGCGCGCCCTTGAGGTGCAGCGCCTCCTGCAGCCGCTGCTGCGCGACGTCGTTCACCGCGGCAACCATCTCCTCGGGGTGCCGGTCCTGCACATGCATGAGACCGTGACCCACATGCATGTGACTCACGGCACCGCCACCGACGCTGCATGTGCAGATCGGCTGCGCTGACAGGCAAAGGCCGTGCTGAGAATGCCGTGATTCGAGACCCTTTGAGACCCTTAGAATGCCAGAATTAGATCCGGGTCTAGACCGCCGTATTCAGAACGCCGTGTTTTCATCGCAGACAGAAGTAGATGTAGTGCCTACCAAAGCCACTGCCGGCGCAGCTGGGCAATAGCCTACCCATGAAACATCGGCACACTCCAGACGCGAGATGCATGTCTCGAGCAGGTGCGAGCTCCGCGCAGAACAAGCTCAGACAGAATTGGAGCAAGGCTGTCTCTGAGACCATAGTTCAAGGGAAGTCTGGAATGGACTTCCCTCAAACTCTGGACCGAGGAGTTCAAGGGCAGTCAAGCGGGCTGCAGGGGCAGCACAATGCACGGGGGCAACACAGTGCCAAGCTGCAGACGCAGCGGCTAGCAGAACTGCTACACGGGATCCAGACTGAATCGTGCTCGGGTCGGGGTCGCACGCAAGGGAAGGGGGATTGCCTTGCGTTTGGCGTGGAGCATCTCGCACGAGGAGCGAGCGCCGCGCAGACCACACGACCAGGCTAGATCATTCAAGCCAAGTCGAGTGGGCTGTGGAAGACACAGGGGCAAGTGACTTGCGACTGGCCGAACCAAACACACCTAAAAAAACAAGCGATGGAGGTGGGGGGGGGGGGGGGGGGGGGGGCACACGCCCTGGCACACGCGGATGCCCTGCTACCCCAGGTGCAGCACGCTGTAGGGGGGGCAGCATGCTGTACAGGGGGAAGCATGCTGTCGGGGGGGGGGGGGGAGGGGAGGCAAACACACCTTGAGTTCGGCAAGGAGCATCTCGCAAGAGGAGCGCGCGCCAAAGGCGTCGACGTCCTCGTCCACCACATAGCAGTTCGCGTCGCTGCTCCACGCCTCCTCCTGCCCCTCCGTCATCTGCATGCACACGCGCAGCGGTCTCGGATTGGCCACCAGCGGCTGTTCGGGCCGCGCGACCTGGGGCTGCCTCCAGTCCCGCTGCAGATGCCTCTCGCTGGCTGACTGGCGGCGAGGAGGGGCCCTCCACATGCAGCACGGATCCGCGTGCGGCCACCGGTCAGCTCCGCTGGTGGGAGGGGGGCAGCGGCATGCTCACAAACATCTGCCACAGGCAGTGCTGACGACAGCGCTCTCGGCAGGTCTCACGACGGGCAGCGGAGCAGTCCTGGTGCGGATGCAGGCACTGTCTCAGGCCTCGCTGCACAGAATACGCAGCGTGTACAGCATGCACAGCACGCGCAGCACGCACAGCGCGCGCAGCACGCACAGCGCGCGCAGCACGCACCTGCATAAAGCATATGGTGTTGTGCACCACCTGCCGCAGCGCGCCCTTGAGCTGCGGCTGCAGCGACGCAGAGCCCTGCACGGTCAGCAGGAACTCGTAGAGCTGCTCCACGACCGTCTCGAAAGTGACGTCGCCCTCCTGCGCGACCGGGCTGCTCGCGCCGCCGTCCCCGCCGCCGCCGCCGACATGCACGCTGCCGCCGTCCTTGCTCCCCGCCGCAGACGCAGACCCCCCACCGCCGTCGGCGCTGCCGGCTGTCGTGTCGTGGCCTTCGTCGGAGGTGTTCGGAATGACGAGGGCCTCGAAGACGGCGGGGGCGGCCTCAAAGAGGCGCCAGGCGCTGGACATGATGGTCGGCAGCTGCGCTGCTGCGACCTTGCCCATGCATGCGAGGAGCTCCTGGAGGATTTTTAGGGCTTCCACCCGCGAGCCAAAGTCTCTGCAGGGCACGGC